>OU862875.1:3186930-3838173 GCA_917880725.1 Selenia dentaria | reverse complement strand
TACCTATGTATAAGAAGTATTCAAATTATCAACGGGATAATTACCATGTACATTTTCTATGAGTTTCCGATCTGTCGGCACTGTTGCAAGCGTCATGATCACGGATGAACTGACTACTGTGTACAAGGTAATTATCCCGTTGATAATTTGAATACCTCTTATGTTTGTGACCATGATAGTTTAAAAACTTAAACCTAACTATGTAGTTAGGTACTTTATGATAAATAGATCACTGGTTATTTTTAAATTTTCAGGCGTTTTTATTTCTTAGTAGCGACTGCCCGCGACTTCGTTCGCTCGGCCTTCGACCTCGCCATAACCTCCCATCTTTTCTTGGTTTTTCTTTCATAAGGACCTTCTCCTGACAATAATTAAGACAACAAAAAAGTAATTAGCGAGATTGTTCCATCTCAAATTATAGCGTAAATAATAAATATAAAATAATAATAATAATAATAATAATCAATATTAATATTCAAACGCAGGGGCGGCTTTGTGGCGAGCCGTCGGTGTGAGTGATCAAAACGTCAGGATAAAATAATATAAAATTATAAGCGATTTAATGCGGTATAAGTTGTTTAATTTCAATGTCCTACCTATACGAATCGCGAAAGTCTAAGAAATCAGTACAAAAATTACTAATTAGGGTCTAATTGGTACAAGCGATTGGCTCATATCCCATTTGCAAGCGTTGCTAATTGTATGCAGTTAATCGTTAAGGCCAATATTGCAACTTAGTACAATAGTTGCAAATACTCGGTAGTGTGAACAACAACGCAAAAGCAACCTCACTGTTTGTCTGTCTGGCTGACTTTTATCTTTTGACTATACTTACTACAGTGGGATCTCTATAACTCGAACCTTGTTAAGTCGAAATCCTCAGTAAGTCGAACAAAATTTTATTTCCCTACGAAGTATTGATAATACCTATTTAAACTCTATAACTCGAAATTCAAAAAAGAGACTCGGTAAGTCGCAGTTAGTTAAATACAATGACGTCTTACTTGGAATTCCTCGAAATAATAGCAATTCAAATTCAAATTCATTTATTTCAGGTAATTCACAACCATATTGACATAAAATACATAAATCATTCATATATTAAATCACATAAAAATAATACAATATATCAATGTCAAATTAAAATAAATAAAATGTCAGTAAATAATAATAGAAATAAAAATAAACATACAACAGAACATTCAAAATCATTTAGTCATACATAAAAAGCAAAATTTGGTCACTTCATACAAAAACAAATATAATATATAATGTAAACAAAAGTCAGTCCTGCAATCAATATTTTCTCCTCGGCATAGGTACGTACTGTGATATGTCTATCGCAGCAGTGCCGGATGTACAAACAGTCAAACCTTCCCGCTATCATTGCCAGTACGGCGTTAGAGCTGGCCCACACTCTACGCACCAAGGACGCCGCGCGCTTGCGCATGGTCGCCTGGAAGCAATCAGTTCGCGCTTCAACGAACATACCCGAGGCTCTGCAAAACCGGCGCAGCCCCATCACCGCCCTGAACGCGTTGTTGAATTGGACGCGAAGGGCGCTGTAGCTTTTTCCAGTGTAATCAGCCCACAGGCTACACGTGTAAAGCGATGTACAGTACGCCTTAAACAGCGTAACTTTAACCTCATTAGAACACCGTGCAAACCTGCGGGCCAGCATATTCGCTCTCACGGACAGCGCCCTTCGCTCCCGTTCTATGTCTTCGTGATCCCTGAGATCAGCTGTGACTATATGCCCCAAGTATTTAAATTGTTCTACCCTTTCCAGGGCAACACCGTTTAACAGAACAGGTGGTATGCTCTGAGGGCATTTAGCGCTTCCGGACTCAAAGACCATGCATTGACTCTTCGTTACGTTATATTTCAAACCATGTCCACACGCGTACTCCTCACAAGTCCGTATCAGCTTTCTCAGGCCGCAAATTGAGGCACTCAACAGCACCATGTCGTCAGCGTAACTCAAATTGTTTACACACACACCGTCTATGTGGCAGCCGACATGTTGATTGCTGAGCGCGACGATCAGCTCATTTACATACAAGTTGAACAGGGTTGAAAATGTCAAACCACCCTGCCTGACACCGCATTCAAGCTGATACGGATCCGACATTGCACCCGCCCATCGTACACTGTTGAACTGATACGCATACCAATATTGGAACATACTGATGAGTTCATTTGGCAAGTTAATGCACCTCAGCTTGTCCCAAAGACGGTCATATGACACCAGGTCGAAGGCCTTAGACAAGTCGAGGAAGCACGCATACACGGGAGTCTTACGTTCTGTGTAGTATTTGACGGTATGCTTTAAACACAGTATAGCACTTTCCGTAGACAGTCGAGGGCGAAACCCGAACTGGTTATCGTGCAGTGTTACGTACTTATTCAACTTTGTATTAAGCAAACCGTCATACACTTTTGCTATTACAGTGGCGAGAGAGATAGGCCTGTAGTTATTTTTATCGGTAAGGTCACCCGTTTTGTTCTTCACTACAGGTACTACCACTGTATGCATGAAATCGTGCGGTAGGTATGAATGGCCCACACATAGTGAATAAAATCTAAAATGAATATTCGGGTTCGGGGCTTCTAATCTATTGTTTTTGTCTTGTACATGTGAAATGAATACATTCATTAAACTTTCTAAGAAACACAGCTGTGAACGTTATGTTTGTTCATTGTCGACACAGGACTCGATTACTTCTAGCGGAGCTTACCCGTCTGTACTTATTTGGCTGTAGAACAACATGAGTACAAAGCGGAAACCAAAGATTTTGACTCTTCCTGAAAAAACCGATGTTACTCGTATCAATGCGGCTTGAAAAAATAATTAATAAAAAATCTGCAAATTGTTTAAATCAAAACAAGATTATTGATTTTCTTTAGTGTATACTATACTTTACTACTATGTAATTTGTTTTAATATGTGAAAACATACTTGTACCTACTGTACTATAACAGTTAAGTTGAATTATTATTTAAATTTTATTGTACAAATCCAAAAATATGTATACTTAGAAATCGCGCCTTTATAAGTCGAAATTTCAGCAATTAAATCTTATGTATCTCGAAGTTCTTCTCAAGTCGAAAACTCGTTAGCTCGATTTTTTTTGCGTTTCCCTTGACATTCGAGTTAAAGATTCCACTGTATGACATCAGGGAGTAGAAAGAGATAAACCGATTGTCAACCTTCACTGAGAAGAAAGCACCGAGAGAAGACTATAACATTAGCGCAGGGTTACGGACGCAATGCAGTTCGTCAGACAATGTATCTGTTCTAGGCAGACGTTACCACTTCACATCAGGCTCTCGTATCTACTTGTACTGTAGGTCCACCACGAGTTTACAACATTGAAACCAATCGATGCTCGATATCGACTGCCGCAAAAAAATTAAAAAAAGAACAGTGCCACCTCGCGGTCTATTGTAGAACTAAAATTGCCAGCGAGTACGCCAATCACAAGCCTAATAGGTAGGCGAGATCGAGTATCGACTATAGATGACAATTATGTTGCCGACTCATGGTAGAGCTACTGTTTTCTAATAACCCAACAGAAAGTGTCCCTACTTTTTCGATTATTTTCTCTACCCGTCCAGTTCGTCAATCGCTACAAGATGGATGCGCGATTCGCTCGCGCCATGGATGGCGTTATTATGTACTTATCTTTTATATAATTCCTGGGACAGACAGTCAAACTGGGCAGGTCCAACTTCGAGAAAGGTCAATCGTCGAATCCAACTCGGCTGGGCAGCGTTCCGGAAACTTCGCGTAGTCTTCTCGTCTAAAATACCCCAGTGCCTTAACCCGTCCGAATCAGCAACTCTCATTCCAGGCAAGTTTCATTCATAAATCTATTGTTATTTTTTGTTCTGATGCGGACGAGTTAAGATAAGAGTCTTCGACCTATGTGTGTTACCAGTGATGACTTATGGCACTGAAACGTGGTCTCTACTATGTGCCTCATAAGTAAGCTCAAGTCGCACAACGAGCTATGGAGAGGGCTATGCTCGGTGTTGGACCTGATAAAGGTCGCAGGACGACGTTGGATGCAGGCCGCTTCCAACCGGTCCTTTTGGAAAATTATGTAGGTCGCCTATGTGCAGCAGTGGACGTCCGATGGCGATGGTGTGGATACAATTCTGCCTTTAAAAATCTTATTTATTCACTTTAAACAGAGAATATAAAGCATTTTTTCATACCACCGCGCACCGGTTCGACAATGTCCACATATCACGCAATCTCGACGTAAAGCAAGGCATTATATCCCCAAGGAGGTATGTTGTATGAAACTACTAAGGGATTAAAGTGATTTGGATTTGGAAAACTCTTAACACGGAGTAGATACGGGTATGCCCCTCGGCTTCAGCAATGCATACTAAACAGCGGAAAGGATAACTTCTTCTAATGATTTACTCCTGGAGGGACGGAGGATAGACGACCCACAATCGAGACCGAACCGTAAGAAGTAAGGAAACCCTATCATTTGTTGGTTTACCTAAGTCCTGGCTTACCTACATAATAAATCAAACACGTATTATCATTCAGTATATACTTTATTCGTTTTTCCTATTTACATATTGAAATATTTCATAATATGCTTTACTATGTTAATATTATGAGATATAATACAATTAGTACATACTTTCCGACTCTTACAACTATTTTATTAACTATGACACAGTTTATATTGTATTGCAATCCCAATTCACAATTTATAACTCTTATTCGCAATCGGGTAAAGGATCTTCAATAGTAGGTGGGTTCTTATAGTAGTATAGAAATTATATATTATAAAACATGTCTAGAATGTATGTTATTTTAATTCTAGGTAAAACTAGAACAAACCGAAGTAAATAAATCAGAAAAAAAAACCATACTGAAAAATCGCATCCATTGACGGTTTTTAATTAGTAAAATAGTGCAACTAAAAACTAAAACGCTGAAACAAGCCGTGACCAAAATAATATATAATATAATAATTTTATGACTAAAATAGCACAACTAACACGTAAGTAGACCACATCTACCTATGTACCTATAATATATCTATAAAGAAAACAAAGTGTCGGCTTCTAGCTTGACTGGTACCTACGATTCCGAATACGTGCAGTCGCTTAGCCAAACAAGCTACCGGTAGCACCACTTGTATCGAAAAGTTTTCTTCTCGACAAATAAGTAATCAGTACCTACTTTTAGGTCTTTCTGTGTTTACTTATCACTAAATTATTTAATAAACGTTTATCAACAATTTAGAGAAGTAATATGAATTATTAATAATCATTTATGTAACAGTGGTTTTGGATTCAACAAGACATTTAGTACCAATGCAATAATCACCTTTTATTGCCCGCGGTACATACATAAATGTACCATCACGTTTTTTTATACTCTCGTGTAACAGGGGCCAATATTATTGTCATCTTACCTCTTAGTCATTAGTACTATTCAAGAATTTGAATAGTACCAATCTTAAAGTAGAACTATCTATAAAGTAGGTCTGTAGACCGCATAATTTTTCGATATAAACATTGTATTGCATATACATACTGAACGAAATTACAGGCAAATTCATATGTAATTGTATGTACTAATTTATTAAAAAGATATAAATAAGTTACAACAAAATACAATATAAATATAACATGTTGTAATCTATACATATAAAATACTTTGCCCTGAATGACTGACTGACGCATCAACGCACAGACTAAACCGCTGATCGTAGAGACCTGAAACTTAGAGGGTGTATTCTTTATATGACGTAGCCATCCGATAAAAAAAGGATTTTCCAAAATTTAACCCGTATGGGGCCGAAAAAGAGGGGAAAGTTTGCATGGGACGTGATTCCTTGGTCCGATATACTTAAAATTTTGCTTAAACATTCTTTAACAAAATTGTTTACACACAAATAATAACAGTATAAATTACTTAAGTTAAATGTTTTCAAAAAATCTGAAAATCTTTCAACTATTACGTGTGGCCATTTGAAAGCATCAGCTATAAGAACAAGGCAGAAGGCTGAAGAAATCACCTAACATTAATCTCTTACATACACATAATATAATCCAACTGTAGTTGATCATAATTTATAGAATAATATGATTATTTTGAACATTAGTTTACTTACAAACTCTGCATTCCGACACCACGCGTTTAGGTATACCTAACACCGGTATTATTCTACGTATTAGAATTGTATGTATAAGTATTCCTTAACATATAAAATAAGAGGTTGAAATCTTGTCTAGAAGTTATTCTTAAGTTAACTACATTGCAATTTGCAATTAGGGTTTGGGTCCCGGGACGTCTCGTGTCGAAGTCCCGGGACTTTTCATAATTTTAGTTGTCTCGAGTCCCGGGACTTTCGGAAGACTCGAGAAGAGACAAGATTAATTGAAATGAATGAATTGAGACGAGAAAAGATTATTAGGGCAGTAAAAATAGCCGTTTTAAGGCTAACCTCGCACTAAATTTCCGAACCAACTATTTTTTATAAGGTTTGCTTACTGATCATAAATCACAAAATGCTGACAAGTGAAGCTTTAAATGCCATTTTGAAAAAAGATCTGTTTATTCTCTTCTAAAGTCCAAAGTTTTTGAGTTATATGACGTTTAATGTGAAATGCCGACGATAGGCGGGTAAAGCGGCAACCCAAAGAAAAATAAATCTGTGATTATGAGAATTAACAATGTTGTGATTATGAGTAATGATTAGATACTAGAGTTACTACATAATAGTAAACTTAAAAGAATAATTATGACTTTTAACTCTAAGATTTAACTGCTTAAAAGTGAATCTGTGCGTGATTGAAAAAAATACACAAAGCAATTATTAAGACTGAAATTAACGTAAAAGTTATTAAGATTTAATTTTATGTTTAATAAATATTGATTTATAAAAAAATCCTTCCTAATACGGTTCATCAGACATTTTATCAAATAAAATTCTCAAAAAAAGCTTACTTCTCTTAAAAAACAAAAAATCAATTTGTTTCTTAAGTCTCGATTCCTGGGACTTAGATTGTAGACTGTCTCGTGTCCCGGGACTTTGACATTGTCGGGAATTCCTAAACCCTAATTGCAATTAATATATAAATATTAACAATTTGATGTTAATAAGTGGTTTATGCCTTAGGATGGGTTCTGGCAGCTGTCCTGAGAGAACTCCTATAGTAGTCAACTTCAATTGCTTAAAATAAGCTTTTCAATAATTAAGTTAGTAAGTAAGTGCTTACCATTTCTATGTATTAGTGTGGTTTAATTTTTAATGTATATTTTTTGTCAATAAAATAATTTCTAATTTCTAACTAACTGGAACACTGTGCTCTATTTTTCAACCAAATTAAAAAAAACAGGAGGTTCTCAAGTCGACGTTAATGTTTTTGTTTTTTATGTATGATCACGCATAACTTTTTACTAAGTAGTTCGATTTTGATAATTCTGTTTATTTGTTTGGTAGAGTATACAGCCGAAGTGAATTTCGCCAAATTCGTTCAAGCGGTCTTTGAATACAACCAATAACTAAAAAGTGTTTCGCCTAGCTTGATAATATCGTTATTGACGGTGAATGACAATCGATCCCGTAAGTAGCGAGGGTCATAACTTTATTTTACCAATAAATGGAATTGATTTCAACACTAAAAAGTGTGAAATAGCTTGTCGAAGTCGGCACCATGCGCACAATATTGTGATAATAGGTACTTTTGAACTATCATGGTACCGACTTCAACAAATTATTTCAAACTCTTTAGTGTTGTAGTCGGTTCCATTAATTTTTTGTTAATTCTTTTTTTTATCTAAATGGACTAATTGGCTTTGTTAAAGTCGAATATGGCATGGTCAATGATGATAGCTTTGAGGTCCAGATTTGTAGTTTTTAGTGGCGTATAATATAACTTAATTTTTAAAACTAACAGATTATTCGAGTAAAACATTAGTCTAACTATTTTATTGATAAATAATAATGTGGGCTGGTCGCTGATAATTCCGATCATTTGAATGAAAACAGTTTCTCTTAATTATTTTTACAGTACTCAGAGATTTTTCTAAATTCTATTAGATTTCTATACTTCTACAACATTTTGCCTTGCCTGTCAATATTTATTTTAATAAAAAATAATTACGTTACGGTTCTGGAATGGAGACCACGGACCGGCAAGCGCAGCGTAGGTCGTCCACCGACAGGACAGGACAGGTGGACAGACGAACTGATAAAGGTCGCAAGACGACGTTGGATGCACGGCACTTCCAACTGGTCTTTTTGGAAATTTATGAAGAGGCATATGTTCAGCAGTGGACGTCCTACGGCTGAGATGATGATGATGATGACGTTATGTTACAACCCTAATATCTGCCGATCTTGCAATCGACCACACTCGCATTCTAGCGATTGACGTCAATGCATTTCAACAAGTCAGCAATATTGTTTTGTATATAAACCCATAATTTTTGGATATTATTGTCATTCATTGTTATTCAATTTTACGAGGTTACTCTGCCTCCCATCAGTAATAGTAGTGCGCGATTATTTAAAACCCGAGTGATCCAACAAGGAGTAAATAAGTGAAAAGTGTAAGTAATAAAAGTGTTAATAAATCTCTGTTTCCATAAATCTTATATTTTTTTAAAACAAGTTGGGATCCTAGTCTAACAGTTCGTTACCATCAAGTGTGTTGGAAAATATTCCTTTTGCGTAATTTTGGCATTATGGCTACCCTTACCGTACCTATATAACCGGCGCGCGGCGGAGGCGTTCATGGGCCAGCTTTATAAACGGCGAGCATTATCGGTCTAGCTGCGTGTGGTGTGGTGTGGTGCCCAACCCATACGTCAAACAAATCGCAATCAACCGATATAGTTTTATTTATACCCTCGCACTAGTATTCTCTTTCGCAGTAGACAAGGACAAAACAATAATTTCTGATTATCTCACAAACACGTCCTGGCCAAGGACTGAACCCCGGACCCTCAATTCGGAGTAAGAGTCACTACCTTTTAAGCTAAAGAAGTTTTCAAGCTACGTCATACATCATTCACATCTTTTTTTTGCTTAGATATTTAGTACCTGGATGACCGAGATTTGCTTTAGTAAACAATTTGGTCTAACCTCAAACCGTAGAGTAACTGCCCATAACACGCATTGCCTTAGTGTTGCTTAACAACGCCACCTATTGTCAAGTAGCTTTAGTGTTGCTGTGTCGGTAAAACAGTTTAGTGGTTCGTGAGAATCTTCTCACCGCGATTCAGGATTTTGCAATGTGACTGGTACGCCATCTAGTTTGAACATAACGAACAAACTGTTGTTTTTAATTGCCTAAAAACACCGATTAAACGAAGTTTTCTAAAAATGAAACCTAGCTAGATCGATTTATCGCTCCCTTTCGGGGCCTCTGCATATCGAAAGTTCATGAAATTCGTTGGAGCCGTTTTCGACATTCAGAGTATGTTATCATATATACAAGAATTCTTCGATTAAAGATGTTAGATAGATGAACACATACATTAAAACCATGTTTATTTAAATATTTATATTATAATGTTTATATGTTCATTTGTTACTCTAATGCCCGTACCACACCTCCGCCGCGAAATACAAGTAGCGAAACCGCTGGATGAATTCCGCTGCGATCAAGTGTAGTTTGAGTAGCGGAACTGGGCGTCGGAACGCTCACTCGAATCTGTATAGTTGGGTCCATTTTATGTAAAAAAATAGTTTCGTTTTTTATTTTTATCGACTTCCACAAACACGTGCGAAAACAACGCGGCACCGCAACAAGATGACGGCCGGAGCGCGGAAGAGTAGCTGACGTCGGAGCAGATCAACGAAACCGAGCGAGGAAAGAGATAGGATTATAGTCAATCCTATGCTTTAGAACAGACAGTTTCACTAGTGTTCAGCTTCTCTTAGATGCGGACAAGACGTGGCGAAATTACCGCGGTTCCGCATTTATTGTTTCGCAGCGGAGGTGTGGTACGGGCGTAAGTTGCATTGTATTTGTATGTGTTTACAGCATTTTTTCCAATGCTAAGCTACCTAGTGTTTGAGAATCTCACTTAATGGTTAGTGATGATGCGGTCGAAGGAGGAAGACTACATCTAGAACGGCAATTTGCACTCAAAGACAACTGCCGGTGCAGCATGTTACAATATAAGCAATTCTGTGGTTCCATAACCACGACGTTTATATAAAATGTAACTAGAAAACTTTACAAGCACGAGGCCCACCTGGTGTTAAGTGGTAACCTGTGCCCAAAACAGATGCATTCTTTCACAAGTTCAGTCAAATTTATGAAAAAAGTCGCAGAGTATTTTAACAAACCAATTTAGGACGTCTAATTTCTTTATCATCATCATCATCAACAATAGGAAGTTTCAATTATGGTTTACTATTCTCGAATAATGTAAAATAAGCTTATAATGTAACTGCATACTTATATTTTTGTATATTATCATACTTATCTTTATTTTCATACCATATTGTATTCTAGCTTTTTGAATAATTTACACTGTTTGCACGTCAACAACTTAAACCTCATAACCTCATAACTTCTTTACGAAATTTGTGGTCAACGAAGTTGGTCTCACACTTATTGTAATCTAGAATTTAAACATTTATATATAATTTACATTGTGAAACTGTTAGTTGGTCCTTAAAAATAAATTTAAAAAAAAAAAAATCTCAATCGTAGGACGTCCACTGCTGAACAGCCTCCCCACAAATTTCCAAAAGGACCGGTTGGAAGCGGCCTGCATCCAACGTCGTCCTGCTACCTTTATCTGTAGGTCTATTATGTATCACAGTTGCTAACAAAATTAAATGTTGATTGAAATCTTTAAAAATGGCGGTTACTTTTGTCAGCTCCAGTCATCAACTAACTAACATTTTTGCTTACTAAAGTGGTCAAAAGTGACATAGAGACGCCATTTCTCAAGATTTCAATCATCATTTAATTTTGTTAGCAACTGTGATACATAATAGACCTACAACTGAGAAACATAACAGCCCTGTACCTACGCAACACTTGTAAATGTTGCGTAAATTCTTAGTAAAACAAAACTTTATCGACACAAAAAACGTGTAAAATTTTATATTTATTGAAGGCCTCAGATTACTATTAAAACTATATAAACCTAGCTCATACAATAATTATGTTAATTATACATTACAATAGATATTTTTAATTACTTGAATACATTTACCACTGATTGTTTAAAATGCATGCAAACGCATCATCACTAGCCATCGACTGCCTACAACATAGTGAACAAACGGTTATAATAATATATATCTATATATAAAACAAAGTAGTGTTAGTTGCACCATCTAAAACCCAAGAACGACTAAACCAATTTTTATGATTGTTTTCGATTTGTCATATCTCGGGGAAGGACTGATAGTGCGTTCGAATAGGTCACTTCTGAGCGTTTTTAGCGAAAATAACGCTAAAAACGCTCACAAGGGACTTTCGAATTGGGAATCTGTGGGTGAAAATGTCGTTCATGCCTCTTTTTGTTCAGCGTTCGGAATGCTAAAAAAGTGCAATTTTTAACCTACGTCCGGAGCACGGTTGTATGTGATCGTTATTTGACAGCTATGTAATTGACAGTATAATCATGCGATTTTAAGTCTTATCGTCAGTTGAGCGTTCGAATAGGGTGTGGGCGAAAGTAGCAAAAGTGACAAAAATAACGTTTTTGAGCTTTACGAACGCTCTAACAAAAGAGCCATCAATGACTAATGCCCTCATAAGCTAAACGAACGCACCTATAGTATACTTTTCATCATCATCATCTATCACCAAGCGGGTGAAACTGCGGGCCGGGACCCTGGATATAATCAATCACCTTTCCAAACTTCATTACTATTCTTACAGCCGTTTAGCAATGATTAAGGTAACACAACACTATACATACAACACTGTTTATTATATAATTATATATTATATATATAGATACATTGATACTAAAATACATACTTAAATACATGTTTACTTCTCAAACGTCTGATAGTATTTAAATTTTTACTAGACTAATGCCCGTTTCACCAACATTTTAGGTAACACCTAAGCCTACCTAACTTGGCTTAGGTGTTACCTAAAAGGTTGGCGAAAACATCAGGGCTATTATGTATCTCAGTTGCTAACAAATAATGATTGAAATCTTGAAAACTAGCGGCTCTATGTCAGTTTGAAAACTCCAGTAAGCAAAAAAGTTAGTAAGTTGATGACTGGAGCTGACAAAAGTGACATAGAGCGGCCATTTTTTTCGATTTCAATCAACATTTGTTAGCAACTGAGATACATAATAGCCCTACAGATATAACATTTTGATAATCAATCACTAGGCCAGTAAAAATAGCCCTTTTTTGGCAACCCAGACATAAACTTTGAACACTAACTAAAAATAAATTCTTTTTCACAACAATCCAATCAGTTTTATTGCTTTACCGATATCTTTCTCCACTTTTACACTCACTATAAATAATCATTTTAAACTTTTTTACACTAACAATAAACTAATCTTTTTTCACTTTTTTACACTCAATATAAACGTCGGCTGTCAACATGGGGCGTTTCAATTTAGACAGATTACTCAAGTGTCTTATTTCGTTGGTGATGCCCCTTATTTTGGCAATCGTTGCTTGGGTTCTGGTTTTTGGACCTTTGGATGTGGAGGGGGTTTCTTCTACTTTGGCCATTTTAATGGGGGGTTCACCATCGGGTTCAGATAGGCTTGGTAGCTTGATCCGTGGCTTGCGTGGTTGTATATTTGGAAGCACTGAAAAAAAGTTAATAAATATTACATATACAATAATTATAATGAGTATCAACTCAAATTGAATCGATAATTTTTAAAACCATTATTGTCATGGTTAGTACTATCAGGCCTCCGTCACTCCATGTACTTGCGCGCTATAAGTGCCTACCGCCCAGCCGAGCGGTCTCGGTCCGCCGGCGGATCAAATTCAGTGCGGTTTTCGCAAGCGAAGCGCGCGCACGCCGTTCAATTTTAATAGTGCTGTTCGTTCGTACGCGTATTACGATGCCGTGTGGTGCCTTATGTGCTGTAGATGGGTGTAAATCAAGCAAAAGAAGGGATAAACACCTAACATTTTTCCATTTACCTGTCAATGAAGAAAGGTAAGTGATAAATTATTACTAGTTTTTGTCGTTTACATTTTTTTCCATTCACATACCGTCATTAGAGACATAATTAAAAGACAGTAGGTGTGCGGACACCGGTATCCACTTAGAATTTGACAGTTTAATAGGTATATACTAAGCATTAGCTTGCCTTTCAGACACAGATTTACATAATTTTGTTACATAGAAACGTTATACCACAGAATAATTAATAGTACAAGGTACAGAAGATGCACTCTTCGAAAGAAAACATTCGAATATAAACTGCTAAACTATAGTAGATCCAACCGTTTATCCTCTTTTTGACAGCACCAATAGAACGTAACATGACGATGTTACGCAAAAGTTAACTTATAAATGCGAGGTTTTAAAAATATGACAACTGCTTAAATTTGCTCCTTGATCCCGTATAATAATCATCTTTCACAAAATGAGTCCATAAGTGCAGTAGTTTTTTTATAAATTCCATAAAATAACAAACGTTTTTAAAAAATTACGTTCTATGGCTATCAACATAGTGATGTTACGAAGTTACGATTGAGATATCGATATTGTTTATGAACTATTTTTACACGGGTGTTTTCCGTTCTCGGCACATAATATCGGATTTATTTTTATGTAAAACCGTTATATTGATGCGCCTCAGGAAAACATACAGCATTATTTGAAGACGTGTTTATCTCCTGGTGTATATCCAAAAAAGAACAAGGTTATGATGACTATGATGATTACAAGTACAAGTCATACTTGACGAAGCTGTTACCGGTTAAATCTGGGATGGCCAGCGAGCAACACGGAAGGGAGTAGGCATACACAGCGTTTCCCCTCTGTCAAAGTACAAGTCCGCATGGACCATGGAGTTTGATAATATACTGTGGGGTGAGGGCGGGGCTAGATTTGTGAATGGTGCTTTATTTTTTATGTGTTAGTGATTTGGTTGTGTGAGTATGATCGGCAATGGATCGGTACAGGTATGTTTTGTATGTAATAGTGCGGCTTTGCGCTAGTGTGCAACTTCCCCTCCCGCAAGAAATGACAGAAAGATTTGAACAATATTTTTTAGCTAAGGCTACTCCCTTCCGTGTTGCTCGCTGGGGATGGCAGACATTAAAGTCTGCCGTTTGGTACCAGAAAATAGTAAAGTTTGAGCAACCCCAATTCCAATTTAAGCAAACGAAATCTAATCTTTTATTTTTATTTATTTATTAATCAAAATCAGATTCATCGTTGCTGTCACTCGAGCTATTGCCGACATTTATAATTAATTGTTGACTCATATAATCTATCGCCACGTGTTTATCCCAATCTGCCATTATAGTTTCTTGTGTTTTTTGAATTACATTTTGCCAGCTTTCCGCAGTTACTTTCACACATGCATTTTTTAATAAATTTACCATTTTGTTTGCCGTGAATGGGGGTTTTGTGTTATTTCTAGCAGCGTGTCCTTTAACTTGAGCCCATATTAATTCAATGGCATTGTATTGACAATGATAGGGTGGAAGTCTAAGAACCCAATGACCATGTTCTGCAGCTATTTCGTCGATCACATATCGTTTTGGGAAGTGTTTTTTTGTTCGTAATATATTTAGTAATTGTACTTTTAGTAAGGAGTTATCAACATTTTCACCATGTCGTTGAAGCCAGTCAATGATTACTTGTTTTTTGTCGGCCTGGGTCGGCATTTTATCAATTTGGCGTGAGTGATAGGATGCGTTATCCATAATAATAACTGACGGTTCTTCCAATGATTGTACCATTTCCTTAAACCAACTTTCGTAAACCTCAGAATTCATTTCTTCGTGGTACTCAACTGTTTTTTTGGATTTAAAGGCCAACAAAGCATCTGGCATGAATCCTTTCACAGACCCTGCATGGCAAATGATTAGACGTTCTCCTTTTCCCATCGGTACTGAGGTAGTGGAAGCAGCGGTGTCATCAGTCCAGCTCTTAGACACTGTGTGGTTCGCATTCAGCCAAGTTTCGTCAGTGAAAACAACATTTGACCAATCTGTAATTTTTTTGGCTTCGCTCAAAAATTCGCAACGAGCAAAAGCTACGTCGCGACGCTCCATCAATATTTTGCGTTTGTCCGATTTTTTATAAGTAAATCCAATTTCATTCAAGACCTTTACCAATGACGATTTTTGACCTCGGAACAAATCACATTCACGCAAAGAAGCAACAAGTTTTTTAAGTGTTGGAACTTCTTTACGTAAGTAATAGTTATATATATGACGGCGTATAGCGTCTGCGTCAAAGTTGTCAACCGAAGTCACACGACGTGGTTGGCGTTTTTTCTTCGGCGTACGAAGCTTATTCTCCTGCATGCCGCTTGTTCCGTAGGCTTCGGTAGTAATTTTTGTAATCGTAGATGCACTAATACCTAACGCGGCCGCAACGCGCTCTCTCACTTGCGACAATGGTAAAAGCGGGCCGCCATTTTGATACTCTGCTTCAAAGTAATTACGAAGCTTGATCACCATTTCTCTCGTCTGTCCTTTCAGCACTGATCCTTTCGGCATTTTATAGTTCCAATATAAAACTCAGCAAATAATTACTAGCACGGGCGTCTTGTTGCGAGTGACAGTGACAAATACAAAACGGCGGTGGACCATTGAGTTTTACTACCTTGATAAAATACTACTGCTTACCCATAGACAAAAAAATTGGCAGTCATAGGAATTGCCGATAGAAGTGAAAACTTATAACTCAGAATTTGATAGCTTACCTTGGAAACTACACGGGTGTAACCGGACGGCGTGGCCTCGCCATCTGGGCATGGCCATCTAGAAATGCGTCAGCATTTCCCATTGGCTGATGCGTTTCTAGATGGCCATGCCATGACGGCCTGTCCACGCCCTTTCAACATTCCCCATTGGCTGACGTATTTCTAGATGGCCAATAGCCATGGTCATGGCGCCATTCCTAGGACTATTCTCTTTCCGCACAGACTCGATAGAAAAATGAATCGAAATCGTGTCCACTATAATCACTTGGTCACAACACTTTAACTGACAAATTAGATCTGTCAAAAAGAGGATAAACGGTTGGATCTACTATAACAACTGCAATAATGTTCATAAAACATTGCAAAGCACGGACGTGACCTTCAAAAAATGTGCCTACAAGTCCTTGACGCGCTCGTAACGAATCAAAATGCGCTTTAAGTCTGTGTAGCGAGAGTTCTTTTTTTACGACCGATGAAAACCTTTGAACAAGCCGCGTCTGTTGTAAGGTTACTTGTTGCGAGAAAACGAATCAAATTTTTTAATCTTAATAAATTTGATTCGTGATAATTGGTAGTAGTACAATACACCTAGATATGTACAACTAGGAACTAGATATATTTGTTTATTTTGAAGGCCATCGACTTTTCGCGTGAAAACTTTCGAAAACTGCAGTGTTTATGTATTTTTGTGTGAGAGTGTTACACTCGTTAGTGCTTTATTTGAAGTCGGTTCTCTTTTTTTAAGGCTTTTTTTTTCATTTCTAGTGAACATCTCCGAAGATCATCATCAAACTAAGAAGTATTATACTTATTTTAAAACGTTCTCCTAAATGTAACAAATCCTTTTCTGAAAACCGCATCGATATCGGTTTAGCCAAACCCGAGATTATCGCGCACAAACATATATACCTACAAACCATACAAGTCAAACATCTCAGTTTGGCCTGTATGTCTGATCACCTCCTTTTTTTTAAGTTGGTTAAATATTTTATAAATGATAAAATTTTTAACTGCCACATAAAAGTCAGAACATATTCACAGTTCTCAATAACATAGATAAAAAGTTATGTTAATTTAATTTTATCGAAGAGGCAGCCCTGCGATTACTGTGGAATCGCGCGGTGCGAAGCAATCACTGCTGTACGCTTGAGCATTTAGGCGCATTTTAGCATACAGCGGTTGTTGACGCGAGGGAGTAGGCAATTATCGTAATAGGTATTGGAAATTTTCTACTGAGTGAAGTATCTGTTCTTATTCAGTAATCTGTGGTACTATACGGGTCGTACAATACAATACTCGGCTGTGCAATCCAGTGGTTGTACATTACTGCCTTCCAACATTCCGAGTTATGAGTAACCAAGTTTTTCCAATACCTACTGAAGCAGGTTCATCCCTAAACAACTAGTAGACTAGGTAACCAAGGGCCCTAAGCGTGGCCACGTGGTGGGGCGCATGCAGGTTAAGGGGACGGAGGTGAATGAATAGGTGGCGTGGGGATCGCACAGCGCATTGACCTCAACGAACTCCAAAAATAAGCACGTCTAATATATAGGGCTGTCCAAAAAAAATTCGGGTAGTATAGTTTTCACTTTGTATGAAAAATTGTGTGATTTAAATGTTGATACATTACCATGTGATTCCTGACTAGGTACATATGCACACTGCAGCATTATTGCACCTTTTTGCTACACGCTGTACATTTAAATTGAGATAGTTGAACTACTGTTTCAGTAGAATACTCACATTTATTAGAATTCCTTCTTGAAGTACCTATTGGCAACTCCGAGAGGTCCAACTTTATCTGGCTGGAGAAATGGCGGAGAGGCTGCGATGATTCCCTTGATTTTGATCCTGTATGATGAGGTAAAGATTGACTTTAAACATTATTCTCCATCAATCTTTATCTACACTAATAATAAAGAGGAAAGATTTGTTTGTAATGGATAAACACAAAACTAATTAACCGATTAAAAAAATAAATCGCCAGTAAAAAACTACATTATTCCACTTACGCTATATTTGATTCATCATCCATCACCACGAACTCCACGCAGGTGAAACCGCGGAGCGCAGCTAGTATAAATATAATTACTTGTCCTAACTAATGAATCATTAACGATAAGACTAAACTGTTGGGGTTACAAACTTGAAATTTTAGCATAAATTATTCATACAAAATGTACGGGAAAACTTTTTTGCATTTTGTTACTTTTTGAGAACTGCAACGATTGTTGGTCCCATACAAGTTTTTGATCAGTATTAGAAATATGATCGATTGGCATCAACAAATGTTTTTGTGTAAAATGGCTAGTTTCTTGTTAACTCTATTATTTTTTTTGAAAATCTGGGGAAATTTTTTAATTTTAATTTCAAAAAAAATTTTTGTGAATGGGGATTAAAATTCCATAAAAAAATATGAATAGTCCCCTAAGACCATTATCGAGTAGCTGCAACGGATAAGGTACTTCCCCTTACTGCTTCGCTGAAAGTTTCCAACCTGTATATACTATAAGTTATAGTACTACGTACAGAAGCCTCGCTTTGAAACAAAGTCAATTTTAGGTACAAAAATTGGTCTACTCTTAAGACCCTTCCTGATTGCAGGCTAAATTGAAACTTATCGTGAGATGCTAGCTTCATATTCATATTCATATTCACATTCATATCTCGTTGCGCATTTCAGTTATAAGCTCTGAGTGACACTGCAATTATCACGAGCAGGCGTGGTTACCATCGGGCTCCTGGACTTGCTTGTATTATCACTGCATTATAGTCTGTCTACAAACTGTCCGTATAGTATGTCACTTGTGGTATATAAAAAAGTATAAGCTGCTGTGTGAAAGGTACTGGTAGCGATTCACTTGTACAAAAACTAAACTAGCGAACTAAAATTTAATTATGGTAGTCTTTATTCTGTAAACACTAAAATCCAAATTGATTTAACACTAACCTTGTGTTTCTAGAACGTTTGTAAAAACCTTGATTAGTGGACCAACTAAATACTAAACACTTATTGGACAATGGTATTCTATGCCGCGATATGAGACCAATCAGAGGTCAGTATTCCGTCTGTTAGCTGATCAAATTTTGACAAACGTTTCAGAAACTGGAGGTTAGAATGACATTTCTAAAAATTAAATTTCTAATATATTTTGGGCATGTTTACGTTAGTTCAGCGAGCACCAAGTTACGTGACGAATAAACCGTTTAAAACATTTTTAATTAGAAATACGGGATTACTCACGTAATATTTATCAGATATGTATAGTTTCGACCACATTCAGTGGTATTTTTTCATTTCAAACATTGGTGTCTGATAAGTGATCAGTGCTAGGCGAGACGTCATCGACGCGGGCCTCCCGAACACTCCTTGAAAAAGACCACCGAATGTGGTCAAAACTATAGCCTATCGAAACTATACATATCTGATAAATATGACGTGAGTAATCCCGTATTTCTAATTAAAAATGGCTGTCTAAAACATGCCCACAATTGAAGAGAAATATCTAATTTTAGAGTCGTCGTAAAGTTTTATACGAGTTTGGATTAAAGCCTAAACATAATGGCCTTTATTAATAAACGTTGCGTAAACATATATTAGGCGTAACATGCTTTGTCTTGCTTTCACGCGTGACATTTACTGCAAGCGAAAAATTGACAGATAGATGTTTTAACTACTCCGGGTTTATTACAAGTTTATTAATAAGGCCGAATAATACCTGCCCTAATTTAGAGATTTTTAGTTTATATGATGCTTACAGAATCAACACCACTGCGTGAAGGAAACTGTAGCAAGATTTCTGCACTAATCGTATAACAAACAACTAATTTCGGGGCGAAGATAACCTAGCTAGAACGTTCACGGCCTTACCTATAAACGCTGCTTAACTTTTAACAACGTCTTTTAGTACGGCGATTAATTTTAATGTGCGCAGTACTAAAAAACGTCAAGCGGCGTTTTTATGTAAGGCCCTTTATTGTCTAAAGGCCAATTCAGACAGGGACGGGATGGCAAAGGATTTTGCCGTCAGGCAGCGTACGCTAGCCGCTTAGACACCGCGGCATTCCAGCGCATTTGCTTTTTCCAAACTTTCCTCGGCCGTTCCTGCTGTCCGATACACATTCAGTCTTCAGTTGCATTTGATCGAGAGTTGTGCCTCAGTTTTAAAACAGTAAATTGGGATTTGGTGTTAATATCGATTATTGCAGAGGAAGAAGGTGGCTTTTATCATTTACAGGCTTTTAACAATCATTATGTTATATGCGTCTAACCCCGCGGTATGTCACAAAGAGCGCCGACGGCTTCCTCGGCATGCCGTTGCCTACCGCGGTGCGCCACGACATCCCGCCGCGGGAGCCCGTGGCGCGTCTTTCAATGCCGTGCAATGAAGTCAAAGTCAAAGTCAAAATCATTTATTCAATTTAGGCATCAAAGACGCACTTATGAACGTCAACTTTTCATTATAATGTACTTTAAAGACTCTACCGCCGCGTTCCAAAATATATAGAGCCCACCGAGAAGAAGCGGCAAGAAACTCGGGGCCATTCTTTTTATATGGATGTTTACAATGTTTCTACTTAGGTACTACAAATATTACATTTTATGGGTAGCAGAGAGACAGCTTGCCAGAAGTGGAGTATTCCAAGCATCTTTATCTTCTATATAATGTCGAACTTTATAGTAAGCTTTTTTTATTAAAACGTTTTTTACAGTCAACTTGAATTTGCCCTCTGTGAGCTCAGTTATGTGCTTTGGGATTTTATTGTAAAAACGCACACAATTTCCTAGGAATGACTTATTAGTCTTCGCAAGTCTAAAACTAGGTACAGCTATCCTATTTGTATTTCTGGTATTAAAAGTGTGGTGTTCACTATTTAACTTATATTTATGTACATTTTTACGAACATACATTATATTTTCAAATACATATAAGGAAGGCAACGTTAATATATTGATTTCTTTAAATAAATCTCTCAAAGATTCACGGGGACCCATTTCGTATATAGCTCTAATAGCACGTTTCTGAAGGATAAATATGGTCTCTATATCAGCCGCTGAACCCCATAGCAATATCCCATATGACATTACGCTGTGGAAATATGCAAAATACACTAACCGCGCCGTAGAAGCATCTGTTAGCTCTCTTGTTTTACGTACTGCATATGCAGCAGAACTGAGTCTCCCAGACAGGGCATTTATATGAGAACCCCATTGTAATTTTGAGGACCCCATTGTAATTTCGATTATGAATGAAATCCCTTTCGATGCCACGGCATCATTTTAAAGCATAGCAATTTATAAGTTTTTAAACTGACATGGTCTTTAATGCAAGAATTAACGTTAGAAACGGGATATTTACCATGTATTGTATTTATTGTGAGCTCTCGATATTTCGGCACAGTTGCATGCGCCATGTTCACGAGTAAACTGAAGTATCTGCGGGTAGGTGTTGTTATGAGCAGACGAAACGGTCTACCCTCTTCCTTTCACGTTTCTTGTGTTCAGTCTTATTACCACTGACACAACTTCACTTGGAACTTGATCTGGGTCTCGACACACATAACTCACGGTATCTGCTCGCGAACTTTTTCGGTTTTTGCAAAGAATCGAAAATAAAATAATAATAATAATAATAATAATAATAGTAGTACCGCAGGGGCGGCTTTGTGGCGAGCCGTCGGTGAGTGGCGACACCGTGGACCCTGATTCTCCCTGGGGCTAAATGAGACCCCTGACCCCCGGCTTGCCTTTATTGGCTGTCTGGGGGTGGAGACGCAAGAGCAAGTAACAAAAAGCTCCAAGGGTGGAAGTGTTAAAGGGCATAACGCCGGTAGTAGCGCTCTAGTGAAACCGCAGCACACCTCTCGACACCCTTTAGCCATTCACACCAACGTTGCCCCTTTTGTCACCATTGATGGTGGCTTTTATGGGGGGCCCGTTTAGTGAGTGGCAAGTCACCACCTGCCTAAATATTTTAAGATGAGACTGAAATTGGCAGGTGCCGTAGTCTCGACCATAGCCCACTATCTCCCGTATCACTAATAAGTACATATCAATAACCATGCCATTTTACCCATTTTTGTAATAGATAACCTGTAACCTTCCATCCAAAATGTTTCTGTTTTTATACTACATTGTATTTTTATACCAAACAGGCCTCTAAGTGTTGGCTACAGCCCCATTTATGCCTTTGTAAAGGACCGGGTGAAACCCGTGAAATTGGTTGAATAAAAATAATAATAGAAATCGAAAATATCGAGAGCAATAAATATACAATAAATACAATACATGTCATGGTAAATATCCCGTTTCTAACGTTAATTCTTGCATAGCAATTTATTTCGTATTTCCATAACAATACGTTAGAATGTCCAGTGGTAAAAATGTAAATCCCTTGCCATGCCGTCCGGGTCTGCGTAGGCCTTAAGGATTTGAGTAGCACTACAACCGTCATGGGCAGATGTTGACGCTTACCATCGGGCGAACGGCTTGACCGTCCCGTTAGTAATGAAGAAATAAATATACCGACCTCCAATAACTCCTCCTGCGGCTTGGTTGGTGTGCGTGAGCTCGCTATACTTTATGTCACATTCTTCTATACGCTTTTTCAGGTCCGCTGTAACGTGAAAAACCATAATTTGTCTGTAAAGTTTGTGTAGGTTACGGACGATAATTTTACGTGATAACGTCATAAGACAAGCCGAACGCTTAGGCCGATCGTGCCTCTCTATCGTTTCGCGCTCTCGCTTGCACGCTCGGCTCGGGCGAAACGTGACAAAGAGTCTTTTGCGTGCGTGCAGCCGGCGTTCATCGATTTATAAGACAAAAATAGTCAAAAATATTATGTCAATAATATACAAAAATTAAAATATCATTTTGCAAAATTTAATTTAATTAATTAATTAATTTAATTAAATTGAATTTAATTAAATAATTATTATTTAATATAAAAAAAAATGTCCCATGATTAATCAAATGGACGACCCGTTTGCTTTACTAGAACGTAACTTCGACACGACAGTGACGCACTTTTTACTCATATTATATGAGTCATATATAATAAAATATATGTATTATTTTACTTACCAATAGTAGCGTCTTGTTCTCGCTGTCGTTTCGCCATAACTCGTATTGTAGCGTTTTGTCGCGATGCCAGCTTTTTGTACTCGGTCATCTGTTAACAATCTCAATTTAAAAAAACATCACTTATATAGGGTGTTTGGTAGGGGTCTGACAAACCAAATGAGCGTGTTCGGGGCCCCACTTGGAGAATACAAATTGGCCAAAAAAAATCCCCGACCCCCCAATTTTTTTTTACATTTTTTTGTGAATTTTCCCTTTTTCTCCGAAATTGTACCTATTTACCACCATAACATTTGTAAAATCTGTTTTTGACCGGATGTCTCTAATACACCTTCAGGCCACACAAAGCAAAATTTGATACAAAACAGAGCTAACTAACTGATTTAGAGCTAATAGAGTGACAAAATGAAATAAATTTTACCTTATAGTTCAACTTTCACAGTGATCTAAAATAAACCACTAGCAATTCTGGATGTAATATGCATTTAAAAACTTTTTATTTGCAACCCCACAGCCGAATGGGCCGGCACGACCGGAGAAGTACACTCCCACATAACACCGACCTGAAGTAACATAGCTTGCTATTGCGTTTCAGTCGGTTTGTGGGAGGTTATGGAGGCCCGATTCCCCCTCCCCTACACCCTCACCCCTTCTATCCCTTCCTTCCTCGAAGGTGGGCAACTCATCCTCGTGACCTCTGGTATTGCTGATGTCTGTGGTCGACGATATCACTTATCAGGTGAGCCGCTTGCTCGTTTGCCATCCTATCGCAATAAAAAAAAAAATCTCACCCGTTTGGTGAATTTCTTGTATTGCGCAGCCAAGTACAGAGACAGTCTGGCGTTTAAATGGGCGCGACGGTTCAGACTTGAGATCTCATGACGCATCACCAGAGGCGCTAACAGTGCTGGAAACAAGATAACATATCATTGGTTTTTAAAGTTATCACTTGTTATGGGAGGGTAAACCGATTCGTTACGTAACGCGTTACGGCGCCAGTCTGGCTTCCCTTTCTCTCACGCATCCTCTCTCACTCTAACCCACAGCGCTATGCTAGTTTATCACTTCTGTCGGGCGTCCCGAGACGCACACCTTTTTTCTTATTATTGGACTCGTGCTTTTGTACTTTTGCCATATTTCCGCTCGTAACTAATCAACGGCACAATCGATTTTGATAAATGGTGCATCATGAGCTTCCTGATGATGATTTTAACCGTCGTATGAGGACGGAGCGTTCCCCATGAAGTAGGCCAGCCTCTGTCTCCTCGGGTTCCGATGCCCGTATCCCAATGGATACGGGCATCTTATGGGGACTCTCAATTCATCACCTTTTCTTGTAATCGCATTGGATGTTAATACAGACCGCGTGAAATGCTACTGCCCATTTTCCGGATATCCCTTTTGTTTATTTTCAGTCAGTCATGCCATTTCATCAGCAGTCTATGGGCCCTGCAGCTGAGATAATGATAATGATAAATGCAGTCGGTATACCTTGCTGTGGTCTGGCCGGAGGCTGCTGAGCCCCTTCTTGGATCCTCCTCCGGAAGGCGGGAGATATCTTATCATCAAAGTGTTCTATGGCCATGCTGGATATGTCTCGCAACTCCTGCAATACCTCGTGAGCCCGAGGGGGGGTTGTTTCGGTCTCCACTATCGTCAGCACGCGTCTTATTTCATCTATTACCTGAAAATATAACGTTAGTGATTACTCTCTACCTTCTACTTGCACGTAGAATTTACGATCTATCGCCAATAGTTCATTGTTATTATGGTTTATTAATCTATACCACACACTCTCAGAAAGTGTTTCAGTACTCGTTCATAAACTGGTCACAAAGTTCGTCATTTCTCCCTTATAAATTTTGTAATATATATAATAATATAATATAAAAATAATCGGCGAGAAAAGTTATTCTAAGTTTAATATTATAAGAAAAGAATTTCATTTCTGCCATCCGTAGTAGGGTAGAAATGTTGTATGAAAAATTATGTCTGCCCTGCTAGCGTTCTTTTGTTTTTTTAGCAGCGAACATAAAAAAAGTACATTTTGCAATTACATTCACATTTAACAATTAGAAATTTTTTAAACCGACTTCCATTCTATTCAGTTAATGGAGTGTAGCTCAGAAATTACTAGACCGATTTTGTTGAAATTTAAATGGGACCACACGGGAAGCACCAACTTACAAACAAAAAAGGATTTTGAGAATCGGTTCACCCAGTCGAAAGTAATGAGGTAACAAACATTTAAAAAACAGTCTAATTACATACCTCCTCTTTTTTTTATAATTCGGTAGAAAACGTGAAATCTCATAAAGGTAGTGTTGTACTCAATTTTAATTTTTTTAAATAAATTTTCCAAAATAGCATCTAATAGTGCAAGTGATGATTTTACAATGATACATCAAGAAATAAAAAAATATATGTTAATTAGTCAAAATCTCTTTGATTTCTTACAAAATGCTCCATATAAAAAATATTTACTAATAAAGGTAACTTTTTTCCTCATAGGTGTATTATAAAGCACTATGTATCACTCGAGAGAAAGTTCTATATCTGTTCTCGAGTTTCCTTCACATACAACATACTCTCGAACAGAAATAGATAGTTTTCTCCCCTCGGTGTACAATATACTATTATTTCATCATTATGATGAATAAAGACATTTTAAAACAAAACAAACAAGGTCAAATTGAATCGCTCGGCTTAGTAGATTTTTCACACTGGATAGACTAGTGTCACAATCTTGCTGATCAGTGATGATGCGGTCGAAAGTGATATCACACTAGAATAGCGACTGGCTCTCAAGGACAGCTGTCGGAAGTTGTTAGTTTTCCCCCACGTGGTGATGGATGATGTTGAATCAAAATATAGCCAATTTTACTCAGGCATAATGTAACATTCTAATGGTGAAAGATATTTACTAATCGGTTCAGTAGTTTGAGTTTGTATGTTACAACATGCAAATAAACAAATCTTTCCTCCTTATAATATTACTAGTTGCGCCCCGCGTTATCACCCGCGTAGTGATAAATGACGATGATGATGGTGAAAAGTAACCTATGTGTGCCTCTTCTACCTCCATACCTAATTTCATCAAAATTTACCGAAAGAATAACGAACATCCATACATACACATTTTCGCTCTTATAATATTAGTAAGATTATGATAGAAAGATGTTACCTTTCCAGGAATAAAGCAGCACATTCTGTGGTCAATAAACTTGGAGTAGGTCATGTTCAGCATCGATATACGAGTCTCTATCGACGTCAGGATGTCACAGTGTCGGGACAGCTGGTGATATCTGAAAAAGAAATTATTCGTATATAAATAAATAAAATATCACTGGCAACAATATGTTATCTATGTCGTGTATCCAGAACAGTAGGTCTAGGAAGAAAATTTGTCACGTAATCCTATTGACATATAAAGTACAAAATCCCATTTATCTAGTACAACAAGACCGGTGGTAGTGCCACGCTGTAACCCCACAGCCGAATGGGCCGGCACGACCGGAGAAGTACCACACTCCCACATAACACCGACGTGAAGTAACATAGCTTGCTATTGCGTTTCGTCGGTTTGTGGGAGGTTCTGGAGGACCGATTCCCCCTGTGGGAAACGACCTTTCTCTCCCAGCATTGATATCATCAATGCCGAGACCTGATAGATCATGGGAGGAGGCACTCTCCTTCTGCGAGGAGGTGATGGGGCAGAAGGAGGTGGCGGAAAGGAATCAGATCAGGAGCAATTTTCGAATTGCTATCCGAGGTCCCGATCCGCAGAAAGAGACCAGGGCGTCGGAGGTTAATCTTTCACGCCCTTCTCCGACCTCCATGATTGGGGACTGGGGCGGCGCACGCGGTGTTTCCGCGCGCCCCTCAAGACGGGGCTAGAGCTTAGTCCACTCTAGTTATTTTGGCGTTCGAGTAGGGTGTGAGCAAAAGTAGCAAAATAAACATTTTGAGCTTTACGAACGCTATAACAAAAGAACCATGAATGACAAAGCTACCAATGCCCTCACTGCTAATCGAACGCACCTTATAATGTATTTATTAGCGGTCCTCACACCTTGACTTCGGAGTGCACGAATCACCACGCGCCACTCCGTCGCGGGCTCTGAAGTGTATATGTGTAAAAGCAATTGGCGCGCACGCAGAAGCGGCGCTCGGTCGCGCGCACACGTCTAACGCATCGGAGCGCTGTTGGCGGCGGAACGTACGTGTGAAGGGTTTGGAGTTCAAAATGGCAGTTTGGAGTGTGGATGCTGTAACCGGGTTTATAGACATAACTGTGTCCTTCTTTTTTATTTTTGAATACATATATCATTGATAACAAGCAATCGAAATGTTTACTGTTCATCCGCAAGTGGTTTTTATAATCCTCTGGATGGTTTTCGTGTAATCCTATTAACATTGGGAAATTATTATGACGCCATCTATAGGTACTTATTTCCTACAATATTAGCCGTTTCGGCTCATTGCTAACTACAATTCCAGTTAAGGCGAAGCGTCCATCACGCAGTTGACAGGCAGAACTTTTGTCACCTAGGGACACTCCGAAGTGTTTAAAAAACTGTTGAAATGCATTTAGATGTGTGGTTTGATGTGTCGTTCCGATTAACAACGCATCGGAGCGTGCGCCGAAGTGTGATATCAAAAAGGCGCGAATTAAGTGAGAGTTTTGGAGCGCGTTCCAAAACGGAAGTTCGGAGTGCGGTTCGACGCGCAGTTTGGAACGGCACTCCACGAAGCACACTGCAAAGTCAACGTGTGAGGCTATTCTGTTACCAAAGTCAAGTTGAACGTCACTTTTGAACATCCTTATAGGAATACAGGTCTAATTGAGAAAGCAAACAATCAAATTATCAAGTACTAGCTGTGCTCCGCGGTTTCACCTGCGACGATGAATCAAATATAGCTCAGGCATATAGCTTTCTACTGGTGAAAGAATTTGGTCCAGTAGTCTTTAAGTTTACTCATTACATACAATGATAGAGAAATACAAATCTTTCCTCTTCATAATACGAGTAGGTATTAGTATTGAAGTGTAGATAAACTTTATGTGTATAATACAAAACATTTTGAGAGCTATTCAATCTATAGATAACCTTTACTTTATTCAATACCTAATTAGGTACATAACATTAATACTATAAGTCGAAGTAGAAGCGCTCGTAGCGGAGCTCGACTTAGCGATCTTAACCGATCAACAAGTTAAGCAACACCTGCTGCGGTCAGGACTTAGATTGGTGACCGCTAGTGGCATTATTCAATTGAGCGCTTCCGTGCTACGCAGGGCACGTTAAGCCGTCGGTGTCGGTTGTTTGTCTTAGGACAATAGTCGTTAGGCTATGTCGAGGCTGGGGTTACTGGCGAATAGTCGGGGGACTCTTCGCCGGTTTGCACGGCCCTACACGTCTAGGGGGTGACCTTGGTGAGCAAGGTCATCCCTTCACAGGCGCTGAGGCCCGGTTAAGATCAATCCGGGCCTACCGCTGGGGCGAGATGGTGACTGCCAGCGCGACCCTGTCTCGCCCCACCTTGGCGGAGGACTGCTCACGGGGGGGTTTTAGTGGGTCTGAGCCCCACACGCCCCCTTCCGTCACCCCCGTGGCGGAAGGGAAGTGCACAGCATTTCCCCCCTAAAAAAAAAAAAAAAAAATGTCGAGGCTCTTCGGGCGGCCTGAAAATTCGACATGGGTTGGTCACTAACCTATCCACCAATCCGCACTGGGCCGGGCGGTGGATTACAGCCCAACTCCTCTCTCTGAGAGGAAGGCTCGAGTCCCAGCAGTGCGAACAAAATGGGCTGATAATGATTTATGATGAATACTATAAGTCTAGAATGTTCATCTCAATATTCACGACGTTTGTTTGTCAGATGACTCATCTATAGCTGTGCAAATGTGTTTATCAAACATTATTATGTATGTTAGGCATTCTATGCATAAGCATTAGCATACTAAGTACGCGTTAGAACTGATGCAATGGTACATGGTTTCAATAAATATAGTACTATTAATATACTATAATCTAATAATATGCTACTACGAGTTTTTAATGTATTGACCGAGAGAGCATAGAGCGAAGCGTCTCTGCTTTAACTGGCCAAATTACTCTTACTGTATGTTTGTTAGGTTGTATGTTGGTCCTCCTATACAGCAGGCCCAGACAAAATTCAAACAGGCGTGTTTCCGCACACGCTACAGACAAAAATGTGTCTACGAACTTAGCGCGACGTCACGTGACTTTTCCACACGTAATGTCAACGCCATACATTTTGTAGTTGTCGTTTGGCGTAACGATAATAGAAGCATCTTTTGTCTGCAGGTCGCATTTTTCAACCAAACTTGCCCCCTTTTTAAGAAAATGCGGCCGATTTTGATAAAATTTGGTACACATATTAGGTACCTGACTTTTATCCCAAGAGCACTGCATTATATCCTTATCGAGATGTAAGTTAGCCTAATTATGGCGCGTTGTGTGGTCACCATTAATGGTGACCTAGGAATACCTAACGCTCCTCCTCGCTTCACTCATCGTCGCACTATCGTGACTTTGCTCTGACTGTCGAAGCAATGACTTGATGAACTATGTTTTTCTGAACTAAGTGACTTGTCGAAGTATTGAAATGTCCAAATGAAGTATGACACTGGCCCTGATAGAGAACCTAGCTGCACCAAATGTTGGTAAAGTATATTGTAGGTAGTCTACCTGCGTTCTGATTCTCTTCTTGGCAGCTGCGCCTTCACATTCTTCAGAGCATGTGCATGTCGCCTTTCGATCATCAAAAATCCTCGGTTTAACATCTTCATGCAGATCTCATTGAATCCTTTAGACACCTGAAAACCACATGGCAAATGTATTGAATACAATTCCCCAGTTGAGCTAGCATAGATAATGTCAAAACATATATATTAATTTTAATCATTGATCTATAAGAATACAAACAAGTACAATTTGCAAAAATACTGACTCTATTCTATTTAGTTATTGGAGTGTAACTAAAAAACTACTGAACCGAATTTGATAAAATTTTAATGCGACACACAGGAAGCACCAGCTTTCAAACAAAAAAGAATTTAGAGAATCGGTTCACCCTGTCGAAAGTTATGAGATTTAAAAAAATACAGTTGAATTGAGTACCTCCTCCTTTTTGGATGTCGGTAGAAAATATCAGACCATTGATGTTTTCTCTTCAAAAAAAAATGTTAGGTAATATTTTTGTTGGTTGATAGTTTAAGTATTTTATTTATTTTGTTTATTCTCACTTAATTTTATATTACTGGAACTGAATGAACTCTGTATCTGTTATCTGTGTCCAAATATGATTGTATAAAAAGTTTTGAGTAAAACATATATTTTTAAATAAATATACATTAATATGATTTTTATAGTATTACTTTTCAAAGCATTAACGCCTGCTTTCTTCTAAATAATGCTTCTTTCGGTTGGATAATACAGTCGAAACAGTCGCTCCGTCCCCGTAAGATGGTTAGTCAGATAGAGAGTTAAAATTCGATGCTCGGACCAGAACCTCGGTGGCCTAGTTGGTCAATGGCGTCTGACACGGAGAGTCAGAAGACGCGGGTTCGAATCCCATTTGAGGATGTGAATTTTTCTCTCTATAAATTTCAATGTTTGAGATTGCAAAAGCAGGCGTTAATGCTTTGAAAAGTAATACTATAAAAATGTTACTCTTCCTGTTTATGAATCTTGGGTCAAAGCAGACACAGGATGCCGAGTCAATATTTTAGCAATAAATTAAACAAAAAGGACTAATCGTTGCAGAGGCCATTTAAAACAACTGAATTCTATTGACTCTTGCTAAATTATATATTCAAAATAGCTCTTTTCATCAGGCAACATTCAAAACTATTTAAAATGGAGGCTAGATGCTGAAACTGAGCTAGACTATATACTTTTAATAATATTCAAAACATAACTACTCCATACGCAAAGAGTATCTTTGAAATGGTGCCAACAATTTACAATAAAAAGAGTGCAATGACTCACATTTTTACATATGTAAACTTTCGCTCGTAAAGCTTAAAATTTACCAGACCGTTTATAATACATTATATAATGTGTATGTTTACCATTTATTTAGTAGGTAGGTGATTTAATAACATACCTATACATAATTAAATCGTATCGAATACTTGTACATGATTAAGGTATGAATTAAATTAATATATTAAACATATTTTTATAATGCATAAATTAGACATATTAAAAAAATTATTGATAATCATATTAATTTAAAACTTGTATTTGAATGCTATAATGAACTATTCTCTCTTAACTATTTACTTGTTAAATCATAAGCCTGTTTATCACAAATTATTTGTTGTGATTTCATTTGATAAATATTCAAAATGAAACTTCAAGTTTTAATAAAAAAAAAAAAAATTTATCTACACTAATAACTGCAATGTTTGTTAACACATTTACAGCTTCCTTTCCTCAGAGGGCATGTGAGCTGTTAGCCCTGATTGCTGTCTTAACAACTCAGTAAGCCATGTTCGATGGTTTAGGTTAGTCTGAAACTCCATGACTAGGGCTGGCCACTAATCTATTCACTAACGCTCACTGAGCCAATGTAGCCCATAGTTTATCTCTGAGACATATGCCCCAGCAAAGGATATGTAGTGGACTGAGCTATTATGCTCTGACAGGATGTGGTAATCACCATCAGGCTAAAAATATATACTTAAAGCCAGTTTTTTAGGTCTTAGAACGAGAACATATTTTTTATTAGGTATTACTTTCTTCCTTATATTTAAAAAATAATAAAAACACCTTATTATAATAAATATAATAATATAATATTAATTTATAATATTAAAACAAACTTTGCTTGACAATATTGAAACTGTTTTATTCTATTGGTTCTAACATTTACCTAGCTAGAGTTGCCTAGCCTACATAAATGAAAGGTACATAGGCTAACAAGTACGGCGATTATTTATAGAATTTACGTTCGATGCACATATAGAATCTTTTGTCATGACGAATTCTTTCCGTTCTTGTTAGATGTTAGGATATAGTAAATTACGTGATTAGAGTAACCTCTAAACATAAAATTAAACATGCTTAGACCTTGTAAATTGACCAGATAAAGTCTTTTCAAAGTAACCAAACAGGTACTTACAATTCTGTTTTTAGCGATTTCGTCGTACGAAAGGAAGGAAAAAATATTTTCTATCATAACAATTGGTAAACTCATGATATCCATGATTGGGAGACACACAGAAAAATTGCACAGTCATACATAAATTCACATGCACATGGCAAAACTACTTTACTGAATCAATTTTTGTGACTTGTGTTATCCGACTTATCGGAAAACAAAGCTGTTTTCGCGATGTTTCTCTGGGTTTATTTTCTAATTTCTCTGACGAATTCCATTCAGTGTTGCCAACTCGACTGAAGTATATATATATATATATATAGTTTTTTAGACATACTACTATATAATTTGTGTATATAGTATAATGTCGCATCGGCTAAAGCCTAGTTCGGACTAGGCTAGTAATTTAGTAGAGTAGCGAGTAATTTAGTACCTAGCTAAACTACTCGCTAGTCTCGCTACTGCCCAGAAATTATGGTCGACTGTCGAGTATTTTTATTAAATTAAATTATGACATTCAAAATACATTTGTTTACTAACTAGCACCTGTAAACCTCGTAAAGGTTTGTCGCAGTAGTAGGTCCTCTTAAATAACAGCTTTATTTAATTTGTAAAAACAGAGTAAACAATTAAAAAGTGTAACTACCTAAATACCTACATAATAACTAGTTATAATAGGTAGGATGCGTTAGCATCTGTTAGTCTGTGTAGGTAGGTAAGTAGGTTACTGCATATAACGTAAAATCAAAATAACTGCTAACCTAAAACAAGTAACTAATAAAAAACAACTAAATCATAGAGTAACTTTTTATACTAGAAATAGAGATTAATCTCGGCGTCAATTAGTGTTAACCAGTATTTTCAGCACATTACTGCCATCTGTAATTTCTAGAAGACATTACTTCTATACCCACACATACGTATGGCGTATGTGTTTGGGTGTGTAGTAGATTATATCTATATTATACCTATATATCTTTAAACTAAAAACCTATCTTATTCATGTAGCTATTTGTACTTTTATGTATACATGATTTGATTATCTATTTAAATTATCTATGTACTCACCAACACAACATTGTTGCCCTTCCAAGGTTGATCAATTTAGCTGTAATATAAATTAGTATACAACAAACACTTAAACTGCCTTGAAATTGCTAAAACCAGGTGGTACATCTGTAATAAGTAATAATGATATGCTTTATGTAATTAATGCAATCTTTGAAGGTTACCGTCGACACCCGTTACTTCGCCTATGCTACCTGTCTTCGCCTAATTTTAAATAAATTGAATTTGACAATACAAAATTGTTACAAACAGTCCATAAAACTACTAAATTTAAAGTATTTTTGACGTATGGCAAGATTTTGCAGAGACATTCTGGCTGACTTCATGTTGTTCGCCGCTAGTACGTTTTTTCTATGGATCGTGACACTTTTTTTTGGTTGTGTTTTAACTTCTGTGTTTGGCTGTCTTACAGGACAAGTAACGCTTAATTTTTATTTCAATTATCAAGTATAAGTATTGCTCTTTCATTGAACACTATTATATTGCATCTAGGCTAATATTATATACTAACTACATTTACTACTACTAAATACATTTGATAAATCTGATAGCAGCAATCTTGTTGCCAAACTTCGCCTATCCATAGGGTTGTCAATCGCGTTGTTTAGTGCTCTAAGTAATATTATAGTAAATTTTTGGTGTATAAATGGGTTTCTTGGTATGTATGTGTGTTTGAATGTATGTCTTGCAATGTTGTTGTGCGAAGTTAGGGAAAGATGCCCATACTTCGCCTAGCACGTTTCAATCAATTTTTATGCCAGTACGCAATTAAATTTAAAGCATATTATTGTCTATATTGGTAATAAAAGTACAATTTTTTTTTTGACGTTCCGATTCAAATACTCGTAGATCTGAAAGACGTGTAGAAAAAAGTGTCAAAACCCAGGCGAAGTTACGGGGTTCGACGGTAATAAGTATTCAAAGTATCCACAAACGTCAATTCAATTCTTTATTAAGCCTGTAGGCCTGGGTTACAGAGTTGGTAAGTGTACAGGGTATCCAGGTCCCGCCATGTTAGCGTACATGCTGATGCTTAAAAACTAATAACTTATTATTGAAAAACATTATCATGAAAATAAAAATTAATGTTAATAATTGTAAAATAAAGTCAACATTATATTATATTAGTCACATTCTATATCAATTAAAAACTCGTCAAGGGAATAATACGCCTTGTTAGAAAGGAACTCAGTAAGCTGATGTTTGAAACTATTCACATCACTCCAGTCACGGATAGATAATGGCAACTTATTATAGATAAGTGGTGCTCTACAGAATACACTTTTTGTCATCGTGGATATCTTAATATTATGAGGATAACGCAAATTTTTCTCTCGTCGACTACCAGGATCTTTTTTTTAAAAAAGAATGGGATTTTGTTTACAAATAGGGCGATTTCACTAATATATAAACATGGTAAGGTTAATACATTCAATTTTAAAAATACTTCTTTACATGATTGTCTCCGTTTCAGACCACACATAGCCCTTATGCATCTTTTTTGAGCTCTAAAAGCTACTAGTATGTCAGTGGAGTTTCCCCAAAATAGAACTCCGTACCTCAATACAGAAGCAACATATCCATTATATGCAGTGAGCATCGTTTCCAAATTATAAATTTTACTCAATTTGTACAGGGCATGTGAAAATTTAATGACTTGCTTAGATATTATTTGTATATGTTGTTTCCATGTCATTTGATTGTCCATATGAAGACCATTGACACCTTAAATTATTTGGGTTATTGCTCCTTACTTTTGCACTAAGTTTCTAGCCACTGAACTAAATAAACTAATAAAATTACCACTATTTAGGTAGATATAGGGACTTTACTCCTACTGTTTCATTCGCACTAAACAAACCTTTTCAAATGGAAAAGAGAAAACGTATATTTCATTGAGTAAACACTATCTACTAGATTACATTAAGCGCCACCTATTTATCGTTGTTAGAAATACCTCTAGCAAGAAACTTGTTTTACCTCTTAGAAGATTCTCTGTTCTAGTGAACTTTATTAAGAATATTGTATTACTCATAGAATAATAAATACGTATATGTACGTATTTATTATACATTACGTATACATACGTACACCACTGTATTTATTATTTAGTATAGGTACTATAGTGCGCGCGGAACTAGTTGGCCGCGCCTTAGGTATGTGAGCGGTGAGACCGAGTCGGGGGCGCTTGCTGTCATTATTCAGTGCGGCGCCGTACTGCTGTAAGTATTCTCTTTGGCCGTAAGAGCAGTAGGCAACCCGGTTTCATACATAGTATCTTATAGTTTGTGCCGGTTTCCTCGGGATACGTATGATACTTACCTACCCTACAAAAGGAAGTTGTTTACTTCCTTGATACTATTGCAAATCAGCAGCACGACCACGGGTTTCCTTAAGTGATAATATTTGATAATACCTATACATATTTTCATTATTTTATTTCACAAACAATTACAATACCGTGCACGTGTAAATCTACCAGAATGTATTTTAAAATTATGTAGGTATGTAGCTAATAGTAAGCTATACAAACATGAAAGTAAAATAGGTAATTTACTCTTTCTTATAGGTACCTACTGAGTACTACTGACGATAATACGATTACGAACTGATAACCCATGGGGTCTTCCCCACTCTAGAACCTTCTTAGGTTCTGGAGTGGCGACCACGCACCGGAAGACGAAGTGTAGGCCGACCCCCGCTAGGTGGACCTACGACGACCTCGTCAAAACCGCGGGGAATTGCTGGATGCAGGAAGCGACTAGCCGATCCAAGTGGCGAACTATGGGGGAGGCATATGTTCAGCAGTGGACGTCTTCCAGCGGATAATGAGGATGATAATAGCTACTCTAAAACAAATCTAACAGGCGGCGGTATATCTTTGCCCACCGAGCATGAAAAGGCAGTCTTTAGGGAATGATGCCTATACAAGTGACAACTAAGTAACTTGTGAATACTCACTGTATACCTACACATAGCTAATGGAAAGCGTTCGGTGACGATGACGCGTGTTCCATGATTTTATTCACGCAAAAAGTGCTCAACGCGCCTAAAGCTTTTACTTCAAAAACTTCACCCTATGGCTAGCCACGTACGAGAAAGTACAAACAAAAATAGGTGGTGTTAAATTTGATTATGCCTCTCTATTGGCTGATAGTAAATTGCGTCGTTTCGTATCGTGCATTTTTTTATTCCCTTAAAAGCCCCGGTTATAGTTACCTATACCTTTTAACGCGCTCTAGGAAGTTGATTATTTGTGGGTTCAGAACCTCAGAGTGCGGTTGTTTAGTTGTTTTCTAACTAGCTCTGAGGTACGGAACGGCCACGGTTGTTTTCTAACCTCAAACAGACTTGACAAATTCGACATTGACAGATCACTTGATCCTTACTTAAATTTTCTTTGAGAAAAGAGAAGAAGTTTGTTGTAGTCTGATTGGTTAAAGTTATGTCAGATGCGGGTTGCAACCTTTTAATCATCATCATCATCTCAGCCGTAGGACGTCCACTGCTGAACATAGGCCTCCCCCATGATTTTCCAAAAGGACCGGTTGGAAGCGGCCTGCATCCAACGTCGTCCTGCGACCTTCCTCAGGTCGTCTGTCCACCGTGTCGATGGACGGCCTACGCTGCGCTTGCAGGTCCGTGGTCTCCACTCCAGAACCTTTCGGCCCCATCGGCCATCTGTTCTGCGAGCTATGTGCCCTGCCCACTGCCACTTTAACTGGCTAATCTTCTGGACTATATCGGTGACTTTCGTTCTTCTACAGATCTCATATCTGATTCGATCACGTAGAGAAACCCCGAGCATAGCCCTCTCTATAGCTCGTTGTGCGGCTTTGAGCAACCTTTTACCGATCGATTTTGATGGTTAAAAAGTTGCGTCGCTCCGAGGTTCGGAACGCTCGAGTTAGAACAAACAAGTACTCGGATTGCAACTTTTAGCACTAACGCCGTTCCGAACCTCAAGGTAAAGCACTCGGTTAACGTACCTAGACAAACCAATGAGATTGACTAATAGAGGCGTTTTACTCCTTGAATATGAAGTATAAACATGGCAAATTTTATGCTACACCTTCCTATAGCTAGAGTACACAACTCGCACAACGACATTAACTACATTGACAAGATTAAAAGAGCACGAAGATATATGAATCCTAGTTGTCAGAAAGGGATCAATGTATTATTAACGACGTTCGCCTGTAACCGACCATTCGACCGCCAATGACAGACTCGTTCTCTCTGTCGCTCGCTATTTGTCTCGTTCTCGTGGGTGGCGAAGCGGCAACGTTGCACGAGTTATTTTAAATTAAAATACAATTTTAGATTTTCCATTTTTGATAAATAACATAGAAAAACAATACTTACAAATGAAAAGATACATCATTTTTGTTTTTTACACTTGTTCCAGTATATGTTCTGCAGTTTCTAACCCATAAGAAGGCATTTTTCCTAAATGTAGTACACGTGCTGCGTCGTTGCCAGACAGGCTGGAACTAAGTTGACTCAAGACAACTAGCTAGCTTGTGTTTATGTCGCCAAGCCGAGCGCAGTAAAGCCCATCACACACGATGAAGATACTATAAAATATATATTATCTTAGAGCCGATTCGGACATATCGCTCACCATATAATTCAATGAGCGACCACACACGGTGAATATACTATAATATTTTACCTTAGAGTAGCTTAAGATGCCACCGATATTCGAAAGGCATGCGTTAACATACGCTAAGACTACTGCAGATCATGAAGACATCTTAAGATAGTGTCCGATACTGATCTTAAGATCAAATACAGGTGTTGACAAAACCGTTGCAGTAAACGGACGTCTGGTCTTCGTTTACCGAACAAATTTATATTTTCTCAATAAAAACTAATAAAGCTTCACAATATCTTATGTAGGTACCTATTTTGTTTCGAACCTGTAGAAATATTATTTGTATATATAAAAATGAAACTAACGTCTGACTAACGCGAATGTGTCAAACAAAGGAAATCATCGAAAAAGTGAGACTTTATATCTAATCTACTAATCGAACTAGCGGTATGACAATTTTATCTTAATAGAATTTTTTTAAATGTTCTATGGGCCTAACCTCCGTAGGTTTTTCTAGATTGTAGGTACTACGTATAGATCAAGCAAACTAGGTAACTACTAAATCGATGTTAGTATTCTTGATGAAATAAGGCTATGTTATATTATTAGACTAGCTGCAGCCGCGACTTCGTTCGCGTGGCCCTTTAATTAATGCGTTCAGTATAAATCCCATCAAAATTGGTCTAGCCTTTTCAGAAAATACCCGTATTATAGAGGCAGACAGACAAACAATTAAAAAACTGGTGGGTATCGTGCAAATAACCATATGAAAGTGCTAGAAAAAGCTGCTTTTTTTCTGAAACATCATTGTAAAGTTTAAATTCACAACGGTGTTTCCTGTGTTTTATGTGATCTTCTATCCAGATTTTTCATTTTTTACTTTAAGCTAGTATGACGGTTATATCATATTCACAGTCCCAATCATCATCTGAGGAACTGTCCAACAGGTCTAGCAACAAAATACGAATCATCGCAAAATAAAAACCATACAATTCCTAAACATAACATCAACACGGTAATATGGTAATATTACCATAACAATAACATCAAAACTCGAGATAATAACGTACATAACATTATATAAAAAATACTGCGCAGTAACGCGCGTCCTATAACAAACGCTGTGCAGACCTTGATGTTTAGAAAATCTCATCGCGTTATATCAAGTACAAAAAGACCAACTTAAAAATTATGATCAACACTTTGTCTACTACCTATATTACACGTTTAAAATATTTTATATTTATAGTAATTACTAGTTAACCCGCCAGCGGCTTCGCTCGCTTGGTCTTGGTGTAGTGGCGAGAGTTATTCTTCAAACTTCAATAAATTTTCAAATTCAATATTTTTTTATTTATGAACCGATTGACATGAAACCAACACTCAATGTTATGTGAAGCTTAACACAATATATTAGTGAAAACCACATCTCGTTTCTGAGATAAGCGTGCACAAATGCACAGACTAAAATTCTAACAATTATTTCATTCTCTTTTCGTAAAAAGTCCCAATAATGTGTTTTTATTCCATGTACAGACAGCGATCCGTTACATTTTTATTATATTTAAAATTATCTAATTTAAATCTAAGAAATCAGTTTCTAATAACGACCGAAGTCGGCGAAAAAACACTGATTCCGTGCTTCCCACATGAACTACAAATTGTTTTGAAATTTGGTGTAAACAAGTACACTAACGGAATAATCGTTAAAGTATTAAAAATAGCAAAAATATTTACCACACGTTTAAAATTTTCAAAAGACCTTTTTTTAAATAATTTTGAAGTTTTTTGTAAATCGATATGCTTTTTCAATACAGGGCCGTGCGCATAAGTTACGCCGAAGAATTCTAATGTGGATTTTTACGCGACTGTGACTTAAGTTTCACTAAGTTAACTAATTTTATAAAGGTTAAATAAAACTATTGTATCATAACACCAAAATGACTTTAATATTCAATAACCAACTATTGCTACCTCAAAGTGGGTAGATCACAGTGTTTCTTCCTAACATGGAAACGTAAAGACGTGTTATATTTCGTTGCAAATGGACATACTTCACATTTGAATCTCTTTTCTGTGGCATGCTTGTACTTATGCTGTACTAAATTTGCTGGAAGTACAGTAGCATAATCACACTGACCACAGGCATATTTCTTTTTACCAGAAGAATGGGCTTCTTCGTGATATTTTAGTATGTATTTGTTCATTGTTTGGAATGGACAACTGGTGCATTGCAATTTCATTCCTAAATCTACATGTTTCTTTTTATGTTTAGCCATTGCATCCTCGTAGAAGGTTTTATATCTGCACCCGTTAAAGTCACATCGTATCGTTGCTGCATTGGTATGCCGAAGGGTATGCTGTGTCATACTAACGCGGTTTTTAGTTTTAAACTCGCAGTAACGACACGTCATCTCTGTGTCTTCATGGTCTTTCATATGCTGCAAAAGCTCAGTCCTAGCCATCAATTCACCACATTTTTGACACTGTACGTCTTCACTCGAATAATGAGTTTTCTCAAAATGTATCTTTAATTCTTCCCATGTTGAATATTCATCGGGACATTTAGTACACTGATACAAATCCTTTATAACTTCTTTCTCTTCCTTTTTAATTACAACTTGAGACATAGTCCCATGAACAAGGTTTATATGTTTACAAAGTTCAAATTCATTTATATACACTTCCGGGCATTTCTCACATTTGTGTGACTTCTCCTCTTCAACATGGCTGTCTGGGTGTTTAAATAACATGTGACGTCTATAACTCTCTTTAGCTTTAAACAATTTACCGCAGTATTTACACGTATAGCTGACTTGAAGATGAACCCTCATAAAGTGTGGTTTCAGCTGACGTTTATCATAAAAACCTTCATTGCAAATGTTACAAAAAACAGTCTTATCTGCTACTATCCTGTGGATACACCTTAAATGCTTCGCCAAGCCCCCTTGCGTGGCAAAAATTAGTCCACAAACGTTACATTCCTTCACAGTTTTGGTGTGAGAATGTTTTAAATACGCTTCTCTAGAAGAAAATTGCTTGTTGCACACTTCACAATAAGATAACGTGCCCGTATCATGCTTACGTCTCACATGGCGTTTCAAACTTTCCACTTTATCATATGACAGGTTACATAGTTTACATTTCAATCTAAAATCATCTGTCAAAGCATTATGCTTTCTTCTCATATGTAACTTCAAGTACATCAACGATGAAAATACCAATGGACAGTTACTACACGTAACTTCACCAGATTTTTCATTTGTTATACTATTCTTTAATAGCTTGTCCGATTCTGTTTTCTCAACCTTCACATCATCTTCATTGACTTGGTGATTCCTTTGAATATGTCGGGAATAAGTCTCCCTTCTAGCAAATATTTTTGAGCAATACGGACATGTAAACCATTGAGTCGTTTTTGGTTTGGGCAAATTGCTATGTTTCCTACGTCTATGGACAATCAAACTGCAATATTTATCGTATGTTAAACCACAGTCTGCGCATGCATGTTTAAATGTATCATCGTGCATGCCGTGCTTTCTACGCATATGCATGCGAAGTCTATTGGTCCCTTTAAAGACCAGCGCACAGATGTCGCACGCTTTTTCTAATTTGTCATCTTTGTCTGCATCCGGACCATGTTTCCTTCTCATGTGAGCAATTAAACTGTTCTTAGCATCGTATGACATTCCGCAATGATCACAAGTATGGTCGAAGTACCGTCTAAACCGTTTATGTTTTCTTTTCTGATGGGAGAGCAAAGTTCTTGGGTTCTTGAACACTAAATGGCACACTTTGCAGAAGTAGGTGTTGGCTGTATCGGACTCAATCGGTTCCGTTTTCGGTTTGACATCTTCACCTGCGATGTTCTCGGATTTTATTTTATCATTTATGACAGTTTCAAATGTAAGGAGTACAGCATCTCGATTCTGTTCTTCGAGTTTGACTATAGGCTCTGGTGGTATGTCATTATTATGATTTGTATCATCATCATCATCATAATCATTAGTAATGAACTGGAAAAAAGACAAGGAATATATTAAAGTAGTAAGTTTCTACTACAAGTTAATACACTAGTACTCCATTACTTCTGGAAAACTAAATTCATATCATAACCATTAGCTTCTCACTATGCCGGCTAAAGAATCTAGTTTTTTAGCGTAGCAATAGGTCATCATTTTGAGCAGTATTACACTGCCAGAATAAGATTTTAGTTAGAGGTTTTATTTTATGTTAGACAGCTGTTATTGATCTCGCAGCGGAGCTTGCCTTGGCGAGCTTAACCAATCAACAATGTTAAGCAGCGCTTGCTGCGGTCAGGAGTTGGACGGGTGACAGCTAGCGGCATTATTCAACTGAGCGCTTCGGTACTTCGGAGGGCACGTTAAGCTATCGGCCCCGATGGTTTGTCACAGAAAAAATATTTAGTTGCATTTGAAAATATTTCTCAATTTTTCAGGGTTTTTCATAGTTAAAAATCTTTCAGACACAAGTATCTGTACGAGTTAGGATATTATGTATACGATTGCTCAATAATCTTAATATCCTATTTATAGAATGTATGCCAGTTTCGTTCAGTAGGTACGAGTGAATAGTGGTTCAGAACTCCTCTATGTATAGAACCCATAACTCGCCTATTATTGATATCGATAATCTCAATTTTGCATTGCATTTCTAAGGTTTGAGTCAGCAATAAGAGCAAATGAAATGCACATATTTATGAGTATTAACTATAAGAACACAAAACAGCACTGCAACTGTGAATGCAAGCATGGCTAGTCGAAAGTACAAAATTTGACAGTAATTATCGTTAAGACAGCCCGCGATATACTTATCGCGGCAAGATCCATACTACAGATACACGACATTGGCGGAATTGCGACAATATCCCAAAGGCCATAAAAATAAGAAGGAAATATAATTTTAAGTTATAATATATAACTCTCAGGGGTATGTGCTCTACGGACACAAACTATTATCTAAGTATTCTATGCGATAGCATTGACGGGCGTAAAAATACTAAGAAATCCGATCACGAACTATAAGTACATACCTATAGTTTCACCTGCGTGGTGATGATGAGGATGAATCAAATATAGCGTATGTTACTCAGGCATAATGTAGCTCTAAACTCGTGAAAGAATTGTTTGAATCGGTTAAGTAGTTTACGTGTATCCATTACAAACAAACAAACATATATCTTTCCTCTTTATTATTAGAGTAGATAAGGATTAATACCAAGGTACGAATAATGTGGCCTGGATTGTACGGTCGTTACAGTTGCATAGTTCAAAATGAAAAAATATTTATTGTGACATAACTGTAATAGTTAGACATTACGGTAATGTGGACTTCTTTGTAGATATTGACGTCTTCTATATAACTGTAGTACGTCATTTTGCTTTATTGTCATTAGCATAGCCTAAGGCTTAACTTTCCATTAACGTCCGTCGAGTTGGGGGATGATATTTTTTTACAGAAAGGTTACATTATTATAAGCACACACGACAAGTTTCAACCTGCGGGGCCGCGTAGTTTTAGAATTTTTTTTTATTGAAAATCAATTATTTTTGCAATATTTACGTCAATACCTACCACAGATCATATAGAATTCTCGCCATTGAACGTTTCGTTTTACGTACGGTTAAGTTGTCATACGTTCGGTAACATTTTATTTTACTTACATAAGTTTAGTCAGAGCAAAGTCACAATAGGTGCGACGACGAGTAAAGCGAGGAGGAGCGTTAGGTTGATTGGTGACCACACAACGCGCAAGCCGAGCGAGCGCGGCGAGCGTGCCGCGGCAGCGGGCGGCGAAGCGCCTGAATTAGGCTAATCTACACTTCGATAAGGATATATAACATTCTCAGAATTATAAATTTAAAACCCTAGAAAAGGGGGGGCTCCTATAACTACACAATAATATATAACTGCCTCAGAATTAATAATTTAAAAATCTCGAAAAGGGGGGGCTCCGCAGTTTTTCCTTCGGGGGAGAGAGTACCCTCCCCCTTTTCCCTCCTCTCAACTCGACGGACGTCAATGGAAAGTCGTGCCTAGCCTAATATTATATGGTCAATAGTTTACGTAGTGTACGCGACATAAAGACTTTTTTTGGTATTTTATCCACACCTTGGGTTACATTATTCAAGTTTTCATACGGATTATTTTTTTAATATTATATGGTCTATCTTCATCAGGGAAAATGTAGGATGGTGAAAGAATTTTTTATATCGCTCCAGTAGTTTCGGAGCCTATTCAATTCAAACAAACAAAAATATTTCATCTTTATAATATTAGTGTAGATATCGATTCTCTACTATCTTTCTAGTATATAATGCGATAATAATAATTTCAATCCGAATTAAAAAAAATGTGTTCCTTGCTTGACCCTTTGCGTCCCAGAGACGTATATATACGTCAGTTTCATTCATAAATCTTTTGTTTTAATTATCACGGTATAGGAAGGATTAAAACCAGATATTCCTCTTGATGGAGTTTGACTTGACGTTGTTAAGGCAACAGGGTGTCATGTCAATAAGAGCAGGCGCATATTATAATGGATCGGCCACATCTACGAGAAACCCCGTTGATTATCGCGATATTGAACGTTAACCGTAGATGTAGCCACCACTTATCGCGATAATTCGACAACGGCATTAACATTGCCGTTGGTTGACATTGGGCAGAAAATCGGATGGCGGTATTTTTTGGAACAACAAAGAGATATAACGCGAGAATTATTGCGTAGAAGCAGATTGACAAAATGAAAATTACATTTTTTACTACACCATAGAGATCACCAGAAATGTTCTGAACCAGAAATGTTCTTTCTTATCACAATGTCGTTAGGCGCGTGCTCCATACATTTTGTACTAGACTACGGACACTATCAGAAATTGATCAGTGTCAACCGAGGCCAATCGCGAACTGGTAGGATCTCCGCCGGAAAAAAAATTCTTACAATGTGCGTCCACTCTTATTGACAGGACACCCAGCCTTGACAATGTCGAGTCAAACTCCATCAAGAGATAGTGGTTTTAAAATAATTACTATTACTTATTCTGTGCGGCCGGTCGGTTCCTTGCATGAGTGCAGGATGATTGCCAGGCAAAAATGGCGTGAGTTCGTGTGGCGTATAACTTCTGGCGCCACCAACACCAACATGACGATCACGACCGCTCTGTCAAGAGCGCAACGAAAAAGAAGAACTTATTCTGTCAAGGGCGATGCTTGAGTGTCTAAAGGATTGTCCGGCGTGCGTTAGAAATTTTCTTATTATTATATCTATTTTATATTTCTTATTATTATGTTTCTTATTATTTCTTATAAAATTTCTTACAATGTGTGCACTTTAAAACTATAACTGAAAAATCATAAATTAACCATGCAATTTAAAGTTATATGGGGCTCTATTTTCTACCTCCATTTCAATTTTAACGCAAATATAATGCAAATAAAATATATACATATACATTTAAAATCTAAAGTTGCAGTAGCTTCTCTAAAATCAACAAATAACATAATATGGTATGGTTGAAAATTCATTGCATAATTATTACAGTATTTTGATTTCACAACTAAGTTGGAAGAGTTGTCATAAATAGTTATTATGCTGTGCCCGCTTTGTTGTATGTGTTCTAATTATGTTCAAAACTGCAACCAAATGGGTTTAGCAATTTTGTTATTGTTGTTAAAGAGTAACAAACATTCTTTAATCCAAGCTGACCTACTTTCACATTTCTACACTAATAATATAAATAGCAAAGATTTGATTATTTGTAATGGACTACCACAAACTACTTATACAATTAGAAAAATTCTCTCACTTATTAGTGCATTTTATTTTGCTGGATAGATGGGCCAGGACAAATGTATAAGTCGAAACGAAGTATCTGGACAGCTAGTCTAACAAAAAAGTGTTGTAAGCCAGTGGGCAGTATTGTGTTTAGTATTTTCTAATCCTAATAAATGATGAGACGGTCATGTTGTTTACCTGATGGTAAATTGTAAAATACTAGTAAAAAGTAAAAAAGAATTCAATAGGTATTTGACCGAGCAGGTTAAAAGCACAAGCGAAGGGTCTCCGCAATAGCTTCGGCAAAAATGGTTTTGTATGTCTAGATGTCTATCACTTTCCTAAGGGTTGCATTTCTCAACCGATTCTCATTAAATATTGTGGGCAGGTTTGATAATTATACAGATCTTTTTTGTCGATTCAGTTTGAGGACTTGTTTTGATTTTAAGTTTTAAGGGTTTTGTTTTAAAGTACATGGTTAATATCTCGAGGCATACAGCTTACAGAGCCACTAGTAAGAATATTTATACTTACATCATTAAAGTCTAAAGCCACCTCAATATTTTCCACTTTAATTGTCACCTCAGTGTCTACCATTGCCTTTCCTATATCCGGATCTAAAGCAGTTATATCAGGTTCTCTAACCACTGCCAATTTTTCTTCTATATCTTTAAATGGATCTACTTGCTTCTTTTTTTTCTTTTTCTTTTTCTTCTTTTCCTTGATCTCATAAGACATCTCTTCCTCTGGGAGGAAGGTGGTAGGATCTTTCCGCCCATCTTTTTCTGTTTTTATTACAGGTTTGGTTAAGAGGGACATTTTACTTAAGAATTAAACTGAAATAAAGAAGAATATCTACATTTAATAATCATAAACTTCCATTTCAGTATGAAAATTTTATTTATATTTTTACATTATATCACAATAAAATTTTAAATACTAAAGCTTGTTATTGAGGATGTAAGCGAGTGTGTATCTTTGTTACTTTTTCATGCTTCAATAACTCAATGGATTTGAATGAAATTAGTAACAGAGATAACTTATGCCCAGGATTAACACAGATAATACTTTTTAAAGCTCTAGCCATAACATTTATGATTTTGTGATAGTAGGTTTGTTAAATAAACCTTTAAAATATAATGTGTGAAAACCTTAACACAAGTAATTGCCAACTGTCTCCATTTTGTCGGCTTTTACACATACATCAAGCAAGACGATTGACTATATGATTTAGTAGACTATAGCAAAGTCATATTAAAATATTTGACAATAAGTCTCATAGCAAAAATCACATTGTATCTGTAATAGTTATATTCATTGAAATTTAAACTACACAGCAAGAATACTAGCCTTTCAAACCAAGAATTTCTAAATAGACATTATATACAAATTACTAGTGTAAATAATCATCTACTACTCTGAAAAAATATAAACAACTAGAGATTTGACCCAATCGTCTTGCCTAACTGCGTGCACAGTCTGTATAATATATTCAACGCGTTCAAGGATAAAATTGATAAGCATGTAGGTAGGTAAATCACTAAATAATTTTGTAGCTTTAAAATAATTACCTACCTACTTACATTTTTGGAAGTGGAATGTTTACATTTATATGTAAACTTTCAAGACGATGCAAAAGGCAGATTAGGAGGAGTAAAGTACAGGTTACTTGAATTTTGCCGAATTAACACGTCATTTCAATAAAATACATACTTACCAAATAACAAAATAACATTGTACAACCAAATTTCACAACATAAAGTACAACGGCCGATTTCTTTCTTACACTAATAACAAAATTTAACAATATTTAACATCAAATAAATATAACTACGCCAGGCAATCCATATTCCTTTGTACTTAAATCAATAATTTGTAATAAATTCATGAAAAATTGCCAAAATGGCCTGCCATCTGCCATTTTTCATTTTCATATTTTGACATTTTTTACTTCTGACATCTTTCATAAACAGCAGACGATTGTTTGTTTTTGTATGTGGACTCGCATGGTTACACATTTGACATTTGCCATTTCACAAGTAAACTAAACTTTAATGGTAATATTAAATTGCTGTACTTAATTATTTATTGTGAAAATTAAACAAAACCATGCAACGTAGGTACTGAATGTAATGGGTATAAATGAAATTAAGCGCGCGCAATTTATTTAAATGGCGGATTTTCGCGGGGGTTTGCTGTAGCCAATTATTCCCATAATCGAAAAACACTCAAAGGGTTAATAATTAAAATAATGTATATATACATAGATTATAAACTAGCTACGCCCCGCGCTTTCACCCGCGTGGTGATGGTTGGATAATGTTGATGAAATGTATCCTATCACATTATCACGTCCTTCCCCGTGATAATGACAAATCGAAAGACACAAAAATCATAAAACTAAAAACTTACTTCTGACAGTTTTGACGTGGATCGGTGAATGAAGTTTGCCCTCAGTCCTTTTTTTTAAATACTTTGCCCAACAATAGGGCGATAAACACCTAGTATATATTTTAGTCTATGATAAACACAAAAAAATGTACGTGTAGGTACAACCATACGAAACCACTTAAAACCAAATAAAAAAGTTGAAAATTGTAAACAAAGTCCTTTCGTTGTACTTACTTTATGCAAATCCGAAATAATTTATTACATTGCCGCAAACACGAACGACTGTATATAATATATAAGCATACATCATGATAATGAGAATAATAAATCGTTGTGTTAAACCTAACAATTTCAGGACTTTTCGAAGTTTTCGAGCTAAATTTTCACCACAAATTCGCCCGATTCACGTGAGCGCAAGTAAGAATGATTTTTCTACGTAATTAAATAAAAGTTTGTTATTACTTCGAATGTAGCTCACAATCTGTTCTCTCTAGGTCTTAAACATGGAGAATACGAATGGCAGGACCCTAAATCGGAAGACGAAGTGTAAGTTATGATTTTTATACGAATGTTTCAGGGACCCATGCCGATAGGGCAGATAGTTTTGATTGAGAAGTGTTTTCAAATAATTGCAAGATGTCTTCTTGCTAATTTTTAGCATTATATATGTACTGTTTATATAACTTAATTAATGAAATAAGCCGATATGCAGTGGAGCTTGACTTATTATTTACAACTGATCAACAAGGTTAGGAGAATCTTGTTGCAGTAACGATCTGGATGAGTGACCACGACCACTTGTGAAAATATTTAAGTGCTTACTGCTCTCTGAAACATGTTAACTATTCTAAGTATGGTAAATATTCTGCACATCCAAGCCCAAGCATCTTAATAACAGACTTGAAATGTGTGGCATGCTGTATGTGTTACATATTTGATAATTCAATACGCACCTAACAGTGTGTTCTGGCATCTGTCCTTGAGAGTGAGGAGCTATTCTACTAGGTCTAGTGTTGATACCACCTTCGATCGCATCATCACCGACCATCAAGTGAGATAGAAGCCAAACATTAGCTTATAAAGTGTAAAATAAGGTTTTAACCTGTTCTCATCCATAATTACATAAAACAAAAGGTTAATAAATGAAACTTACGATGACGGGCAGATTTGGGCTAATAACCTACAATGTTATGTTCCTGTCCTGTGTATGTGTTGTACTGTCCTATTTGCCTGGATACAGAATTCAAGCTGAAATACACACAATACCTTACTCAATCTGCTTTATCTATGTGACTTGACACTGGCAGAATCCCACAGAAGTTTTTTTTATTCTTATTTACTTTTGGGGACTTTGAGCCACATACTGACTATGTCAGCCCCATGAGCCATTATATTCATCAACAGATATTGTCTATGGACAGCTTGTAAATGTCCTGGTAGAGCAACCAGATGTTGGCTCAGCTAGGATCCTCTGGAGTAGACACATCAAGCTGTACAAGATTCAGCAACGTGAACATATTAAGTCTCAATTACAAGATGATAAATATCTTCAAATACTCCACACACAACAATTGGCCCCATGGAGGTTGTATTAAAATTTAAAGTTGAACTATTTATTAACAAAGGTCACAAAATGATATGATTTACCCTTATTTTGAATTCGGCCTTGTTTTGTACACATTTACACACCTTGCTTGACTTAATACAGGTTACGTGCACAACAATTACGGTCATGCAGATATTGTTTTTGCCTTGATACTCGGTGAAGCAAATTAACTGTGTTTGTCATTTGAACGAGAATTGCTACATACTCTAGCTTTTACTTATAATTTGGTAATCATCTAATTAACAATTTTATTACAACTAATCAGCAGCACCCACACCTGGTGCAGTGGGATGCTCTATCAGTCCATGTATGGGGTGCTCAAAGATAGAGTGTAAATATGTGTATACATTTTTTCCGAGTAAATTATGAGACTGACATAGGTAGTTGTTTCACCACTCAAAGTGCCTAAATTAAAAAAGAATTAACTAAAAATGATCAGTAGATACAGATATATATGATAAATAAACCAATTCAGATATAAGATAGCATTTATGTTAAGCAGTGATCTGCTTGCTTTTTGATAGTCTAAAATCTTATTTTTCAGTGTAAATATAGTGTACATAGATAAGGATGGCAATAAAACTAAAATAAAAGGAAAAGTTGGAGATAATATATTGTATCTGGCCCATAGATACGAGATTCCTATGGAGGGTATGGTCTTTCTTATATATTTCTTTATTTAAGTTACTAGCTCCTTCCCGCACACAAAGTGACTATCTCAAAGGTTCATTATTATGTTATAACAAGTAACATTATTTCCTTTCTAGACTCTTCTAGACTTCAAGCTATTTCAGGTCAGCTCATAGAGAGGCCATAGAACTAAGTGTGGAAGGAGGACAAAAAATCTACAAAAACTTGCTTTGGTATAATATTGTTATTGGTTGCAGAACAAATTGGGCTAAGTTGGCATCTTAATAATCAGCCTATTATATTCCCACTGTTGGATTAAGGATGTGTCTCTTAGGGGTGGGGGGTAGGGGTTGTGGCCTTTCCTAAGTCATAGTTTTTGGACCGCTTGGATGCCTCCAGCGTGACATAAATACTGTTGTCCTAAGAGAAACAAGTTTAACATGCTATTCTAGGCATATATGCATTCAGTTCAGCTCGATCTGGCAGTAGCGGCCATCCATCCAAGTAGTGACAGCAGCAACTTTTGCTTAACAGAGTTGATCAGTTTGGTTACAACAATAGGGCAAGCTGTACTATGTTTCATCCCTTGTATAGTGTGAAGTACCAGGTTTTAATGCTTAGGTCCTCCTTGGGATGATACCCCAATGCTGGGGGTCGTGACCCATTATGGTGTTAGCCTGATGCAAATATTATAAGTATCTTGGATGTGTGGTGAAAGGAATCCTTGTTTAGGGGCTATGCACAACAATATTATATTTCAACAAAGTTACAAAAATTTACGGGACTTTAAAAATAAAAATTATCTATACATACTAATGTTAGAAAGAGAAAGATTTGTATGTATGTTTGTAATGAATCCGCTCAACAAGTACTGGACTGATTTCAAACATTTGTTCACCATTGGAAAGCTACATTCTCCCTGTATAGTGTAACATAGGCTACATAAGATTCATCATCATCATCATATTCATCCATCACCGAGCGGGTTAAACCGCGGAGAGCAGCTCATAATTTTAATAAAGGTTATTGTTACAGCTTAGTTGGAAAAGTAATAGAATAGAATTCTATAATAGTGGGTAAATCAGACTTTGGAACGAAAAGTGTACAATTTTGTTTTACTTAATTTCAGGTGCTTGCGAAGCATCATTAGCATGTACAACGTGTCATGTCTATATACCACACGAATATCTGGATCATCTACCCCCATCTGAAGAAAAAGAGGATGATTTGTTAGACATGGCTCCATTTTTGAAAGAGAACTCTAGATTAGGTAAGTTATGTTTTTTTTTTTCTTTTTTATTCTGTAGTAATTAAAAGAGCTTTTAGCTGCATTGGTCGCAGCCATGCCAGCTCCATCGGTACATACATTACTTATTTATTACAATTTAAAATTTTACGGCATAACCTATAGAGTGTTCTAGCAGTGTCGGATGTAGACTGCTAAAACACTCTGAAATACACCAACATCCAAATAATTAAGTTTATCTCCTAACTTAATTCTAATTGGTTCAGTTCGGGCACATTCCATTAAAAAGTGTTGGATGTCTTCCTCAATGTCACAGATATTACATTTAGGTGAATCAGCTTTCTTCATCATGTGTTTGAACTTATTTAATAGAACATGCCCGGAGCGAAGCCTACACGCCATTACTATCATAAGTCTGCTTATAAGTTATGTTAAAACTGATCGAAGCGCTGGAGGCACCCAGTAAATACTATTGCCATAGATTAATTAATTGATATATTTACTGATACACTCGATAGAATGTGTTCAGGATAAAAATATCGAGACCAAATTTTGATATTTTAGAGAGGATTTCTCGGAGGGGATTCGAACTGTTGTCTACCGAAAATCCGTGTGAGACGCCATGAGCGCTAGGCCACCGAGGTACGCCGTCCAAGCATAGAATTTTAACTGTCTTTTTGATTTTAACCGTCAGACTCTGATTGCCGGAAGACGAGTGTTTGGAACCCGTCCGTTCTCCATTCCTATTTCTCTTTAAAATTGCAAAGTACATACACTATTTAATTTTATTGTTTACTAGTATGGCTACAACTAAATTGCAATAAGATATAACTACATAGATATGATTAGCAGTATTTAGAAAATACAAAGTATAAATTAAATATACTATCTTATAAACTTCTTAAAAATATCTTTAGATTGAGTATCAATCGATGTTGTTAAGATCTACGCATCCATTTAAACGCACTGTGTAGCATTTCTTAGAATTGTTGCCTTGGAATTCTATTAAGCTTTTGTTCAAGAACAGCTTGAACAGCTTATAATGACTCTACATTTTGACAATAGTTTCAATGCTTAGAATTTTGATCGGAAAGTTAAACATGTATACAAATTGTTGATGTTGTAGAATGGTTACTGGGTTAACCAGCCACGATATACATCGTGTTCCATATAAATGCGATTGGCAAATTAATATAACAGCATTTTTTTATTCCAGGTTGTCAAATAGTTCTCACCAAGGAATTAGAAGGAGTAGAAATACAGCTACCAAAAGCAACTAGAAACTTCTATGTTGATGGTCACACCCCTGCACCACACTGATGCATTTAAACAAAATATATAATTAAATTAATTAGTTTTCAAAGAGCAGAACTTGTCAGCAAGAATTCGTCTTGGTGTGTACTACCGCAGGGATAATATCTTCGTCGTAAGCGACAATGGTGGCGATGGTAGCATATTCCAGCGTGTGCTTTTATGTGGTTGGCAAATCCTAGCCTTTCTGAAATATCTTGATATAAATATTAACATCTATGATGAATTCTAAATCGATACCGAGAGGTACCTAGTAGCCTGCGTTTTATGCGATTTAAATTTTAAAGAATAAAATTTGTTATGACAACCGTTTTCGAAGTAGTTCGCTAGATGGCGTTGGCAATATTAGAAATTTGAATCAGACCAGTTATATTTTTTAAGCTTGGCCACGTCTATCACTTGGTCAATTTTTATCTGTAATCAATGAGTTACACTTTTAAAAGTATTTCTGTGGGTAATTTGTCTGTCAAATTTTGTGTATTTGTATTCTGAAATGTATTCATATCAGATAGTGACTTCTTGAGGAAAGGCAAATGTACAAAACTACGAGTCCATTTATAAAGGGAAAAAAAGATATAGACTTGAGTTCAGGGGCCTTATTCGCTATGACCTCTCGGCTCTCAGACACGAAACCCGAGGCGTTACGATATCTTCAAAGAATTCTCGTGGATTCAATACAAATTTACTTTCCTTGAAGATATCGTAATGCACCATGTTACGTGCCCGAGTGGTCATAGAGAATAAGGCCCCTGAGTGATGTGTTCTGACCGTTTAATTATATTTCTACTGTCATATTATATGGTAATATATTTCATGAAATGCAGTTAACTTTGCGTTTCATATCAAGCCGATGATTTGCCTGTCTCGTCACTTCATAATAAAATTCTTAAATGATAGAATATGAATGTTCTAAAAAAGCTTGTAATTTCATTATGCAAGAACGCGCGCACGTAACTTGCATCTGACATTGTGAGTCATAAGTCGCGGGGTCATATACTTATGTCGTCTTTTGAACAAATACATCTCTTTAAATTTACAAACTACATTTACTATTTATAGCATAATACTTATGCTATAAAAATCTTAACACTATATAGTGACTTTGTGAGCTGCAGATGGTTTTGCATTGCTTAAAGTGAATAAATGTTCACCGCGCAACAAAATTAAAAATGCATACTAAACGACAAGATCTAAAGGCATCCCCTGATGTTAGTAATCCATCCACATCATTATTGTCAAAAACAAATCCAAGAGCCGTTCCGAAAATAATTGGCGAAGCTATGAAATTAATTTTATTTTGTGAAAAATATTAAAAGTGAATCGATAACAAATCTTTATGATTATCGAAAATGCTCACAAAATTTCTCGAGAATCGTTTGAGAAATGCGACCTGTAGGGTTATTATGTATCTCAGTTGCTAATAATCGCTATAGGTTACCTTTGCCAACATTTAAGCAAAAATGTTAGTAAGTTGATGACTGGAGCTGACAAAAGTGACACAGAGCGGCCATTTTTTTCGATTTAAATTAACATTTGTCAGCAACTGAGATACATAATAGCCCTACTGGGGCCTTACCATAGACAAGCTCTTAAAGCAGGACTTCTGGAGAACTGCCCGACTTAATCGTACCATGACAACATTATAGCGGTACCTCTACCATGAGTTGGCAACATAATTGTCATGTCGTGCATGAAACGATTAGCAGATTAAAATAATATTAATTACGTTTAGTTGTTTAATTTCCATTATGTACCTATATAGTGGAAACCCAAGATCTATCTGTCGTTTCATTAAAAAAATAAGTTAACGCTATTAGTAGCCCTACCTATAAATGATAGCTAAACTTAACCGGAGAATTGCCACTTTGGGAGTTCTACCCTCAGCTTCAACATTGATACGTCGTTTGTTGTGTCACCGGCGGTACTCGACGACCCTGCAATAAAATAAAGTACATTAGTATAAAATATATACACCAGACAGTAAAAAACTGAAAATTCTAAATACGTTATATATATAAGTGTAAGATAGTATTGTAAATAAACTAGGTTTTGTATTACTGTACCTACAGTTTACAAATGTATATAATAAAGTTATATAAAATATGCATTACATTCCTTGTTTTTTTATTTGATTAAGCCAGACCACTCATGGTAATCATCACAATAAGAATACTATTCTTAGAATAGGTAGGTAAGCCCTGGAGGGCGTTGCGTACCTCAGAGCGCGGTTGTTTAGTTGTTTTCTAACTCGCTCTGAGGTACGGAACGGCACGGTTGTTTTCTAACCTCAAACCGACTTTGACAGATCACTTGATCCTTATCTAATTTTCTTTGAGAAGAGAGGAGAGAGGATGAAGACGTTTGTTGTAGTCTGATTGGTCAAAGTTATGTCAGATGCGGGTTGCAACCGATTACCAATCGATTTTGGTCGAAAGTTGCGAGGCTCCGAGGTTCGGAACGCTCGAGTTAGAACAACCGAGTGCTTTACCCTGAGGTTCGGAACGGGCGGCGGCGCCGCGGCGTTAGTGCGAAAAGTTGCACTCCGAGTGCGCTCTCATCGAGGTTCTGAACGAGCCCCAGCCCTCCCTAGTAGAAGCACAGAATAAATAGTAGTAGAAGGCCCACTGCATAAGAATACTTATAATTTATTATAAGTAATCAAAATTTATTATATGCCTCTGTTACAGATAAGTACTTAGTCATTTTTGCATGCATCACTAGGGCTGCCAGCTTTTTTAACGTGTGGGGAAGGCACTTGCACATCCCTGCTAAACCGGGGGGATTCAACGGGGTATGTCGACTAAACCACTACATGGTGTTATCCAGGCGCCCTAATGTCGGCAACGGGAACGCAATCGCACTCGTCCGCGGCAAGAACAATGAATATAATACTAGTTGGCAAGAGCTGCCACAGCCATAGAATTCGCCCTATTTACATAGGTCCAGAACTTAGAATAAGAACCTATATAGGTTATAGAATTATTAATTAGAACCACATTAGAACCTATATAAAGGTTCTTATTCTAAGGTCCAGAAGGATAGTTTTCATACAAAATGACACTTAAAAGTGAAGTCATATATATTTTTTTTGGGGATGACCATCCTGCCAGATGGCCAGATCTGACATAATTACAAAACAATACGAATGGTTCTATTTTGCCATAGGAAATCTTTTACCCGAATTTTCGGGTAATTAAAATATGAACGGATTGAGGTACACTTTATGGTTTTCTCAACTAAACTATCGAATCTAATGTTAATACATTTGAGTGTTGTGTGGCGTTAGTGAACATTAACATTTCATAGATGTAGCTTCTGTATCATCGCATTATTGGAAAATCTTGTGTGTGTGTGTGTGTATGTGTTGGTATGTCTGTGTATTTGTTATTCCTTCACGCTGGAGGGATTTGCACATTTTGAACAATATTTGTCGATACTTTTGAAGATACGGAGGTTCGCAGTGGTGAACACTTAATCCTCCTTTTTTCATCATAATTATATTTACCACTCATTCACAATCGCGGGGTATATAGTATTCTATTAAAACCAGTTTATAAAGTATTAGCTGCGCCACGCGGTTACACCCGCATAGTGATGCATGATGATGAAAAGTATCCTATGTGCGTATATATATCCGACGCCTCATTTATCTCCATAACAAAATTTAATGCGGAGTACCACAAGGTTCAATCTTAGTCCTGTTTTGTATTTGACTTGATCTTGTCAACTCTTTGATAAACTGAGTTGATAAAAGTTTGTTTTATGTGCAACCATCTACAAACAAACTTTTATACCAGTTTTTGGTCTCGTAACCTAATCAAAAGTCTTTTAAAATCCAATTTAGAGTCGAAAATCTAAAGTAAAAAATATCGCGGCTAGTGTTTTAAGGCTATTCGAACAGAAAAGAAAACGAATATGATATACATACAATAGACAGTACAATATCACAGTGCCGAAATTGATATAGGTTTTATTTAAGCATAAAAAAAGATTACTTAGTGGAAACTATGCTTTAATAAAATTTAAGCCGTTTTAGATCCGAAAAAATATCTGTTTATTGTGCCTACGAGGAAATTAAAACGAGTCGTACCAAACAATAGATGTGACAAAGTTTAAAATAAAGATGGCATTCTAAATTGTCTGTAAGAGTTACCAATCTACATTATACCTTGTTCTTAAAGAACTATATTGTTTTTTTTTTCTAACGTTATAGCAAAATATTAAGTTAAAAAGAGTTAATTGATATGATCCAACGATCATATCAATTAACTCTTGCATCTATAACTGGATCTTTTGGAAACCTAAATAACATCAATTGGGAAATTAAATAAGTCGAGTGGTATCACTAATTCAGTTTTGCATACTATTAGAAAAATTACTTGGAATTTCAGGACGTTCAGCTGCTTCGTAAAAAAGAAGAATAGAACTTTATTATGAAGTAGGTATTATATTCATATTAGAATCCGAGTAAAACAAATAAATGGCGATGTCTGAGTTATGCAGCCTATCTATATGTATTTTAATGTTATTTGACGGTTTAACTTACGCGGTAGGTAAATTAAATTGTGTAATACTTACGAAAGTTTCAATCAAGTTATATGTAGGTATGTCAAATGTCGTTAACGCAAGTATCAAATTGGGTTAGTAGGTAGGTACGCTATACGCAATTTGTAAACATAACCTGTGTTAACATTCAGTTCACACAACACATAAATAACCACAATTTAAGGAATAAAAATAAATTAAGATTGATAACACCGCGTACTAACTATGGGAGAACAACATTATTATTTGAAGGAGCAAAGCTATACAATCAGTTACCAAATGAAGTGAAAGAATGTGAAAATATTAATGCATATCGAAATAAACTGGAGCAATATATAAATAGCTCGTTAAATAAGTAATGCCTACCAAGCCAGAGGACTCATTTATAAATTATATTTAAGAGAAACTCATTGTAAGTGAACACTAGTTCTTATGAGAAATAAAGTTCTTTAAACCTAACATTGTAAAAAAAAAACAAAAAAAGAAGAAAAATAGCTTATCTAATATTCACCTAAGATGTTCAACACACATTAATTAGTGAAAAAGAGGTTGTCTGCAAAGTCGGTTTACGGACGATTATTTTACGTGATAACATCATAAGACATGCCGAATGCTTAGGCCGATCGTATCTCTATATCGCTTGTTTTGCGCTGGCTAAGCTCAGGGGTAACGTGACGTAAATGAGTCAGTGCAGCCGGCGTTCGATCGATTTTTAAGACGTTATCACGCCAAAAAGTAGTTTCTGTAAAGTTGGTTTACGGAAGATAACTTTACGTGATAGCGTGATAAGACAAGCCAAACGCTTAGGCGTAACGTGACAATGTATCCAGCAAAGAGTAGATTAATGTATCTGGCGGTATCCAGTCAAAAATCAATATCAAGCAATATAAACCTGTCATATCGGCAGTTGTTTTATAAATATATTTATCAAGATCTGACATAATAATTTGGGCTTCATATTCTGCCAAACATCTCTAATACACCTTAAAAATCACTAGCCTTGTACAACTGTGGATAGTCATAACTATGTTTTATGATTTTATTGTACATAAGTACACCAAATAACGTGTAAAGTTACTATTTACTTGTCCTTTTCAGTGTAATATTATTTTTTACAACACACACGATCTACAATCTACACGATCTGACACATCTACGGGGCACTGTTGCAGTCTCCAGACTGCTATTGAGAAAACCTTTCTTGCTCAGAAAAACTCAATAACTGTTCATCCCGGGGATTGAACCCATGACCTCGAAGTTCCAAAACAGCACTTCCACCACTACATCCAGACCAAGCGAGCAAAGCTGCTGGCGGGTCAGCTAGTCGACCATATTTATACACATGCACTGTTGTGGTACATCACTAGCAGCGAGGCGTAAAGCAATGCTTTTGATATACCTAAATTAAAGCTTTAAAACCATAACTATTTACCGAGAGACGAAAGAAAAAAAAAATCCTTAAGCTATTGGTTATTTTAGAAAAAAACTCCCACAATGACTTACGTGTGAAATGATAATTCTGGATCTTTTACTCCTCCTTTAGTTGTACTTGATGGACAAAACACAGCACAACATGACATAGTTTCACTATGTAACACTGTATTTAGTCTTTACAGCGATATTCCCATTTAATTTCACTTTTAAATATGATGCGTTGCAATGTTGTGGCCTACAAGTCGGTCAAAAAAGACATGAAGTGCGTCGTTGTCAATCTTACATTAGCTATCTCGTTTACTCTATATGACGATCCATGTAATAGAAAGAGAAGCTTTGTATAGAAGAGAAGAATTGTGATACATCGTCCTAGAACTAGACTGTGCACTATGGCGAAAATACCGGTCCGCGTGAGATGGCTCCCGTTCTCAGTGTGTCTTTTTTTAATGTGGTGACCATGACCAAACAGAATACAGGACAAATTGCTTGTAAAAACGATTGTATCCTGATATATTGATGCTGACTAGCTACTATACATACACATACCTAATTTTTTTAAAGTAAAATAAACAATCAAACATGAATAATAATAATAATAATAATAATTTATTTGAAACAAATATTAAAGCACTGTTTACAAAAAATATACTTAGAATTAAGGTTATCATGGATATGTTATGTACAGTAGGCACTAATACATTCTATTAATTAAGTGTTAGAAATTAATGTTTATTGTGCTATCATGGTACATAATACTCGTAGTAGTAAAATAAGTTGATACAAATAAATAGGTAACCAAATCATCAATTACCGCTTTACAGTGTGGACAATAGAGTGGCTACTAGCCCTCATACTAGGATTCCCTGTGTCATGAGGACAAGTTCACCCAATAACCTACTAATATTAAGATTACATACAGAGTGTCTTATTGTGCAACAATATTGAGGAAGTGACTTCACAATTAAGTTTTATCACGCGAGAGTATGTGTGTGTGTGAGTGTGTGTGAGAGAGAGAGAGAGAGAGAGAGAGAGAGAGAGAGAGAGAGAGAGAGAGAGAGAGAGAGAGAGAGAGAGAGAGAGAGAGAGAGAGGGGTTGGCATTAGAATAGCCCAACACGAATTTGGTGATTTTAAGAGTTGGATCTTATAGATAATAATTTTCTCTACGCTTTGGTATCAATTTTAGAGCGAGGAAATGTCTAGTTTTCTAGAAAAACTAATTTCAATTTCAGATTTTTGATTCGACGATTCTCTATAAATGCGTGTAACGAAACGACTTGGTGCAATGAAAATGGTATTAAAATAAATATTTTAATTATTTGAACTATTATTTTATTGCTAATTTAATTTACAATACTTAATTACATAGTTTATAATACTTGACATCGATTTTATTAAATTAGCTTCTGTTGCAAATACTTTTTTTAAAGAATGGAACGTATGACCGCCATTTTATTTTCCATAGACGATCGACTACGCCGCCCGCGCCGCGCATTCCGTTCCTCTTCGAGTTACGTGAATGTGCTCTGTTCGCTCTCCGTGTTTTTCATTGTTTTGGCGTGGTATTTTGTGTTAATTTTTCGACGACTTTTGCCTGCTCTCTGGACTCCGATTTCTTCTTCAACTACGACTTTTGCCTGCTTTCTGGACTCCGATTTCTGTTGAACCACGACTCTTGCCTGCTTTCTGGACTCCGATTTCTGCTTGAACCACGACTTTTGCCTGCTTACTGGACTCCGATTTCTGCACGATTGATCTGCCTAGCGACATGGCTAATATTCCATCAGCAGATGAACCAACGGCTTCCACAAGCCGTGAAGATGCAGTACCAGTAGCTTCTACCAGTAGAGGTGAGTTAACTATTCATTTATTGTAATCTAAATTATTTCGCTTGATAAACCACAAAATATGTTAATCAAATGCTTGTTTTTCATTTTAGATGATTTTGAAGAAGAACCCGCATTTAAAAGGCGGAAATACGTGGGTGAAGTTTTACAAACGTGGAATATTGTAAAGCTGGCGCGTATGTTAAGTACACATGAACAAGGACTGGTTTTTGCCGAAGAGCAAGGCTTAATCTTGAAAACTAAGAAGTGTAGAATACACAAAAATCCCATGAAACTTGTTTTCAAGAACGACAAAACTATGGGCACATTTGTGTGCAGCAAGGGTTCCTGTCATAATAAAACTAGAGTATCTAGAGCCCAAGGAACATGGTTTGAGAACGTAAAACTAAAATTGGGACACATTTATTATTTAATGTACTGTTTTGCATACAACTACTCGCATGACATGGTAATACACGAAGATATATTTAGAGAAGAACATTGTTTGTCCCGGCCAACCATAAGCGATTGGTATAACTACTGCCGGGAAGTTGTGGTAATTTACCAACTGGAGAAACAAGAAGTCCGGGGCAAAATAGGAGGCCCTGGAAAAATTGTGCAAGTAGACGAAAGCAAATTTGGGAAGAGGAAATTTAATAAAGGTATTTATATAAGGCATTAATCAATTTCATTATTTTATACTTGTATTTTCAATTTAATAACTGTTTTTTAATTTTTTTCAGGGAGACACATTGAGGGACATTGGGTCCTTGGCCTCATAGAAGATGGTTCAGAGGACTTGCGGTTGGAGGTGTGCCCGGACAACATTAGGTCTGCAGAGGTGCTAATTCCCCTAATTCAAAAACATGTAGAGCCGGGCACAACCATCCATACTGACTGCTGGAGGGCTTATGATTGCCTAAGCCAACATGGATATATTCATAAAAAAGTCAACCACAGTGACCCTGACAGTCCATTTATAGCCGAGGATGGGACACATACTCAACGAATTGAGTCTCAATGGCGGGTGGTTAAAAGATTCTTCTACAAGAATAATTACAACCACCCGGGCAATTTTGCAGACTCAATTGTTGAGTATTTATGGAGGAGATCTGTGGAGGCCAGTAAGAAGGATAAGTTTTTCGAACTGATAAAAGCTGTGCAATATGTATACAAAATATAAGTTAAATACTTTCTAAATTTTGTTTTATTTTTGTCCTAGTTTTGCACCTATATGATTTATTTCTAATGTAATTCAAAATAGCTGTGACCATCAGGGCTAGCACTCTTATTCGAGTCAAGGGCACTCTAACTTGAGTTGGTTAGGTTCAAAATAAGAGACAGAGCCGACACAGAGCACCCCGACTCCACCTAGTCTTGTGGCTGACACCCCTAGATTGTATATAAAAAGTGCGGGAGCCAGAAGCTCAAGGGAGGTCCTGAGAGGAGCGAGCCAGACGAGGTTGAGCGGAGCGACGGGGGGAGGTGGCGAGCGAAGCGAGCCGGCGACCTCCGTAGCGAAGCGAAGACCGAGTTTGGCGAAGTGACACTCAGGGGCGACCGCTAGAGCTTCTGGCGGGAGCCCACCCAGAGTCAAACATAGAACACACCAAAATAGTCAGTACTCCATGTCCAATCCATTCATATTTGTAAGTAAATATAGTTAAATTCAATATATAAACGTTATAAATTTGAGGTTAAGTTCAAAGAAAATTCAAAGTAGTTTTTCGCAAAAACTAGGCATTTCCTCGCCACGAGAGTAGTGTCGGAGGACATCCCCCTCCCCCCCTCCCTCCCCCCTCCCCCTCCCCCCCTTAAATTCGTGTTGGCCTATTCTAATGCAATGCCAGAGAGAGAGAGAGAGAGAGAGAGAGAGTGGGGTGTGTGTATATGTGTTTGTGAGGGTGCGAGGTGTGTATGTGTGTGTCTCGTGCATGAAGGCGTGCGTGTGGTGCGTACCGGGTGTATATGTAAGTGTTATTTACGAGTGCGAGCATGAATACGTTTGTGTCGGTACGAACAAAATAGCTAAAGTTAATTAATTTTGTGACTTACTACAGTATTTTGTTAATGTTACCATTACGGTTCGGTGAAATAGCGATGTTTTACCTGCAATTAAAACATTTATTAAACATACTTACCTAATTCGAAACCTAATTATACATGAGAGTAGCGTACTCGACTTCCGTTCCGAACAAGTCATGCTGTGATTGGTCCGCCCGATCTCCTCGCCCAATCAGCGTCGACTCCGCCCCTTCCGCTCCCCTCAAATGTCAACCATCACCCCAGGTAGTGCGCCTAGCGCAACTTGGCTTCATTGGTTTTCTCGTGTTATGCCACCAGGCAGGTATAGAAAGTGTTAGGTTTCGAATTAGGTAAGTATGTTTAATAAATGTTTTAATTGCAGGTAAAACATCGCTATTAAACAACTGTACCGTAATTCGAAACCTAATTATACATGAGAGATGTGTTTGTTATCGCCTGGTGGTGATGGTGACGCCAATGTGATAAATCTTTAATAGGTATTGAATGTTCTGACGCCCAGCGGTCCAGGTTTCATTCACAAAACTTTTGTTGTCTGCGTAAGCATGAATTCTAGGTGTAGGAAAATTAGACTACTCATTTTAGTACATGAAACGTCCATTATTTGATTTGTCTGCCAAATCACTGCGAACAAAGAGTAAATAAGGAAGGTACGCCCAATTTCTCAATGGAACTGCTTGCAGACTTGAGGCAAGGTCAATTCATCAATACGTTCCACTAATTATGAGTTTTACCAAATTAGTAACCATGGCACGTGTTGCTGTTCAAGGTTTATTTATGTGCTGATTGCAACCCATCTTTTAACTCTTGTAATCACTCATGATGTTTTGAATGTGGGGCGGAGCCCCGAGCATTCTTGAATGAGTGTAGTATATATATATATATATATATATATATATATATATATTTAAATGCCGAGTGCAGTCAGTGTGCTGGATACATTACAACTGTCTGTTTCGTGAGAGTATCTGTTTTAAGACCATAGCAGTGCTAAAGTAGTTTGCAGTTCCGTAATTGAATTCTGGAAAAAAGCTTATAAACTATTGTGACATAGAAATAACGATGGCTACGATGTCCCTTGAATTAGGTAGATAAAAACTATTTTCTTCACAAATGTTCTGAATAAAATTATTGATTTATTAAGGTATCGACTTCCAGGTTAGGGGTCGCGGTCGCCTTGGCTAAAATAGTGATTTTAGCTTTAAATATTTATATTTAAGTATTATTATAATTTCGACTTAAAAATGCATGAGGTAACTATTCTAGATTTGTGAATTAAAAATATACTAAGGGTCGTTTTAATAAGATTGGTTAAGAATCTTGCGAGATTAGACCACTTGGGTTTTTGTTGGTTTCCTGGGTAATTATCTCACGAAGAGTGCTATTTTTTCCAAGCTAAACTTTCTCCAAGGAGCAGATAAGCCTAAACATTTTCTTGCATTATAGTCGATTAGATTTTGATACATTCGTACATCTACGAGTACAAACTTTCTATCTTACTTTCTAACTTATTTCTATCGCACGTGACAATGGTTAGTCACCCATACAGGAAGCCGACCAGTCGGTCGGCTTTGTTGGGACTCTGGATAGATTTGTAATCGTGAACGGGTAATCCAACAATCTATTTAACAGCCTTCATAAAAAAAAAAAAAAAAAAAAAAAACGATAACTAGCGGTACCAATGTTTGAAAAGCATTGAATCGTTTAGAATAAAACATACCTAATAGCATCGGTAACTGAGTAATCGTGAGGTCTAAATCGGGTTGCTAATGCGACGACTGTTTCTCACTGTAATTCAGCGATCAGGAAAATTCCTATTGATTTGTTTTAAATCGGCTAGTATTTCTTATGGTATGCCGGGGGATAAACCCAACCCTACTCTGAAGTTCCAAGTCAGCCGGTGGGGTGTAACAGTGATCTTGGGAATCTAATCTGTCGATTGTGCAGAAATTGTGGGCACTCTTAAGCTTGGCGAAAGGCAAAAAGATAGGTTTCTTGTTTGCCCTACTTTACAAAAACTGTGTCTGTTAGTTTTGTAGTAGATCACTGTTTGGCAATACCACTCGGAACAGAGCTTCCAAAATAAATAGCTTTTCCATGAGCTCTGAGCTTTGATCTTACTCTAGTTCATAGTAGGTTTTTAAGGATAACTAATCATTTCTGTGCATATTTTGCAACGAATCGAGGATGCGTAAACGAGGTACTCGCATATATTCACGGTTAATACAATAAGGTTTTGCAGTATTAGTAGTATCTGATGCGTCAGAAGGAATTCAAATTATTATTACAATTATCCCCAGCCTTGCTCAGTGTCAGGATTTTTGTGATGCTCGCAAGCGCACATGTTTTTGGGGCACTGAGCTAAAGACAGATTGCAAGCAGATATTTTTGAGTCATTCGTATATAAACTAAAATAGTCTAGAAATAGTCATTGTAAATGAACTGAAGGAAACGGTGATTGTTTGAATCGACCGACGAGTGGTCCAGAGGAAGATCGACCTTGGCCATCCAGTCTACTCTTAGAGAAAGTAGCACGCAATGCTCGATCCAGTCTTCTCTTGGAGAAACTAGCACGCAATCATGGTTAATCAATCTGAATTTTAAGAGAGCACCGTAGGTACTTGTTCAAGTTTTTCTGATCCCAAAAACGGTCTTGGTGTGCCGTTGCCTTTAAGTCTGAGAATATTTCTGACAGCTTGGAAAAGACTGGCTTCCCATTTTTATGACACCTCGATTGTGCATTTCGTCAACCACTTTCATTTCAATTTAGTTAGATATTTTCCTGTAACGGTCGCTCGACAAAAGCAATGACAATTTCGTGTATAATGGTAAATAGTAGTTACTTATTCTGTTTAGAATGTCGAGCGGAGCTCCGAGCATTCTTCGATGCGTTCGGTAGCTCGACAAAAGCAATGACCGTTTCTTTGTGAACGGTATACAGTCACTTATTATGCTTAGAATGCAGAGCGGAGCTCTTAGCATTCTTCGATGCGTTAAGCTTTGTTACGGTAGCTCGACAAAAGAAATGACGTTTTCTTTTTGAACCGTACACAGAAGTCACTTATTATGCTTAGAATGTAGAGCGGAGCTCCGAGCATTCTTCGATGCGCTTAACTTTTGTTACGGTCGCTTGACAAATGCAATGATGTTTTGTGGTACACATTATAGTCACTTTTTATGCTTAGAATGTAGAGCGGAGCTCCGATGCATACTTCGATGAGTTTAACTTTGTTATGGTCGCTGGATAAAAGCAATGACGTTTTCTTTTTGAATGGTACACAGTAGTCCCTTATGCTTAGAATGTGAGGCGGAGCTCCAAGCATTCTTCGATGAGTTTAACTTTGCTCAATGACCCTCACGAAGGGCTGCTTGTATGCATATTTTATTATTATCACCTATCTCGATGCAAACTAAGCCTCTTGAGCTTTTTGAATGGTGTACGGAAGCCATTTATTACGTTTAGAATATAGAGCGGAGCCCCAAGACTTTTTCAACGAGTAATTTTTCTTGAGAACCAGTGATTGCAACCTTTATTGGTAGCTGCCTGGCACGGAAGGGTTTCGAGTCAGAATGTTTTCGTTTTATTTCGTTGCTTCCATATTATGATTTCCTGTCCTATCCCGATGGGATGAGGAGGAATTATGCCTCTTGTCGGGCTGTAAAATTTGTTAGTTACACCGGCAACGCCCTCATGTTAGGGATCGAATATGTCGACCCGGGTTTCAAGCAAAACAGACTCATCTTTGGGTGTGCAGCAGCGACTGCGAACTACAGTTGGCCACTGCAGACATTGGCGTGTGCTGTGTCACTTTCTTTTTTTTTTTTTTTTTTTTTTTTTTTTTTTTTTTTTTTGTGACGAGGGGGAAATCTTCTACAAGATACTCCACTGCATAGAGGGTGCAGTGGAGTTATGTGAGGTTCTCTGCGGCTCTATGAATACTCACTAAAACCCCCCCGGTGGCCAGCCTCAATGCCTGTCAAAGGGCTCTGGGATCTCCTAAGGAACGCACCGGAACCCTTCTCACACAGCGCCTGTAGCACATCCAAGGGGTAGACTTGCTACCCCCAACTTGCTTGCGATTTACGATGCCACATGCCACACTGTGCCATCGCTGTCCCTGGATCTGTCAAGGGGCAGTCAGGTCCCTCAACCTGGCTGTCTACAGACCCGAAAGGTCCCCTTTAAGAGGATGTCGCTAAACCCCTTGTGGGGATGGCAGTTCGAGGCGATTGTTACTGATGCGTCGCTGCCGTCTTCTCCGAGCGGGATCAGTTCTCTCCCGAACTCTCTCTGCCTTTTCTTTTTGGACCATTACGATCTCACAGAAAGAGACTACTTCCTGCCACACGTCTTCATTTGTGAGCATAGCCGACACTACTTTTGGTAACGATAGGTCCCTTCCAATTTTGTGGACCAGAATTCGCCTTTCCAAGCTCCACGCTGAGCATTCTTCAAGCGTATGCTGGGCGGAGTCCTGGCCGCCCTCACAATGGTGACATCGAGGCGTGTCTTCTCTTCCAATCCTATTTAGGTACTCACCAAAACAACCATGCCCGGTAAGTACCTGGGTTAGGCGATATGTCACCCGTCTCTTTCGCCTCTGCCATGCTTCAAAGACTGGCAGAATAGCACCTACAATGCGCTGGCGTAAGCATCGTGGTTCATGGAGCCGCTCTTGCCATTTTTGCAATGCGCGTCGGTGCTCCCTCTGTCTCATTACAGCCATAGTTTCTGGTGTCCTATCAGTCAGGTCATGCAGTTGGTCATATATCCTCGCATTCATGTCGGCCAGGATGTCCAAGGGTGGAAATCGCGCCAGTAAGGTTGCTGCCTCAAAGGATATTGTGCGGTATGCTCGTGCAATACGAATGGCAATGGTGCGCTGCAGACTATTTAACATAGCCCTATGACGCCTTACACTCGTTAACCGTTGCGACCAGACGGGAGCACCATATAGAGCCATGGATCGCACTACTTCCGCGTATAGACGACGAACTCCTTCTTCTGGACCTCCAAGATTTGGCAACACTCTGTGCAAAGCACCTACTACCTTCCGGATCCGAGGAGCACAACGGCTAAAGTGCTCCCCGAAATCCCAACGGCTGTCCAATATGAGGCCTAGGTATTTAAGGTACTGTCCTACAGCCACGTCAGTGTTACCCACTCGGATCGACAAGCTGGGTGGTTCTCTTCCCCTTGGTATCTTATGGAACCACAGTGCCTCGGTCTTATGGGGCGCTGTCCGCAGACCCAGTTCATGAACTTTGTCCATGACACAAGCCACCCCGTGTTCCGCAAGTTCTTTGGTGCCATCAAAAGATCCTCCACCAGCTAAAACAAGAGTGTCATCTGCATAGCAGACTACGTTTATGCTTGCGGGGAGGTTAACACGCAAGACTGCATCGTAAGCAAGGTTCCATAGGAGTGGTCCTAGAACGGAACCTTGCGGGACCCCACAGCTCATCTCTCTCTGGTGACGCGTACCATCCCTGCCCACATACTGCACGTATCTATCTCTAAGATATGCCCAAACTATGCGCTGCAGGTAAGGCGGCACTTCGTGGTACCCGAGCGCATCTCTAATTGCCTTCCATGGCAGGGAGTTAAACGCATTAACGATGTCCAAGGACACTGCCATTGCACTTCCACCTCGGGATACAGCCCTATTTGTCAGCTTTCGGACACGTAGAATCGCGTCCACTGTCGATCGGGCGCGTCGGAAGCCATATTGGTCATCGGATAGGTTTGGCCCTACCTGCCACAAGTGCGTGCACAGACGGGCGGCAATTATTCTCTCGAACACTTTGCCAACCTCGTCCAGCAAGCAAATAGGACGATACGCGGAGGAGGAATCCGCTGGCCTGCCCTCCTTCTTTAAGAGAACAAGTTTTGCTACTTTCCAACTTTTAGGGAAAACACTGCAACGGAAGCAGCTGTCGAACAAATGCCTCAGCCTGTTCCCCAGACCTGCACGTAGGGCTAGCGCCAAAGCCCGGCCTGGGATCCCATCCGGGCCAGGAGCCGTGTTTCGGGCCCTGAGGCGTATTACAGCTCGGTCTAGCTCCGTCTCTGTTACTCTCATTTCATCTGACCAGATGGTAGGGTCAGATTGAAGGACAGGTGAGCTATCTTGTACTCTTGGAAAGAGTGTATTCACAACACTTTCTACAAATGCTTGGTCCAGGGTTTCCGTCAGCTACCACTTCGTGGCGGCGAGGAGATTCCAAGGAGCTGCCCCAAACTGGGAGGAGGTCACACGCATGCGACGGCAGGCGCGAGCCACTCTATTGCGGCGATGGGAGGAGGACCTGGCTCCGCCGGTTCCTGGGCAGTGGACGGTGGAGGCCATCCGTCCGGTCCTTCAGAGGTGGGTGAAACGACCTTTCGGGTCGCTGACCTTCCGATTGGTGCAGGTGCTCTCCGGACATGGATGCTTCGGAAAGTACGTGCACCAAATCGCAAGACGGGAGGCGACTCCAGCCTGCCACGCGTGCGGTGCGCCGGAGGATACGGCGCACCACACACTGGAAGTGTGTGCTGCATGGGGCCCGCAGCGGCACACGCTTTCAGCGGAAATAGGGGGAGATCTCTCCCTGCCGAGCGTGGTGTTCTCCATGCTCAGCAGTGAGAGATCGTGGCAGGCGGTGGCCACCTTCTGCGAAACGGTGATGACGCAGAAGGAGGCCGCGGAGCGGATCAGGGAGAACGATGTCCGAGCTGACCCGCTCCGGCGCAGACGACCGGGGGAACGGAGAAGACGGTTTACACGTCTCCTCCCTCCTCCGTAGTGGGGTTACTGGCGAATAGTCGGGGGACTCTTCGCCGGTTTGCACGGCCCTACACGTCTAGGGGGTGACCTTGGTGAGCAAGGTCATCCCTTCACAGGCGCTGAGGCCCGGTTAAGATCAATCCGGGCCTACCGCTGGGGCGAGATGGTGACTGCCAGCGCGACCCTGTCTCGCCCCACCTTGGCGGAGGACTGCTCACGGGGGGGTTTTAGTGGGTCTGAGCCCCACACGCCCCCTTCCGTCACCCCCGTGGCGGAAGGGAAGTGCACAGCATTTCCCCCCTAAAAAAAAAAAAAAAAAAAAAAGGGTTTCCGTCAGCGGGGGTACCCACGGGCGGAGTTTACCGATCACTATTTTGTACGGGCGACCCCATGGGTCCCGATTCAATCCCTCCAGTAGATCAGTCCAGGAACGGGATCTAGCGTATTTAATGGCAGCTTGTAGTGACATGGTGGCACGGCGATATACCCGGTAACTTTCTTCTGACTCTTCAGAGGGAACTCTCCTTCTTCTCCTGCGGATTCTGGTGTACAGGCGTCGGGCACGCAGACACGTCTCACGAAGGCGTGCTATCTCCTCCGTCCACCAATACACCGCCCTGCGGTTGTTTGGCTGAGCTCGAGGCATCGATGCATCGCATATCGACATCATTGTTTCATCGAACCATATAGCTTCCCTCTCAGGATCGGACCAGCCCTCATTTTCTCGATCTTCAGGCCAGTCTGCAATGATGGCTGCAGCCTCAAGCAGATCCTTATCGAGCCGTTTAAGAGCCCAACGCCGAGCCAGATGACCATTACAACGCGTAGCACGACCGGGATGGTGGATGGAAACATTGAAAACAATGTGACGATGGTCGGATAGCGTGACCATCTCCTCCGCAACTCTCCATCCAGACACCAGATGAATGGCTGACGACGTAGCCCATGAAAGATCTACGATCGATTCTCCTTGCCATCGCACACATGTGCTCACAGCTCCTCGATTGAGAAGTCGAAGATCCATTCCCGCTGCCCATCCAAGTATTGTCTCTCCCTTAGAGTCATTCCGGCGATCCCCCCACTCACGTGAGTGTGCGTTGAAGTCTCCCAAAATAAGCACTGGACGAGGCAGGCACTTTCTTATGCAGTTTCCAACCTCATGAAGGTACACTCCGTAATCAGTAAGGGAACAGTTCGGGGAGATATAGCAACCCACGACGGCTAACCGACCCCATTCCGTCGCAACATAGCCCTGCCCCCTTTCAATGAAAGCACAGGGAGGGTTGCCTACTCCTCCACTCCAGTAAATGGCGACAGAGTTTCCAGCATCCCCAAACCACCGGGGATGTTCCGGGATTCGATAGGGCTCTGCCACTACAGCAATTCCAATTGACCACTGCGCGACTGTTTGCAGAAAAAGGTCCTGCGCACTTCGACAGTGGTTCAGGTTACACTGAAGGACCTTAATGGAATTGTGATCCATTAAGAGGCCTCCATGATCTCCTGGGATGAACTATGGCTCAACTGGACAGCCTCCACTCTTGGAGCTGTTCCTCTTTCTGGTTCCGGTTCTATTGTAGGACGTGCTGGCATCCTCTTTTTCTTCTTGCCTTTTGGAGGGGAGCACTTATTGCTACCCATCCTGTGATCAGCCTTGCAACCCAAAGCCGAGCAAAGCGGACAGTTAAGTGGACTTGTACACTTGTTGGCTCTGTGACCTGGCTCCCCACATGCATAGCATAGGCTACTACGATCTACTGCACTTCGACACGAGCTACGGACGTGCCCATATTCTAGGCACCGAAAGCATTGCAGCGGCCGTGATTCCAGGTAGTCGACGCGAGCGGATACCCATCCGACGACAACGCGTTTAGCCTCGGCTAGCTTGCGCACTGAAGCTAGTGGGCAACGGACCCATACCGTGCCCAAGGTAGTGGGTGAACAGCGAATGTCGCCCACACGCACATCATCAATAGAACAGCCTCCGGCCTCCGCAACTGCAGATGCAACGTCGTGGGGCGTGATACTGTCATCCAGATCCTTTAACCTCAGTTCCCCCGTTTTCACTGGACGCGCTATACGCACGTCCAAGTCGGACAAGACTTCGCGCATGCGACCGGCCAGTGCATCAGCTTTAGAGGCGCAGTCGGTCCCAGCTACCTCCATAATAAGCGCTCCAGTAATGGCCTTTTTTGAACGGAGAGTTTCCACTCCAACTTCGGCCAGCTTGATGCGCTCCTTGGCAGCTCTCATTACCGCGGCATATGTGAGTTCAGAGCCCTGAGGAACCGTCACTGTAATAGCCGCCGTATTTCGCAGCCGAATTGGTTTGGTCTTGTTTTGGCCGGAATTTGGAGTAGCTTTGGGGCTAGTCTTTGGGCCGCCTATTGGTCTAGGTTTTACTGAACGCACATCCCGCTTAGGATGAGAAGGCTTTTTCTTAGCCTTCCGGGTTACGGTTACCCATTCCGGTGCTGGTGCTGATAATGTCTGGTCCTCAGGGCACCTTGGCTGTATCACCGGTAGTTCCTCATTAGGTAGTTGGCGTTTAGATTTCGCCTTGTTTTTTCCCTTAGTAACATTCTCCGTTGGCTCCTGAAGATCAAAAGCCGTACTGCTCTGGGAAGAAGATTTGGTAAACACATTCATCTTCTTGTCTATGAGCGCATCAATGCGTTCCATAAGACGTTCCTCCCAGTGTATCCCTCCAGCGACAGATAACGGTGTCACTGGTTTGACCGCGTTCTCTCCGCTGGCCTGCGAAACTGTCGTTTGTTCCTTATTGGTTGTTTGGCGTTTAGATTTCGCATTGCCTTTTGCTTTGGAAACTTTCAACGTTGGCTCCTGAAGATCAGGAGCAGTACTGCTCTGGGAGAGAGAAGATTTGGTGGACGAATTCATCTTTGGATCTATAAGCGCACTAATGCGTTCCATAAAACGTTCCTCCCATTGTTTCCCTCCAGTGACAGGTGAAGGTGTCGCTGGTTTGGTCGCGATCTCTCCGCCGGCCTGCGTAACTGCCTGTTGACTGATTGAGTCCGTCAGTTCTTCAACTTTCTTAGTGAGCACTGCCATCTGACCTCGTAGCTCCGCATTTTCCCGTTCCAGCCTATCCACATTTATTTCGGCACGTGTCCGCGCCACCAGCACAGTAGATGCTGCTAAAACCTTACGAGCTGACACGCGCAGTCCGTGAATGTAGTCTCCTCTCATGTTTTTAGACTTGTCGGCTATTTTCTCGACAGTCTCGAGTTGAACTTTCATGGAAGCATAAATCTCCTCGGTGGATTGTAATTCCATCTCTTTTTCTAGTGCCATACTCTTTGGCAGTTTTCCCTTCGTTCTCGACTCCATGGGCGATACGGCTGGATCGAAAACATCGTCCTCCATTGTCTTTCCTTTTAAAAACATGACCCGTTTAGATCCCGGGATGTCCGTTGTGTCATCGATCGCCTTCCTTCCTCGCTTACGAACAGCGCGTCCCAAGTCCGACGCTGTTGAAGCATATGAGGAGCCAGACCGAGTAGAACAGTCTGATTCCTCGCTTCCATCTACTCCTCTTATCGTAGTTGTTGGTACAGATAGCTTCCCGAAAGAGCCAGTCTCATTTCCTTCCTCAGTATGGCCTCCACGGCCTGCGTCCTTTATGGTTTTCGCAACCTCATCTTTCTCAATGATGGGGCAGGGTGTGAGAAGAACACGTGCCTCTCTTTCGCATCCTAAATCATTTTCCAGTAAATTACTGGAGTCTTCAGTACTTTTGGTCGAGTTAAGGCAGTTGTTGCCCTCCCCAGAATACGAGGGGCAGCCTCCCAAAGGAGGGTGGGATTCTCCATCGTTGACGGTACCCACCTGGGGTAGTTTATCTCTTTTGCAACTAGCCATGATTATGTCAGTTTAGAGGCTTGACAGCCTGGGTTGATCCCTCGTGACTGCAACCCCTGCAGCCATTCATCCTCTCGCCGGGCATCATAGCTTCGGATTGGGAAGAAACAACAAGAAAACGAAAACACGCAAGAAGGAAGAAATCAACAGAAAGATTTATTATACATATATTACCAGAAAATACAAAATATACATACATAAACATACGGACACGCGGCGCCTGGCGGTTTCAGTAACGTCTATTTCTGAGGGAAATAAACCAAAACAGGCAGCAACCACGAGAAGGAGAACCGCCAGACTTGCCTTGGGGATCTACACGACTTGCGCTCTCCCCCAAGACCAACGCCTCCTTACCCATCCGGGATGAGTACGGAAGGCCTGGATTTATACAAAACAAGCAGTGCGAGGCATGCAAGCTAGGTAGACCAACTACTAATGGATAAACCCAGGCACCGCACTGTGTCACTTTCTAGACTGACCTACTTTGACGTAGCAATGTGGTAGGGTAGTGGCAGTTAGCCCGTGTTGTTCAGAAACTTATCTTGTGATGCAGTTTTTAGATGTGTTTCATTGCGTTTTATTTCACCAGAGGTCCAGGCCAATATTTCGTATGTAGGTTGTTTAATAATTACATATAGTCCAGGGACTAAAAAGACTAAGATATATTTGAAGATAAGCCAAAACGCGACCTGAGAATATATGTTATTCTACCAGCTCTGCCTAAATAACATCGAATTTTTCAGTTTTGCTACTTTACCTGGTGTGAAAGTGCATGAATGTATGTAGAAGTTTTCTTTGTACATTTTCGTATTAGAATTTGCTTTAACAGATTTTGGCCAAGCTGGTACATTAATCAGTCGATTGCATGTCATCTAAAAAACCATTTAAACTGTTTAAGTCTGGTTTTGTGGGACTCTTTCACTAACGAGTGAACGACTTCGACTGGTTAAGCAAAGCGTAAAGTAAGCGTAGCGTTTGATTTCATTATGGGGTTCACACCATAGCTAATGAACTCATAACATTGGAGATAGAAGTGTTTGAGTTTTATAGTATTGGACATTATTACAATATTGTTCAAAAGGTTGTGGTTCTATGAGCTGTTCTACATAACCTTTATTTTTCTGAAGCGTAAACTAAGATTATTACACGCTTTAACCATTTGAAAGTTCAGTGGTTTTAATTTGAGGTGCTCAGTAGGGCTTATCCTCGTTTGTTTACCCACACATGTTTGGGTCTGCTCAAATCGCAGTACAAGTCAGAATGACTGTAACTTGGATTGTAATTTACCACGATTATATTATAGTTGATGAAAAATAGTAAGTGTTACTTACGGTTTGGTGATGAGCCGGAGCTAAACTACAAACCAACACTTGAATCCGATACCGTTGGTAGGTTATCATCTTCTTTTTCCTGTTTTTATTCCGCTTCTTCCATCGTTGGGGCTGGACCAGTATAACTATCAATTTAAAGAATCTAAAATTCAACTGAAACAGTGTGAAACAGTTAAAATATTTCATTTATATCTAGAACCAGCGATAGCACTGGCTATAAATAAAAAATAATTAGTATTGAAGCGAACGGTAACACCGTTAAAATATTTTTAGTAAGTATATATAATTGCACATGAACTTACTAATTGGTTCAGGACTTTACCTGAACTTTCACCAGCATGACGCAGTCAGTAAAATAAATATTTCGTACTTACGACTGCTCCGGATGAAAATCCAAACGCCAATGAAGCCAAGTTGCGCTAGGCGCACTACCTGGGGTGATGGTTGACATTTGAGGGGAGCGGAAGGGGCGGAGTCGACGCTGATTGGGCGAGGAGATCGGGCGGACCAATCACAGCATGACTTGTTCGGAACGGAAGTCGAGTACGCTACTCTCATGTATAATTAGGTTTCGAATTACGGTACAGTTGTTTAATAGAGTACTTTATAATAATGATGTTGTGAGATTTTTTAGGCTGAAATGGAAAGAAAGTTTTCTGTTTGTGTGTAGTCAAGACTTAGTAACCAGTTTGTTATTTTCCGTTTACAAATATATCTCGTGCAATTAAAGATATCAAGAATTTTATTCATTTTTGAATATATGTATGGTGCTACGAACAAATAAAACTTTTGGGCAAATTTAGTGCGGAGCGTCGGAGTATTCCATTTCATCTGCCTTTGTGACCTATTAGATTTTACAACTTCGTTTGGTGCCTGTTTGTGATGCCGAATAGCCGTACGCAATAAGAAGAGTTGCCGGACTGTTAGAAATTTGCATTCACTGAACAACTGTTTGGTTGGATATCTGAATGGCTTATTAAATGCAATTTTTAATATCGCCCTTTGGACTCGTTCAGCCCTTAGCAGGAAAGTGCTACATGCTCCTCCCCAGGCCACAACACAGTAACTGAGGACAGATTGGCATAGCGAGGTATATACCAATTTAATGGATTCTGTGTCTGCAACTTTCCGCAATCTAATAAAGATATACTTGAGTTTACGTAACCGAGAGCAGACTAAATCTATGTGACCCTGCCATGAGAGACTGTCATCAATCAAGACACCTAAATATTTTATGCTGGTAACGCGTTCAATATTTGGACATTTACAACTTTTACTATAACTACCACCACATGAGTGAATTATGAGCGCTCGTGGGTTTAGTTCAGGTAATGCATGATTTCTAATTTTAAATTCAACATATTTCGTTTTTGTCGTGTTTAGTGTTAACAGATTCAGTTTCATCCATTTAGTAACCTTTTCCATTCCTACCTGCGCATGATCATACACTTCCTTCCATGTATTTGAACTAAACACTATAGCTGTGTCGTCGGCAAAAGTAAACATGCGTGCGTTACCCAGAGGTAACTTACATAGGTCGTTAATATATATTAGGAACAGAGATGGACCTAATACGCTTCCTTGAGGAACACCAAAGGATACTTCATATAAGTCACTGTGCTGTCCATCAACTTTCACTCGTTGTTTTCTATTCGATAAGTATGATCTAAACCAGTCCAATACTATACCGCGAATACCTAATCGCTCAAGTTTAGATAGAAGTATTGGGCGTGATACGGTGTCAAACGCCTTTGCTAGATCGAGGAAGACGCCAATGCATTTCTGACCCTTATCTAGTTGTCCTGAGACAAGATTGACCAGAGATACCACTGCGTCCTCCGTCGAACTGCCAGCTCGAAACCCATATTGATTTTCTGATAACATGCTGTTTTTCTCCAGAAAATGAAGAAGCCGTTTGTTTACGATTTTCTCCAAAAGTTTCGATAGCGCACTCAAAAGAGATATTGGCCTATAATTGGAAATGTCTTGTGAATCTCCCATTTTGAAAATAGGACAGACGTTTGCAACTTTGAAACACTCTGGGACAACGCCCGTGGTCATACTGAGATTTAGTAAATATGTAATAGGATTGGCTAAATATGTTTTACATGCCTTCAGAATTTTGTTGCTAATATTATCGGGCCCTGGAGCTGAGTCTGTCTTAAGAGTGCTTAGTATACCGATAGTTTCTTGTTGGTCTACTGGTGCAAAGTAAAAAGAGTTAAGGTTATTATTAGGAAGTATAACGGAGTTAGCTAGTTGAAATTCTGAAACTTTAAGTTCGTTAAGTATGTTTGTTGCTAAATTTTCACCAATGGTGGCAAGGTATTTATTTGCATAATTCAAAGAATTCGTTGGGCTGTTTAATAAAGTCAAGAGCGAAGAGTTGTGTGATTTTGTGTTTTTCATGTCAGTGACAGTTTTAATGGCATCCCACAACTTTTTATTACTCACGTTTCTTTCTTTTATAAGATTAGAATCATGCTCGTTCTTTAAATTTTGCAGTAGGTTGTTACAATAGTTTCGACTATACTAATAATATACATGGTATGTATATTATTTTGGAATCTTCATCACTTGCCCTACACGTGGGTTAAGGATATGAACTTCTGAAGTACAAGGTGTCTCAAAAGAAAGTTTATATTAATTTAGCTTACTGCGTGAATGTTTCAGAAACACATGTCAATATTCCGCCTAAATCAACCCTACGCCAATACTTGTCTGGCCCTTTATCATATTGTTTGCCAGCTTTGATGGCCATTGCATCAAACATTAAAGCGACGTTCATTTCACCCTTTTCAGCCTTATCCATCAAGGGTTCCATCATTTCTGCCATAAAATCCAGGTCGCATTTATGCGTCGCCAATATCCTTCGCAGAGTTGCAGGGCGAGGTAAAGGGATACGATTCCTCAAAAATTAATAGGCTTTACTTGAATAATCATTCAATGATAAATAAACGGTTTAATTTTATCTCTTTCTATTTATTTGACGTGTTATATTTTGTCATATTTAATCTTGTGTGAATGTCTTCGAAATTATGTTGGACCATCAGTTCGACTTCAGAATAACTGTCACATTATTTTTATTAATTTTAATTAACATTTAAGGTTAACAAAAGTTGTGTAACGTCTTTTCAGGCGTTGTTGTAACAGGTAGTGCTGACTTTGACATCTCGACGTAATTTATTTTTACATGGTGAATCAGTAGTTGCAGCAGCTGCTGTTTGTATGTACCTAAACACTTTCCGTAGTAATTAAATTATTTTTGCCACATTTTTGCAGTTTTATCTATTTTGGTGCTAATCTTTCTTCTATACATATATTGCTTAAAACATTACTAGTCTTTCGCCGGGCTCGATCTGTAAAGAAAATTAATACATGGCATACACGAGTAGACTAGCGAAGAGTGGTAAGATCAAAGCTTCTACTAGCAATCGTTGAAGAGTTTTACTTTTGCCTTCTCATCGGACCCTCATCACCAACATTTTAAAATGTTTAAATATTTGTTGTACAACATATATGTATTGACATGCGAATTTTATTCAAATCAGTTCAGTTGAATTATGTGAAAAAGCCATTGCAAGAATTGAATATTCAAGATTAATAGGTTAATGCACGTACGCGTTCTAATGATTTATTCTTAGCCTTAGGAAATATTGACGGAACAGCATCAAGTTTAGCATTCTCCTAGTATAAACAGGAATAAAGTCGTCACATTTAAAATGCGCTCTGTAAACGGCAGACGATTTTGACATTTTTCCAGGCAGTTTATTTTCCCAATTCAATTTCTGGTTTTCATTGTTCGGAAATCTACAATACAAGAAATATTATTAATAACAAAAAACGTCATCGGTGCAAAGTCGAAGGACACGATAAAACGACAGAAAACTTTTATAATAAAAAAATCTAATTTTTGGGTTTGCCGTCTTTGTACACTCTGACGGTGACCGGTACATCTCCAATTTAAGATAGTCGGACAGAATTATCTATCTACGTACTATGGGGATACTATGGAATTGCAAAAAATCTTAGATCAACAATATGCATGGTTACCCTAAACAATATTCAACAAACAACTGTCTTGCATTTAGTATTACCAGGCCCAAACATGTGAGTACTACTTTTTTACTCAGTATTAATTAATTACTTTTTAAAGTACAACGAATTAACGAATGAATTATAAAAACTGTATAATATTTAAATCAGTTTCAAAGTTTATGAATCATTTGTATACTTACGTAAATAAAAAAAAGCTAAATATATAATTTTCAGCCATTTCTACCTAACCCAATGATTAGTGAATCTGGCAAGACGTCAAACAAGGACACACTACCAAGGGGAGCCCTCTCGCCAGGATAGCTTTTAGCTAGCTACCGCCTTTAAGGGAATAGCTGCCCTAATCGTAAGTAGATAGATCTCAATTTAGTTAAACAAAAATTATTGGTACACAGTCTAGTTAGTCTTTGCAGTTTACTCAGTCAGATTAAAAATTCGGTTTTTCATAGTACCTACAGTTAAACCCAATGGTATGACCAGTGTACAACAGTGATGTTGGGAAAAAGATACTATAGTAAATATTTTTACGAAAATCCTAGCACGTGTAACAGACATTTTGATAGTTAATTCTTACACTGTTTTTTGTGATCGCGTTCGCATTAAATACCATATGGCCCAACGAAGTTTTAAAAACTAATAGTAGACCATAGTTCACATATCTTCAAGCTATAACATTAACTTTAGTCTACGTTCCGTTAAGCGACAAAATCACTCGCGGCGTTCGCACACCCATTCCCTTATAAGCCCAAGATCATCGTAAGCGAGCTCGTACGTCATCGATGACGTCACCGAAAACGCTCATGTCGTGACCACAACAACACTCGCAGATCGAAGGTGGGTTTTCGAGGTCGTTGAGTGCTGTTAGTCTATAAGTCTCATTAAATACAAAGTCATAGTCGAAGTCAAAATCATTTATTCAATTTAGGCATCAAATACGCACTTATGAACGTCAATTTTTCATTACAATGTACTTTAAAGACTACCGCCTCGTTCCAAAATATATAGAGCCTACCGAGAAGAAGCGGCAAGAAACTCGGGGCCATTCTTTTTATATAGATGTTTTTACTTAGGTACTACAAATATTAGCTCCAGTTTGTTGCCTTACAAAAGAGAACATCAGTAGGGCAAGACACGCTACACTTTGACATCATAGTACACGAGTAGATAGATCGTTTTTTTTTTGAGGGGGGGAAATGCTGTGCACTTCCCTTCCGCCGAGCGATTCCTTGTAAACCCAAATTGATTTTTATGGAAAATTTTGTTAGCACTAAAATGAGTTTCTAATTGATGTAATATAATTTTTTAGAAAATCTTATTTGGCGTAGGTAGTACAGAAAGAGGCCATACTACTATTGCCGATAATGTCACTGAATAAATAACAGCACTACGCTTTCATATTTAACTAGTGTTATCTTTATTATGTGGATATACTAATAGTGCCCCTCGGTTTCGCCCACGTGGTCATGGATGATGATAATTATTGAAATAATTCCATGTATAAACCAGTACCTCATCTATCTACCTACCAAATTTAATCCAAATCTGATAAGCCTGTGGCGTCTGAACGCACACTTACTCGTATTTTCAATACATACAACACCATCTGTCGTTCTTGGCATATATTTTATCTGTGGTCAATAATCGGAAGTAATAAGACTTCCGTTCCGGCATTTATAGCGCTTGTGTGACTGAAATATATTTGTAATTATCTTACAACGTAAATGACCTGTAACCTAACATGTAAATCTATATGTGATAACTAATAGAGAACTCAGTAACAACAAGTGTGAGAAGTTTCATTTGTCGGCATCCTCTCCTGGTATCAATGTACCCGTCGAGCAACCAAAGGAAGCTATGCAATAGCTATAAACAACAATATAACTAAAAGCCGTTTAGCTCCTACATCACAAAGTTGCAAAAATGAGATAAGAGAATGACTTATTTTGAATGAAACTCCATTTGAACAATATCGCACTAAAGCAGAGCTGCTATGTCTTGTGAAACGAAATACACCAGAACCAGTATATGAAGCTGATAAACTTCTGAAGCAGAATGTCAAAGTCAAAGTCAAAATCATTTATTCAATTTAGGCATCAAAGACGCACTTATGAACGTCAATTTTTCATTATAATGTACTTTAAAGACTACCGCCGCGTTCCAAAATATATAGAGCCTACCGAGAAGAAGCGGCAAGAAACTCGGGGCCATTCTTTTTATATAGATGTTTTTACAATGTTTTTACTTAGGTACTACAAATATTAGCTCCACTGTGTTGCCTTACAAAAGAGAACATAATAATGGTATCAGTAGGGCAAGACACGCTACACTTTCACATCTGAGTACACGAGTAGATAGATACTTTTTTTTTTTTACGTGGGGAAATGCTGTTACGCATTGCCGTATGCGCGGTGGCATACGGGGTATGACGGACTCGGCTAAAGGCGCCCATACCGTCTAAAAACCCCACGGTGTTCCAGCGTCTTCGACTGATGACGGGGGGCGTGGGACCGCATTATTCTACCACAGCCCCCGTCGACGCCGCTGCCCGCTGTACAGTGGCGGGCCCTCCTCGGTGAGGGATGTCAATGGGAACACCCCTCCACCTCGTGTGATGCCCCCCGAACACGGAGGGGGCATCAACATCGCGAGAGGACCTATCTCTGAAGGGTGCCGGAAGGCCCCGCATCCGACGGCCCAGGCCCTCTCAGCGGAGACGGAGTGCGGGCTCGGTTAGCCCGCACCCGTGTCCGCGCTCTCCGGCGCGGAAGAGAGAGAGGGTCTCTCTCCCTCTCACGCTCCGCCGCCTCCCTCCGCGAGACGAAAATCTCGCAGGAGGCTACTGCCTCCCAACATCTTTCATCGGCGACCATCCTAGAATGGTCGGCAATGAGAGATCCGTCCCAATGACCGCGACCAGAGCCTGTCGCGGTTCGTCCTCTCCAGGGCACACCTCCAGCGCGTGCTGGGCAGTGTCTGCTGCACAGCCGCACTGATGGCATGCCGGGCAGGCTTCTCGTCGGGCGATGCGATGCAGGTAACTTCCGAAACAACCATGTCCCGAGAGCACCTGCGTCAGCCTAAACGAGAGCCTCCCATGTCTCCGATTGATCCACTCGCGGAGAACGGGCTGAATAGCATCGAGGAGCCGACGACACGAGTAGATAAATCCTTTTTTTTTTTGACGCAGAGTAATCCTTTATGGATACCACCGGCCCCGGGGGGAGCACGGTGGTTATGTGGGAGTCTCTGCCAGAAGGGCAGCATACCCTCCAAACCTCTGCGGTGTTCCATCACTGCCGCTTTTGGCGGGAACGCGGGACAGATTTCGCACACGACCGCGAACCCGCCGCGGCTGTCCGTTGCCGGACCCTTCTCTCTTGCAGCACGCCAGAACACTTGGCGTGCTGCAACCGCCACGGGGGACCTAGCCCGCAAATGGACCTCAGACTCCCCTGAGTCTGGGCGCCCTAAGTCCCCCTAGGATTCAGGTGAGTAGCCCCACCGCCTGCTATTTTGGTCGCAGAGGATAGGGACAGCGGCGCCTCTCAATACCGACAGTCCTCTTCCCCTGCGACCCCACCACGTCCGCCATCTAACGGTGGCGGCCCCGTCAAGGCCGCGGAAGGCAGGGAGAGCGGCTCACCGTAACACCGGCACTCCTCTCCCGCCGCGGCCCCTAACTCTCAGCCGCGGTGCCGCCCATACGACACCGCAGCCCGCCTCAGTTGCAGTGGCGCCCATACACCACCGCTACCTACAGTGACTGCTCCCGTGTGGACTTGGAGGGCAAAGCCCATAGGAGCGGTCCCACCTCGGGCCCGCCAGCTATTGGCTATCACTGGCAAGCCCATTGGTTCCTCTTAGCTTCACCGTGGTGACCCAAGCCACGGCTACTGAGCCCCCCCGCCACGGCAAGGCGGGAACACTCGGGGGGGAGTAGATAGATACTTTTTTTTTTTTTTTGTCCCGGGGATATCCTTTATGGATACCACCTACCACGGGGAGATAGGTGGTTATGTGGGAGTCCGTATACCCACCAAAACCCTGGGGTGTTCCGTCACTGCCGCTTTTGGCGGGAACGCGGGACAGATTTTCCACACGACCGCGAACCCGCCGCGGCTGTCCGTTGCCGGACCCTTCTCTTCGTGGCACGCCAGAACATATGGCGCGCCGCAACTACCTCGGAGACTAAACCCGCCAACAATGAGCGCCAGACTTCCCCGTGTCTGGACGCCCGTGGTCTCCCTGCGGTGGATCGGATACGTAGCCCCACCGCCTGCTACGTCAGCCACAGGGGATAATCCCCAGCGTCCCCACCTTCTCGAGTCGGCGCCGAGCGCTCGGACCCCACCTCCTCGAGCCTGCACCAAAGTGCCCGGGCCCCCCTCCTCGAGCCTGCGCCAAAGCGCCCGGGCCCCACCTCCTCGAGCCTGCGCCAAAGCGCCCGGGCCCCACCTTCTCGAGTCTGCGCCAAAGCGCCCGGACCCCGCCACTCTTATGTGGACTTGGCGGCCAAAGCCCATAGGAGCGGCCCGCCTGAGCCGGCCAGCGCACCCCAACGCCAGCGCGGCCCCTGGGTTCCTCTTGGCTTCACCGTGGTGTACCTAGCCACGGTTACTGAGCCCCCCCGCCACGTCAATGCGAGAACCCTTCGGGGGGGGGGGGGGGGGGGGGGGGGGGAGTAGATAGATCCTGGAGTGATCAGTCCCAAGCTGTTTTAACCTCCAAGTAATCCGAAATTTTGTAATAACCTTTTTGACAGGATTTAGTTTTAATAGTAATTTTAAACTTATTAATAGGCAAATCTCGGATAACATTGGGAACTTTATTATATAATAGTATACATTGTCCCATAAAAGAATGACTTATTCTGTGGAGACGCGTTACATGTACGGATAGCTTGTGCTTATTTCGCGTGTTGATGGAATGAGCATCACTCCTTTTATCAAAACTGCTAATGTTTTTCTTTACATACATTAGATTTTCATAGATAAAATGAGAGACAACAGTTAGAATGTTTATGTCTTTAAACTTCTGTCTGAGGAAAACTCTGGGAGCTAAACTGTAGATCGCTCGTATAGCCCTTTTTTGCAGTATAAAAATGGAATTAATATCTGCAGAACATCCCCAGAGCAGTATGCTATAAGTCATAACGCTATGGAAATAACTAAAATAAACTATTCTAGCTGTGTCTACAGCAGTTAATAGTCTATTTTTTTTAACAGCATAAGCCGCTGAACTGAGCCTACTAGACATTTTTTTAATGTGGGGACCCCATTGCAATTTAGCGTCTATAGTAATTCCTAAAAAGACCGTTGACTCCACAAGGTCAAACCCTGTTCCATTCAATTGTATATTGGATTCTACTTGTCTCACATTTGGAGTCGCGAGCTTTATACAATTAGTTTTCTTCTCATTGAGGAGAAGATTATTTGTATTGAACCAATTCACAACTTTAGCTAATGCATTGTTAACATCGTCATAGTTTCATAACTGCCTTTTAATTTTAAATAACAGTGAAGTGTCATCTGCAAACAATACAATCTCGTGATTGTTCTCTACATAATAAGGTAAGTCATGTGTTCAAATCGCGAAAGTTTAAAAATTACTATTGTACAAATATTGTTTTACACATACACAAAAAGTATCAAGTAAAACATCAACTCTAAAGTATCAAGTCAGGTTATTCCAGGTACTTCATACAAATTTCGGGATTACTACGCTCAGATTTTTAAATTTGCCGCGCTTTTTTAGTCTTCTTTCGTTTGCCAGACTTTATCAACGCAGCAAACATGTATTAAAATCAAAAAAATGTAAAAAATACAGCGACTGGAACACAATCTAAAATTCGGAAGACCTCTCAGGTCATAAATTATATAATGTAGCAAACTAAAAAACTGGCAATACTTTGCCAGTATTTAGGAAGAATGCACATTTTGGGTCGTTTGTTAGTCCCGTGGGGCCGTCCGCTCTCAACTTGTGTGACTGCTAAATGATTGGTTGAGAGGTGATGGTTGACCGAAATGCTAGCGCCTAATCTGGTATATTTTATGTCTGTAATCTGAATATTGAATACCGCTTTATCTTGAAACTATCATTTTTGGTAGAAATTAACGTTTAACAAGTGGCAATACCCATCGCGCATTTTGTTCACTCTTGAATTGGCTTTTGATAACTTTCGTTCGTTTCGTTCAATCAGTCAGCTCGCGACCTTCGTAACAGGAGGTGCTCTCGTTTCGGTTTCGACTAAACGCGTTAACGTTGTGATTTGTGTTTGTTTTGTGGTGCACGATGTCTTACAACGGTAGTGGTAGCAAGAGACTGTGTACAGGAACTGACCTGGACGTGGAGAGGGTAAGTTTGGTCATTTCGCACGCTGTTGTCAAACTTGCATCTGTGTGGACTCTACGAAAATGGCCGTGTTTTATACATTTCCCGTTCGATGAGCGCTTTGGGGCTGCCACAGGACGCCCCTACATGCACGTTATTGTCGATAAAATATTCATTGAGATGTATCGCAGTTCGCAACCTTCGTTTTACACCAGTTGTCATTATCACGTCCTATTGTTGATTCCCATTTTGAGGTTACGTTTTGTTGACATATGATTGCTTATGTGTTGCTTCGAGTCTATACAAGAAATGATAGACGAGAGGGTCACGGCATCATAATATTCTGGCTAGTGAATATTTTTTCGAAAGAGATGGTATGTTCAGTATTAAAATAACTCCGCCAGACGCTGTCAATTAAAGTGATTGACATCGGTCGGTCATTAGTTCCGATCTTCAAATGTAACACCGGCAGTTTTTGTAATTTTCTAGGTCGACGCGGGAACAATACACTACACGTGCCTATAACACTAGGAAGTTTTAAAATTAGAATCTTATTTTCTCCTATAAGTACGATTACTCCGCCTTATTTATTTTACAAATCACGACAAACTACTGTCGATGTCCCAATTCCATATTCCATTGTTGATGGTGGCAGTAGTAATGTAAAAAATCTACAATAAATTCGGCAATAGTAACATTAAGTCCCACTCTTCTTTTATTTATGTGGCTCAGCTGACTAATTTTATGGGAAACGAAATTATTTTTATTCATGCCATGTCACAAATTTTATCTTTAAAAGTGTGGGGAGAAAAGAATGTAAACATTCAAACAAATACGAATATAGAATTTGTTGCTAACTGTATTATGTACCCACTCATAAAATTGTCAACTGCTAAAAAGAAGTTTTGCCTCCTTAGTTTATTTAAAAGTAATATTCTATAATAATATCATAATCTAATAGGTATGACATAGTAGAAATATTTCACCTTTGAATGTTGTACCTACTTAAATTTACTCTAACAAATTCTCTTTATAAGTACCTGCTTACCTACAAAGATAAGATAGGTAATGGAAAGATTAGTTTCTCAAACACTTAAATAGGTATATTTGTTTATGCTACATAAACCGCACTATTGTGTCAAAACTACAGAACTACATATATTAGTTTCATTCATTTGTAGGTATGCAACTACAACAGTATGTTATACCACAGTAACAAATTATTATACCTCTTATATCCCTGACTATATTTACTTTGTATACAGAAAAGCGTTAACAGTTGAAACTACTACAGAGTTTTTAATGCTGAATTTTTACTATATAAACCTGACTAAATATGCTTCTTACACATCTAGACAAACTCCTCATGGTTTATGACACTAGCATAAACAAAACACCTGCAGAATTGTGACAGCTTAGTCATAAAAGCCATCCAATAAAAAGAAGAAGATCTACTTATGTGTATTTAATTGCCTGCTTGTGGAAGAGCAGGCCCGGCCCGTCAAAAATCCTTTTAAAATAAATTACCAGAATTTTTTAACAACTATTTTGTGGTATCTGACAGTAACACAGTAACCGATTTATTACTGATGGTAATTGGATTGGACATTATTAATATTGAATGGAAATTGAAAATAGGCATTATTAATATTGAAGTACTGTACAATATTACTGTTAAAATGCAATTAAGAAATTGTAAAGTACACATGACATCAAACAATACATTCACAAACCAGTGCACAATCTCAAACTTTACAACCGTAATAATTCTAGACTATGAATTAACAACACATGTACAAAACATCTGCTTAAATAGGCTGATCACAGTGAGAACAGAGTATGTAGGTACTTAATTAATTCTATTTTGTTTTTTTTCGCTGCAATCAAAAATCTTCCTATTATTGCTTTGTTTCCATTTAACCTAACTTTCAAGAATTCCATTGTTTATTCTATGAGGTACCATTTTATAATTTTTAAATGATATTAAATTAAAAACTATTTATTTCGGGCATTATGACCCTTATTACACATATTACACATAAGACATAGACGAGATAGAGAGAAAAACATAAAATAATATTGATTCTTAAAAATAATCATTTGATTTAGAAATATTCTAAATTAAATTGAATTAATAAAAATAAAATAAAATACAATTAGATAATGTCAAAACATACAGAAAACAAAAAATACAAAATAATGTTATACAATAATTAGGCCTTCACATAATTAGTGGAGTGAAGACGCATCCAATGAGTGAACATTGGGCTATCCCATCTGGCGGCAAGAACGCTCAAGATAGTGTTAGGGCTACCGCACCAGCGGCAGAGTAGTGAAGCACACCGTTTACGAATGATGGCGTGGAAGCCGTCAACTTGCGCGTCTTACGCGTCTGGACAGATATCTTCTACACTAGCGTGCAGCCGATTATTCTGCACCATTTCTTAAGATCAATTCAGATAGTGGTAGAACCTATACCTGTTAAGAAAAAAAATGTTAAACAAATGTTAATTATTTTCAACAGGTAGTTACTAATCTTCTTATTCTTCTTCTTTTTAGGCGCAAAGTCCTGGACTGACATCCCGCTTGGGGTGTATTGTGCATTTCCTCCACTAGCCTTTACCCGAGTCATCCCAACTTCTTAATACAACAGAGTTGACCACGGGTCGCTGGCACGACTGATCCAGTGATATTTGAGGTGTTAAAACTGATGATGATTTAGAACTATAGTGATATTCTAGTAGTCTGGTTGTGTTCCGTATATTTTCCCTAGCCATGCACTCCAACACCATGTGCTTCATGGTCTACTGCAAACATCCTCTGCACAGTGGACTATCTGTTGCACCAGTTTTATATGGATGGTAGTTGAGATTGCAGTGACCTGTGATAATGCCTACCATTAGGCGGAGGTCCTGTCGTTGAAGTTTCAGCAAATTATTAGTTGTGTATCTGTTCAATGTTGGAAACATAGATTTTGCTTGTTTGCAGTCCTTTTTGTTATCCCAAATGTGTTGTAGTTACAAATCTATAAAAACAAATACAATTAAACAAAAAATTGAAGTCTCTTTGTGATATCAAAATAATAGTTTTATACTAAATGCATAGAAAAGTGTACTTCAATTATTGTCTGTCTGTTTTTTCCGGCTGATGGGACATTAACGGGTAGATAGCTGATAATATGAATAATAAAATAGGGTACTTTTAATTCAGAGACGCCGTATCCCGCGAAGCCACGCGAGCGTAGTTGTGGACAGGTCAGGTACTATTGATATAAGTTACTAGCTGCACTTATTACTAGCCCCACGGTTTTACCCGCGTGGTGATGGATGATAATTTTTATTGTTATAAAAATTTCAGTGAGTTTGACACATGGGTATTTGGGTATTTGTGTATGTGTATTTATTATCGAAACCGACTTTACTCCCGTTAGTTTAGTACTAAGTACACGTCATTATAGTCGTGAAAAAAAAGAGAAAATACTCGTAAAAATTACGTGAGTTATTCTATCTATATCTATTATAGTCTGTCATTTATCTAGTACAACTGTGGCACAGATAACTTATAGTTTCTACTGTATACGTAAACGACGGACGATACCCACAGGTAACTTCTCCATAGAACACTCGCGCACCCGGTCACGTCCGCGCTTGCAGTGACGCAGTCTAGAGAGTCTAGAGAGCAAGAGCTGTATAACTTAAACCGGCAAAATAATATTAAAATAACCAATACTTAAGGAAACTTATATAAAATTAGCGACTGCCCGCGACTTCGTTTGTGTAGTAGGCTCGGCCTACGGACTCGCCATAACCTCCCATCTTTTCCTGATTGTTCTTTCATAAGAACTTTCTCCTGACAATTATTAACACAACAAAAAAGAATAAGCGATATTGTTCCATCCGTCCTCAAGTTATAGCGTGACCAGGAGAAATAGGGGTACATTTTATATCTATACTTCTATAGGTACTAATATTATAAAGAGGAAAGATTTGTATGTATGTATGTAAGTATGTTTGTAACGAATTGGCTCAAAAAGTACTGGACCGATTTCAAAAATTCATTCACCATTGGAAAGCTACAATCAACCTGAGTAACATATATTCATCATCATCCATCACCGCGCGGGTGAAACCGCGGGGAGCAGCTAGTATATAGATAAAGGAAAGATTTGTATTTTTGTATGTTTATAACGAATAAACTCAAAAACTACTGAACCGATTTCAAAAATTCTTTAACCATCAGGGTGCTACATCATCCCTGTGAAACACAGGCTATATATTTTGATTCATCATCATCATCAGCCATCACCACGCGGGTTCAACCGCGGAGCGCAGCTATGTATAGTAGTTGTTAAATAGTACACATGCTGCCATTGGTTCGCAAACTTTCAAAATCTCAAACTTGTAACTTATTCTCTTACTTACGATCCTTTGAAATAAATGATACTCAAAACGTAATAGGAACAGTTGTACTGATTAAATATGTGTTCCATGTTCCAACAAACGTTGTCCATTGTTGATTGAAATGTTATAACTAAATTAAACATGTGTTTTATTTATACGCCACCCTGCACCTGTCTAGACCTGCTAACTGGAATTTTAGATAACTCGCGATAAAACTGCGTTATATCGTCAAACTTAACTCTAAAAACAAAATGATGTCACACTGTTTTATAATGATTTGTTCATTTTAGGCACCGAAGACGTTCTAACGGTTACAATTGACTTTGTTTTACCCTTGTAATCAGACTCAGGTATGGTTTTTGTGCAACTGAATAAAGAAACTGATAAAAAAGGCAAATCACGCAATAAGGAATATTATCATTAAGACCACTTATTAATTTTCTGGTATTCAACCCAAGTACCTACACTAGGGTTACTATCAGAGTCTTAATACTGACCGGCAGGGCAATTACGTATCTCAGTTACAATCAAACGTTGATTAAAATCTTGAAAAATGGCGTCTCTATGTCACTTTTGCCAACTCCAGTAAGCAAAAATTGTTAGTAGTTGCTGACTGGAGTTGGCAAAAGTGACATAGATCCGCCATTTTTTTAATTTTCAATCTACATTTGATGGTTACTGAGATACGTAAAAAAAGCATCTGTCAGGTCATCATAGGGGTGGCGATTAGTGCAGCTTACGGCTGCACTAATGGTCATTCCATCTTCGCTTTCCATCAGGCGAGAGGGAGTCACTTTGATGAACCATTATAAAAAAAATACATATAAGTCGTGCTAAACATTTTTTAAATTAACCTGCAAGGCCATTTGTATCATGTTACAATGAAATGTCAATTTTAATCTAAAAAATTGCGGCTTTATTTTATGTCACTTTTGACAACTCCAGTAAGTAAAAGTGTTAGTAAGTTGCTGACTGGAGTTGGCAAAAGTGACATAAAGCAGCCATTTTTCTAGATTTCAATCAACATTTGATGGTAACTGAGATACGTAATAGCCTTGCGGGACGACCTGGACAGAAATTCCAAACCGGCGACATGTCCCGGTGTACCGGTACGGATGGCAACACTACCCTACACACGTTTGCATTTCTTTAACAGGAAAATTCAAAAATACTTAATATCCAAATGCCTTTACATATTCTTCACTTCTATTAATACCATATTAAAATATCAGCGTAAACAGCTGCGGCATGTGAGCCAATGATTCATTCTTCTATCTCGCTCCTTTGATATCATTTAAAATACTTTACGATGCCATAAACATATGATTTATTAGCATCAAATGGCTTAAAATATGTAATTTGTATAAATAATAGGAACAGTAAGGGCAACTCACGAAATTGTTACTTATCGGATCTGGATAGATGTGTAGCAATTAAAATTAATAGGCTAGTTTTAGATACGCGAATTTGATGTTAGCTCTGACAATTCAGTCTGACAGAACAGGTGCTATAAAGGTGTTCGTTAAAATGTAACATTTTATCCATTTTGAGCATTGCATTATAATACTGCCTCCCTGACTTGAAAGAGTATCAAACATACAATCAACCATCAATACTTACTGCCTTACTAACTTTCGCATTTACAATATTGTAGTAGTTAAATCAGTTTTAGCAGAGTCAGTAAAGTCTTGTTTATTATGTCTTATAATTTATTATAAAGAGGAAAGATTTGTTTGTTTGAATTGGATAAGCTGCGAAACTACTGGACCGATTTGAACCTTTCTTCTACCATTAGAATCTTACATTATCCCTGATGAACATAGGCTATATATTTTGATTCATCATCATCATCTATCACCACGCGGGCGAAACCGCAGAACGCAGCTAGTTTTAAATATTGGAAATGTCCATGTTAGCAAAGACCTGCCCATACTGTGAAACAAAACCGAACTGTGTAATTTAACCATCGTCAAGCTAGTGCTAATTGAAAATGATTTGTGTTCAAGCGTAAACAAATTCTTCTCATCAAAGGCCCTTCCTTTATTTACCGTATTTCACGAAAGATTTTAAATGATTTAGCCTGAGATTATAAATAATTTAAATTTAATCAGTTTGATGGAAGTCTTTTGTGTCAAACGAAATGTTTATTTAGGAAAGTGGATTCAGGATTGTTTATCTAGCTAGGTTTTATATTTTACTAACTGCGTCCCGCGGTCTCAACCGTGTGGTGATAAAATATCCTTCCCCAGGATATAATGTATCTCCTTGCGAAATATCATTATGATCCGTTCAGCCGTTTAGGCGTAATACGGTAACAAACAGACAGAGTGGCAGAATTACAAACGTTTTTTTAAAGTTTGAATTAATATGGATTTTTAGTAATTTATTTCTTTGCGAAGATCTATTTTTATCAGCAACAGAATCCAACAGTTCAATAATACAGAAAGCCTTTTTTTTTTAATAATTCGCTGGTCGATTTTCGTCAAAAGTAAAAGAAAAATATGCAGTTATTGTTTTCTTATAAATCGAGGGCATGTCTCCTTTCACGATTTTTCTCTAACTCTCGTGGTTCCATCCTTGGCCATGGCCGCCCTTCTCAAAAAAACACCTGTATATTTATCAAGATAATATTTAGAATGTTCTGAATAGCTCGACAGGACACCTACAATGAGCAATTTAAAACAAACCGGATCAAATCGGCATTGTTATAGGAAAGAGGCCCTCTTTAGTTTTTTAATACGTTTATGGAACACTGGACTTGTCGAGTCAGCACTGCAAGCACGTGTAGTAGATAGGGTTTTAAAAAAATGTTCATATTATATTTTGACCCATTTGATTTTTGTGACCCACCATGGCATTAGCCTCTCCCGTACGATGATTCTCCATCTATTCCGGCTTCCAGCTGCACGAACCGCTTCAGTGACGTTTATGTTGATAGTAGTGCGGATCTGATCTGTCCAACGCATTGGACTACTTCCTCTCGGTCTCTTGCCCTATATATATATAAACTATCTCGGCTTGCCATAGGGCAATTTGTGTTGCAAATGCAAATGCTAGAGACCATGTAGGTACAATAGGTAAAAATCATTTCATCGGCCGACAGTTTATCATGGATATATTCATTCTCGCACTGCCAGCGTGGCGCCTAAGTCACTAGACCAATGAGGCAGTAGTTATAAACTAAACGAATTCCGAAAGCAAAATCGCAGTCTTCCCCAGAAAATACCTTGACTTACTCCATGTTCACATCCACCTCGATAATCACAGATGCAAATGATACCGATATTCAGCGAACTTTCCCCCTTAAAATTCCGCTGAATTTCGGAAAGATTTCCAAGCAACAAGTTTCCGATTTAAATCGAGCAGATGTCGATATCATTTGTGGCTTCGCTAAGGGCCGTCTGTGTGTCCCAAAGTTGTTCCGCTGACGTTTTCATATTGAGCTCGTCTTTCAATTTGAGAAATAAGTTCGGTTGTATGCTAGCTTCTAGCTTTTGGTCTCTTATATGGCTCCCTAGGTAAGATTCCACCGGCATGGCCTTAACGAACCTCAGTTGCAATAAAATCTTAATGAAAATCTTTTAGAATTAAGGATTTATGTCAGTTTTCAATTGCAGCAAGCAGAAATGTAAGTTGCTGAGCTGACAAAAGTGGCATAAAGCCGCCATCGTTTTAGAATGCGATTTTGATTGCAACTGAGATACGCAGGTAATTGCCTTGCTGGTGGCACCTAGCGAGGCATAAGACACCAAACCCCAGCAAAAACTAGCGTACAATCGATGTTGTTGATGTATGTTCTTAAATTGATACAGAAAAATTAGGTTAAAAATATACCTACCCATATTGCAGGAATTGTGGAAAAATATATAATACGCCATTTTGTGGCGGCGGCCATCTTGGACCGATTTTCTTCAAACGTAGCTACTAACACTCCCGACTAATTCTCCTTTCAAACAAAAACAAAATCAAAATCTGTACATCCGTTCGGGAGCTACGATGGCACACACACAAACACACACACACACAGAGAGAGAGAGTGAGAGATATAGAGAGACGTCAAACTTATAACAAGCCGTAGTTTTTGCCGTCGGGAATTAAGAGTTCAATATGACGTCAGCGGAACAAGTCTGAGACATACATAATCTAATTGACTCCATCCGTGAGGGATACGAGATGAATGGTCTGATTACTCTCCCTGATGTTGCCCCATACATTACCATAGAGATATCTGAGAAGTATTTAAAGTATTTTTTTTTCGTACAGAAATTGTATTGAATGTATAGATAAACTGTGTTTTTTTTTCGTAATTTTTTCTCCCTGCAAGCAACGGGGCCGTAAAATATGTCTTACCGGTCTTAAGAGCGTCGGGTTCCTTTAAAGTCAAAGTCAAAATCATTTATTCAATTTAGGCACCAAAGATGCACTTACGAACGTCAATTTTTCAGTATACTTTTCTTTAACTCGTCCGCATCAGGACAAAAAATAACAATAGATTTATGAATGAAACTTGCCTGGAATGAGAGTTGCTGATTCGGACGGGTTAATGACTACCGCCGCGGTCCAAAATATATAGAGCCTACCGAGAAGAAGCGGCAAGAAACTCGGGTCATTCTTTTTATAGAGATGTTTACAATAATTCTGCTTAGGTACTACTAAAATTTCATGTTATGGGTGGCAGAGTGACAGCTTGCCAGAAGTGGAGTATTCCAAGCATCTTATCTTCTATATAATGTCGGACTTTATAATAAACTTTTTTTATTAAAACGTTTTTTACAGTCGACTTGAATTTGCCCTCTGTGAGCTCAGTTATGTGTTTTGGGATTTTATTGTAAAACGCACACAATTTCCTAGGAATGACTTATTAGTCTTCGCAATTCTAAAACTAGGTACAGCTATCCTATTTTTATTTCTAGTATTAAAAGGGTGGTGATCACTATTTAACTTATATTTATGTAAATTTTTACGAACATACATTATATTTTCAAATACATATAAGGAAGCAAAGTTAAAATATTGATTTCTTTAAATAAATCTCTCAAAGTTTCTCAGGCACCCTTTTCGTATAAAGCTCGAATAGCACGTTTTTTCTAGGTTAAAGATGGTCTCTATATCAGCCGCTGAAACTCCTTATGCCCGGTTCCTGTCCACGAAACGACTCGTTTTAGTAAATAAATGTTCTACTAGACGTCAGCTAAAACTGTTCCTATAAAAAAAATCTAGGAGAAATTACCGAAGGTTTGTTACTAACTGGTGGGAGAGTTATCAGCTACGGTCCGTACTAATGTATAGAGTTGTAATAGAGTAGGGTTTTACTATCAAAAATAAGTCGGTGAATCGTCGGTCAACGGCTAGTAGTTGATAATTTTGCTACCGGAAGATTTGATCGGTTTCCTAAATCAGTTCGGAAAAAATATCATAATTACACCCGCCTCAGAGATATATCTTCAACAGATTTCATCTTTCCGCTTTAGGTTTCTAAAGATTATTAACACCTTGGGTCGTTTAAATTATTAATACCACAGGGCATTGCACCGAGTTTCCAAAGGATGTAGCCATTATAAAAACAGGTTTCATATTCAAATCGTACGCTTCATTATACCTAACATAAAACAAAACTGGTACCTACTTCGTTGCAATGTCATCGAATGATAAGAAAACTCTGCGAAATTAAATGCATACAAGCATACGATTAAGACCATCTCAATATCAAACAAAGCAATTAAAAAACTATTGTTTTGATTTGTCAGATCACACAGCGCAATCGCGACCTTTAAGCACCGTATAGTGGCAAAGCAAAATCAGCCTCACAACCGCCCAATTACGTGCTGCATTACGAGACTCGAACCTTTCTTTTAGAAAGAGGAGTTAGACCTATTTGTCTTTGCAACGGATTGTCCGACTGTCAGAAGGTTTGATCAGTCGAAAAAAGTGGAGTTCGACGAGACTTTCACACATAAATTTTCATCTATACACTGTGGATTCGTACAGGATGTACAGGCCTGGAACTAACCAGGGAGTCGATTCCACTAACTAAATTGCAATCGGACCGTAGGTTGACGTTGACATTAATACGTTTTCTTATTCTGATATTGAAAAGCAGTTTAACTGCAGTCACGTTTCTGTTGACGTCAGCGATCGATCAGATTTTCGTATATAGTACCTGGACGACCGACCTTTGCTAGTAAGTAAACAATTGATTTTCTTGGTCTAACCTCAAACCAAACTCTCATTGGTTTTGGTGTTGTTTAACAACGCCATCTATTGTCAAGAAGCTTAAGTGTTGTTCTGTCGGTGTTGTTTAAGCTGACGGCACTAGTTACCATAATGATATTGTAGCAGATTTTCATTGACTGAAAACACGGATAAAACGAAGTTTTCTAAAAATAAAACCTAACTAGATCGATTTATCGCCTCCGAAACCCCTGCATACAAAATTTCATGAAAATCTATGGAGCCTTTTCCGAGTTTGTTGAGTGTAACAACAACCGGAGTCGAACTGCAGTTGCAGCGAGATAGCTAGTAGATTTGGCCTTTATAGGCGCGGAAGTCTACTTGTTAACACGGGTTAGTCAAGTGCCGTAATGACAGTCTTAATATCGCCACAGTTTAGGAGTTTACGTTAGTGCGACCCGTTACAAAGATAGTCGCAGCTAAGGAAAATTTCCAGTCTATGTCGATTTGCCGACCGATTTCGGTTGTAAAGCGATCAGTACCGTCTCATCGTGTGGTGCGTTTGCTCCAACTACTATTAAGTTAACATTACATTGCAATTTATTTTTGACTGTGTCAACTACCCTATTGATTGGGTTCGTAGCATTTCTGTCATACCGGTATATGCTAATGACAACTCTATTTGATACTTACTCTGAGACAGATGTGTACCACTGTAGCAACACAGAGGCACAGTAGATATATAGAGAACAGTACGGAAACTACCTTCAATCGTTCGAAACGCCCACTGACATAAACATGCGCATCGACGAGACCCCTAAGCGGTTCTCGCGGTGCCGTCAGTAGTGAGTGTTACAAACTATTTCTACATCTTACCATTTTTTATATAATCTTAAATATGAAATGTCACACTTGACTGACTGCTATGTGTTTGAAAATTGTAATAGTGTTCTTGTATGATCGATCATAAATCATAATAAATTCGTAAAACATAACACATAATACAAATCTTAGATGGCGGCTGCAAAAGATTATATTATTATTATGAACTAATCGTACTGGGTGTCGTTTTTATGGTTTTCGAAGGTCATACATTTTATTTGGTAACTAGAATTGACTAGATTTAATGTCTACAACAGAACAACGAATGTTTTATAAAAAAAAACAATACCTTAAAACATTAAAAGTGACAACTATGGCTTCAATGGGGCATAGATAATGATTTAATCAACTAGGCTTAGTTTCCATACTGTTGCATCTTTATACTGTGACAGAGGTTGATAGCAATGCAATCGCAACTCAATAGTTTACAGAATACCATTTATGTCAAAAACTATCGATCGCAAGCCGCTGGACCGCGATCGAACCTAAATAGCGAGCAGAATACCAAAACTGTCAAAACGACAATTTTCGTGCAATTGAGTTGCTATGTCGCGGTTCAATAGCTAAGAGAATAGCCCCCCTGAAGTACGCAAACAAAGATGACAGATGTAACGGAGGAAAAGGGCGTCAACTGCCAAGAAAATGACTACCGCCCAATAACGTCACGGAACACCAGAGAAACGGACACGCCTCTTTGGCACAGTTTTGTGTGTGACTCATACAATACCAGACTATGTTCGCTGGACAGATGTATGTGTGTTGGGGCTATGAAGAAATAATGTCAGGAAGCATAACTCAGAACAAATTCCACACAAAAAGTGGGCCTTCAAACTAAAACGACGTATGATTCCAAATACGAATAACAAACAGACATATTCGGTGATTGGTTTAAATTTCAGAAAGAAAGCAGGGATTCGTTCACGCGCGTGCTGCAACTTCTACTATGATAGCTGAGTCATAGCGGCGTGAACGATATTATTGATTTAGCGAGACTTTTATTGGGTATTTTTTTTAAGGAAAACTACCTGATATTATTTCTTCACAAAATAATTTCACAAAATATTTAAGGGGTTAACAAAATATTTTCTATAGGCCTTCCTGACATACATATATAGTAAATTTACTATCCATTCATTTATTTTTGTTACAATTTTGCTTTTAATATCAATATAACGGAACCAATCGAAAGCACCATAATAATGAAAAATTATTCCACATGTAACTTCTTAATCGTCTCTAAAATATGATAATCGAGGTGAAAGACATAAGTTAGAACATAAGTTAGTTAGTTTTATTTGTTTTTTATGGTATAGGTTAGCAAACGAGCAGGCGGCTCACCTGGTGGTAAGTGATACCGCCGCCAACGGACATCCGCAATACCAGAGATCTCCAGGATGCGTTGCCGACCTCTGAGGAAGGATGATAGGAAGGAGGTGATAGAAGGGGTGAGGGTGAAGTAGGATGGAGAGGGGGGAAGGAGATGGGGAATCGGGTCTCCGGAACCTTGGGGTATCGAGCATAGGCAAAACTTTGCAACTTATGCTCCAGCAGGCCTACTGCAACTTATGCTCCAGCAGGCCTACCATAAACTTTCAGATTACTTGTCAAGTTCCAAGCAGTATAAAAGGATCTCAAAATGACCTGCCAAAAATCGTACCATGAACTTAATTTGACTGACATGCGTTTGAACTGCTAGGGCTAAGAAGAACCCTAAATTATTGTCTCTGATGCATGAAAGAGATGACACTCTACCACTTTGTATAACGCTCTTACTCTTTCATTTATGTTGGCTTATGTTATGTTCTGAACTAAGATTAGCCTTATATTGGTAACAATCCGATTTATAAATTAGTTCAATTTATAAAGTATTGGATTGTATATATTCCAATATTATTCACAGGCATTATATAATACGTTATGATAACAGTATTGAAGGGTCCAGCAGAGTTTGTGACCTTGATTTAGTGAATTAATTTCAAGTTACATTAGTTACACATTGTACAAATATTTTGTAATGAGATTAGAACACATCCAATCAAACAACAGTGAACAGTTTGAAGTGGATTTCTTTAGATATAGTCTGATTAATCTATAGTGGATTCAAATTCAAATTCAAAAATTATTTATTCAGTTTAGGCATCATAGACACTCTTATGAACGTCAAAAATTTTTAAATGATTCTACCGCTGTCTTCGGAAAAGAACCACCGCCGAGAAGAAGCAGCAAGAAACTCGTGGGCCATTATTTTTTCAAGTCTTTGTACATTGAGGTTACATATGAGTAGTATTAAAATAACAAATTTATTCAATAGTTGGCTATTAGGCAGAAGTGGAAAGCTTCCAGGCATCTTTGTCTTCTAAGTAGTGACTCAATTTATAATAGGCTTTTTTCATTAGTATATTTTTGACACGTAACTTGAATTTCCCTTCAGTGAGCTCAGTAATGTCTTTCGGGATTTTATTATAGAAACGTACACAATTGCCTAAGAAGGACTTATTTTTAGTTTTCGTGAGTCTAAATTTAGATACAGCTATCCTATCCTTATTTCTAGTATTAATATTATGCATATCACTATTTATTCTAAACTTCTTTATATTTTTACGAACGTACATTATATTTTCTAGGATATACAAAGATGGAAGAGTTAATATATTAATTTCTTTGAACATTTGTCTTAAGGATTCGCGGGGACCCATTTCGTAGATGGCTCGAACTGCCCGCTTTTGCAATATAAAAACTGTCTCTATGTCCGCCGCTGACCCCCACAGCAGGATACCATATGACATTATGCTGTGGAAGTAAGCAAAGTAGACCAGTCGAGCAGTAGCTATATCTGTCAATTGCCTAATTTTATGAACCGCATATGCAGCTGAGCTCAGTCTTCCAGATAGTGCATCAATATGAGGACCCCATTGTAATTTAGAGTCTATGCTAATACCTAGAAAGACTATTGCCTTGTCAATTTTCAATTTATTTCCGTCGAGTAATATGTTTGGCTCTATATGTCTTACATTAGGCATGGAAAATTTTAAACATTTCGTTTTCTTTGCGTTGAGAAGCAGGTTGTTTGCGACGAACCAATTTGAAACAATAGTTAACGCGTTGTTGACTTGAACTAGTTCTCTATCTTTCCTATCTACTTTAAAAATCAGAGAAGTATCATCCGCAAAAAGAACTATGTCAGCAAGGCCCTCAACCATATGTGGTAAGTCATTGATATATGCTAAGAATAAAAACGGACCCAAGATCGACCCCTGTGGAACCCCCATTCTAACCAAAGATCCAGAAGATGTCACGCCATTAATGCCAACTTTTTGCTGCCTATCAGATAAGTATGATTCTACAAGATTCAGAGCAGCTCCACGAATTCCCTAGTGGTGTAGCTTATAAATTAGAGTGCGGTGCTCTACACAGTCGAAAGCTTTGGAGAGATCACAAAATACGCCAATGGCATCCTGTGAGCTCTCCCAAGCCTCCAGCACATGCTTGACTAACTGGACTCCTGCATCTGTTGTTGATCTGCTTTTCGTGAAACCGAACTGATTTTCGTGTAAAATCCTATGTTCATTAAAATGAGACAAGAGTTGTTGAAGCATTATCTTTTCGAATATTTTGCTCAAAGCCGGAAGCACAGAGACCGGTCTATAATTTGAGGGGTCGGCCTTACTACCTGATTTGAAAATAGGGGTGATTTTACTCATTTTCATTAGGTCAGGAAATGTACCTCTATCAATACATAAATTAAATATGATCATCAAATGTGGCGCTATAACTTCTATTATTGACTCTAGCATTTTTACGGATAATCCCCATAAATCCTCTGTTGCTTTAACGTTTAAACTTTTAAATGTTTTTATTATTTCAAAAGTAGATATATGTCGGAACCTAAACTCAGGAATTTGGAGCGGGAAGTTGTCTTTCAGAAAGCCCACTGCAACACAAGGGCAAGAATCAAGAGATTTGGTGACTTCTAGTGGTATATTGGAAAAGCAATTTTCAAATGAATTCGCAACATGACTTGGGTCTGAAACTTTTTGGTTATCTATTTCTAGCACATATTCTGAATTAAAAGGTTTACTTTTGCCGGTCTCTGTATTAATAGTTTTCCAAACTGTTTTAATTTTGTCATTAGATTTTCGAATTTTATCCCTTATAAACAAAGCTTTTGCGCGTTTGCATACTGACTTAAAAACTTTTGAGTAATTTCTTACATAATCATGAAAATCTTTACTAGAAGTTAAAGATTTTTTGTGATATAACTCAAACATTATGTCTCTACTTTTTCGGATACCTCTAGTTGACCAGTCACCAAATTGTAACCTACCGTTGAGCTGCAGTTTTCAGATTCTCAGAGAAACGACCCGAATGATTATTATTTGCCTACAATATCAAGGCGGTGTTCCCAGTGTGAATTATTATTTATTCAACTTGGAATTATGGCCGCGTCTACACCTCGCCGTCGTGTTAGATATGCTCAATTGGAAGTACTATGGGAGTTCTAAATACCCATAGATATAAGCTATAGGTAATATTTTGGAACGCGGTGGTAGTCTTTGAAGTACATTATAATGAAAAAAATACGTTCATAAATGCGTCTTTGATGCCTAAATTGAATAAATGATTTGGACTTTGACTTTGAATGAAAAAGTTCATGTGCGTGAAAATATGAGCCGCTATTTTTTTCCTAATTTTTCTAGTAACTCAAATAATTCGTATGCGTTCCACATTCTTCCACGATACTAAAAGAAACTATTTTTTCACAAATTGATAGAAATTCACAGTTTTTACGTTTAATAGGTCACAAAAAGTTGCTTTAGCTCGCCTGCTTTATGTGACAGATATGCAGGTTACTTTGGATATCTAAAGTCAAAAATCACGTCATGGTACGCTTACAGCAGGTCAATTGCAGGCCGCCCTTTGCTGGCAGGCTAGGTCACGTGGGCAATAGTTGGCTGGCCTGCTAGAGTCCGCCATAGTACGAATTTGCAGGACAGCTCAATAAAACGCTTAACTGTCCTGCTATAAGAGGCTTATGGTAGGCCTACAGGTTACCGCATTAATAATTGGCAGGCGTTACACATCTAGTAGTTACTGGAGTCCAGAAGATCTTCGCCCGATTTAACAATATCAACATCTTTTCTAACGTAGAATTGCCACAACTTCCTAAACCTTCTTTTCTACCAGATGGTACGCGTTTTGTTTGTTTTAGCAACAATGACACATCTCTGGTTTTCCTAATTTTAGTAGTCGCCTCAGAATCATCGCTGTTGCCGAGTGGAGCTATGATGATGAGTAAATTTATTGTATTGAGTGCTTACTGTTCAACATTGAAAAGTTGCATGTTAAATTTGCATCAATTTATTTGCATACTGAAGGTTTCTATTTACACCGAAAACATAACTTTTTTAAATTAAGTAACGTACTTAAATTTTACACACAGCACTCCTCTCCTTTTACTGTCGGTGAATACTTACAAAATAAATGTTTAAAATTTGTAAATCTTAAATATATATTTATATAAGATAGTTTTCCTAATTGTATAAAAGTATTGCATGGTAACAATTTAAATAAAATCTTTGGCTTGGCATCTTAGCCGCTGTATTTATATTATCAAGGATTTTTGTAATTGTTTTAGAATTAACTCACAGTACACAAAAAATACGTACCTACTATTTTTTAATCTTGCTAGTTAATGTATTAACAAAACACCGTTGACCGCAGATTAAAGCAGAATATACAACTTATCATATATTTAATGTAATAATAATTTTTTTTATTAACTCTTTGCGCACCAGAAGTGTAAAATTACGTGCGTTTCAATCATAAATCTTTTGTTTTAATTATCATGGTATACAAAGGGTTAATGACGTAGTATCTGGTAAAATGTATTAGCAATAAACTCATTAATCAACTAAGTACCTTTTCGTTAAAAAATATATCTCAAAAAGCATGAAAAAAGTATCTAAGACTTGGCAACAACGAACATTCCGATAAATTCGTGTTCTGAAGCGGTTTTGTAAAAGTAGGAAACACCTGAGCGGTGTCAATGTTTCCAAAAAAAAACTACCTTGTGACTAAGAATTGGCGCCAAAAAGCGTCTGCCTATCTCGTTTCGTGTTGTCAGACAACCACCTATTGTACAGTCTGTGGCGGATGAGTTCGGCTGAATTTGTGTTTGTGCCAATAAGCTTGAATCATTTCGGCGTTAATCATTGAATATGTTTAAAGTTTTTTTTTACGTGATAACGTCTTATAAATCCATGAACGCCGGCTGCACGCCCGAAAAAGCCTGACTCATTGTATCTTTCCGTTGTCACGGTCACTTTCCGCTTGAGCCGAGCGTGTAAGCGAGAGCGCGGAACAAGCGATAGAGAGGCACGATCGGCCTAAGCGTTTGTCTTGTCTTATTACGTTCTCACGTAAAATTACCGACTTTACAGACAACCATTTTTATATTTTCAGTTGTTTGACAATTATGTTATTTCATCTTTTTTTGACAATCGTGACGAGACGAGCACGACGCTTGCCTGATGTTTAGCGTATTTCCTATAACAGTACAGTGCCATTCAGAATTTTAAACAACGTTTAAAACACTGCATGGCAATGTACAGTACACGTCACCCTGAGATATAAAATGTCAAATCTCTCGCCCTGTAATTTCGCTGGGAACATTGCTCTTCAAACTGAAACAGTAATCTCTGCACAATACTGCTTCACGGTTGAACGGTAAGTAACGGTAGTAAGTTTTTTTTATGTTCTAAAAAAGGAAATTTATAGTACTTTGAAATACTGAAAAAATCAAAACGTACGGGCATAGTAAATAAAGTGATGATGCCATGAAAAAAAAATTTACTGAAATCGGACAATGTTAAGAGGCAGAAAAGAGTTTTCTCTTTTAGTATGGAAAGTACTAGCTGTGCCATACTCTTAAAGCGCTCGAGTTCCTGATATCGATATATTTCTGTCACACCAGTGTCTCGGTACGCCTCCAGGGATTACCGATCAATAACTCAATCCGCTTTTAAACAAATAGGCGCACACCTTGCTCTGGCTTTTGTTCCAAATTATATCAATAATGATAATTATAGGTATGGGCAGGTTTGTTGGCGTAGCGCCAATATCTGATCGGTACTGTGCACTTGAAATAGATTAGGATCTGTTTTTGGGTTTACTATCAGGTTTGCGCTATTGTTTCTTTTGTGTTCAATTAAGAGGTGCGCAAGTGATTCACCTGATACCTGGTGGTAACTTTTCAGACATTCGTAACTATCACAAATAGAAGTTGTCACCATTTACAATTATTATAGACATATATAAGCCTCACCCTCGATACTTATCGATTAGTGATATTTGATTCTGAACTTTCGAGCTATTTTAGGTAAGCTACACTGTAAAGGTAAGCTATGATAGCTTATTGGACCTGAATTAATAAAGTGACCTGACATCGTGGCCGAAAGGGGGAGTTTGCCTGCTAGGTTTGACTGGAGGGTTCTGGGTCGGCTCTAAGCCTAAATGTATAACCTGGCACTGATACCAAACAGCTTACAGTTCAAGCATTATATTGGCAAGCAGTTGTTTTTAAGCAAGCAATTATGTGTGCACACAGCCTTCGTCACCCAGTGACGTCAGCTAAAGTCTCATTGGTTGTCTCATTGATGTTCATGCTTACACATAACTACATAATACTGGTTAATATTCTAAAGTATGAAGAGTACCGAAGCATGTGAAATTACTGGGCAAATGAGAGTGTAGCTGACGTGTCAGGGGGACGAGCGCAGGGCAAGAGCTCTTGTAGAAATGCATTGTTGTTTGTGCTTGTTTCCTAGACGTTCGATTTTGATCTCGACATGATAAAAAAAAGTTTAAAATTTAAAGGATGTATATTTTTACTTCTATTTTATTTTGGTTTACACAATTAACCAAACAAGTTGCAATTCCTGGAAAAGTAGGTTGATTATGGCGAATCGCGAGTCAATGGGTTAACACTGTCGCAAAATGGAAAAAATTGTAACAAAATTGTATGTAGCATGTTGAAGTCAATTGTGTAACATACGAACTAACTAAATACGAACCAAAAAACATTTTCGTCCACAATTTTCGCTTCATTCCATATTCCATTCCGGAGAAGTATAAATTAATCTTGATGTACAAATAACAAAGCAGGTAGCTCTGCGATGGAAGGCCGGATAGGCTTGTGAATCCAGAATGCTGGAGAATCTTGTAGACGACTTATGAGCTCATGTCTAATTTGTAATTTACACAGTGATTGAAATATTGAAAAAGCAATGTCCGATTTTACTCTAAGCTTCTAATAACTAAATTTTCGCTTGCCTTTCATTGCCGCAACGCGATTTGACACTTACAGCGATAACATGTATAAATTTCGAGGCTCTAAAATAACATTGGACGAAACCCAAATCAGCGGGGCTATTATTTATCTCAGTTGCTAACAAATATTGATTGAAATCTTGAAAAACGGCGGCTCTATGTCAGTTTTGAAAACTCCAGTAAGCAAATATGTTAGTAAATTGATGACTGGAGCTGACAAAAGTGACACAGAGCCGCCATTTTTTTCGATTTCAATCAACATTGTTAGCAACTGAGATACATAATACCCATACAGGGCAATCCCTGTTATCTCAAAACCGTAACAGTTTTTAATAAAACACAATGTACCAACGTCTCGGAACACAAATGTAACCTAGAGGATTATGCAAAGCGCGTTCAGTTATTCCCGTGTCTGATTTGAATTTGAATGGATGCTGTTCGGCGTTATGGGTTATATTAAAATTGTTATCGTGACATCTCTTATTAGGATCGTGCTAAATTTGAAGTGCAATCAGAATTTTGAACTCTCAGTACAACTATATTTTAAGCAGAACCGGACGATCACGACAAAGATAAAAATAGAGACATAGGAGGAGTACACGACGATACAAGTTTCCAAATCTGTCATTGTAACTAAAAACTTTTGAGCTACGAGTAAACAGATCAATACTACAGTCTTTCGATAAATGTTCCTCGGGTTTTTTTTGTTATCGTTTTAAATTGCAGTTAAATTAATTTAGTTTTAGTAATGAACATAACCATATACTTATAGATGAGATAGGTGGCATGCAGATTGTACAGGGGTGCGATCCCCGATCAGACCCAAGTACGCTTATTCCTAAGTACGGTCATTTCCGAGCAAGGCCACTCCTTACAGCCAGGTATATTCTCAAACTGTTCGACTTTCCCAATCGAATAGCGATTTTATCCATAGTTCTTTTAGTTATATAGGCAGACTGTTGAATGTTGCCTTCTTATCGAATTAAGAGCAGAATATAAAGTCTAATCATGTTTGCATTCCAATAATTAAAAATGATATTAATTGGAATGCACTTTTCCCCCCACCATGGGGCTTATAGATTAGATAGTTATTATAATTATTATTTAATTTAATTTTTAATTACTAATAAATTTACCTTTATAATGTTATGAGACTAATATAAATTAAAGTTGGAATGCAGTTGATTCATATCACGCAACCTTTCCTACAGCCGCTGCCGCTTTTAGTGAACAAATAGAACGGATATGAAGAAGAAAGAAAAAAAACACAAAACGGAACAGAAAGAGGGTTGATCATCTCCATTGTTCATAGTGACGCTCACTCACATATACTTCAGTTTACTCGCGGTCATGGCGCTTGCAACAGTGCCGAAATATCAGGATTATACAAACAATTTGCAAAAAAGGATTCGCGTCATGCTTCGGCGTACAAACTATGAGTTATCTGTGTCACAGTTGCCCTAGATACATGACAGTTTGTACTCTTTCACGTGCACGTCACGCTAGGTTACACTAACGCAGTTATTCGTGCTAGGTCCACTGTCCAAACATAAGTTAAGTTGAAATATATACTTTTATATTTATTTATATAATCTCATTCGGTAATATTCTAATTATGAAATGAAATACAGACTTTTATTGGCATATTTTATTTACATACTTCTTTAAGAAAATTAAATTAAAGCATTATTCTCCTAACAAAACAATGCTTTAAAACTATTTTTTAATTATTATAACAGAAATGTCATGAGATTAAATAAAGTAGTGTATGCAACTGCATATAATTAGGTATTAAAACAGTCGTGTAATCTTACTACACTCATGTTTTAATACCTTCTATTATATGACAGTTGCATAAACTACTATTAAAAAATACAGTCTGGTTCGCCTAGTACTCCATTAGCAAGCTATAATACAATAGTGCAATCATTACACGACACTAAGGTAATTAATGTAACGTAGAAGATAGTGAATAAACATGCCTGAGAGTGTAATGACTCATATAGGTATGCCCGTGTTATAAATAGGTGGTAGACTCGGTGACACGGCGGGATCTCGGCTTGGCTAAGGACGGCGGACATTCACGAGGAATCTGGACCAGGATACCTGTACAGCTTAAACTTTAGTCTATTTTGTATTATACTGGTCATAATTTTGGACAGTTACATGTACAGTGATGTATGGTATGTCTTAGCTGGACGTTAGAAATCAATTCTATTGATTTTGTAGAACCGAGACATGAAGAAGAAAAAGGTATGGGTTCTCCTGATGATAATACTCTTCCGAGTAGGTACTGTACTGGCATTACAATGCCAGGAGGGTTTCACTCGGCATTTTCGGTACGTTCGACCGGCGCACCGCTCGGCCGGTTTTTGAGTTTGGTTGCCGTTCGGTGGGCCGAGCACGAAAATCTGTTTAAGTGTAACATAATCGCATCGTTAACGTATTAAGTACAAACTGTAATTTATCTAGTACAATAGTGACACAGATAACTCATAGTTTGTACTGAATATGTCAATGATACGATAACGTTACCCTTAAGCAGATTTTCGTGTAAAATAAAGAGTAACAGAAGTGGGAACATAATGAAATGATTATGTACTCGTATATTTTAGTAGAGCATGCGAGGCAGTGGCTAGAAGTTGCAAGTCTATAATAAGATGGTATTATTAACTTTATATTTGTTATGATACTCGTGTGGGTGTATCCGTCCGCTTCCTCAGATTGTCTTCACTTTCCAGTTTCCACGTAATGTTTATTGTTCTTGCTAGCTGACTGCCTGATTGAACGGTGTGAAACTGAATGAGCTAAAGCATTCACTGTTGTTTATTACGAAAAACTAAGCTCTTTCCAGACGTAGGTACCTGACGAATGATTGTTTTTAATCTCGTAATCGATTGATACAGTGATGGTTGATTGAAACACATACTTTGTTGTTACTATTTTTCTTACTCGTAACACAGTAGTCTCTTTCCCTGATGGATAATGTTCTGTGGTGCTTTGCCATTCGGCCGGACGGAGGATGCGGATTTGTAGGAAAGAAGAGAGGTCTCTGACATTTTTCTCTGTTTGCTTAGACAATCAACAGGAAAATATTTAGATTTTTTGAAACATATTATCGTCTTTTTTATTTATTTATTTATTTACAATGGTTCATTAAAGTGACTCCCTCTCTCGTGATGGAAAGCGGAGATGGAATCAAGAAACGATAACCAATAAAGCAGCCGTAACCGACCCGATTGAAAGACCCAGTACATAGCTGTAAGGAAATACGTACGCCGGCAGATCACTCCATAATTTTCTTACACGACAGAGGTAGGAACTGCCAAACTTTTTGGTTCGCGGTAAGAAGTTTTGAACAGTATATGGATGCAATGCTAGGCCGGAGCGAGTAGTTCGGGATCAGAATGGTGAGGAACGAATAAGATTAAAGAGCTCTTCAGAATATTCGCCATGAAACAAACGGTGGAAACCGCTTAGAAAAGCTATCGTTCCGATTATGTTATGAGAAGCTCTTTAAACTTATAAATAAGCTATAGTGATATATATTTGAAGCGGTTGTAGGCCTTCTAACCCTTTTCTGCCATCAGTCTGTCTACCCGTGGCCATGATCACTGAAAAACATTCGAAACGTCCGTATACGTTCTTAGAAATCTGTATTATCTGTACCTTTTAAAATAATGAAACGATATGCGATTTAATGCTTGTAAGATACTGATAGTCATGCTCATTACTAGAACGAAAGCATGCTATTGATGAGCAATTGCTATTAAGTTGTATGTGTGTCATCAAAAATCGAACATCGTTCGATTTTCGGGCATGCTACCTGCTGTGCGGGTGGAAGTAGGCGTTCTTTGAGCGCATCTGGACAGGTTGGCTTATTAGCATGCTACATGCTATTATCGATCTAGCAGTAGATGTGTGTCCACGCACTACTTCGTGCCAAAATGTCTCTCTAGGGAGACGAGAAATCATTGCAGTTTTTCTAATGGCTAAAAATGAGTATGCTTTTTTTAAGCAAATGTATACAGCTAAGAGCATGCTCGTTTTACGCATGCTATTTTATTAGCATGCGTAATTATTATATTAATAGTAATTAGCATACTATTTTAGTAGCAAGTCTATCAGTACCTTTACAGTTGCTTAATGTGAAAATAAACATAAATGTAATAGTAGATTGTACTTAATGCGAGGTGCATATAATCTGCATTTCTCTCAACTACTGCAAAGAAAGTAGGTGAAAATAAAACTGAAGAGAAATTTTCCATTCAATAAAATTCAGATATTCTTGCATGTATTTTATGCGGGATTTTTGCAGCAATAAGTTTTCTATAACGTTTTTAGCTTTGCTTTCGGAGTTAGGAATATTTCTGTATCACTTGAAGATTTCATTTTCACGATCAAATTACTAATTACAATTATTAGGTAAGCTATACTAACTGCACACTCATATTTTTCAGTGAAAATTAGCTCTGTCTACTTTCCCTCCTTTTTTTCTTCTTAATTTATTTATGGCCAGCCAAGCAATACATCACTTCACACGCAAACTGTGTAATTCCATTACATGCACGTGACGCGGCGCGCTACGTTATCTTGAATCTGTGAATGATAGTGAAATTGTATGGAATTTATGACCATTCCATGAAAATATCGCAACGCAGCGCGTTACATGTTTGACTGGTCATAGTGAATAAGAATCCTGATTAACCAACCGAACGCATTGTAAACCTAAACTAATTTTACTTTTAGTAACAGACACATGCCACCTCTGGCCGTGCGATTAAAAAACAACAGTGCAGTAAAGGATTTCCATACATTATTTCTGCTCTTAAGCAACAAGGAGCCGCTTTGTGCTGGACATGTAGTGCAGTTATGATAGAATTGCAGCATAGTAAGTAATTTATTAATTTAATTAGTGTCTCGCGCGTGATTCGTGATTATAATTACTGAAAAATAAATGAATAAATGCACTGAAAAATAATGTTTTTGCTTATATTATCTTTATGTTTAACCTATGTGTATCGTTAATCTACGAAACTCATATAGCAGTAACAGGCCAGTTTTTCAGATCTATTTCAACATCATCATCAACATCATCAGCCTGTAGCAGTCCACTGCTGGACATAGGCCTCTCCAATTGCACGCCACTTAGATCTATTTGATTCCATTGTATAACAGTCAGAGCAATAGGCAGGTTGCATTGTTAGGGTATTACTTTGTATTAAGCTGTAGCCTAACATACACTATATTTAGTTAGGTATATAATATCAGTACAATTACTACAATTAATGCCAACATAATTGCCCGTTTACGAACCTGCAGGCCTAGACAAAAGAAGTTTCTGTTATCGTTAACGCCAAACGACAACTCCAAAATGTATGGCGTTGACATTACCTGTGGAAATGTCACGTGACGTCGCGCTGAGTTCGTAGACACATTTTGTCTGTAGCGTGTGCGGAAACATGAGCATGAACATTTGCTAAAGTGTAACGTTATCGTATCGTTGACATATTCAGTACAAACTATGAGTTATCTGTGCCACAACTGTACTAGATAAATGATAGTTTGTACTGAATACTTCAACGATACGATAACGTTACACATTAGCAAATGTTAGTGCTCGGGCCAGTGATCAGAACAATTTGGGTGAATATTCAACAACTTCGAGGTTGCGAATGAATACAGCCTTCTAGATGTTCATTTATTCACATGCACCTATCATTAATCAGTCTGTATTTATTCTACGCACCGGGCTTACGTCTCAATAACATCCATCAAAACCCGGGGGTAGTTCGGGGCGAATTTGTGGGGTACAAACACCCCTAAAGGAACTAGCGTGACGGAATTTCGTGTTACGGGGGTATTGTAACGCTAATGGCAGACTTCCCGCGACAAACTGTGACACAGTATAACAAAGATTCAGTAAGTATATAAATTTAGGGTACAGTTCATGCGGAGTCTAAAATCAGTTTTTTAAGATGGATCTGCTGAGTTTTGTTTACGTTTACTTTCTTCAGCAACTGCTTACTAATTTATGATTGCCTGGTACATAAAGATAGAATTTAAATATCGGACAATGCGGTGGTAGCACCCAACACAGTTCTTTGCACAAGTCGCTAACCATCTTTGTATATCCTATATCCGATTTTTTTTTTACTACAGATTGCAATTACACACTTAGACAATTACTTCTCTTATGTTTCAATGCTTTTTACCAAAAGGAACTGATAACATGACAATGTGCCATCTCTTGCTGTGAAGGTATTGTGTCGAAAATGTCCGACTTCCTGGGATGAGCTACAAGACACACTTTATGAGTGCATGACCATTTTCATAAAGAGGTCGGTTTGTGTCTTTAGATGTCCCATTTCACTCGGGTTTCAGGGAATTTTAATATGTAATCTTATTGATTAAAGATGAATGGAGGATGTGAACATTTTTCACAATAAAACGACCGCAAAACCTTGAGTTTGATCTTTGACCAAAAGCGTCTGTCATTGATGCTACTCCTTCTTTAGCATGATTTTAGTTCAGATTTTATAAAAAAATACTGATGGCTGAATTAAAAAGCCAAGGTATTTTTGCTATTAGGTATTTTACTTCAGATCCCAGTCCCGATAGCTACTGTGGAATTACAAGGTAGTTCAGACTTTTCTTACGGCGCTCGTAAAACGTAAAACTTGACAAAAATTGCGCGGCTTAAATCACTGATTCATCAATTGTTTTCGGCACCATGTAGGTACCGTTTATATGCGTAATGGGTTTCGAAAACTGCATAATTGATTAAAATTGTACAACAGACTTTTAAAGCAGTAACGCCTGCTTCATCATCATCATCATCATCATCATCAGCCTCTAGCAGTCCACTGCTGGACATAGGCCTCTCCAATTGCACGCCACTTACGTCTATCTTGGGCTTAACGCCTGCTTAACAAGGCCTAACTATGCAATTTTAGAAAAAATACACATCCTCTTACAGGATTCGAACCTGCGTCTTCCGACAATCCGTGTCATACGCTATGACCACTAGACCACCAAAGCATACCGAGCTTCGAATTTTAACTCTCTATTTGATTTTAACCGTCGAATGGGGACTGTTCCCTTTTTGACATCTAAAACTGTTGGTGCACCATGTTCGTATTTTGTATTTAATATTAATAATTTGTAACACCCATTACAATAAAACAATAAAACCAGATTATGCACATGTATTCCATAACTTGAAACTCAAATCTATACCAATTACATTCAACTGAATTTACAGTATGCTAACATTAGTTAAGTAACAATTGCAATAAACACCACATCAGTATCATTGCCAAGTTCTATTCGAACGTAGACAAATTTCACAAAGTTATGTTACAGTAAGCAGATTACACAAAACACACTTAGCTTATAATTATCCTTAATACACATTTCTAAGTATTTTGCCATATGGCTGACTCTGACAAGACGATACCAGCAACTAACTCATAGTAATGTCTTCCGCTGGGATTTCCCTTCTCCGCCGCCATTTTCATGGCGGGACAATGCCACGCTCTTCGTTGGCTGTTGGAGGCTACGTCAAACCACGTGATGCCCTCCATTTTGGACTTGCGGAAGTACTTCAGTTCACGTGGTTAACGCCATGTTTGACTAGCGGAAATGGTGGTGTATTCTTTTATTTGTCACAAATTACAATAAATCGTAAAAACTCGGTAACAGTGATCTCCATCTATTTCATTTTCACCGAACGCACTTCGTTCACCAGGACCAAGACACCAGGACATATAACATCTAGTAGTTCTAACCAACTGTGTTCACCACCGTAACCGATCTACAACAGATTTTCATTCTAATATTCTGCATATTCTGTAGATACATTACCTACTGTTTTGTGTTATTGGCATCTACCCTCATATTTACAATCGGCCATTTTGTTGAGCCCCAAGTTGATAATTCATTATAGGGAAGGGCACGGCACGACAATTTTTTTTAATATACGTGTATATGTAGCCCGCGGATGCGCCCGCATTGTCCTGCGTACATAGTTATGTTTCTGATGTCATCATTTTCGTATACTAGTAGCATCTTGCGGTTCCGGAAGCACGGAAAAAACATCTACTAACTACCTCTACTTCAGCGAAATTGAAAAAAAACCTATTGAACCATAGCTTGGGCACGAAAATATATCCATAATTATGTGGTATATGTGTACATGTATATCGGTGCTATAAGTCGGGTGTACCTCTGAATTTCGACAAGTACAATTCTTCTACAAGTCGCTTACCTCGAAAAAACATAGTTCGGCAAGTCATTAATGCGACAGGACAGATATCGAAAAAAAAATATCCCAAAAGTGCTGCGTTATATCCTTATCAAAGTGAGAGATAATCTAATTCCGGCGCTTCGCCGGCCGCTGCCGCGGCATGCTCGCTGCGCTCGCTCGGCTCACGCGTTCTGTGGTCACCATTCAAGCTAACGTCTCACCTATCGTCACTTTGCTCCGACTAAATTCTCCGCTACGTTCTGTGGGAGTGATTCTTGTTCTGTTGAAGCAATGACTTGTCGAACTATATTTTTTCGAAGTAAGCGGCTGTCAACTTATTGAACATGACGAAATTCACCGCTAGAATTAATTTAGCTACCGTACTCTACGCAAGAGCACCCAAGATACGGGCCTCGCCTATTTTGGGGGATGCAATCAATTGTTTCTTTTGGTGAGAATGGTTTATACGTCCTAAGACAATGAATCCTAAAATAAGTTATCCTTCGCAATTATATATCGGTGTGGTTGATAATACTCAGGGCACCTTGTAGTATCTCATAGATAAAAAGTGCCCACACCAAAAACAAGCGAAACATACGAGAGACCGTCATTGATTTATATCTATTTTGAAAATAACTGGACAAATACATTGCAAAAATAATAATAGCTAATTGGTGCTTAACTTTATAGTTATTTTTATCTTATCCTATAAACAATCCATGCCCGCAGTACAGGAGTATTATAACAAAAGAACAATATTATAAAATTTTGTTCTTTTGTTATAATCAGTATCACTCCTGCACTGCGAGCATGGATTGTTTATAGGATAAGATTTGACGATAATAAACGGAATACAGACAATTAGCGAAAAAGTATTCGTATCGTAAGCGTCAACGCGTCATATTTGGCCAATAATTCAATAGTTTTCTTAGTGTAATATATTTTTTTTTTGTTATTTTATCCCTACGTTTCGAACACTTTTCTGTGAACATGGTCACAGTTAGACTAATCATCACTTCATCATCACTATCACTACATAGTATAAAACAAAGTCGCTGTCGCTGTCTGTCCGTCCCTATGTATGCTTAAATCTTCAAAACTACGCAACGGATTTTGAAGCGCTTTTTAATAGATAGAGTGATTCAAGAGGAAGGTTTATATGTATGATACATGCATAATGTTTTAGAGAAACACTGATTAATTTACAGGTTTCTAATGTGATGTCGTAAATAAACACATTTTTTGCGCTTATATTACAAACGCTGACTGAACCCCACGAGATATATCAAAATAATGTACTACGGTATTGTACACCTTAAAAAGGTCAACAAAAAAGTCCGCGATGGTATATGTCTATCTCTTAAGACGCGGTCCAACCCCAATTTTAAAATAATTTACAATGCTTTACGTAAGGTTGAAAATCGCTTGTTAGATTGGACGATGTATTGCGAAAATGCGTTAATTTTGTACGTTTTCTTTATATTTTTCGATATATACTAACACAATTGAAAAAACCCCTGGTTACTAATTTAGTACTATATGTTGGCTATGTATTACCTTAAAAATAATATAGTGTTATCGCTGAAAATTCTGAGAGTTTGAACGTGAAAGTTTATTTTTATGGACCTATTTAGGATTTTTTACAACAGAGAGCGAGTAATATTTATGAATTCTGTTCGGTTATTACTCTTTGCCTGTTCCTTTTCTAACCTAAGTATTTTTTTCATAGATTATTATAGATCTGTTTCGTTACACTAGATGTTTAAAGATTCTGCTTTTTACTATTATCAGGATACGGCCGCGCCTTAAGGATAACCCACAATAACCATTTTTTATCCATGTCCATTCAATATAGATCTATATGGCCCTTTACAGCATGTAATTGAAATGAATATTTCCGAAGATATTACAGATTTAAAATGCCGGGACATAGCGGTGCGGCGCGGCGCGGTTAGCTTTGAGCGTTGAGTGGTTTTCTCATGGTCAATTATATGTCGCTCTTTTAAGATGAACTTCTAAAAAAAATTTGTTTGTATTGTCTAATGACAAAAAAGCTATAAACGTTGTTTATAAGGACATTCTGTAGTAGGTAGGTATATTATTTAGTATCAGCATTGCACCCGTGCGAAGCCGAGGCGGGTCTCTAGTATAAAATAATATGCAATTTAAACCTTGTTTAATTTCAAGATTATACATGCTTAGGCTGAATAATATTGACACCTCAAATAATTAATTATTTAAGCAACAAAGTTGTTTCCGAGCAGGAATTGAGGTACCAACACTCTTACAAATCTCTTAACGAGTCAGACCGTAGCACTAACCATTTGCGAAAATGTATTCGTATCGTAAACGTGAACGCTTCGAGGTACAAACTATGAGTTATCTGTGTCACAGTTGCCCTAGATAAATGACAGTTTGTACTGTTTCACGCGAATGGCACGTCACGTGCTAGGCCCACTTGTGTAGATTTTTACTTACGAACATATCTTTATGTAAAGACCTTTAGACCTTTACAATTGTAATGCAATGATTACATAGAATATATATAGGTACGTATAAATAGTTTGTATCTATTGTTTCATCGTTTCGCCGAGTTATTGTCTTCATTCAGTATTCGAGGTCACAAGTTTTTGTGAGTTGTTCCATACCTACTTCATAATACTTTGTTTCGTGTTTAATGGCGTCGTGTTGAACTATACGGAAAAACTATTTCATTTTGTCTTCTTCCAGTCGAGCTCATGAATAATTATTCTTAAAATTAGTATAAAGGTGCAAGTTGGTAGCCGGCTACACGTAGTAGCAGCAGACGACGTATCGTCACTTCATGTCACCGCGACACGTCGTCGCTTCAGGTCGCTGCAGTCATGATTTCGAACCCGACTGCAAATGCATTTGAAAAGCGATACGAAAGGTTTAGTTTAAAAGCTTTCACTTGTTTTACTAGGCAGATTGGTATCCGTGAGCGGCACTACTGATCTGCGATCAGGCGCTCAGTGTCGTCTGCCGTTTGACGATGTGTCGCTAGCTTCGTGTCGCTAACTACGAATGGTATTTCATAGAAATACATAGAAACCAGTAGTGTCGCTGCGACACGTCGTTTGCTGCGGCTTCATATAGACAACTCGCACATTTATAGTGAAGTCGCGTTTAGTTCAAGTTTTAAATTTATTAGTTACTACATGTTCTTAAACAAGGCATATCTGGTATAGTGCGGAGCTGGAATAGCTGAGCCTTAACTTGTACAATATAGAGATGTCTCGCTGCAACGCCGAATGGACAGTTCGTCTTCCCATCTCGTATTATCGGTAGGACGGAATCAGAGCTCGTCCGCATTTGTGTACAATGACGCTGCTTGTGCACACATGAAAACACCAGGTGCATCCGCGACCAAGCCCGAAGCGCTGCAAAAGATAGACAGCCCCAGCACTGCCGTGCGATTCTGTAATGATTCGCTGAGCAGTAATGAGTCGACGAGTTCGTCGACGAGTTCACCGATGTCAAATACTTTATGAGATATCGCCCTTGTAAATAAGGTTATTTTTCCAACGTTTCTAGTCATCTCGTCATTTGTTTCACGGATGTTGTCAAAGATGCAACGATGTTTTCTCTTACAGAATCGCACGGCTCTTTTGAAATTTTTTTCAACGTTGACAGTTACACAAGGTCTTAGGGTCCCATACTAGGCAGAGCTATGGTAACCTGATGATTGATATACATACTTATATACGTACCAGACAGTCAAAAAGACATGTGCATGTACACAAATGTTTTATGTGTCCGGGGATCAAACTCGAGACCATCAGGAGGGTTGCTACCAACTATATAAACCGGCCAATCAAGATACAGACACACACAACAGCTATTTAACGACTACATCGTGTTAGGAGTACATTACAAAGAGCAACCTACCTCTCTGCTCGGCGGGGACATTCCGGAGACTTGCGCCTGCAATTAGTGAACTATTAAGTTTCCATCGGGAGGCAGGACTGACGCGGCGAGCACCTTTCCTTACCATGTACAAGTACAATTTGAAAAATTTAATACCATCTTCCATTCTATTCAGTTTTCGGAGTGTATCTCAAAAAATATTGGGCCGAATTTGATGAAATTTAAATGAAACCACACGGGAAGTACCAGCTTTCAAACAAAAATTTTGAGAATCGGTTTACCCAATCGAAAGTTATGAGGAAACAAACATAAAAAAAATACAGTCGAATTGAGTACAGGAGGTACTCAATACGACTGTATTTTTTTGGAAGTCGTGAGAAAATGAAACTATCCCAAACTAGCCATTCAAACTATCCAATGATAGAGTAGTAGAATATGTTTATCAGGAATTTTTATAAACTCAGTTTAGTGCCACTCAGAAGTACGCTCAAAACAGTCTATACCTATATATAAAGAGGTATTGGTAAAGACCTCTCTGAACGTGTGTCGAATTGAAAAGTCAATTACTCCTTACTATACCGTGATAATTAAAACAAAAGATTTATAAATAAAACCGACGTATATGTACGTCTCTAGGACGCAAAGGATTAAGCCATTTTTAAGGAAAGGTTTGCAGCTTGTCAAATCGATATACTGACATTTATCAGTTATCTTTCCTCCTTGTCTCTAGTATGGATATAACTGCAATAGGTATATCGCGGGTTGTTTTTTACAGATAATTTAGCAAACTTTAGCATTATTAGCATTTAACAGACGACATTCCGTGGAGCGTACCTACTCCGAACTCCGCGTGTGAGGGCTCGCTCATGTTTTCTTTGGACATTGCATCAAGACGATTTTAGTTTTGACATTTGTTTAATCTAATTACTGTAAAACATATCATTGGTGCAAATAGACACAGATGGTGTGTTTCACTATGACACACTAAGATACTCATTTGACGTTTTGTGAGCTCGTACATTCAAAATATGCGCGTTTGATTTATGTGCACACATGCTGAAGTTTTAACGCTTTATCGCACTAAATAGACGTGTAGCGTGAAGTGGGTTTTCAAAGAAATATCAGTAGTGTTTTTATTGCGACGGAGTTCTAAGGTACGGATTTTCAAGGAGGTGTGCGAGCATGATTCATTATGTTTTTGGAGATCTCCATGAATCACAATAGTTAGCTTTGATCATTGTGTTGAAGATAATACTAATGTTCAAAATTAATGTCGTCGTAAAAGTTTGTCTGTTTTCCAAAGTGACAAGTAAGTTGTTTTTGTTCGAATTGGCTACCGCTAAAATAATGGTATCTAAAAATTTCGGTATGACGTCATACCGTAATTTTACGATACCTTATCATTTCGGTATTGGTAATTTTAGGTACCGGTATACAATTTCGGTACCGAAATACGCGCGCACGCGGGTAGAATGAAACAGCGCAAGCGACGCGGCATCTTTGTCAGAGTGCGATAGATAGAACGATAGGTACTCGGATCTCTGCGCCGAAACAATGCACGCGACTCTATTAAATATTCTGCAACGCCGCGCTCTTCCGATTTCGGTACCGAAATGTGATAACGGTTAAATAAGTGTAGAAAGTTTTCGGTTACAATAACCTGTACCGAAATGCGTAAACGGTGATTAACCCTTATAGCTGTAAGAGCGTAATGAGCCCCTGTGTTCGAGAGAGCAAACAAGCAAGTGGGTCATTTTACTGAAAGTAATGGTTGTTGTCTATTCGGCTGGCCAAAAACCAAGCGCACCTTGTCATTTTGGAAACACAACCGTGCGATTCTCTAATGATTCGTCGATGTGCTCGTCGACGAGCTCACGGATGTCAAATACTTTATGAGATATCGCCCTTGTTCACAAGGTTGTTCTTCAAACGTTCCTTGTAATCTTGTCATTTGTCTCACGGATGCTGTCAAAGATGCAACGATGTTTGCTTTTAGAGAATCGCACGGCAGATAAACTGTTAAGATGACATTAACGTATTTAATTTTAAACATCAGTATAATCTTCAACACAATGATCAACGCTAAGTATTGGTACTGATTCGCTTGTACACTAAACTAAAATTCTCTAAACTATTGGTAGTTCTTATTATGTTAACACTAAAATCCACATTCGTGTAACACTTAGAATTATAATTCTAAACATATGATTATTCTATTCAAATGTGGGTAGTTTTACATCAGTTTAGACTAGTTTAGAGAGCACGAACTTACATGACGATTAAATTTGCACCAAACATACCCACAATTAAACAGAAACGGCAAATTTAAGAAATGTCGCAAGCATTATACGAATTCAGACTTAAGCATGAACAGAATAAGAACTAACGTAATTTATTAAAAATAGATTTTAGTTGGCTAGTTTAGTTTGTTGTTCTGAACAACCGAATTACTACCATTTTGATTCGTGGAGATCATCAAAAACATAATTAATTTGTGATATATACATTAATAAAGATTTAGTCTACAAATGTGGTAGTTTGTAAGTAAGTGTGTGTGTGAGTGATTGTTTGTTATACCTACTTTGAAACAGCTCAACGGATTTAAGTTAAATTTGGAATGGAGTTAGTTTATAACCAGGATTAACCCTTTGCATCCCAAAGACGTAAATATACGTGAGTTTCATTAATAATATTATTTATTTTAATTTTCACGGTATAGGAAGGATTAATACGTTAGAGGCTCTTTTTTAAAATGTAATTATAGTATTACCTAAGTAGAAACATTGTACGAGGGCTGCACTAAAAGTATCGGGAATGGAATATTTCCACTGTTCCTGTCATATTAAAATCTTTTTAATTGAAACCTCCTTGGTTTTAAAAATCATATACCATTTATTTATTTAAAGAAAGATTCTCGGTCTTGTCACAAGGTTTTGTCAAACTTGTTTAGTCGTTGAGAAAATGGAATTGACTCGAGAAAATTCAAGAGCGATGATTTATTATGACTTTTGAAGTGGTTGAAAACAGTGTGTTGACCGGATGATTTCTGCATTTGGTGATGAAGCCCCATCCAAAACCACAATTTTTTGGTTTTTGCTTGGTGCTGGTTTTTTTGGTTTGCTGAATTTCAACGTGGACGTGTCAACCTCAGTGATGATCCCCGTCAAGGTCGTCCAAAAACTGCAGTCAACCAAGAAAACGTTGATGCTGTGCGTAAGCCGATTGAAGAAGATCGACATGTGACACCGCGAAATTCAGGCAACTTTAGACATTGGCATGAGTCAAATACAAATAATCTTGCATGAACAATTAGGTGTAAAAAAGTTGTTTTCCCGATGGATACCGCATTAGCTCTCTTAGGAGCAAAAAGCCGCTCGCGTTACTTGGTGCGTCAGAACTCTCGAAAGATTCCACGCAGGATCCTCAAATGCTGTATACAACATCGTATCAGGTGACGAATCCTGGATATACGCGTACGAACCCGAAACAAAAAACCAGTCGCGAGTTTGGGTGTTCGAAAATAAGTTAAAGCCAACAAAAATTGTTCGTTCACGGAGTGTTGAAAAAAAAATGGTGGCCACGTTTGTCTCCAAAACCGGCCATGTTACGACTATTCCTCTTGAGGGACAAAGAACGGTTAATGCAGAATGGTATGCTAGCATTTGTTTGCCACAGGTCGTTTCTGAACTCCGTAAAGAGAACTGCAACCGCCGCATCATCCTCCATCACGACAATGCGAGTTCTCACACCGCGCTCAGAACAAAAGAGTTTTTAGAGCAAGAAAACATAGAATTATTAGACCATTCGCCATACAGCCCCGCCCTAAGCCCTAATGATTTCTATACTTTCCCTAAAATAAAGCATAAATTGCGTGGACAGAGATTTTCATCACCTGAAGAAGCTGTGGACGCCTACAAAACGGTCATTTTGGAGACCCCAACTTCCGAATGGAATGGTTGCTTCAATGATTGGTTCCATCGTATGGAAAAATGTGCCAAATTTCGCGGAGAATACTTCGAAAAGCAATAAATACATTTTTAAATAGTAATGTTGTGTCACTTTCTTGATTCCTGAAATTTTCAGTGCCGCCCTCGTAAAAATTTATATGAAAAGAATGGCCCCGAGTTTCTTGCCGCTTCTACACGGTAGGCTCTATATATTTTGTAACACGGCGGTAGTCTTTAAAGTACATTATAATGATGACGATCATGAGTGCGTCATTGATGCCTTAATTGAATAAATTATTTTGACTTTGACTTTGAAAAAGAAATGTCGCTATGGTTTAGTAATATTACAAGTATTCTTCATTACGTTTTAACGAATTTACAACATGTACATACTATTCAAGAACCTTGCTGGTAAAGTATCCTAGGCCCTGTGGTAACTAGCAGCAAATTTAAGTCAATACCCTTTTACTCTAACAGAGCGCACTAATAGCAAACAATACTTACCATTAGTTCGTATTTCAGTCTTGGACATATTTCAAAGAAAACATTACCAAGTTAAACATGGTAAATACTGAATGCGATACGAATAGTCGACAATGTAGATCCATCATGAGAGTTATCGAATAATTGTATAATCAATGTTGCCTGGCGACTGGAACGGGGTAATGTCACCATTCAAATAACAAAGGTTATACCTACGCCCTGAGTAGGTGCTCTTAGGGCGGATATACACGGACCGCTCGAGCAGTTAGCTAGTGATCCTTGTAGGACCGCATTGCAGTCATAGTCAACAGCTTGAAGCTGCTATTGATAACTGCTCTCATGTCACAATTTCAATTCAGGGGCGGGAAACGCGCGTGACGTAGAATGAAGAGCGCAGGCGGAGGTAACTGCGCTCCGCAGTCAGTGTATGCCTGGCGACTGCTTGACCGTCAACCGCACGAAGCATTTGCAACTGCTCGGGTGGTTTCGTGTATGTGTGTACGTAAAAAACCATTTCACTGTGCAGTTGCAGCATGAAGCAGTCCATGCTGACTGCTTCAAGCTGCTCGTGTATTTGGGGCCTTATACCGTTTATAACATCTTTAACAATAGGTATGGTTTTATATCACACTAACATCATAAATATGAATGAATGACAAAGTGATACATGTGTTTTTTCTGCATGCATTCACTAAACTAAAAATGTATGTTTGTTACATATTCACGCTGAAACGGTTAAACGGATTCATAAGAAATGTTTGAAGAAAGAAGAAATAAAATGGAGAAAGCTTTGTTTTTATAATAGATCAAGAATGGGAAATGGCTCTCAAGGACATATACCAGAACACAACCAATAGGTGTTCGTGACAGGGTTTCAAACGTGACCGGCTCCAGAAAGTGTCAGCATTTATTTTTTTAACATGTTATTAGGAGACCTGATGTTAAGTGACCTTTGCCTGGAACTCACGCATTCCGTCAAGTGACGAACTGTACTACGCCCGTAACCCTGAGACATTAAGTGGTTAAGTCTCATGTGCCTATACTCGTAGTTCCTCGGTATCCATACCCTTCAACCGGAACACGGTATTGCGAACATTACTGATTCACGGTAGAAAATGGCAGTGGCAGTACTACCACGGACGAACTCATTCACAAAGAGTTGTACTGCTCGAACTGCCATGATGTGGATTTTATCACGTTACCTTAATCAAAACCTCAAGTCTGAGAGAGGGATTTATCTAGCTGTAGTTGAATTGTCGGCCAACCTTCAGTATCCCTATATAATCGTTGTAAATGAAATTCAATCATTGTAAGTGAAACACGTATTGTGATAATCATACGTAACAATTAATAAAAAACAACAAGCCATTATTTTATTTATATTTTTTCACGAAATTTAGTATACAGGGGGTTTGAGGGGCTATAAATCGATCTAGCTAGGTTTCATTTTTAGAAAAAGTTGTTTTAACCGTGTTTCAGACTATGAAAACGTTTGTTCGTTGCGTTCAAACTAGATGGCGTAACAGTCACATTACAAAATCCTAAATCGCGGTGACAAGATTCTCACGGAACATGTGTTGCTTTGCGTTCAAAACAGATGGGGTAACAGTAGCATTGTAAAATCCTAAATCGTGGTGACAAGATTCTCACGGAACATGTGTTGCTATTTTGTATTTGTATATAAATCGAACAAAGCTCGGTCATCAGTTCCCTTTATACCACAAATATGTATAGTTTATGTATTAGGTCAATTAGAACTAATGTAAATGAAACCGGGTAGCATCAAACATTTTAAGCTATTGCATAGCTTCTATCGCGGGCCTTGAGCGTGGAGACCGAATCCAGAAATTCCGTAACGAAAAAACCTAACACCTCCCACTCCGACACCATCTATCGATGAATAGCAGAACTTTTCATGACTTTTTGAAATATCACGCTTGTCTCTTTAGTTCAGCAACTCGCCTTTAGATGGCATTGGTTAAATAATTATAATGGCATAAGTTGATAAAAACAGCTATGCAATAGCTTTACCGTGGCAGTCTCCGAGTGCCACACGTCTTTTTTATCAGTAAAATATACCAAATTATAATCACTGAAAATCCAACCATACAATAAAATACAATGCTCCCATTTATCATTCGAAAGCATATATTTATTGAACAAAACTGTCGACGTAGTAAGTAATTACGTAAATATTTGTCTGTATGAACATATTGTCGATTTTGTGTTATTGTGCTGAATAAATTTATTACAATTTTGTTTGAAACATCTTTTTTTTTAAAAACAAATTTATTTTTGATGATCGTAGCTGATTTTGCCTAGTCATTCGTGAATGTTAATGTGAATTCTAATAGATCAACTGAAGCTTGCTGCGGTTCCTACCTACCTACCTGAAAGGATGGCTGCTAGATACATTTTCAAATGAGCGTTTACGTGTTTCAGATGTCACTTTCAGCCGTCGGACTCTTATTGGCGCAGGGTAACAGGCCCCTAGTCTCTAGCTCGCTCAGTGGCCCAAGCACGAAAATCTGTTTAATTGTAACGTAATTGCATCGTTAACGTATTTGATACAAACTGTAATTTATCTAGTACAATAGTGGCACAGATAACTCATAGTTTGAATTGAATACGTAAACGATACGATAACGTTACACTTAATTAGATTTTCAACTGTAAGAACCATTGTCGATTTTCTACCGACCAAAAAGGAAGAGGTACTCAATTAGACTGTTTTTTTTACGTTTGTTACCTCTTAACTTTCGACTGGGTGAACCGATTCTCAAAATTCTTTTTTTGTTTGAAAGCTGGTGCTTCCCGTGTGGTCCCATTTAAACTTCATTAAATTCGGTATGGTCGTTTACGAGATACTCGTAGATTCCAATAACTGAATAGAATGGAAGTCGCTTTTAAATTTTCAAATTGTTTATGTTTATGTGTTTTATATTGTGCTGAATAAATCTAGTTCTAATTTGTTTGGAACGTCTTTTTTTTTTTTTTTTTTTTTTTTTATTTACGTACCTGATTTTGGCTAGTCATTCGTGAATGTTTAAGTGAACCTTGCTGCGGTTCCTACCTACCTGAATAGATGACTGCTAGATGCATTTTCAAGACCGCGGCTGAAAGTGGACTCTGAAGCACGTTCAGAGTCCACTTTCAGCCGTCGGACTCTATTGGCGCAGGGTAACTGTCTCCTAGTCTGTAGGCTATGTTGGAGGCGTTCGGGAACTCAGCCGCCAATACTCTCTGGGTCCGCGTGATGAATTACAGGCCCACACAATTCTTCTAAGAGGAATCCCCTAAGTCTTAAATAATACTTTTAGTACCACTTAGAACTAATTTTGATTCTCCGACGTGACGTCGGATTAGATATATAGAAACATTATATTTTAAATAACAAGCAAAACTTAAAGCTAGCTCAAATCTAACTGTATATTGCTATTTCTATTCTGCAGTTTTACAGACTAAATCTAATTCTATGAAATCAATTAAAAATCATTACCATTGCACGCTAGCGTACCGCTATGAGCTCGCTTGCTATTATTGCATTATGGCCCGCACACACACAGAACAACGACGACATGGTGGCGATAAGTTGCTCATGCGGGCAACTTTTCTTTTCCTTTAATTATATCAACTTACTTTTTCATCTTTTTAATTATTATTCTGCTATTGAACGATTTTCGCTAGAAGACCCGTGATTTTGAAATCATGTGTTACTGAATCGATCTTTATTTCTGAGTTGTAGAATGTAGTATCTAACTAAGAGGTTGTTGTACATATTTTTTTGTATTGCCGGGACATGAAACTCTAGTTTGCTCAGAACAGTTGCAATGCCACTCACAGCATAGCATATCAGAAGTCCTTCATTATACGGATATTTAACAAAAAAAGGATAACTTGACAGAGTTGGTACCTTGCGCACAATATTGTGATACAAGCTACTTTTGAACTATCATGGTACCGACTTCAACAAGTTATTTCATACTGTTTAGTGTTGAAGTCGGTTCCATATTTTGTTTCTATTTGTTTTCTTTTATTTTAAATTTTTCATTTTTTACAACTATGTATGTCAATAACAAAAATACCATGTGATTTCAATGGAATCTAGGAGATTCACAGTTTGAGAGTGAACAAAGTCGATGTTGTTTTATATCTCTTGACGGTGTAGTCGCTCTGGTACTATTATTTCAATGAATCTGTGTTACGAGGATACTATAAGGTTGAGTTTAGCTGGCATCTTTTTTTTATATATCAGAATCTACAGCTCATAATAATATTAATTAAACTAGTGTATACAACTTAAAGCCAATAACAGATTCAAATTATTTAGCCTAAATTTACTTAATGCGACAGTCACTAACAATTCACGAAACAATTTAATAAGTTCATGTTACGAAATAAAATAAACTATTAAACATTAATTATGTAGTAGGCAGGTATTGTTTTGTGTGTTAGTGTGGGGATACGTGTGTGTATGAGGGTGTGTGCGCGAGAGTGTATGTGTGATGGTGTGTTTTAAATTGTTTCTTCAATTACGCTCTAAATGTCTACATCATTAAGAATTTTCAGAGTTTCACGTCTGAAAACCTCCCTATCTATCATGAAAAATGTCTGTACATTGAAATCTTTTGTTATAACTTCTGTGTAACCGACTAACAAGTGAGTTTTGACCATAATTGGTACTTGTTTGCGGGAAGGCTTGTTCCCATCATACGTGTGTTTTGGTTATCCATGGAGATTTTTTTTCCCTCGTATCAAGTATATTTTACATCTTACATATAAATACACTTACACTTGTATCTAAATAATTATTGTTTTAATTTTATTATAGTTCACATAGAACTAATAATGGAAGAGAAATAGTTGCCCCAAAACAGGGAGTTCTATTAGGGAGGCTTATTGCACGACATGTATAATTCAATATTCTCTATATATTCTTCAATATATATATATGTAATGTGTAACTATTCTCTGCATTAATAAATTATTATATGGCATTACAGGTCATGAAATAACAAAGGCGAGTTTACTTTATATTCCGAAAAAAGGTTGCTATGGAGCTATTAAAAAGCATGAAGTGTGCGTTGAGCGTAAACAAGCACGTATGCAATGTCAGTATTCAGTTCACAAAGTGCAGCTAAATGCATAATTATAATGTTTGCCTTGTCATATATTCGTGTGCCCACACGTGTGTATTTATACACCGGCATCATACCGTCGGCAAATATAGATTTAATGTGTGACAGTTATTCGCGGTAGTTTGTCAAGTAAATTGTTTATGTCTTCATTAAAGTGTGGGTACATGTACGAATACAGTACACTTTTATACTACACAATACATTTGTGTACATATTTTCAAGGTTGTTCTGAATTCAAATCGATTTTAATTGAATGAAATTATAACATTGTACGTATTACTTGGATGTTATACACTAAACCTTCTATCAATATTGTTGTGTATATGTATATAAGTATGTATATCAGTCATCAGGTTACCATAGTACAGGCTCTGCCTAGTTTTGGACCTGAACACCGAGTGTGGATGAACATGTCTGTTTGAGCTGTGTCTGGGTGTGTATATGTATATAAGTAAGTATGTATATCAGTCATCAGGTTACCATAGTACAGGCTCTGCCTAGTTTGGGACCTGAACACCGCGTGTGCATGAACATGTCTGTTTGAGCTGTGTCTGGGTGTGTATATGTATATAAGTAAGTATGTATATCAGTCATCAGGTTACCATAGTACAGGCTCTGCCTAGTTTTGGACCTGAACACCGAGTGTGGATGAACATGTCTGTTTGAGCTGTGTCTGGGTGTGTATATGTATATAAGTAAGTATGTATATCAGTCATCAGGTTACCATAGTACAGGCTCTGCCTAGTTTAGGACCTGAACACCGAGTGTGGATAAACATGCCTGTTTGAGCTGTGTCTGGGTGTGTATATGTATATAAGTAAGTATGTATATCAGTCATCAGGTTACCATAGTACAGGCTCTGCCTAGTTTGGGACCTGAACACCGCGTGTGCATGAACATGTCTGTTTGAGCTGTGTCTGGGTGTGTATATGTATATAAGTAAGTATGTATATCAGTCATCAGGTTACCATAGTACAGGCTCTGCCTAGTTTAGGACCTGAACACCGAGTGTGGATAAACATGCCTGTTTGAGCTGTGTCTGGGTGTGTATATGTATATAAGTAAGTATGTATATCAGTCATCAGGTTACCATAGTACAGGCTCTGCCTAGTTTGGGACCTGAACACCGAGTGTGGATGAACATGTCTGTTTGAGCTGTGTCTGGGTGTGTATATGTATATAAGTAAGTATGTATATCAGTCATAAGGTTACCATAGTACAGGCTCTGCCTAGTTTGGGACCTGAAGACCTTTGAGTGGATGTTGTCCCATATAAAAAATAATCCAAAATTAGTTAGTTATTATAATATTGTTTAAGTATAATTTAACGAAAATATGTCATTAGAGGTACGTACATACGATTTGCGAAAAAGTATTCGTATCGTAAGCGTCAGCTTGTCACGCTTTGGCTAGTAAAGTATGAGTCATCTGTGTCATAATTGGCCTCTAGATAAATAACAGTTTGTTCAGTTTCACGTGAACGACACGTTACACTGACGCAGTTATTCGTGCTAGTATATAGGTTCGTATAGATATTCTTTGACAGTTTGAAAACTATTGTATGCATTAATTTGCATATTTAAAAAAATATTTAGTTAACACCGGTTCACAGTCAAAGCAGTGATGCTTTGTTTGATTAATGTATACAATAGTTTTCAAATGGTCAAAGAAGGTCAATATCAGGTTTGACGTTCAGGAACGAATTAAAGTTACACAGAGGAGAATTGGCCTGAATCGAATGACAGTGCGACAATAAGAAATAGCAAATAGGTTGTCTTTTACTGGGCATGTGTTACACATATGTGTCAAGCACAAATAACACACAATCTATAGTGCAAGTCATAGCTGCAAATGGCCCCATTATAAATAAACAATTATTCAATCATCTCTAAAAAGTAAGATCAAACATAATATGTTTTAAGATAATTACAATAAATGTAAGTACATACTCGTACTTACCTATAAATAAATTTGACTTTCCGTTGCGGCAATTATTGTATATATACAATAATTTCAGATAATATATATATAATGGAACTGGCGACGGGGAGAGATAAACAAGTATTGATATTAATCTGAGCGAAAAAAATACGATGTCTTAAAGTTTTTTTTTGAGTTATAAGGGAACGGTACAAACACAAGACTGACCTGATGTTAAGTAGTCTGGCCTAGAACCTGCATTTTGTCAAGTGACGAACTGCAATGCGGCCGTAACCCTGAGACATTAAGTTGTTAAGTCTCATGTGCCTGTAACTTCGCCGGCAACAATACCCTCAGACCAAAACGCAGTATTGCGAACATTACTGATTCACGGTAGAAATAGGTGTGGTGGCAGTACTACCCCGGACGAACTCATTCACTAAGAGTTCTACTGCTCTTTAGTGAGGAGAGAAATTGTTACGAAAAAATTATATTTTGGTTAAAGTAAGTAAGTATTAAAAATAATACTTTGTATCAACCTGATTAAAATTTACAATCATGTCTGCTATCAGACGAAACGTTTCTTTTACTCTCATCTATATTGATTTCAGAAATGGAATGAAACAGATGTATATTCTAGTTGCCATTGTGTTTTCCAATCACTGTTAACTGAGATTCACCGACTGTTTGTTTAAAACGGAGGTAGTTATAGATTCGTTTCTCTCTGTAGTGATTATAGTCCCTCAATTGATATCTGTAACCGTCACATACATGTTTTATATACGTATAGTTCTGTTTTAGAATTTAGCGGTTGTTAAGAGGATTGCATAGCTAGTACTTTCCATGCTAAAAGAGAAAACTCTTTTCTACCTCTTAACATTGTCCGATTTCAGTAATTTTTTCAGTATTTCAAAGTAATATAAATTTCCTTTTTTAGAACTTAAAAAAACTGAAAAAATGAAAACGTACGGGCATAGTAAACAATATGATGATTCCATGAAAAAAGAAATCACTGAAATCGGACAATGTTAAGAGGCAGAAAAGAGTTTTCTCTTTTAGCATGGAAAGTACTAGCTATGCAATCCTCTTAACTAAGTAATAATTAGTACGGGAGATAGACCACGATTGAATTAATTTTCAAGTTCGCGAAAACATTTCAGAACATTTACATGCACCATGTTTCTTAGTTTTCGTTCAGTTATCAGTCTACCCGTGAACATGATTCTTTTTATGGTTCTGTATAATACATATTGATCAGTTGGTTCAATTCTCATAATTTTTAACTAAGTGCACATAAGCAATAGTAACAATATATTCAAAGACTAGCTACTGTCTGTAATTTCGCGTGGAATAAAGTTACTGAACCCCCTCGACAGCTACCTAGAACCGGGCTAAAACCATCCTGTGTTAGTTCTATAGTTAGTTTTCTAAGTGATCATTAGATAGAAAAAGTAGAAAAAGGCTAACAATGCGTTTGGAATGTACCTCCTAGTAGTATAACGCAATTAAAACATTCAACTTTTAGTACTTCTACCTACTTAATGTAAATGTAAGCGTTCGGCATTGTACTGTCTAGTTAGTCAACTCATTATAAACAATGTTTCTACTTTAATTCTGTATTAGTTGACACTATACCGAATAGTTAGTGAAATATCAATTACTATTTCCGATTAATAATTAAAATTGCTTAGTTTCATTTGATATTTTATAATGTGTAATTAATCTGAGGGTGATTTATAGATATTCGTACAGATTGTGTGATCAGCATCAACTAGTATTTCTAGGGGGTAACTACAATTTGTAGAGTGGGATAAGATAATTTGAATTATGACGTAGGTATCAAATGTATTATCCAATTTTTTTATACAAATTTATAATTTAAATACAAATTATAATTAAAAATTATAATTTAATGAGATATGCATGGGTACCCAAGATACAGGCCTAGTGCCTAGTTTGGGGCCCGTAGTTTAACAGTTTAAGTTTTTTTTTTAAAGTCTCAAGAAGCATAAACATACAAATTATACTAATAATAATATTTAAATTAATTATATTTAAAGATCGCATGCTTAAAGCTACTTCAAATGTGATATAATTATAATGTGTGAAATAAACTACTATTATTATCACCAAATATCACGGATGTCATCCGGTCCTTTACAAAGGCATGAGTCGGGCTGTTGCCAACACTTAGAGGCCTGTTTGGTATAAAAATACAATGTAGTATGAAAACAGAAAAAAATTTTAGATGAAGGGTAACTTGGTACTTATAACTATTACAAAAATGGGTAAAATGGCCAGGCTATTGATATGAACTTATTAGTGATAAGGAAGATTGTGGGCTATGGAAGAGACTACGGCACCTGCCAATTTCAGTCTCACTTTAAAATTATTTGAGCAGGGGGTGACTTGCCATCCACTAAACGGGCCCCCCCACAAGGGCCACCAACTATGGTGACAAAAGGGGCAACGTTGGTGTAGATAGCTAAAGGGTGTCGAGAGGTGTGTTGCGGTTTCACTAGAGCGCTACTACCGGCGTTATGCCCTTTAACACTTCCACCCTTGGAGCTTTTTGTTTCTTGCTCTTGCGTCTCCACCCCCAGACGGCCAATTAAGGCAAGCCGGGGGTCAGGGGTCTCATTTAGCCCCAGGGAAAATCAGGGTCCACGGTGTCGCCACTCACCGACGGCTCGCCACAAAGCCGCCCCTGCGGTACTATTATTATTATTAATTTTATCAAAATCCGTTTAGCAGTTTCAATAAGTAACACGTACTCACAAAATTTCCCATATGTAATATAAGTGTGATGAATAGATGATGAATGTACAGCGTATCCGTAAAATTATTAAATTTGTGCTCTGATTGTATTACTGTATTGCTTATATTACTTATTGTATTACTTATATTCCAGAAGATATAAGTAAAATATACAACTTGAATATGGACTACGATCCTATTATTTACAATCCCCGAGTTACTTGACTCTGTTTAGAAAAAAACAGATTACTTAATAGATTTTTTAAAGAGATTATGAGCCTGTACAAGCACGAGGCCCACCTTGTGCTAAGTGGGAAGCTCTGCCTAGAACAGATGCATTTCGTCACAACTGACGAAAACTGCACTGTGCCCTAACAACATCCCTAACAATATCTCTCTGAATCTCAATAACCCTGAGACATTCAGTTGTTAAGTGTCATGTGCCTGCAATCAAAGTTAAAGTCAAAATCATTTATTCAATTTAGGCATCAAAGACGCACTTATGAACGTCAATTTTTCATTATAATGTACTTTAAAGACTACCGCCGCGTTCCAAAATATATAGAGCCTACCGAGAAGAAGCGGCAAGAAACTCGGGGCCATTCTTTTTATAAAGATGTTTTTACTTAGGTACTACAAATATTAGCTCCAGTGTGTTGCCTTACAAAAGAGAACATAATAATGGTATCAGTAGGGCAAGACACGCTACACTTTGACATCTTAATACACGAGTAGATAGATTCTGGAGTGATCAGTCCCAAGCTGTTTTATCCTACAAGTAATCCGAAATTTTGTAATAACCTTTTTGACAGAGTTTAGTTTTATTAGTAATTTTAAACTTATTAATAGGCAAATTGCTGATAACATTGGGAACTTTATTATAGAATCGTATACATTGTCCCATAAAAGAATGACTTATTCTGTGGAGACGCGTTACATGTACGGATAGCTTGTGCTTATGCTTATGCAATTTCACCGCCAACCATATCCATCAAACTAGAACACAGTAATGCGAACTTTACTACCTTGAGATAGTAATAGGTATAGGTGGCAGTACTTCCTGCACGAACTCGTTCACATAGAGTTATACTGCTAGAAGCATATTGTTCACGCTTGTCTGTATATTTCTGTATTCACGTAGAACTGCTCGTGGAAAATATCTCTATTCTTCGAATCGGTCTCGGGGCGTTAGCCGATCTAGTACGGTTCTTTTTTATCTCTTTGATGTTACTGAAACTGAAATGAAAATGTTATTGTGTTATTTGTGAATTCAGAATATGTGTGTGTTCGTTATAGAAAATGGAATAAGAGAATGATGCAATTCGAAGACTACTGAATTCTCGAGTAGGTATTTTTGTAAACGGTTTTTTTTCATACTTATAATATTATAATCGCGTAATTTTGTGAGTATGGATGTGTGGATCTTTGTAACTATTTCACGGTCACGGCGGGGGCAATTAGATGAGGCGCTGGATTAACACATAGGATACTTTTCATCATCATCCATCACCACGCGGTTGAAAAAGCGTAATATGTTTGGGCACAGCATAGACAAAATAATAATAACTCCGCCTACGTCAAGATCGTAATGATGATATTTCTGTCAAAGTTTGTGTCAGTTTCTGATAGCTTAGTCAAAAGCCGAGTCAATTCGACAACTCGATACACTAGACGTGCTCGGCGACCATCAACAGACATCAACATTACAAATAAGTACATTCCCAATATAGAATACGTAAATACATATATACATAAATAAAGAATACAGTTGTATACAAAAATATGTTACTACAATTAAATGCTTAAAATGAATAGTGTCATAATGGGTGGTATTATCGCTTAGAGCGATCTCTTCCAGACAACCATATAATACTATTATAGCAATTGCGTTTGATAGATATTCCCTTGGAGAAGATAATAAGCTAATCGAAGTACTAATCCTGCGCAGACGTATTGATATGTATTAATATGTATTAATATATTAATACGTATTAATATGTATTAACTAGTAATAAGTTTCAATACTAGACTAGGTAGGTACCCCAGCAATGCAATACTCTTGCTTCATACTGCTGTGTGCTGCATTACCACTGCATCTACTTTAGCTAGGTAGGTATATACTAAAACAAAACCTACTAGTGCTAAACTAACTAATCAAGATTCTGCGATGGTCACGTAGAATCACATATATTTGGCGGTCCAAGTTCCAATCATTCGCGGTCCGGATACGGACCGCCGTCCGCCGTCCGCCTGTTGTTGACCGACGCTCTAAAACCAATCTATGTGACGTATGTACTTACAACTTGACAGCCCACCATTGTCCTGGGAGGTGTGATATGATACCACGCCTGTTCAGGACAATGCCATCGACCGCACGGTTTGACCATCCAGTCAGTAGATTGTATTGAAATAAACCTACTTAGATAAATGTCTCCAATAACCATTATGAACTTGACGAACCCAGATATTACCCAATAGCGTGAGACCTACAAATAACTGAACATCAACGGGTCGTTTCCATAGCAATAAATCAACCGTTGACAAGTTCGACTGTGACAGTCAAATGAATGATGAACCAGGCGCACAGAACAACGTGGAAGTTTGGGAAAATATGCACGGTTTGATTGACAGTCTTTGTTCGAGAAATATGCCGGTGGCTTGTGTGAGATATTGTCGTGTTCTACTTACCGTGGTCATCATTAGCTGTAACGAACCCAAATACGTGCCGCACACTTTACGGACGAAGGTCGTACGTACTATCCTACATACTTCAGTTTAATACGTCATGCTCTGTATACAGCATGGGGTGGGGTTATGAATTCTTTGTGTTGACAATACCGTGTTGAGATTCTACAAGAATGTAGAGCATGTGCTGAAATACCACATTGCATGAGGACCAAACGCAACCCCCAGCAACTTTCGTGGGCAGTGCTGCCGCCGTAGTACGTACCTATTTCTACTTTGAAGCAGTAATGTTCGCATCTCTGTGTCTGGTTTGTTGGGTGTGGTTTCCGGTGAAATTACAGACACATGAGATTTAACAACTTGATGTCTCAGGTGGCGAAACGGCACTTGTGGAAAAATGCGTCTGCTGTTTGTACCACTTACAAAGTTGAATTTGTATTTCAAATCGTCACAATAAAATTTACTTAACCATATAGTTCCAAGGCTCAAGAGTAAGCGTAGCAGCCCTCTACGAATTATTAGTTCTCTACGAGCCTAAGCGTAGACTCAAAAGGACCTCCCGGCTACGCGAAAAGCGTAGCCGTAGCAAGATGCTACACAGTAATTAAATAAAATCCTAACTGTCAAAATTTGGATGTATGTATGTGTTTGTTTGTTACTCAATCACGCAAAAACGGTTGAATGGGATTTGAATAGTCTAAGCGGGGGATAGATATTTTATTTTTTGTACTGGTCCGTAATACCGGGAACCAATTTATCCTATGAGGATCCATTATCCTATCAATATCTATGGAACCCTAAAAAAATAGTTTATCCGAGAGTACAGCGACACTGGTTGATAAAAGTAGACAAAAATAAAAAGCAGACAGCAAATAAAGTGTCTACAGTATCATAAAGTGTAAAAGACATCGCTCCGTACGAAAGCTCATAACAATATATTTTTATTGGCCAACAATCACCACTTGACCCTAGTTTTACTAGAATTGGTTTTGCCAGGATAACAGCTTTTTGAATAGGGACAAAACCCTAGTTTCAAGGGCTCTAACTTTGAAAAGGTATCACATGTTCACTACCCTTATAGTGACGTCATGTCCTATCATATATGTATATGATATATGATGTATATATATCCTATATGTATGTTTCAGCTCTTTTATTCAACAAACTATAAAGCTATAAAGACTAAATTTGAAATCTTAAACATTTGTATATTTAAATAAAAAACTACGACAGAAACTAATGCATAGCACAGGTACCTAATCCTATTAATGTCTATTAGATAATGTTTTTAAACAGAGGCCTCTAGTTCATTAACAGTTCTATGTAAGCATTTTGCTAGATAACTACATATACAGGGTTATTGGTTAGTCGACCTATTCCCGTTAAGGGCGTGTAGTTTACACTGTTTCTGACTGATTTGACTATGCAACACCCTATCCTAAATCTAACCGTTGTGAAGGTATTTGAATTTAATTGCTTTATTATTTATTAGTTTTTACAAGTTTTAATAGAGTACAACGACTTATTTATTTATTTTACGTACAATATTGGTTCACATCTTATTTTACATGTAACAAGTGCAATTTAAATAATTTAATACCGACTTCCATTCTATTACTTTGGTAAAAATCAGTTATCCGAGAAGTCAAAAACTACTTGACCGAATTTGATGAAATTGTGACATGGGACCACACGGGATGCACCAGCTTTCAAACAAAAAAAGAATTTTGGAAATCAGTTCAGCCAGTCGAAAGTTATGAGGTAACAAACATAAACAAAATACAGACAAATTGAGTACCTTCTCCTTTTTTGGAAGTCGGTAGAAAGTCAAATAATGATAATAATAGACTTACATGTTTCAATTAAATGCAAATATCTCGAAAACGGTCAGATTTAGGATAGGGTGTTGCATAGCCAAATCAGTCGAAACGATGTAAACCATACGCCCTTAACGGGAATAGGTCGACTTATCAATAACCCTGTATATATTTAATTACAAATAACAATAATTTAATAATTACAATTATATATGCAATTACATAATTTCATTAATATAAAGATGTAAACATACTGTCCCACCACCACTAATCATGTAGTTGTCAGAGTTGCACCCTTCAAATATCACGAAATTTTGAAGAAAGTTGCTTGCGTACCCTAATGATGGAAGTTGTAAATGTATAAAGCCTTGTCGATTTTAATTGCACATATTTACGTATGTTTTTAACCGACGCGTTTTATTTTATTTATTTCATTATTTTAGTTTATTCGGAAAGCAAACAGTGCAGCATCGCTAGAGTATTCATGATAAATTAAAAGTTGACACCAACCAAAGAAAAGAAAGGCTTCAATTATGAATATACATATATTTGTAAGCGTCGTGCACGCGTTTTTTATTGACCATGCGTTGTACTTTTGGTTTACCTCGAAGTTGGCCCTTAATATTTTGATGAAACGTTATGAAGTTATGCACCAAAAATCCCCATCTCACACACCCACACTCACTCACGCACACGCACACACTCACACATACACACACTCACACATACACACACACACACTCCCAAAAAAACAAAAGCAATACTTTGCAATGCGTACGTCATTAATGATAGAGTACGGATAATAGCAAATACTCATTTGAGATAAATACTTTATTATTATTTTAATGTTACTTAATATGTAGATACTAGAACTGATATATTTGTATGCCAATTAATTGTATCCTAGTTTGGCCATACTGTGGATAAGAAATGTCACATATGTAAATACTAATTGTAACGCTGTATGGATAACTAAATAAATAAAATAAAAAAAACAATACATAAAAGTTTTTATATACTTCGATTTATTATGGTTACAAATAAAGATATTAAATATAATATGTTGTACGAGTATGTAAGTTATACTTCACAATATGGTATTATATTTTTTTTTTTAAATCTTTATTAAAGAGCTTAATCACATTAATTTATAGCGATTATGTCGCTCTAATTATGCTAGATCCAGAAACCATTACACATCATTACACTAATTAACAAAATATTATTTACTTAATTATTATCTAGTCGGACTGATCTGAAGAGAAAATTATGTTGTACAGCTTAATTAATAATTGCACTTCATTTGAATGAGGATTTGATAAAATAATATTGCAGTCAGCAAAGTCTTTTAAAATATCAGAACACTTGGCAATGCGAAAGGCGGCGTTGCGGACACACTCCATCAAGACGTGCATTAAGTCCTCGGGAACACCGCATTGGTGACAGTTCGGTGAAGGGACTTTACCCATGAGAAAAGCAAACTTTCTAGATGGGATGTGTCCAGAACGGAGCCTCATGATCACTACTGCATCTTTTCTAGATAATTTGTGATTGTCAATCCATGGAATTCTAAGGGGTTGAGGCTGGACAGTTTTATACCAAATACCTTTTTCTCTAGAACGTAAATCAAAATATTCCTTCCACAATTTGTAACATTGCTTTTTAATCAAACAAATACAATCTGAATAATAGGGAAGTATGTTATATTCAATGCCATCAGAAATAGCTTGTCTAGCCATGAGATCTACTCGTTCATTACATTCAACACCACTGTGTGACGGAATCCACTGCAACTTAATAGATTTAGAACTAGATGTTAGCCCGGATATACAGTCCAGAACTGTATAGGCTATCGGTGTGCCTCGGAGACCCAAGGTACACCTAGTCAAATGCTGGAGCGCGCTTTTCGAATCTGTGAAAATAACAATGCTATTTTGTGGTAATGTCACCGCGTAAGAAAGTGCTTCGCATATCGCAATAAGTTCCGCTTCCATAATACATATGTCAGTATCTATTTTGAATTGCAAACCAAGGTTACACTGTGGATCAAAAAATGCTGAGCCAGTTCCCTCTCTATCTTTGGACCCATCGGTAAATAATTTATAGTACGTTCCATACTGCCGGTTAATGAAATCTAAACATGTTAACTTTAAAGTAGAAGTCTCATAATGTCGTTTAGCTCTGGACAAATTGGGAATATTTAAATTAACTATATTACTTAAATCTATGCTGCTAATCCAAGTATTCATAGCAAACATGCCTAATTGCCGACTACAATGAATACGAATGTCAGACAGGTGTTCATACATAGTTAACAATAACGGCATCTTCTTGTTACGCCAGTATCTATTATCTTTAAACTGTAGTAATTCATGGATTAAAGTAATCGTAATATTATTTTCTTGCGACTTAGCCTTTAACAAAAATTTACCTCCTAAATAAGTTCTTCGTACGTGCAATGGAGGGAGACAGAGTTCACTTTCCATTGCGTGTATGGGAGTTGTTTTAATAAATCCTCCAATCACCCTTAGCGCCTGATTTTGTAGTTTATCTAGTTTATTAATATACTTTTGACAGCTGGTGTTATATAAAAAACTTCCATAATCAAGTCTGCTTCTTATAATAGCAATATACAATCTTCTCAAATGTTTGGGATGGATTCCCCAGCTTGAGCCCGCTAGAATTTTAAAAATATTCATAAATCTAGAAATCTTACTTAATAATTCAGCAATGTGCTTATTCCATTTTAATGAACTGTCCAGCCACATTCCCAAGTACTTCACTGAACTTACAACATCTATTATACCACCATTAATATTAAGCGATATTGGTTGTCTATTGATACCTTTCTTAAAGATACATACTTTAGTTTTAGAAAGCGAAATCTCCAAACCTAAATCAATAAGCATACTATGTATTTTGTCTAAAGCTAATTGCAATTCATTGGAGGCATCATTGACGTTTTTACTAGTTATATATAAAGCATAATCATCAGCGTACTGAGTGATTACTACATTAGGTATTTGTTTACAAATATTAAGAGTTGCAATATTGAACAATAAAGGAGACAGAGGGTCTCCTTGGGCTATCCCCTGACCTGTAGATCTGGATAAAATGATTTTATCAACTTGTACACTTAAATATCTTTCCTTCAAAAATGTCCATAAATACTTACATACTTTTGCACCAACACCTAATCGATCTAAATTTAATAATAATGCTGTAATATCTAAATTATTGTAAGCATTTTCAATGTCTATAAAGCATCCAAGAGTAATTTGATTCTTCGAAAAACCTAGCTGTATTCTAGTGGTCAAGTTACTAAGGTTATCAAGACAAGATTTGGTTTTCCTAAACCCAGTAGTCTCATCATAGAAAAAGTTGCCTTTTTCAACCAACCACTCTAACCTGTTTGTCAACATATTGTGGAAGATTTTACAGAAGCAGGACATCAGAGAAATAGGACGCAAAGCTGATATTGACGAGGGGTCACGACCTGGCTTTGGGATTGGTACGATTCTAATCTCACGCCATTGAGAAGGCACAAAACTGAGAGTATAAAATAGATTAAAAAGATTGAGTAAAATAGTGAAGGCACTATCTGGCAAATGTTTAATCATTGAGTAAGAAACATTGTCAACACCTGGAGAAGTGTCTTTATTTTTAACGCATATTTTTAGTTCACATAGCGAAAAAGGAGATTCAATTTTAATATTGTGGGATGAAAAAATAGGAAATTTCGGGCAAACAAAGTCTGGAGTTATACTGTGTAAAAGCTTGCTAGCCATAGATTCGTCAACATAGCTGCTGGATGACCTGTAGCCTTTCAGCCACTTCATTCTACGCCACATCTCATGTACAGATGTAGTCTCATCAATTGAAGAACAGAAATTAGAAAATGATTTTTTTCTAGCCTTTCTAGTGAGTAATTGTGAATTTCTGATTTTGTCTTTTAACTTATCTAAATTATTAGGAGTTGGGTTCTTTCTAAATATAGTGAGAGCTAGGCGTCTTTCCGCAACTATTTTAGACAACTCAGTACTCCAATAAGGTTTGGGTGAAAAATGTTGAGAGGGGTCTTGACTAATTCTATAAAAAGGAATATGAGCGTCAGCAGCTTCATTAATTGTGCTAAGAAATAAATCGTAACTTATCTGCGGCTCATCATTAATTAAATGGAAATTAGAGAATTTAAGCTCAATATATTTACGGTATTCTTCCCAATCGGCCTTTTTGTAGTTTCTTTTCTTAATAAAATGAGGATTGTTAGTATAATAAGAAATGTGAATCTTTATAATCAAGTGGTCACTGCCCAACGACTCATTGGTGACTTTCCAATCCAAATGTAACGCTAAATCAGATGAAGCAGCAGATATATCAGGGGAAGACTCTTGTAACAGTCCATTGACATATTTAACGCGAGTAGCTCGGCCGTCATTTAACGATACAAAATTATTTTCTATCAAAGAGTCAAAAATGTTGTTACCTCTCAGATCAGTCTTACAAGACCAGCTCGGGTGATGCCCGTTAAAATCACCGAGAACTAGTGTTTTATTAGTTTGAAAGGAAAAAATCTCATCCCAATCACTCTGAGAAGTTCGTACGGTTGGTGGACAATAGATAGACATAACATAATGAATATATTTACAGTTAAAAACTTTGATACAAATTACTTCAATGCCAGAATTAGAAAATTGAACTGATACTAATTGAGACTTTATAGATTTGTGAGCAAAAATAGCGACCCCACCGTACGAATCTTCTCGATCATGACGATAAATATTGTAACCACTCAATCTACAATTTATCTCGCTATTTAACCACGTCTCACATATCGCAGCTATGTGAACCTTTTCACTACTTAACAACTGTTCAAATTCTACAAGTTTTGGCCTGACACTTTGTGAATTCCACTGGAAAATGTTTAATTTGTAATTAAAACCCATTATAGTCCGAACATACTTTTAAAAGGCAGATCCCAGATGTACTGCCCCATGGTCGATACTAACCATTCAATAGATAGTGACACTCCTTGAATTATTTTGCTCTTTAAATCTTCCTGAGAGTTAGAAAATAATGCATACAATTTAGAAATCAACTGCCTAAAATTCAAATTAGATTTATATTTCTCTCTTCTCTCTTTTCTCTCATTTAATAAGTGTATCTCACTTTCAGGCTCATTAACAACGTCATTCATCATCGCTTCTGATTCTGAAGATATATCCCAGTTGAACACTTCATCTTCGTTTAGTTTCTTTTTCTTAATTTTCTTCTTCTTTTTCGATTTTTCCTGTAAAGGATGGGAAACATCCATTGGGCACGGCTGTGAAGATGATGGCGCTTGAGGATCGTGGGCTTGGGCTTTATCAAAGCGCGGCGCGGGAGCTGTCCTGGCAACGCTTGCATAGGATATCACGTTTTGTGAATGTCTAGGCTCAGGTACGGACTCAGGCAGCTTGCACGGGGGTTCATTTAAAGTTAGAGGAGGCTGTTCTACACACGTTGTAGGGGGATCAGGGGGAACATACATTTGTACAGCCTTTCTGTAAGAGCAATTAAACTCAGCCATCAAATCCCGAAGGCGCTTCTCTTTTTTAAAAGCAGGGCATGATCTATCCAGCGATATATGATTCCCAGTACAATTAATACACTTAAAAACTGTGGCCTCACAGTTAATATGACCTTTGCCACACTTGGGACACACAACCTTTTTTGTGGGGCAAACACGCAGGGAGTGCCCGAATCTCCAGCACCTCGAACATTGGGTGACCGGAAATACATACGGATCAACATTAATCTTCATACCGTAAATATATACCCACGCTGGTAAAGAGGGGCCCCTGAAGCCTAGACGCACCGATTCACTTTCTTCCCATCCAGTACTATCCTTATTTCGGCGTTTTAGGCGCTTTACAGCAATTAGGTCAAAAGTGCTTGAGATTACGTCTAACATATCTTTCTCACTCAAATCCAATTCTACGTCCTTAATAACACCATAAGAAATAACAACCTCCATTGGTTTCTGACACCTCCACCCTAAATCTTGCAAAGGTTTACAATTAATTAGTTGTTCAGCGCTGTCTGCACATTCAAACTGTATAAACACTTTATAAGAATTTATATATTTTACACGGCAAACATTCATAATATTATTCGACTTCAATAATTTTGCAAGTTCAAACTGTTTAGGCAACTTCTCGGAACTACTAATGTATAGATCAACTTTCTGCGCCACTCTCTTTCCATTTCTTCCAACCATTATCCACCTTTCTTCTTCATTCATCTCGCGGGGTCTCTTACTACGAACAGCAATAGGCCTAGTTTCTTCGAGAATCATTTCCTCAGGTTGAGTGGTATTCTCTTGTAAACAAGTTTCCGCCTCCTCAATATTACTGCATTCAATTAAAACATTATTCAACGCATCTTCTTCCTGAATCAAATCTTGCTCCATATTAAATAAAAGCCGCGGCACAGCGCGTGCCAGTAGGTACGCGACGATAAGAACGCGCGGCGATTAGGTCAGCACGTCTGTTTCGAACAGAGGCTCACACTGAACTCTGGTATTATATTTAAAAAATTATAACTTGTTTACATGTACCCTCTACTTTGTAAATCCATTATCTAATTCCAAACCTCAGATATCCCCAAGGGTGCTATTCAGATTAAACCTTCAAGTCCTCGAGGAAGTTCGCTTTGAGTGTCTTTAACTGCTTCAGCTTGGGATTACGATTGGTTTGGAAACTTGAGGATCCTTGCTAGTTCGATTCTGAAACTTGCACCATGTAACGAAAATTCGAACGTATGGAAGCAATGTGGTGATTTTATGTCGTATTTATTCATAAGATTCATAGATATTTCACCTCGTAAAAATTGTACTTGGCAACAAAGAAAGTTTTAATATGAAACAAGTACAATTTGATTAAATTAATACCGATTTCCATTCTATTCGATTATTAGAGTGTAACTCAAAAACTACTGGACTGAATTTGATGAAATTTAATTAAATGGGACCACACGGGAAGCACCAGCCTTCAAACAAAAAAATAATTTTGAGAATCGGTTCACCCTATCGAAAGTTATGAGGTAACAAACATAAAAAAATACATACAGTCGAATTGAGTACCTCCTCCTTTTTGGAAGTCGGTACATAAAATACTTATGACTTGATGGATAGGCCAGTGTCGAAAATGTCAGGATTCCCGAAGGTCACCAACTTAGCGCAATCACTGTTGTCCTTAGACAAACAACCGGCAAAGACGGCAAAAGTGCCTTTCAAAGCACAGAAGCGCTCAGTTAGAAATGCCATCACTAGCAGTCACCCATCCAAATCGTGACCACAACAGGAGTTGCTTTAACCTTGTTGTTCAGTTGATAATGACAAATCTTCGCTGCGAGTGATCTCAGTATGATAAAGTGATCATTGCACCACATAGCTTATATACCTAACCTACTCGGAATGATCACATTTCAAAGGTTACAGTACCTATGCTTGGTTAGATTTTTAGTTTACTAGTTGTGCCCACGGTTTCACGCGCGCGGTGATGGATGATGATGATGATGATGAATCTTATATAGTCTATGTTACTCAGGGTGAATGTAGCTTCCCAATGGTGCAAGAATTTTTCAAATCGGTCCAGTACTTTTTGAGCCAATTCGTTATAAACATACATACAAATCTTTCCTCTCTATTATAGACTAGTTGTGCCCCACGGTTTCACCCGCGTGGTGATGGATGATGATGATTATGAAAAAATGTACTATATGTTATCTCAGCGCATCATCTATCTACATACCAAATTTGTTAAAATCCATTCAGTAGTTTTTTCGTGAATGAATAACAAACATCCGTACATACAAACTTCCGCGATTATAATATTAGTGGAACTTAACTTTGGTTTCATAGCTGGATGTTAGTTCATCATTTAATTAGTAAGTTAGTCGTTTCAAGTTTAATTCAAGTTTAGAACAAGTGCCTGTGTTTTCCAGATAACTTAAAAACTAAACAAGATCTGGGGATATACAACTTAGAAATTTGAATTAAAACAAATACCACAAAACAATACCATTGTGTCTGTGTCGTGAAACTTTGTTAACAACAGTAATGAAGATGAGAAGAGGCAAAGTTACTTACTATTTAATAACATCTGTTTCTCAATCAAAGTAACTGGATATAAGGACGAGTTTTGTTTAATAGGCGACCCTTTTCATGCGGCGGAGTCAACCCTACACTCTAGGGCTGTCGACCGTCGTCAAACAATGCAACTTACAAATTAACCGGTATAATAAAGCAAGGAACCTTAATTATGTGGAAATTGTTTCTGAGACTATTACGTTTTTAATTACGTATATTGTTTATTTTATGTTCGTAATTGATACCGATATAACATTAATTTATGAAATTATTAAGGTAGATTAAAGAAATGTAGAGGCTGATGTGGTATTTAAGGGAAATAAATAACGCGTTCTAGTTCGGGAAATAGTTAAATGCTTAACCATTTCACCATTCCAAACTCTGTATTATTATATGCTACTAGCTGACCCGCCAGTGGCTACGCTCGCTTCAACCCCGTAGGGATAAAATTTCGGGATTCCAACCCGCGGCTTCAGACTACCGTGTATGACGCAATAACTTCTATACCACTGAGGCATACTTCCGAGCATTGAATCCTGTCCAAGAATGCCATTTTTGTCTTAACGGAAAAATGTACAAATAATTAATGATTCCTTGGGCCTTCCCGCATTCAACTTAACTAAATCGCGTATAATTTGATATAGTTTATCCCGACGTTTGGAACACTTTTCAGTGAACATGGTCACGGATAGACTGTATGCCTGTTAAGTATTAAGTTATGAAAATTATTGTTATGTACCGACTATCACATTTTAATCAAAACGTTCCCGATGCACGACGAAGGCACTCACAGTGTCCAGAGGTCTTGCACTTGCTGTATTGTTCTGGCTTTGGGATTGTATTAGCTTGATCACTGGATCTGCCTTGGATCCAGTATTCGAAACCTCGGAATAAAATAACATAAAATTATACGCGATTCAATCTGTTTAAAGTAGTTAATTTCAATGTACAAAAATTTTTCAATAATCAGCATTCTTTAAAGCATTATGTACATCTCGCTCCACGTGGTATGAACCACATTGACTCTATTTTCTACCGACTTCCAAAAAAAAGGAGGAGGTACTCAATTTGACTGTATTTTGTTGTTTGTTACCTCATAACTTTCGACTAGGTAAACCGATACTCAAAATTCTTTTTTTGTTTGAAAGGTGGTGTGTTCCGTGTGGTCCCATTTAAATTTCATCAAATTCATCCAGTAGTTTTTGAGTTACACTCCAATAATTGAATAGAATGGAAGTCTATATTAAATTTTCAAATTGTACTTGTATTTTAACCATTAAAAATTAAAATCTGACAGGATTTTAAATCTGGTTTCACTAATGTGTACCTACAATTATTGATCAGGGAATACCTATAGCTACAGGGAAACAACGGGCGGAAAAATTAGCGTCCCCATAAAGATTAAAACAAGCCGAGCTTGGACTTTAACGTGACAGCCCTATTAGGGGCATGGGCTTCAAATAATCCCTACATGATACGATTCGGGCCGCGTTATCCCTAAATGACTTAAGGTATCATTGTGGTTTCATTTGCCACCGGAATTACGAACAGAGGCTTGAAAAATGTGTTATTTAGATTATAGGTCCTAGGCGTAAACTGTTCCACTTTGCTACTATGTTAAATACAATACAATAACTTTTATACTTACCACAAAAATACAGTAGGTAACTTTAAGGAATTTAGTAAAATTCCGAGGCACTAAAATCGATGGCATACTTCCTGAGATGAGATCTTTGTATGATTTATAGTTACAGACTTGCCCATACTGACCCATCGAAATGGCCCAGTTTTTATTTAGTCTAGTTTTAATTTTTTACCAATTTCTAAAAAAGGAGGAAATACTCAATACGACTGTATTTTTTTTATATTTGTTATCTCATAACTTTCGACTGGGTGAAACAATTTTCAAAATTCTTGTTTTGTTTGAAAGCTTCCCGTGTAGTCCCACTTAAATTTCATCAAATTCGGTCCAGTAGTTTTTGAGATACACTCCAATAACTGAATAGAATGGATTTCGGTATATTTTTTTTCAAAGTGTACTTGTTTTTTAAATATTGTGTTTTTGTTACAAGTACAGAAAGTATTTGTATGCATTTAGTATAAAGGTGTTCTATTGACATTACGTTTACTTTATTTATATATATTCCAACACTTTAAACTAACGCTTTTCTCCATTTTGAATTATATTCATTAATGTATTTTTGTTTTTGTTACAGGTAAGCTAAGAACGTGTTCTTACATTTACTAGGAAAATGCTTGAAGATACTGTTTTGCAGATCAGCTTTCTTCACTCTATATATACTGCGACGTCTACAATATGATCCCTGGAACAGGTAGCCAAAGAAATACTTTTAAGGTGCAAGTTGGTAGCCGGCTACATGAAGCCGCAGCAAACGACGTGTCGCAGCGACACTACTGGTTTCTATGTATTTGTATGAAATACCGTTCGTAGTTAGAGACACAAAGCTAGCGACGCGTCGTCGAGCGGCAGGCGACACTGTTGCCCGACCGCAGATCAGTAGTGCCGCTCGCGGGTACCAATCTACCTAGTAAAACAACTGAAAATCTTTAAACTAAACTTTTCGTATAGCTTTTCAAATGATTGATGCCATCTGCAGTTGCCGTCTGCAGTCGGGTTCAAAATCACGACTGCAGCGATATGAAGCGACGTGTCGCGGCGACATGAAGCGACGACACGTCGTCTGCTGCTGCTACGTGTAGCCGGCTACCTACTTGCACCTTTACAATTATTTTATAAACCCAGACAGGATTGTATATGCTGCAGTAAAAACCCGTAACCTGTCAAAAGTACTGAAAAACACAGGCGAAAGTAGTTTTGTCTGAACAGTTAAGTTTTTTTTGTGTAGTAGTGAGATTACGCCTAGATAAGGATGGAGCTACTTATATCAGAGCTATTATAGGTTTAGCCATCATCATATCGGCTAGAACTCGCAGTTAAAGGTTCACGCGGAATATCTAGACAGAACAAAGTCACGATAGGTGAGAGGACGAGCGAAGCTAGGAGGAGCGTTAGGTTTTATGGTGAACCCATAACGTGCGAGCCGAGCGAAACTCCACAATTAGGGTAAACCTAGTTCTAATAGAAGATTTTCTGTCAAAAGTATTATTGTCGAAGGCTTTCGGTAAAAAGTACATTTGACCGATTTTGCAAGACAAATGTGAGTTTGCTGCTTAACATCAACATTATTATTATTTATTAAATTATATTACTAGACTCCACGGTCCGTTCCATTTTTTAGGTTCTTTTGCAAATTTATCGAATCTAAAAATACTAAATAGACAACAATATATACAAATACGAAATAGTATCAAATTGCTTTTATAATAAGGGAAACCGTTGATAGATAACTTAGTTATTTTAAACAGCAAAAGTTACTAAACCGTCCGAAGTTAGCTTAAAACAAACCTCAACCCAAACTTTGCATATTTTACTTTAATATATCCGTCGAGATTTACCACACTTAAATCCTTTATTCTTATTACCATAAACTTTACAAAACTACCCAAGTGTTCCAATCCAACCACTATCAAAATAAACCCCCCAAATGTGCGGTGAATGCGGTTGTACAGTAAAAACTTAAAGGTACCCGCATTATGAGGGTGTGGGTGCTGATAACAAGTTTTGCGAGGATTATTAAAGGGGTAGGTAGAGTTCGTGAGATAAATGTTGTTGGTATTGGGTGTATTATGGTTCAAAGGCTGATTGTGTTTGCCAGAAAATCACATTTAAGATGATTCATATTGATTTTGATTAAGAACGGAATTCATTTAACCCTTCCTATACCGTGATAATTAAAACAAAATATTTATGAATGAAACGCACTTAATTTTACGTCAATGGTTCGCAAAGGGTTAAAATGCACATTTCCGGACCGCCGTAGTCTAACGCAAGGATAGTGAAAGGCTTTTTGTTTTCTTTACATAAAAGTGAAAGTTTACAGTGCTCCAAAATGTGGCAGAACGACAATAAAATATACAGTGCCGGGGCTCTCAGTTAGGATTAAGAAAATTCCGCCTCGACAACATTGAACGAAAATAAGTGTGTGGAAATCACGATATTTGTACCAGGACATATGACTATTTAAAAAGCTTTATTTTTCAAACTTAGAATCTGTATTGGATCTGCTGGATTTCTATTCAGGCGTTTTCCATATTTTTTTGTGATATAAATTATGAGCGTATTATGAACAATCATATTGTATGCTAAATTTGTACAAAAACACATTACAGTGGGCCTATCACGAATAACTGCGTAAGTGTAGCGTTCACGTGAAATAGTACAAACTATCATTTATCTAGGGTAACTGTGATACAGATAACTCATAGTTTGTACGCCAAAGCGTGACATATTGACGCTTTCGTTGCGAATACTTTTCGCAAATTGTTTGTGCTACGCCTTTTCTGAATTGTAGAAATGTAGTGCACGAGATATCCAATTCGTTCAAAATATATAAACAAAAAGTTGATAGAACGCTTATCACGTACGGGAATAGCGTATTTTTATGAAAAGTATAACTATATTATATTGTATAACCGAAAGTGCTACAGAATGAAACACTAATCATAAAAAAATGAAAGCCCTATTCATGCAAAAGCACCATAATACTAAATGTAAATGCTGATATTTTCGCAAGCAAAACCGTCTCTTTGGTGAAAAATATTATACTCTTAAAATAAACGCTAGCACTCATCATCTTAAACGGTTATAGAGTAAAAAAACTTAGTCTACCCGCATTACGCGAGGGTGTGCCGTACCGATAACAAGTTTCGCCAGGATTATGTACGATGTTAGTGTAGGTCGTCGGGTGAAGCTGTGTGGTGCGGTGTACTTTGGTTGTTTGGAAGTTGAACTAGATCTTAAAATGTTTGCGGTAGAGAGGAAAACTGGTTTCTTGTGGCTTCGTCTCTCTCGTTTTAAAATAATTTCAAACTTTTACACTAAGTCGAAAAACGTAAGTGCGTTCTATTATTAAGTATAATTTTATCCTTCGCATATCTCTCAAGGGTTAATAATAACGATGAAGTTTATGCAAACTTTGAAAAGAAAAGCCATTCTATCGACAGCAACATTATTGTAAATCCCATAGACCTTTTCCACCTTATTTATTGTATTAATTATTCAATTACGTTTTATATACTTCTTAGTTGCCTGTTCGATATAAATGTTGCAATAGAGTTTAAAATGTTCCCGTAAAACAGTGTGATACTTTAAACATAGTTTACAAAAAAATATTTCTGTATAGCATTGCAAAATAGTTGCATAAAAATAATTTTAACAATAAATAAATAAAAAGTTTTAAAACACTCATAAATATTAAAATATTTTCTAAATAAAATTAGTTTAAGAAGTACAAAATGCAACATTTATTATATTACTCGTCTTAACTGTTATTAATTAACCGACTTAAAAAAAGGAGGTTTCTCAATTCGACTGTATATGTTTTTATGTTTGTTCGCTTATGAACTTATGAACCGATTTTGATGTTTTTTTTGTTTGGTAGAGTTTTGGTTCAGAGGTGGTTCCATGCACATTTCATCAATTTCGGTCCAGTAGTTTTTAAGTTACACCCCAGTAACTGAAGTGTTTCGCCTATTTTAATGATTTGATAATATTATTATCATTGAGGGTGAATGACTATCGATTCCGTAAGTAGCAAGGGTCTCTAATAATGGTCAAAACTTTTCTTTTTACATAAAATGGAACCGACTTCATCAAGACTAAAAAGGGTGAAATAACTTGTAAGTACCATGCGCAATATATTGTGGCACTTTTGAACTATCATGGTACCGACTTCAACAAGTTATTTAACCCTTTTCATGTTGAAGTTGGTTCCGTTCTTTGGAAAAAATTTTTTAGTATAATTAACCAACGAACGGATTAATGGAACTGGAGGATCTGAGTGGAAGAACCACGTGATGATCCTCAGCCACGAGAAAACGGCGTAGAACAAGAAACTGACTATTTAATCAGTTTATAATTTAAATACAATTTTTTAAATAAACAAGAATTAATCCCTTTAAAGATATTTTATTTTCATTTATTATTAATCCAGATATTATAATCGCAAAACCCTAAGTGTTTTTATTATTAATAAAATATATAAATAATAATTTTAATTATTATTTATAGTACTTAAGTATTCTCGTTACTAAATAGCGATTAGAAACGTTTAGATCTCGGAGCAATTAGTTTAGGAACTGTTTTAAAACGTGGAATATTTTTGTAATATAATATTTATAGGATAGGAGTTATGTCCCCGGAGACGTATGGACATTTTGTCTATATTGATAATATTTACAATATACTTAGGTTTTCAGTGCTGTAGAATTCTTGTACGGCGTAGAGACATGGACGATACGAGCAAGAGAAAGGTAAAGGATCGATGCATTCGAGATGTGGTGTTGGAGGCGGATGTTGCTGATACCATGGACCACCAAACGCACCAACACATCGATCCTTTCACAGCTGTGTTCTGCTGTTTACTGTGTTCTGGTTTTAATGGTATGGGTGCCGGTGAAATTACAGGCGCATGAAACTTAATGTCATTAAGTTGTTAAGTTCGTCCCTTGTCGACTAAAAGCATCAGTTCTAGTCAGAGGTTAGCACTTAAAACCAGATTACCCAACATTTTTGGCGTGATGACTTCTTAAAAACCGATGAACGCCGGCTGCACGCACGAAAAAGCATGACTCATTGTCACTTTGCGTTGTCACGATTGGCTTAAGCCTTCGACTTGTCTTATGACGTTATCACGTAAAATTATCGTCCGTAAACCGAGTTTACAAACAACCTTTTTATTAATATAAATTATACATAATCTGTTGGTATCATTTTTTAGAAATATCTCCATACATCGAGACGATGACACCCGCCTCTTCAGTCTCGTGACCACGATCAGTGTAGCATGATCGAAAGGTCGATGTAAATAAATACTATTTTAACGCGATTAACCCTTTAAGTACCATTGACGTAAATTTACGTGCGTTTCATTCATAAATCTTTTGTTTTATTTATCACGGTATATGAAAGGTTAAATATAATATAAATGTGTTCACATCGCGAAAGTTTAAAATTTACTAACCATTTTGTTATATATATATATATATATATATATATATATATATATATATATTATATTTTTTTCATAAGCGAGCGAGTCTGTCCCTCTTGTGAACCATTTACTTTGATAATGTCCGTCAAGTGTATTGATTCACTGTCCCGTGTCCCCTGCCTCGATGTTATTTATTATACCCTCGCTAGATAACATCATTTAGTAAAATAATGGATGGCGTTGGTTCGTCCCGCTTGCTGTGTGATAACAAATGTTACAAGCACGTGACAAATTATTGTTACAATTTAATACCGACTTCCATTCTATTCAGTTATTGGAGTGTAACTCAAAAAGTGCTGGACCGAATTTGATGTAATTTAAATGGGACCACACTGGAAGTACCAGCTTTCAAACAAAATATTTGAGAATCGGTTCACCCAGTCGAAAGTTATGAGGTAACAAACATAAAAAAATACAGTCGAATTGAGTACATCTTCCTTGTTGGAAGTCGGTAGAAAATATGAAGATCGATAGCTCACAATAAATACAATACATGGTAAACATCCCGTTTCTAAAGTGAACTCTTATAATTTTATTTTATTTTACTCATGGACAGTTGTATGTAATGAAGTTGAACGCAGTAAAACGGACGCAATTGCAATTCCAATGTATAAAAATCATTAAATTAATCATTAAAGAAATCATTACATTCAAATTCAAATATATTTATTTCAGGCAAATAAACCCATAAAGCGTATAAATAATAATACAATAAAATATATCTTAAGTAAAAAATAAATACAAAAATGTTCAATAAATTTTGTGCACAATAAATTACAATATTCCAATATTTATAAAATAAAAATTAAATGTCAATAATACAATAGCAATGTCGAAATTATATAAAATTATGTCCAAACATTAATATCCGGCTTTCTACCCCCCACTGCATTATTGCCCATCCGCCCAGCAACCATCTCAGCAAATGGTGACGTTTGACCGAGAGTCGTGACGTCATCAAATACTGTGTTGTTTGTTGATGTTTTACGTGACATCCACGTCCGCCTGACGTTTCGAAGGCGGTGATGCGTTACGTACTTTAATTGGAATATGATTTTGGCTTTTTTCTTAATCAGTACTGAGGCCGAAACACAAACAATTTGTGAAAAAGTATTCGTATCGCAGACGTCAACGTGTCACGCTTCGGCGTACAAACTGAGTTATCTGTGCCACAGTTGCCCTAGATACATGACAGTTTGTACTGTTTCACTCGAATGACACGTTATGTTACACTTACGCAGCTATTCGTGCTAGGCACACAGGTATAATAGAACATGTTTAGTTAGTTACGCTTTGTTTTGCATGACCTGCGGCCTTACTATCAACTTCGTAAAAACCATGCAAGTTCCGTGCAGTTCTTAAACCGGAAATAAACAGTTTGGGATGAAATCATACCATGATGCTCATTTAGGTGAACTGTTTGAATATTGTTTTCTCAAAGGTGAACGGATAATATTGTCTCTGGCATTCTAACAATTTACTATAAACAACATTGCAGACGCCTAGACGTTTGTAAGCTGATAAACTGAGTGGATTTAGAGCGACATGTTAACGAGAGTCCATACAAAAAAAAACAGGTGAACGGTTTTTCTGCGGTTCTTGAATAGTAGGCCTGGGCAGGCCTGCTTTAAAGTTGTCATGGTACGAATAAACCGGGCAGTTGTCGAGAAGTCCTGCTTTAATAGCTCATAGTAAGGCCCCTGAAGACGTTAACAAGTGTGTCAAATCAGATTTCAGATTTTATTGCTTTCCAGAGTATTGATTCTTACAATAACTTAGTCTATACAACTTAGAAAGTCTTGAGAATCAAGCACTACAAGAAACCCGGCTGGGCACTGCAACACTAGGACTATTAGGGTAGTACTATTAGGCTTAATCTATTCATTTTTAAAATTAAATTATGATATTTACACTGTTGTAGGTATATAAAGGTAATATAATATCTCATGGCCAAAAAGACAATTACACATTTCATTTTTGTTTATCAAGAAAAAAGTCTTGTAAAGAGTAATAGCTTTTTTTAACTATATCCAATCCAAAGTGTTGTGCCCTATCAAAATTACGGTACTTGTTTTACTAGTACAAAACGTTGGGACCAAACAGTTGGGCTTTTGTGAAAGCCAACCAAGGAAATAAATTCTACAATATTGTGGAAACAGCACATTTCTTATGACGGGAACTGAACTGAAATAGTTCGAAAAATTGTTAGTTATAAGCTCTCTATGAAAACATCTGTGTATATGTTTTGACTGTGTTCCATTGAAATCTCACAGATATGAATGGGGGTTTGTTTAGTCTCGAACGTAAAGTACGGTATGATTCATGAACGCTTTTAGAATATGCGCGCGCTGTTACTGTGATAGAGTGCGTACTTTTAGTACTTTATTACATGAGCATAGAGTCATCCCTAGGTCTCGTCAGTGGGACCGAGATGGGCTGACGCTTTGCTACCTGTACTGATGTATAGGTATCAAAGCGTCACTGATGAGACCTAGGGCTGACTCTATCCTCATGCTTCCCTTGTGCTTACGAGCGTTCCCCACAGAATACGAGACTATCGACCATAATTTACCACATGAGCTGGTGCTGTGGAGGATAAATCAATGGAGAGCAGCCCTGCTGTCTAGGTTTTCAACCTGCTTGAACATGACCCTATAGACAATATTTAGGCCATATGGGCTGCATACTTGCAACATGTCACGGGAAGTATTGAAGCGCTCATGCATTCAAGTATTAAACGCAACAAGCCTTCCTTTTCCTTCTTAATTCGTCATTTTATGACCTGACTTCAAAAAAAGTAGGAGTCTATGTTCGACTGTATATATTATTTTTTATGTATGTTCACCGATTTCTCCCCCATTTGTGGACCGATTATTAGTGATAGAGTTCCTGCAGTGAGATACTTCCGAGGTGGTCCCATTTCAATTTCATCCAATTCGGTTAAGCGGTCTATGAGTTACACTCAATAACTGAAAAGTGTTTCGCATATCTTGATGATATACTTATAGGCCTTTATTAATAAACGTTTCGTAAACATAGATTAGGCGTAACATGCTTTGTCTTGCTTTCACGCGTGACATTTACTGCAGGCGAAAAATTGACAGATAGATGTTTTAACTACTCCGGGTTTACTACAAGTTTATTAATAAGGCCGGTAGTGCGGACAATTTAGACATTCGAAGGTGCATAAAATCGTAGTAGGATAAAAAGTATTGATACATAGATAATTTTATGATCTACAATTTTTGTCTAAGTTACTTTTATGATAAACTTACCGTTTTGCTGAAAATCGCGTAAACTCATTTTTTTGACCTTCGACCTTTAATAAAAGTTTTTCCATACACGGGAATGATGGGGAACTTTTAAATATTATTTATAATTATGCTTTGAACAATTTTTCTGATTTTCAGCTTGATGGGATTTTATGTACCTTCACTCTCATTTTTTGGTCTATATTGACCGGACTATTATTGACGGACAATCAATCCCGTTAGTAGTAAGATTCACTAAAAACCTTGTTCTCTTTTTTATGTAAAAATGTGTTATCGTTTAGGTAAGTATCACTATGTAACACTCCGTTCTTAAACTCCGTTAACGCAACTAGCAAGATTTACCTAGGAGTTCAGGAGTTGAACTCGTCAGTAAATCTCTGGATGATGAGGGAATGAAGAATGTAATAATTCCGTCGAAAACTTTGATTTTAGTATCGCTGTAAATCATATTAAAAATGCACAAGGTTATTTTTTCTTAAATATAACCTTTTCACTAGAGCTCGTCTTAGAAATGGATAAAAATATGTTCTTAACTTTTTACAATACCTTACAGTCTACATCGAACGGCTAGTAATAACAAAGGCTTCAAGCCCAAATTAACATGGCTTAATTACGTTAATGAAATCCTATACTTGGAAAACACATAAAAAGTGTTTAAGAAAACAATCGATCTTTCGGTGTCTGTGAATACTGATTTTAATTATCAGCCCATTATGTTCCCACTGCTGGAACTTGAGCCAGCCTCTCTGAAAGAGGAGTTGATCCATAATGCACCACGCGGGCTCATTGCGGCTTGGTGGATAGTCTATGGCTATGTTACCCATAGTACCCATGTTGAAGTTTTCAGGCATAACGATTGTTTTCCTTAGACAAACAAACCTGACCGACGCCTTAACGTGCCCTCCGAAGCACGGAAGCGCTCAGTTGAATAATACCACTAGCATCAGTTCACCCATCCAACTCCTGACCGCAGCAAGCATTGTTTAACTTGTTGATCAGTTAAGATCGACAAGTCAAGCTCCGCTGCGAGCGCTTCAATATACTGAGTAACAAATAACAATAAAACTGATAGATATACACATAAAATATATCACTGGGTTTGTTTACGTTTTAGAGGCATAGCTTTGGCGCTGCGGTTGCTGTCTTATATTGATAATATCGCTTATATCTTATCATCTTGACCCATCTACGGCTAAGTACTTGTATCCTACGTGATCACACTAATGTTGATGTATGAATGAATATTTGTTACTATTTCACGCTAAAATTACGCCACTTACGGACTTTCAGTCCTGTCCGCGTAGACTAAATCTTTCCAATTTATTTTCTAGCCGTATATAGGATAACAAGAAGCTTGTGTTATTCCAGTATCATCTATCTATGTAACATTACATATTATATAAAAATGATATGTGACAACATCCACGCAAGGTCTTTGTTACCAAACTAAGCAGAGCATGTACTATGGTAACCTGATGACTGATATAAATACTTATATACATATACACACCCAGACAACAAATGTTTGAGCGGTCCGGGGATCGATCCCGAAACCAGCGGCTCAGAAGGCAGGGTGGCCACCACTGCGCCAACCCGCCATCCCATGTAATCATACAAACCTGTTCATTAATTTAGACGTGAATGATTAACAAACATCCAGCCATCCAAAAAGATATAAAAGTACTCTCCTATTTAAAATATTGATGTGTTTTTACGTTATAGTTCTCTTCTACCGAATAGAAACATTTTCCAATAAGAAGGGTATGAATTTTCATTTACAATCAATAGCATAGCAAATAGGTACAAGTTTTTTGTACATTTAGGTAATTTGTTGTTGTTGCGCCACCGATGTCCTAATGCGACGGTTATCCATTGTTCACAAGCTCTATGCAATAATTTACATTAAAACGTCGTGTAAATGATTGTCATCATGAATCAAACCAATCTGCAATCATACAGTCACATCCACAGTATCATCGCTTTATACACGTGCAGTATCCGTTGAATCGTAGCCAGAATCTCCGCACCCGTTCAGTTTTATTTATTGCCCGCCCGTGATTGTTTGATCTCTGTTAATTCTTCTGTCGTTTACCCCATTTGTCTAGTGCTCTGAACACGTGTGTGCATGTAGAATAGCCGCATAGAAGAAGGCCGCAGTAATAATAATCGCTGGTGATTATCGTTTATAACATTTGTTTGGAAACTTTGTTGCCTCGTAATTGTAGATATTTCGTTAGAATCCGGCTCGTAGGACCAAATATAAATTCTATAAAATTAAAACGATAACATATGTCACTAATTCTAAAAATGTATGTGTTTTTTTTGTATGTCATTAGTTGAACACGCGACTCCGTTCTGCCGCTTTGCTATTTAGCTAGCTACTAAGTAGTGCCTGATAGATGGTTGACAGAACTGTGAATTACGAGTAATAGCTGCGCTCCACGGGTTTACCCGCGTGGTGATAGATGACGATGATGATAATGAATTAAAATATAAATTGTTACTGAGGGATAATGTAGGATACTAATGGTGCCCCCCCGAAGGGTTCTCGCATTGACGTGGCGGGGGGGCTCAGTAACCGTGGCTAGGTACACCACGGTGAAGCCAAGAGGAACCCAGGGGCCGCGCCGGCGTTGGGGTGCGCTGGCCGGCTCAGGCGGGCCGCTCCTATGGGCTTTGGCCTTCAAGTCCACATAGGAGTGGCGGGGTCCGGGCGCTTTGGCGCAGACTCGAGGAGGTGGGGCCCGGGCGCTTTGGCGCAGGCTCGAGGAGGTGGGGCCCGGGCGCTTTGGCGCAGGCTCGAGGAGCTGGGGCCCGGGCACTTTGGTGCAGGCTCGAGGAGGTGGGGTCCGGGCGCTCGGCGCAGACTCGAGGAGGTGGGGTCGCGGGGGGACTATCCCTTGTGGCTGACGTAGCAGGCGGTGGGGCTACGTATCCGATCCACCGCAAGGAGACCACGGGCGACCAGACACGGGGAAGTCTGGCGCCCATTGTTGGCGAGTTTGGTCTCCGAGGCAGTTGCGGCGCGCCATGTGTTCTGGCGTGCCGCGAAGAGAAGGGTCCGGCAACGGACAGCCACGGCGGGTTCGCGGTCGTGTGAAAAATCTGTCCCGCGTTCCCGCCGAGGGCGGCAGTGACGGAACACCCCGGGGTTTTGGTGGGTATACTGACTCCCACATAACCACCTCCCTCCCCGTGGTGGGTGGTATCCATAAAGGATTTCCCCGGGACAAAAAAAAAAAAAGACAAAAAAAAAAAAAAAAAGGATACTAATGGTGAAAGAATTTTTCAAACTGGTCTAGTAGTTTCGGAGCCTATTCAATTCAAAAAACAATTCTTAGTATAGACTAGTAGTAAGTAACTAGTATAGACGAGGATATATAAGGATATAATAAAAATATATAAAAGTTTAATCTATTAAAAAATTGCTAGGAAATAGACTTTTGTAGACATACAACAAAACCCCAGCACAGGATACACAGTTAAATCACTCATTAAGAGAACATCTCACTGCATCTATAGTTATGGATATAAGCTAAACGCTCGGACATAAATCGGGCGTCTCTCCGTTCATGCAAACGAGCTGGACGGGAATAGGCGACCTTTTAAACGATAGGTCGTATACCTGAAACATAGTCTGGAGGAAGCAGAAGACTAACTTTGTCTGGAAGTTAGTCTGTATAGTATTTTACCTTAGGTAAACAAACTATGTAGATTTGCTGTCTGGGAATCTGGAAAGAAACAGCTGACATATTTAAATATGTTTTGTGTACCATCAAGGGGCGATTAAATCTTGCATCTGATGGTAAGCATCAAGTTAATCCATGACATTTAATTGCCATCCGGAGCTTTACTTATAGACCTGCTGGGCACTGCATTGCACTCATTACGTACCCTGAGACACTTCGTAAATCTCTTTCTCCAGTACATCCTACACTTACCCTAAAAATTTTTACCAAAAAATTTGAACTGACTTCAACTATAAAAAGCGTGTTGAAGCTGGTACCATGCGCACAATATTTGTCATAATAGGTACTTGTGAACCATCATGGTAACGACTTCAACAAGTTATTTCACACTTTTTGGTTTTGAAGTCGGTTCCAATTTTTGGTTTAAAAAAATTCCACTTTTTAGTGATCCTTGCTACTTACGGGATCCATTGTCATTCACCGTCAGTAAGGTTAGTTCGTTACTTTTACCTATCATCAATATATCAATAATCTTATATGTATGAATATTAGTAATCAATATATAATAAAAAGTATTTATAAAAATCAATATATAATAAGATATATATAAATAAGATACTCTTTTAAATAATTTAATGATTTTGAGAGTCGGTTCACATATGGGAGAGAGTGCGGTGAACAAACATAAAAAAATACATACAGTATAACCTCCTTCTTTTTTAAGTCGGTTAAAACTAACTAGACCTGTAATATTGTTAGACAGTAGTAGTGTTCTTAGATGAAAATTAAAATCATAATTTTTTAACTAGGTATCTTCACCACCTCTTCATCGAGTGATAAAGTGTGGTGTGGACCTATTGCTTTCCTATCCTTGTAGTAAGTAAAGGATTACATAAGAACAATAGGTCCACTATAAATGTACCGAGCGGAAATGAAACAAATATTTTCGGCCCATTTTCAAACTCGCTCCTCTAAAAATATTAATAATGCAGCTTCTTGCGCCTTCCAACATCCGTTACAAAAATAAGATGTCATGTTACATTAAGTACATGGATGACCAAGCTTTGCTCGATTTAGATACGAATACAAAATAGCAACCATGTTTCGTGAGAATCTTGTCACAGCGATTCAGGATTTTGCAATGCGTCTGTTTCGCCATCTAGTTTGAACGCAACGAAAGAACTGTTGTTTTTCATTACCTGAAAATACGGATAAAACGAAGTTTTCTAAAAATGAAACCTAGCTAGATCGATTGATCGCCCCGAATCCCCCTTCATACCAAATTTTATGAAAATAGGTGTGGCCGTTTTCGAGATCCAGATTATATGTAATAAGGTCTTTGTTCATTGGTGCACAAGGTGGTCATTATAGTGAAAGAAAAATACATGTTTTTTTATTATTATAACATATTCATTGCTCCTCAGCTATTAACCATTGCGCGACTAAACGCACGACAGCGCCCCTACATCACAGAATAGATAACAGTAACTACGTTAGACATACCTACCCACTTAGGTACAACGACGTACGAACCTACCTACTCGCGAATGTTTACGCAGCTGATGTCTATGCCTATAACGGACGGCGGGCCCGGGTGGGTTAACGTTCGCACGCCGCCGTTGTACCTATTCTAAGTAATATAAATAATTCTAATACTATTCTGCGATGTAGCGGTGCGTCGAGTCGTGCGTTCACTTGCACTATGGCTCTTAGCCGTGGAGCGGCATTAATAATAATAATAAAATATATATATCATTAGTTTCTTTTACTTTCATGACCAGTTATCGATTCCAAACCATCCCGTTCAATATTGTGCACTAATTAACAAACAACTCATATACCAGAGATGCTCGCATAAATGTTAGATAAATATTTATTGCCTTGTCTACCAATTCCAAGAAATCAAATTGTTATATTCAACCGCGAAAGAATAAAATGCCTAGAAACGCAACGCCTATTCCTTTATGTGACCTACTCATTTACTCACGCTACGGCTCTGTATAATTATTTATAGATGAAGAAAAATCAGGGCATTATTCAGATGTTCAGATAAATTATTTTGATGATATATATGTATACTACACTATATGTATATAGGGCAGAAGATTAATGCGTTTTGCTAGTAATGATCTCGAACCAATCTTTTTAATACGAGGTATTTGTGGTGATTTATGTGCTTATTACTTTTGTTTCTTTATATTTGGACGTACGCGGTTGTTTTTTGCCATTCCTCAAGTTTTATTTATAGTTGCATCAAGTAATATTTTTATTTAAGTAGTTAGAATTGAGTTACATTCACATAACTAAGTCACATTGCGAAAAAAGTCCTAAGGTTTATAGAAAGATAGGAAAACACATTGAAGATTTTGTACACTTTTAACGGTAAATAATCCTCCACTATTACACGTTAAAACTCTGAAGAAATACATATTATCATTAAATAAACCATTCGCCCGGTTCACATATATTTATCCGACTTCAAAAAGGAGGAGGTTCTCAATTCGACTGTATCTGTTTTTTTGTGTTACGCGATCATTCCACCAATTATGAATCGATTTTGATGATTCTTATTTTTTTTTGGTAGATCATACTTCAGAAGTGGTCCCATGTAAACTTTATCGAAATATATAATTTCTTACTCAGTACTTTTCAACTATTAAATTTGACAACTCTTAGCACCCAACAATAAATAATTTTAATCTAAGTACAAAGTTACTGATATAAAATAAATCTAACTATTACAATAAAACTAATTCACTAAAATATTTCAAAATTATAGATATATTATAGATAAAAAAAAGTCCCTGTCTACGGGTAGAGTGCCCAAAAAGCTGGCAACGTTACCTCGTTGAATAGCCAGGCTGATACGTTGTCCGAGGTAAGTACCAGCTCTTTGGTCACCTGTAATTTCTTTGAGGCGTGTGGACAGCTCCTTTACCCCAAGAACCCATAGTTTCATTTCAGCCCCAAACGGAAGACAAATATAATTATCTCCAAGACAAGCATTGAATATATAGCCAGATAATGTTTGTGGTTCCCTTCGGCAACATTTTTGATGGGCACTTTCAATCTCTTTTTTTGATAATAATTTATGGTTACACCAGGTTGGTGTAAGAAAAATGTATTAACAATTTTGCGTTGGATTCACCAATAATAGAGTGGAAGTCTGTTTATGTCTGGATTCAGCTCGTTATATTAAAAAAGTACCGTCTCATTATGCTGGGAAAATATTATCTTACTAACACACTATCATATAGAACCACTAGAACTGCGACCACGAAATTTTCAGTACCATATAAACTTTAGCTTCATACGAAACAATTATCGTAATAGAAAATCTCGTAAAATAGTCAATAATTGAATCACTTTGATCACATTTTATTATCACCTACATTTTCTTTTTATTGTTTTCTCTGTTTCAGAGCTGTAAAATTTTAAAGTAACACTTATACACGAAACATTTATATAGATAGACCAATAACCTTAATTTTATGATACCGTGTTTTTTATAGATAAATTTTGGTGTAAGTATGTATTGCGGCAGGAGCAAGGTAATGAGCGAATGATACTACGTCGTAAGCTAACTAGGACCAGCTAGGTAGTTGTTTTTACCTATCTTTTGTGCCGCTTTTTTTATTTATCTACTATCTAGGGCACTGTAGCGAGTGAGATAACTGGGCGAATTAGAATCAAAAGCATTGTCTCATAATTACTTGCCTAAGTTAAAAATAATTGCTTGACCTGTGACATACCATAGCATAAAATTGATTTGTAATCGTGATGGCCGTAACTATCATGCCATGATGCTCTGAAACAGTGAACGACACGTTACGATACACTACACTACTTATTCATGCTAGGCCAACTGTTTCACGTGAACGACACGTTACGTTACACTACACTACTTATTCATGCTAGGCCAACTGTTTTAGTGAACGACGTGTAACGTTACACTGCACTACTTATTCGTGATGGGCCAACTGTTTCACGTGAACGACACGTTACGTTACACTACACTACTTATTCATGCTAGGCCAACTGTTTTAGTGAACGACGTGTAACGTTACACTGCACTACTTATTCGTGATGGGCCAACTGTTTCACGTGAACGACACGTTACGTTACACTACACTACTTATTCGTGCTAGGCCCACTGTTTTAGTGAACGACGTGTAACGTTACACTGCACTACTTATTCGTGATGGGCCAACTGTTTCACGTGAACGACACGTTACGATACACTACACTACTTATTCATGCTAGGCCAACTGTTTTAGTGAACGACGTGTAACGTTACACTGCACTACTTATTCGTGTTAGGCCCACTGTTTCACGTGAACGACACTTTACGTTACACTACTTAATCGTGCTAGGCCCACTGCTCTGCTGGGGACGCAAACTTCGTAGGGCGGCGACTGGTTAGTTTTTATGTAGATCTATATTCATTCTGTGCCAGAATCTTAATAGCTCTGACATCAAAACATCTCTATTATCCATAACTGTAAATGTCAAGAAAGTATGCACCTCTAAAATGGCTATTATCACGTTAGGTCATATAAATTTTATTACCCTGTATATCTAGCTCATGTCTGAAACACTCGTGCTAGGCACTAGTGATGGGAGAGGTGCGCCGAATTTCGGCAAGGATACCGAAAAATTTGTCGATCTCCAAGATCTTGTGGTTGTGCGGAAAATCGCCCAATTATGTTGTCATTAGATGTTTCAAATTGATTTTATTTTTTGTAATTATTTATATTCAAACCCTGACTGAAGTAAAAAGAAGTGTTTCGAAGTACGAGTATTGCTAGATATGCTTAGATTGTACAGTTGTATTGTATGGTTTTCAAAGTAATAATATAATAAAAATACAAATAATGTTTGTATATTCGTTTATTTCTATTCTAGCTCTTAACATTAGTAAGTTGAAGTGGCAATGGCCAGGCCACATCGCTCGCAGAACTGATAACTGACGGGGAAGAAAGCTTCTCGAGTGGCGACCACGCACCGGAAGATGATGTGTAGGCCGGCCCTCCGCTAGGTGGACCGACGACCTCGTGAAAATCGCGTTGAATCGCTGCATGCAGGAAGCAAGTAGCCGGTCCCATTGGCGCTCTATGGGGGAGGCATGTGTTCAGCAGTGGACATCTTCCGGCTGATAATGATGATGATGATGATGACGACTATTCTAACAGACATATCGTGCTTAAATAAAATTAGATCTTTTATTAAAAATAAATTTTCGTGTTCTATGTACATTTACTAGGTAAACTTTCGGCTTTTCGGCACGAATACTGAAGCGTTTCGTCCTCCCGGTTCCATTAACAAATCACCGAAAACAGTAAAATAGAAACGAGTGCGATGACTGAACAACATTACTAATCGCTATTCATGTGATCATCGCGGTTTCTGCCACAGCGATACGTTATTTTATATTTAGGTACATTCAACGGTAGAAGTATCCAATTCGTTGGAATCTTACCTTGTCATTATTTATAATAGGAGCGTAATTATAATTATGTTTAGGCGGCTGCGCGAAAGGTTTAGGGTTAATATTATTATATCGTAGGATTAACTTATGTAGGTATAAAAAGGTTGTCCCAAAAATAGTTTTTCAAGCGGATGTCTAGAGATATAAACACACTTTGGGGTACCTATCCGAATCAGTCCCATGTATGTTCCGCAATTTTTTATATATGTTATGATAATGTTACGTGATTACGTTATAAGACAAGCCGAATGCTGAGGCCGGTCGTGCCTCTCTATCGCTTGTTCCGCGTTCTCGCTTGCACGCTCGGCTCAGGCGGAACGTGACACTGAGTCATACTATTTCGTGCGTGCAGTTCGTGGGTTCATCAACTTATAAGACGTTATCTATCACGTTAAAAAAGTAGAATACATTTTGTGTTCTTTTTTTTTGCTACTGAATTGTTTTCCCAATGAACTGCTTATTTGCCTCGAAAGGACTTTTCCACATGTAGGTCTAACCGGGCGAGTTTTTTTTTGTCATGAGTTGTGTATAAAATAAGCAGCTACGTCACTTTCATGAAATCTATGACAATGTAGGTGTAAAGTGTTAACATTACATTTGGTAAATTATGACTTAAATTTTCAATTCATAACTCGAAAACTATAAAAAATCGCGGAACATACATGGAGGTGATTCGGGTACCCCAAGCGGTGGTCTAGCTCTGGACTTCCGCTTGACACTATTTTTTTGGGACAACCTGTATAAATCAACAGTTAGTTACCTCTAATTGTGGCTCTTTTCCGACCATGCTGCATTATTTCCGGGACTGATTGGCTATGGATCTCGATATTTTTTTAATATACATTTAAAAAATATCGAGAGAGCGAGAGTACCTATCTCCATCTAATACCGAATTCGATTAAAAATTTAAATTAATGCAGCTGACTATCCGTACACACAATGTGAAACAGAAAACACATCACGCCAATAACACGAAACAATGTGTTTTGTGTCGAAATTTGACCTTCCGGACTAATTTGTCGGCTTTCGTGTGTTTTGACAAGCCTCAGTGCTTTTAGTTTGACAGGTCTTGTGACTTGTGAATCATATTTGTTGAAGTATGTCATTTCTTTGAATATTTCCAAAACATAAATAGAAATGTGCTTTTGATTGCAAATATGTTTTGAAAAAATTACATTAATATATGTTAAATAGTGATCACCGCCCTTTTAATACTAGGAATACAAATAGGATAGCTGTACCTGGTTTTAGACTTGCGAAGACTAATAAGTCATTCCTAGGAAATTGTATGCGTTTCTACAATAAAATCCCAAAACACATAACTGGGCTTACAGAGTGAAAATTCAATTTGACTGCGTAAAAACGTTTTAATTAAAAAAGCATATTAAAAAGTCCGACATTATACAGAAGACAAAGATACTTGGAATACTCCACTTCTGGCAAGCTGTCACTCTGCCACCCATAAAATGTAATATTAGTAGTAACTTAGTAGAAACACTTGTAAAAATCTATATAAAAAGAATGGCCCCGAGTTTCTTGCCGCTTCTTCTCGGTAGGCTATATATATTTTGAAACGCGGCGGTAGTCTTTAAAGCGCATTATAATGAATAATTGACGTTCATAAGTGCGTCTTTTATGCCTAAATTGAATAAATGATTTTGACTATGACTGATTATGTTTTGGGCAAATGTATAAACTCCAAAACCTAATAAAGTAGGAACCAATTTAGTAATCTACAGTAGTAAAAAATAAAATAAGAATATACAGGTGTTTGGTAGAGGGACCGACAAACCAAATGAGCGTGTTCGGGGGCAGTTAAAAAAAATTGGGGAGTCGGGGATTTTTTTTGGCCAACTTGTATTCTCCAAGTGGTCCCCCAAACACGCTCATTTGGTTTGTCGGTCCCTCTACCAAACACCTTATATTTGCTTCCCCCGTGCAATTACTTTTTTATGCCTTTCTTCTCACACACCGCGGTTATGATAACTATTCTGTAGGAACATTTGAGCGATTTAAAAAGTTATTTTGCCCCATCATCTTATCTATGATCAAAATTTAGACTAAATCAGTATAGTGGTATCAACTTGCAAGATAAAGTTTATTTATTATGGCATCATTCATTCTATTACTACTTGCTTGATTTAAGGGTCGGTTTTATAAACGTCCGTTAGTGAAATACTAAAAATAGTTAAATAGTCGTACGTATCTGATATCATCCTCATTCAGAGAAGTAGTGTATCTAAGGACATATGGCTTTATTATTGATTATATATATATATAGTGCTAATCGACGCTTGGCTGTCGGCAACGCGCGAAGTGTCTCGGAATGCACCATCTTGTTTGTTTTTGTTTTCTTGACTGTATTTTTGACTGTAATTATAATAATTTTCTTTGTTTCTTAATACTATGTATCTTTATTTATTTTCTATTGTTTATTTGTTTCTGTTGTGTCACTAGTTACGTTCGTGGTGTCAGTGAGGAGCGCCGACTGAAAATCAGTGCTATGGTTTACCCTAGCGTATGCTGAGGGGGGCTCTTTCATGGCATTACGCAACATTATTATTATGATGGTTGTCCTATTTTGTCAGTATTTTTGTATGTTATGTTGTGTGATGTCCTGAATAAATCTATTTTCTTTCTTTCTTTCTTTCATTATTTCAACTGGTATCACACTTTATCATCTCACCAAAGTACTAATGACAGCTTCCTTAACAACCTATGGAAATCGAACGGATACAATAAATCCGAAAGTTTTTCAGTGTAGTACATATTATATTTTTTATATTTATTCTTAAGACGCGGTCCAACCCCAATTTTAAAATAATTTACGATGCTTTACGTAAGGTTGTAAATCGCTTGTTACGAGTAGATTGGACGATGTAATGCGAAAATGCGTTAATTTTGTACGTTTTCTTTATATTTTTCGATATATACTAACACAATTGAAAAAACTGCTGTTTATTACTTTAGTACTATACATTGGCTATGTATTACCTAATAAAAATATAGTGTTATCGCTAAAAATTCTGAGAGTTTAGACGTGAAAGTTTATTTTTGTGGACCTATTCAGGATTTTTTTTCTGCTGAAAGAGAGTTATATTTATGAATTTTATTCGGTTATTACTCTTTTCCTATTCCTTTTCTAACCTTTGTATTTTTTCATAATATACTATCGATCTGTTTCGTTTAAAAATTCTGCATTTTCTTTAATCAGGGTACGAGCGCGCCTCATGGCCGGTCCCAATAATCTATCTATCGCCGGTTCACCTTACTAAAGATAGATATTTGACACTATTTGTATGGACGTTATGTCAAATTTCTATCGGTAGTAAGCAAAACTGTGGTTAGATAGATTATTGGGATCCGTCCTTAATGGAATGGATCAACGAATTTGGATTTCAATTTGGAATGGATAGTTTAGATCCAGGATGAACGCATAAACTGTTAATGAAGTTCAATGGCATACTTCACGAGAGATTGCGATTGTCGAGTTCCACGCGGGAAGAAGAAAGTTGTAATAATATTAGGTTGCTAATAAGTGTTAATAATTAGTTATAAAAAACATTGTATTGTTGTTTAAGACAGAAAAATGCACATCCTCGGACGGGCTTCGAACCCGCGTCCTCCGTGTCAGACGCCATAGGCCTCTGAGGCATACCGTCCATACATCGAATTATAACTATCTGGTTTTAACCGTCGTATGGGGACGTCTAAAGTATTTAAGAAATATTATTTCCTAGATATTTATTTATAATTTTTTTTTAATCATACAAACAGCCGCCACTAACTGCATACTTTCATCCTTCTTATTCTCAGAATAAGAGAGAAAGAAAAGACACATTATGTCGGACGGTTTTTTTTTTCGATTATACTTAACTTTTTACTAGATGCTATCCACGATATCATTCTGCGGGTTCAATCCGTTCCATTTTAATGGCATCCCCACTATTTACGTGTAGAATGGACATTAGACGCCCGAATCCCCCGCAAATTACTGTTTTACGGCTCGTTTACATGATGCCCGTTGCTTATATTATAGAGATAAAGCTGGCATTGAAATTCAGATTAGAAGTAGGCGATGAGCGTTTTTGTTTAGGTTGCAAATTAGAGGTTATTGACTTTTGGGAAGATTTTAACTGTAGGTTTCTTCGTGACTATACGTACGTATGCAATTCCTCCGAGAGAATTATTTATCTATAAAACATATCTAAATGAGAGATGAAACACGTTACACGAGCAGTAGTTACCAACATTGATGCTTCACGAAATAATACTTTTTTAAGTTATTAGGAGACAGTACAAGCATGAGGCCCTGGGGGCCAATTCTGTTATTTGACAACGTTCAACAATCTACCCCGCTGCAACTGCAGTTCAACTCCGGTTGTCGTTCGATAGTTTGGCAAAAAGCCATTCTACTATTTCTGTAGACAAATTGGATTGTTGCGTCACTTAAACATAACATAAGCGCTACTTTTTAATAAATATATAATTGACACTATTATATACGAATATGAGTTAACAACGCGTTCATGATCTATCGAGTTAGCACAACATAAAGTTTTGATCGATCGCTGGCGTCAATAGAAACGTAACTGCAGCTGGACTGTTTTTCGATAGCAGAATTAGAAAACGCATAAAAGTCGCCGTTCATCTATGGTTCGATTGCAATTTAATTAGTAGAATCGGCCCCCTGATCAATGGTAATCTCTGCCTAGAACAGATGCATTTCCTCACAAGTGACGAACTGCACGGCGCCCGTAACCCTGAGACATTAAGTTGTTAAATCTCATGTGCCTGTAATTTCGCCGCCAACCATGAAAAACTAATACAGAGTATTGCGAACATTACCGATTCTCTTTAGTAAAAAGGTATGTACATATTACGTACACTATGATCTGTTTGCACGGACCCTTGAGTGCCCTTGATTAGATATTGGTCATCATATCATGTTGTGTGTTGTGACTTGCTTCTTATATCGATTATATCTGCATTATGTTTCTTTGAAAGTGTATTGATAATAGTGAGAGTGTGTGATTATATCTGCCTCGTGTATTGAATGAAGTATTTAATTGTATAAACATAACTTTGTGTATTAAGGTGCTGTCATATCACGATGTCGATAAAAATGAACGGTTTTTAAAGCAGTTCATCTCTTAAGCAGCGATTTAATTAAAACTAAAAAAAATCATATGACATTTTTAAGACTTCTCTAAGTACACATTGACGGAATTAAAACTTATTTTAACATACTAGAGTAGGTACATTAATTTTTTTTTCCAATAAACCATTTAATTTTTCAAAGCAGTTTTTCTCTTTATTCACTATTATATTTGTTATGAAACACATATCATAAAATAGTAATTTTAATACACATACATTGACGGATTTTTTTTTTATTTAAGTGTGTACATTAGTTTTTTATGTGTTTTGTACGTTTTTACGCCATGCTTGATTTCAAGTAAAGGAAATTGAACGTAGCCAAGCGCTGAGCTGACAGCGCCTTAACACAAAATGATGTACAAAGATTAATAAACGCTCAAAAGTTTAGTAAACTATTTGTTCAAGGAAAAGTGCACAGAATGCTGGCTGCATTTCCCCGTTGAATAGCTATACAAATTTTTTGTGCAAAATATGAGCCAGCATTCTGGTCGCCTGACGCTTTAACCAAATGTTTGGCATAGTCCTTGAATATTTCGTATGTGCCTAGAAAACCTAAATTTTGTGCCCCAAACGGCACACATATGTAACCTTCATCGAGATTGGCTTATTTGCACCGCATAATGTTTTCGGCATTTGTCGATGCCACATTTGTTTTTTTGTTTTTAAGTATAAAAGTAGATTTTATGCACCATTTTAGTATCATTACTTTAATCTAAGATACAATAAATTAAAAAATGAATATTATTGAAACACTGTTTCATATGTTCAACTTGATTGCATGCTCGTATTTTCCAACTTGATTCCATATGAATCACTGTAGCAATGAGAGCGGATCAATACAGCTGTTCGACAGTTTAGCATGTTTAACAATACAAAATACCAAAAAGTGTATAGTATTACATTTTTCGAATTCTATTGAAAAATTGTCATTTAGAAAGATATAAAAAGTTTTTTTCTTTTTTCTATAACTTAAATATATATAAACTTTGGTCCCGTTTTCTATTATCTTTAATCTATTATGGGATAACTTTTTGAGCGATCGCTTTATCGCTCAAAAAGTTGTCCCATAATTATAAGCGCTTTCTTTGACGCCCAGTGTATTTAGAAATACTTATCAGTCATTTTAGAAAATATCATTTAACTTAGCTTTTCTGTAATCTACGGGATTGTGTATGTAAGATTTCTCTTCTTCGACTAGATCAGAAATCCTTCTGATCAATTTATGAATCTCAATCTAATTGAGGAATAAGCCCTATATCATCTAAAACCGTAACAATCAAAGATTCTCCATGTAACAAGCGGACACGACAAAACCGTTTGCATCAAACTTTATTTCATCCCGGGAATAGACCCGTGCCCTCTCGGAACTCGACAGGTTAAGTGTCTGAAACAGTTCCCCTTTTAGGGATGTTATTGTTCCAGTTATCGATATTTTCGTGATGATAATATCGATACTATTTCCTACTACTAAGTTAGTAAATATAATATCCCCTCACCAGTCGGTTGTCAATATAACAATGAAATTTCTATTGTGTCTGGGTCGTTCGACTGATGAAGTATTAAAACAATAGCGCCTCATAAATATTATATCAAGTGCTATATAATGTTCAAAAATTACTACGACAGTAAAAGTATCAAAGATTTGCTCAATATGTAGGGTTGCCATCTCTAAAATTGGACAACCAGGACAAGACGCTTGAAAACCGCGGATAATCGAGCCCAGAACCCGGACATGTCAACAGGTATTTTTAAACATAGTGTAATAAAAATGTCGTTAATCACAATTTTCATTTATTATCAGACCATAAAATTAAATTCATCAATTTAAATGTATCTAACAAAACAAGATTTTATTACAGTTCGTTACAAATTGTGTCAATAATCGGTTAGATTTTTTTATTTCCGACTTTAAAGTTTTAAACCCGGACTACAAATGAAACCCCACCCGGAGGCTCCCAGGATGCCCTCTAAACTAATACAAATCCGGGGAAAACCGGACGGATGGCAACCCTATCAATGTCATATTTCAGAAAGAATTTTGTGAGTCTAAAGAAGTCCAAATATAATGCTCTGTTAAAATATTGATGTGGACTACTTTTTTATATTTTTTATTGTAGAGTTTTGTCATTCTCTGCATTTATTAAGTATACATATTCGTCAATGGTTCAAAACACCATGTTTTGTTATACGAGTAGCAGTTCTTATAGTAACAAGTAAAAATGATAAATGTGGGAGTGCGCATCTCTGCATTAGATAATAATACCGACTTAAACAATATTTTTATATATTATTTGTTATAATTAAACCAGCATGATTTTTGTTTCGTCTATTTCTTTAGAATTACTATAGTTTAGAGTGAACACATAAATCTACACATGTATCGATAAATACAAGTTCAAACATATCGATACTATTCTATCTTCGATAGTTTATACGTATATTTAATCAACAATCCCTAAAAATAGTTCCTTACAAATAGTTGTCCTACAAATCTTGCAGACCTACGAGGTCAGGTAGAATTCAGTTTGATCTGCAAAGCTGTTCCGATGTTATTCTAAACGGTTTAACTCATTAATAATGCTTTTCACTTGGTCAGGCAATACTAGGCTAAAGTTAGACTACGAAACAATTTGATATAGATTATTGTAAGGTACTAAGGTTGACCCACATTCAATAATGAAAATCGATTTTAATTGGATCCGTATGTAATTAAGGAACTACGAAATTACGTTTTTTTTTTTTTTAATAAGCATACATTTTATTACCTTATTCTAAATTCTGCCAAACTGCAGAACAGTTTGTCGGCAGATACACATTACGTGACTACCTACCTCTTTTTTGTTTTGGTTGGAAGGCCTTATTTTATTTGAGGAATACTTAGGTATATGAATGTTTTCATCACCATCTCAGCCGTAGGACGTCCACTGCTGAACATATGTCTCTCCCACCGTAAATGTGTATACGTACATTACATCTTTATCGTTATATCTTTATCGTTATGAAATACGAGTCGGTCATCGCCATTAAGACCAAGGGCAAAATGAGTCTGCACGAGAGCGTCCCGCACGCGGTGGTTGCAGTCTCGTGGCACACCAGGACCTTCACCTACTACACCGACGACGAAGAAGATACCATCAGCCGTTTTGTGCGGCGTGCGGTGTCTGCGTCACCGAATGCCATCCGCGACTACAACCTGCAGATGCCCATAAAAGATAGGAACGAGGAGGTGACGGAGGCCCTGTACCGGGTGGAGAAAGCGGACTTAAATGAAAATGAGTTTATAAAAAAAATTTATCAAGGAAAATAACGGATTTTGTATTAGGTATACCTTGAGCATTCACGCTCACTAAAAGGCTTCGTCTCGTGGCGGCGTCGTGTGGCGGGTCGTCCTCTTCCCTCAAATATGGTTGAGGAGGGCGATGGCTGGCACACGCTGCTTGTGGGAGCCGGTCTGCTCTCGGTATCTACGACATTTATAAATAAGTTAAAAGTCTGTTTGTGTACAAAAAAATATAGAAATGCCCTTCTGGCCTCATCCTAAAAATATTTTTGTATGTGCCCCTCAGGATAAGAAATAAATAAAAATGTTTAATGCCTTTCAGGCCCTTATAATATATCGTATGTGTGCCCCTCAGGCTATAGGCCCTTAGGCATAACTGTATATTTGAGTAACCTCGTTACTCAAATATAGTAATAATAATAAGTAACGTTTGAGCTAAACTGCATTGCCCGTGGTCACGAGTAGACTGAAGAAGCAAGTGTCATCGTCCTTACGAGCGAGAAATAATGTAATAACTACCCGCATTTTTTTAAGTTGTCTTTACCATTGTCACCATATATTGTAAAAAAAATATCTGTTGAAATTAAACTATAATTCATTAAATACAGCTTACAATACAATCGTATCAACGGATACACTGCTTAACCCGTTAGCGGCTTCGCTGGCTTCACTCCTTTAGGGGTGAAATTTTCCAAAATCCTTACTGCTACAATTTCAAGTTCATCATGTAGTCAAGTCAAGACAATTATTATTATATATATGGGAAGATGTTTAGAATTTATGGAATACTAGCTGCTCTCCGCGGTTTCACCCCCGCGGTGATGGATGACGATGATGATGATGAATCTTATATAGCCTATGTTACTCAGGGTGAATGTAGCTTTCCAGTGGTGAAAGAATTTTTGAAATCGGTCCAGTACTTTTTGAGCCAATTCGCTACAAACATACATACAAATTTTTCCTCATTATAATATTAGTATATATTATCAAACTACATAAAACATACATACAGTCTAAAATTCCTAGACCAGATAGAATTAGACGGAGAAGTAGTTTAGACACCTCGAGACCTAGATATTGGTTAAGGTAACGGATGCAGCCATTTTGTAGATGGGATCTGGAATAACTTATCAATGGATGTAAATATAGACGGCCTAGAATAGATAAACACGTACAAAGTTCAACTCAGAATCTGTTACTGAGAAACTGTTTTGAGAGATAACCCAGATTTCAGAAATTCTGTCTAAAAGACTTTGGTAATATTCCCTTCTTCTATAATATTAGATATATTCATATTTTTATACGATGATTTATAAAGCACTAACGCGTGCTTAGCGAGACCAAACATTGCAATTTTAGAGAGAAAAATTCACATACTCGGACAATATTCGATTCTGCGTCATCCGACAATCCGTATCCGACGAAGGCGCTGGCGATACGTATTGTGCGTGTGCGTGTATACGTATCTGCTTGTATTTACTGTACGCAACTGTCTTGAAACTGTCAAGTAATGCAATATTCTTAGCAGATCAGTTTACGGACATGACGAGTTCCGTGGCGTAAATAATCGTAATCATTCGTCATCATCGACACATACGATGTACATTATGGATATAAACTATGATCATTCACTCAAACTCTTGAAAAATTTTAATATGATATTCTAGGCAAGTGGCCCACCCAGTTATTGACCGCATCGGCCAAACGGTAAACTGTTGAGTATAAATAAATAACAAGGAAATAAATGATAGCGTATATATTGTAGTTGTATTATAAAATTATTATTTTGGGATTTTAATTTAAACACGTCAATTTAAGAAAATTAGTCACAAAAGCAAGAAATAAACGTTTTTATCATTTGGCAATGAGTTTTAATGACCTCCAAAATATTATGTACAGATTTATCACCGTCTTTCTATTTATCCATTGCTCGAAGATCATCGCACTCTTTAATAAGTAGACCAAACCAAAATATTTGAAATATAGACAGTCTCAGCTTTTTTCGGGTCTACCTCTGATTTTCAACAAGTCGTCTTACTTCTAAAAGACGTAGTTCGACAAGTCATTAATTCGACAGGACATATATTCGACAACAATTTTATCCCAAAAGTGCTGCGTTATATCTCCTTTTCGAGGTGTAGGCCTAATCCTAGCGCTTCGTCGGCCGATGCCGCGGCACGCTCGCTACACTCGTTCGGCTCGCGCTTTATGTAGTCGCCATTTCAACCTAAGGCCCCTCGCTCCGTTCGTCGTCGCACCTATTGTGATTGCTCTGACTAGATACTCCGCTCAGATCTGTGGAAGTAATTCTTGTCGAATAAATGTTCTGTCGAAGCAATGACTTGTCGAACTATGTTTTTTCGAAGTAAGCGGCTGTCGGACTTAGCGAAATTCAGAGGCTTCTTTTAACTGTTTCTTCTCTAGTTTCTTCACTTCTCAACAAATAATCTACTTACACATTATTACGTGTTATAACGCGTTAAACTTCTTAAGTAAATTAAAGTTTGAACGTATTCTGTTCGCGACACACGGCGCGAGTTCGGAGATAGTAAAACTTTCCGCGTGTAATTAATGGGTGCTTAGTTTCATTCTCGCTTTGGTACTTTGCTACTTATTTATGACTAGCTGCGCCTCGCAGGTTCACTCTAGTGCAGGTGGATGATACTGATGAGGAAAAGTATCCTATGTCCTTCCCCGGAACGTAATCTATCTCGTTGCCGAATTTCATTACGATCCGTTCAGCCGTTTAGGCGTGAAAGCGTAACAAGCAAAGTCATTTTCGAATTTAAGTTATGGACGGGTATATTTTTATTTCATTGTTTTATCATTAGAACTTTAAAAATAACCACATGCCTCCTGCAAGAGTTGGGTTTATAGAGAATATTACATTGATACGAACACCATAATTTTTTTCTTCTAGAAATATAATACGTTGTTATGAATAATTATATTTTTGTCACTGTATTCCACTGCATTGACTAGATGTACGCGTAGGGTTCTCAAGTGCTTTGGTCACGTGGCACGGCAGAAGCCGGATAATTTAGAAAAGCTGATAGTTGTCGGCCACGTGGAAGGGAAGAGAAGTAGAGGAAGATCACCGAACCGATGGACCGATATTGTAAAACAAGCGTGTAAATCCCCATTCACGCATCCATCCAACTTTCGCAATCAAAATAGAGAAGCCTGGAAGATCTTCGTGGGAATAACCACTTATGATGACCACGACCCTCAGCCATGAGGCAACGACGTAGAAGAAGAGGTCCTACTGTATTAGCACACAATTAGTTCTGGGCCCCGCAGAATTTAATATAAAATTTAAACCACGTGACATTTTCCTATCTATTAATCGCCCAAGTCACATCTACCTTTTTTATTTATATTAAAAAATCTAAAAGCTACTACATCTAAATCTATTTCGTATTACACGAATGTTTAGTGTAAATGTAACGTATCCCCAATGAGATAACACACTCTTAAATCATGTAAACAATTTGTTTCACGCTCGATTTTTCATTCATCCCGCAAGATTAATGCGTGATTTCCGGCGAAAGTCCACATAACAAACTGCGCGCGCCGAATTGATCTACTGCACGTGTTTTTACTACGTACACGTAAACTTTGAGTACATTTTTTTTTCTTAGAATTTATCTAATGTTATTTACAGTTTTGCAACCGTTTCATAATGTTTTCAGTGTTATTTTATTGCATAGATGCTTTGTCATGTAATAGTAGTTTATGCAACTGTCATATAATAGAGGGCATTAAAACAGGAGTGTAGTTTTTTCAAAATAAGATAACACGAGTGTTTTAATACCTAATTATATGCAGTTGCATACACTACTTTATTTAATCTCATGACATTTTTGCTACTAAAGTTTTATCCAACAAAATATTACTCAAATTCGTATGTACGAAATAGCGCCAAAATGTGAAAAGTCTTCTTCTTCTTGTTTGTATGGCTTGTGCGGCGTAACCACAATTTTCTGAATCTGTTATTGGTCTATTGGCTCGGAACCAGCGCGTTGCGCGCGCAGCGCGCTCACCACAGATAATGTGTACTTAAATTGAATTGAAACCTCCTTGGTCGGGACACATTGTACTTTAATAATTAAAAAATTGTTTTAAAGCATTGTTTTGGTAGGAGAATAATGCTTTAATTTTTTTTTTATTTTCTTAAAGAAGTATGTAAATAAAATATGCCAATAAAAGTCTGTATTTCATTTCATAATTAGAATATTACCGAATGAGATTATATAAATAAGTTTTTACATTGTCCAACTAATCCAACTTATAATTAATGCGTAAGTTTGGTTGTTACTATTGTAAGTTGTTACTCTTTCACGCAAAAACTACTGAAAGGATTTTAAAGAAATTTGGTATGTAGATAGATGAGGCGCTGGAATAACATATAGGATACTTTTTCATCATCATCATTCATCACCACGCGGGTGTAACCGCAGGGCGCAGATAGTATTATATAAGTGAAAGTTTATTACTCAATCACGCAAAAACGGCTGGATGGAATCAGATGAAATTTGAAGTAGGTATGGTTCGAACCCGGGATTGGCACATAGGCCATAGGCACTTTCCGATTTTAGGGTTAGGTGCCACGATATTCCATTCGGACGAATTCCAAATGTTTTAAGCCTATTTGGCGTAATTTATCATTTAGCGTTTTGGGGGTCAATAAACTTATCATATATATATTGTTCCATATTTATTTATTTATTCAAGTCTGGCAATTTTTTTTCTAAATACGTGCGTTGTATATTGACATACTGCCTGCGTATTTACCTAATCTCATGTTTGCATAATGTGTTGTAAACGTGTAATTAATAGCATTTTATTTATTATGTATTTCTAGTTTATGCCTATTTTGAATCTCTCTTTTAAGCAACATTTTGTAGAGAAATTATTTTGCTAAGTAATTTTTTTCTACCCTTAGTATCATCATTTCAACAATTAGACGTGCACTGTGGATATATATATATATATATATATATGGCTCTGTATAGATTTCCAGAAGGATCGGTTGCAGGTTGACAGTCCGGTGTGATGAAGGCCAAAGTCCCAGAAGCGAGAACGTATACCTGTAGGCTATATGTTTCTCAGTTGCTAACAAATGTTGATCGAAAACAATGTCACTTTCGTTAGCTCCTGTCATCAATTTACTAACATTTTTGCTTACTAGAGTTGTCAAAAGTGACATAGAGCTGCCATTTTTCAACATGTGTTAGAAATTGAGATACATTACAGTCCTGTTGTAAGGTAGAAAACTATCCAATAAGGTGTCCACCTTTTTTTCTACCTTGATATCATACCATAATTTATTTTCTTCTCTACCGATTTCTTCGAGGATTTACTGCCGCAACGTTACGCCATATCCCATATATTTTTACATTTTTACGCAACGAATGATAAATTCTTACGTTATGCAGGAAACTGTTCCTACGACCGACATCCACTTAAATAATTAAACAAAGAGTCTACAATCGATTTTTCGATCTGTAAGATTTTCAACCTATGACTACATTTCAAACACGCGTCAGAATCGATCCACGCTGTTTGTTTGTACTACTCCTGATGTTAACATGTTGGGATTCGTGGGGCAGACATGTTATTTGTATATATGCAACTGTTTTTTTCTATATTTTGAAAGATATTCACTTTGTATCGAGCTCATATAGTTGAGATAAGGATTAAAAGATGATGGAAACGTAAAGCTCTCAATAAAATCCTTAATTGATCATTTTTGAAACCACGTGATCGTGGGTTCGTGCAATCGTGGTTTTATGGCGTTTTATCTACCGACTTCCAAAAAGGAGGATGTACTCAATTCAACTGTATTATTTTTTTAATGTTTAATTGTTACCTCATAACTTTCGACTGGGTGAACCGATTCTCTAAATACTCTTTTTTGTTTAAAAGCTGGTGTTTCCCGTGTGGTCCCATTTAAATGTCATAAAATTCGGTGGAGTACTCTTTGAGTTCCACGACAATTACTGAATAGAATGGAGGTCGGTTTCAAATTTTACTTGTCTCGACGTTGATCATTGATCTTATATACACATTGATATCATAAAGTTTTTGCAAGAAATATGATATAAGTAAGCTAAGGAATAATTGTAGTTTTTGTACCGATGGGGCGATGTGATCGCTTACAAAGCCCTTTTTTCGTGTATCTGCCCAATAAAAAAATATCTAATATCGCTTGTCATATTTAAGCTTCTAACTACGAGTATAATCATGACGTCCTAAACAAAAAAAAAAAAGCAGTTGCGCCATATTTACGAGTAAACTGATCTGTTTACTCGTGAACATGGCGCATGCAACTGTGCCGAAATACATATACAATGTAAAATACAATACATGGTAAATATCCCGTTTCTAAAGTTAATCCTCTCATTATACTCATTTCAAAACTCATTTCTATTAACACGTACTACAATGCTCTGCCAGCGTACGTTTTTACTTGCAGCTATGCCCTCGTCATAGGGGCGGCGATCAACGCAGCTTATGGCTGCATTAATGATCATCACTTCTTGATACCATTTCGGCTTTCCATCAGGAGACCGTTTATGTTAACGCCGACTTTCTTCCAGTTAAGTTTGCGTATGATGGACTCTAGCACCGCTATAAAGATTGTTGGTGAGACTGGGTCTCCTTGCCATACACCTCTTTTTATTTGTATGAGTGGCCCAGTAGTCTCAGGAGAGAGGGCGTCACTTTGATGAACCATTATAAAAAAAATACTACCCTTTTGCCAAGTATCATAAACATCCGATCAAGCATTCCCTAAGGTATCGTTAACATAAATTTACATACGTACAAACAATTAGTCAAATTTACACCTTCTTCCCACTAGACTCAGTGGGTCTAGCACGAATAACTGCGTATATGTAACGTAACGTGTCGTACACGTGAAACAGTACAGACTGACATTTATCTAGGGCAACTTTGACACAGATATAACTCATTGTCTGTACACCGAAGTGTGGCATGTTGACGCTTTCGATACGAATACTTTTTCGCAAATTGATTGTGCTACGGCCTCTGTAAGTTATATATCAAATACTAACTGACCCGCCAGCGGCTTCACTCGCTTGGTTTCATCATCATCATCATCTCAGCCGTAGGACGTCCACTGCTGAACATATGCCTCCCCCATGATTTTCCAAAAGGACCGCTTGGAAGCGGCCTGCATCCAACGTCGTTCTGCGACCTTCATCAGGTCGTCTGGCCACCATGTCGGTGGACGACCTACGCTGCGCTTGCCGGTCCGTGGTCTCCACTCCAGAACCTTTCGGCCCCATCGGCCATCTGTTCTGCGTGCTATGTGCCCTGCCCACTGCCACTTCAACTGGCTAATCTTTTGGGCTATGTCGGTGACTTTCGTTCACCTTGCTTGGGATATGAAACCACGGAAATAAATTGGATTCGCCCCCTTTGGGATGAAATCAGTTTGCTTCGAAAAATCCTTTCTTTGATGCTTACAACCTTACAACGTAAAAGTAATTCATGCTACTATTTCAAGTTTGTGTTTCAGTGGTATAGACGCTGCTATGACGAATCGGTAATTATTGTACAGCGTGTAACAAATGAACACTGAACATGTATCCAGTCAGGATTCACATTGCTAAGTATTAAACATTAAATCGCTTATAAGTTTTTTCGTATAACGTTGAAAGATATATAACCTATTCTTGGATTTTGTTTAGGCCAATGCGCTCTGCAATCCTCACGCCACCTATTCATTCAACTCCGTCCCCCTACCCTGCATGCGGCCTTTCGCCTACATATATCTACACCTCACTGTTTTTTGTTATGGTATAAAATATAACTATAATTTAAATCTCTCTCCCAATCTGTCTCAACCAACCATTGTGCATGCAAAGAATACGTATTATTTGCGACCTCACACTAATTTATGTTTATTTTATTTATGATACAGTATTATATTTATCATACCTTATGTTTGTTTATGATATATGAGTATGTACCCTACAACCTTTGTATGTTATTTTCATTGTCACTGCTGCACTATCTTCTCCACTTTTTCGGTCACGGCTGAAAACCAGCGTTGGGTGTTGATAACACACCCAGCACATGCTGAGCTGAATACCAGTACTTGCCTTCAGAAGTATTCAGACACATGAGACGAGCGTAGTGTACGTAGGTACATCCGTAGTCTCTGCCTGCCTTCCCCTCCAGGGTTCAGGCGGGACTTTATGTAAGTGTCTTTATGTTCCACTTTGTTTATTCATTTGATATAACAAATGAATCAGTCTCAGAAGGAGGAGAAGGAAGGAGTTCTCTGAGGAAGTCAGCTCTGTGTTCTGTATATGTTTAAGTACCCAATAAAAATGTTTCTTTCTTTTCTTCTAACTTTCGCATGCGGCGCATCGCAGCCCTGGCCCCGCTTATGCCTCTTGTTTACCTAGTCTACGTTCTGGAGGTTAGTGTCGTCTTTGGACTAGTTGTTCAGGGATGAATCTGCTTGAGTATTAGAAATATTTTGGTAATCAAATTTAGCTAGGTTATAGATTATATCCCGGGGAAACGCATAAGATAGAGCGGGTGAAACCGCAGGCCGATACTAGTATATCATAAACACTGTCCATAAGCTTTTATTTGAAATGGCTACAATTATAAATACGTCTTCTTATCTCGAAGTAAAAGCTTCCAGACGTTAAGCGCCGGAAGTGTTCCACACTGTAGGCATAGCCCGCCCACATTAAAACATTTCTGTAGATAAATCAAATTGGTATGTCTGTCTGTTTATTGAACCTGATGACTTCATTATACGCGTGGGAGTTTGTGTTTACTATACTCGTGCTCTACAGGTTTGGCTGCGGTTTATATAAATGTTTCTTGGACACGTCTATGGTATTTTTGACCGAGCGAGCGAAACATCTGTACTTAAACTGGACAAATTGACTTTCTTCTGTCCGTATGTTTGTTAGGTTGTATGTTGGTCGTCCTGTGCAGGTCGCATTTATCAACCAATTTTGACGAAACTTGGAATGCATGTTCTACTATTCAATGTATTTTTTTTGTCATCGGTGAATTTCGATTGGGTGGGGTACTTTTCCTAAAAAGAGGGGTAAGAGTTGGTTTCGCAAGCAATCAGTACCAACTATACTCCAATTTAAAGTTAAAGAAAAATATTCTTAAATGAACTGATCTTTCAAGATGCGTACCAAAAACGTATTAATGTACTTGACAAAAAAGTTTAGTATCAGCATATTACATTCCCACTGCTGGAACTCTAGCCTTATACTTAGAGAGCGTAGTATGGGCTGTAGCCACCACGCGAGCTCAGTGTGGTTTGGTGGATAGGCCAGTGACCAGTAATGTCAAACTATTCTAGTTCCTTGCCTAACGACTGTTAACCACGACTGACAAATTAACGTGCCCTCTAAAGTACACAAGTGCTCAGTTAAAATTGCTAGTAACGGTCACCCATCCATGTCTTGACCGTAGCATGGCTTAACCTTGTTTATCAGTTGAGAAGAACAAAACAAACTCAACTGTGAGCGATATACAATATCCATACACAAATAGGTTATAATAATAAAGGTATCTACCCACTATACCGTCCCCTACCATGACCGTGCTATGAATGTATCAGGCACGGAAACTTGTATGACACGGCCTACCATACCCCCTAGAACGTATCAAGAGCAACAAGAGCAAATATTTAAATATCCTCGTCGAAAATTGCTGACGCTCCGAGCAATATGACACGCAACCGTGTTGGCCGTTAATGGAACGGTCTAGTGGGTATAGTCTCATACTTTTCAATACATATGGCTGACTCGTTCCTAGCACGGTCATGGGTACTTAGACCGCGCGGCCCCCAGTAACTAGAACGGCACCGCGATAAATAGGCGATAAAAGTGGGAAGAGGCAGTGCAGTGGGGGCGGAGGACGTTTACCGGCGGTTATTACGAGATTGCCGTCAGAGCAATCGGGGTTGGCAGTTTTCAAATGTCATTGTTTTCTGATGTGTACGTATGCTACCAACAAAACGTTAGATGCGATGTGCACTTGCTTTGTGCCGATGTTGACATCCCTGCACGCTTCTCGCGCCAAACCTGTGTCAATCAACGCTATAGTAGGGAAGACGCTCTACTTATAGATATTTACTTACTTTGTACATAGTATGAAACGGCGCGGTCATGGTATGAAACGGTGTAGTGGATAAACACCTTAAATTGTCTGTTTTATAATTTGTCGGGCGTTGCGAGCTGTCCTTGAAACTTTTCCAGTGACATTTAGTTTCAAACTCGGCCTGTTCCAAGAACAGAATCTGCCAAAAGAATGCCAGCATATGAATGATCATTTGCTATTAAAAGCTTCGACGTCACGCGGTTCGTAGACAAGTTTTGGTATGTGTTCCCGAATTCGACTCAATCGCACGAACTATCTAGTTACGGCTGTAGAAAATTTTAAGAATTTATCAAAAACAACGGCAGAAGTTTTTTCCATAAAATGGAACCGACTTGAACCCTAAAATGTGTGAAATAACATGTTGCAGTCGGTACCATGATACTCGTTGTTCAAAAGTACCTATTATCACTATGTTGTGTTCATGGTGGGTACCATTCACTTCGACAAGTTAATTCACACTTTTTAGTGTTGAAAAAAGTTTTTTTTTTGTAAAAATGTTTTGTTTCACCCTTTTTAATGACCCTTGATAATAACGGGATCGATTTTTATTCACAGGCAATGGTGATAGCTTCAAATCATCAAAATAGGCGAAACACTTTTCAGTTATTGGGAGTATTTCTCAAAAACTGCTGAATCGATTTTGATGTTATTTAAATGGGACCACACGGGAAGCACCAGCTTTCTAACAAAAATAAATATCATAAATAGGTTCACCCAGTCTTCGACGGATTTCTTCTTAACTTCAAGTTCTAAGGTAACAAAACAAAAAAATACTGTAGAATTGAGAATTCCTTTTTTTGGAAGTGTGTTAATGTATGATTTTGTATTGAAATTCTCGTGACACATATTAAACTATTGTTATTAACCGGCAAACATTCACGTTAGGGATCGAATACGCCGACCCAAATGTACCTATAGATAAACGATGTCGAAAGGTCCTCGCATACGTCTAATAAAAGTACTAGTAAATAACCATTTTCATAACTATATAAGCTTGGTGAAGTGTTTAATAATCTGCCTTCTCTGTGAAGCAATAAAAATAATTTTAGAAAACTTTATCTAGCGCGCCTACTTAGGATGATCTTATAATTTTATAGTCCATCTCGAAATATGTCCGCTAAAATTAAAAAACTTCTGGAATAGAGTTGCATAGCTCATACGAAGTATAAAAAACAGGCGTGGCACTAGAATTTAATTGGATTAAGTTTGTATAAACCTTCAGATTACTAAGCTTAGTGCATTTGATCGAGTTTTAGAGTAAATATTGAAATATTTAATAAATGATTTGAAATGGTAAGTAGTGTTAAAATAGTTGCTTAATCTAATATATAAACATGAACTCCTATTTCTCCTTGTCATGCTATAATTTGAGAACGTCTTTACCGATTTCATTAATCTTTTTTTAATGTTTTCTAATACTCCGTAGAAGGTTATTACATTTTTTAAAAGCAGGAAATGATGGGAGGTTATATAGAGGCCAAAGCCGAGCCTACTACGCAAATGAAGTCGCGGGCAGACGCTAGTCTATATATATAAACATGAACCCCTATTTTTCCTTGTCACTCTATCTTGAGAACGGATTTACCAATTTCGATAATTCTTTTTTTTTTTGTGTTAGTTATTGTCAGGGGAAAAATAATCCAGAAATGGGAGGTTACGGCAAGGCCGAAGGCCAACCCTACTACGCGAAAGAAGTCGCGGGTATATATTAAATAGTAGAACCTGCATACCAAGTTTCGTCAAGATTGGTTGAAAAATGCGACCTGTACTGTACAGGTTACCAATGTACAACCTCACAAACATACGGACAGATAAAAGCCAATTTGGCCAGAGCAGGGCCGCTTCGCTCGCTCCATTAATTATGATACGCTGATATGATCAGTAACACATTCCAGAGATTACCTAAGTCAAACCACACGCCACATATATTTGTTTTGTGGTTGACCACAAACCAACAAAACAGCTTTACAAGCATTAGTGTATATTTACACGTCCTAAGCAAAATATACACATGTTGTCGTTCTAGATGTTATCAAAACTATCTATATAGATATATAGGGTGTTTGGTAGAGGGACCGACAAACCAAATGAGCGTGTTCGGGGGACCACTTGGAGAATACAAGTTGGCCAAAAAAAATCCCCGACCCCCCAATATGTTTAACTTTTTTTTGTGATTTTTCCCTTTTTCTCCGAAATTGTACCTATTTACCACCATAACATTTGTAAAATCTGTTTTAGACCGGATGTTTTTAGTTGAATTTGGTCTCTACTACACCTTCAGGCCACGCAAAGCAAAATTGGATACAAAACAGAGCTAACTGATTTAGTTTAAAAAAATTGAGGTGTCGGGGATTTTTTGGCCAACTTGTATTCTCCAAGTGGGCCCCCGAACACGCTCATTTGGTTTGTCGGTCCTTCTACCTAACACCCTGTATTATAGATGATTGTTATTTTCAAAAAATAACAAGTCGTGAGTCAAATGTCCTCCACAGTGCATTGCACTATATCACGCATTGATACACTTATAAAGATGTTTCGAATAAAATTAAATCTCACACGCGTGCACACACACACGTAGGTAATGACGTGAAGGTCAGCCACAGATATAATATATGTATATTACAATAGATAACGCACATGCGTGTACTTCCCGTGTCCGAACCCCGACCAAGCGTCAAGGTTGGCCGCCGCTACTTACAGTCTGCGCGCGTTGTTGCAGCCGGACGGCCGCGAAAACTCAATTGCGTGATAATTAACTGCAATAGCCCAGTAATTTCGAGCCCCAAAGACATGCATTCTATCACAGGTAAGTTATTTTAAAATGATATTATGCGTACATTCACGTAATTCAATTAATTAAAAAGTCGGCACGCTAGGTTTTAATACAAATCTTACTTATTTTCTTTCTTTCTTTCTTCTAAATCGTGATACTTGCGGTATCTATTTATATATCTGTGGAGTCACCGGTCTGAAGTCGACAACCAGTTTTAACACACGGAATAATCCCCGAGTGAATCAACGCACGAGGAACGCCGATACAACCCATCATAAATAGCAACTATACTCTTTCAAAATAAACTTTATTTGTGACACGTTAAGGTTGAAAAACAAAAAAATAATATGTGTATGCATCTACCCTCATTTTACAATACACTTTACCCTGGAAATTATAGAGCTCAAATTGGGTTATTGACAAGTGTTTCGGAATACTGTACGCGAACGAAATATGCACAATATCGTAGTAGATCTGGAACATCGCCAAAAGCGATTTTTCGGCTTTAGGCTCGGGACAGACGATTTTTTTATACTCGGTGTGATTGATGGTAATGTTTGATGAGTATTTCTGTAGTTAAGGGGAAGTGATTGGCAGCTGCTGGTGGATAAATTGATCGAGATTTTGGTGTATTGTTTTAGTAACAATGATTGGTCAAATAACTTTTATTTATGGTAGGAGACGGTACAAGCACGAGGCATAGCTAGTGTTAAGCAGTAACCTCTTCCTAGAATAGATGCTGTCCTTCGCAGACGACTGTACTGCGTCTGTAGCACTGAGACATCTAGGTTTCTGCCTGTAATTTCGCCGGCACCTAACCACGCGCGGATCCACCGTAAAAGACTTGACATCAGACTTTCATATTCATGAAAATTAATTAATAATTACATGTATTATATTTACATTAATAATAAAAAATAATTAATTAATTTGCATTAAACGTAAGCTTCTTTTAAATTTATTTTGACATCATTTGATATCCATTGTAGTTGTTTCCAGCGAGTTGCAGAGCAAGAACATCTTATATCTCCGAGTAAAAAGCGCAGTGCTTTGCCATGCACGGGTTTGAAGTGCTGGTACAGCACTTCAAAACCGTTCAAAATTCTGAATGGCACTGAACTGTTATGGGCAAGCGTGATGCTTAACATCAGGCAAGCGACTTGATACTATATCGATCATGGGAGAGTTCATGCTACGTCTCGTGCTTTGCTGATTTTCGGGTGGCTGTGACCACAACCTTTTTTGTGCGCTGGATCCGCGCCTGAACTATACCTTTCAAACTAGAACACAGTACTGCGAACATTGCTGCTTCATGGTAGAAAAAGTTATGGTACTTCCCCGGACGAACTCATTCACAAAGAGTTGTATACTTTGGGCTTAGCACGCATATCTGCGTGCGTGTAACGTAACGTATCGTTCACGTGAAACAGTACAAACTGTCATTTATCTAGGGCAACTGTGATAACTCATGACTATACTATGAGATAACTCATAGTTTGTACGCCGAAGCGTGACGCGATGAAGCTTTCGATACAAATTTCTTTTTCGCATATTGTTTATGCTACGGCTCTAAAAACTAACTAAGGTATAATTAGCAAATGTTTTTTGGAAGGAAACAAACTGAGTTCTTCTACAGTTATTAACAGGCAAGTAGTTGCATGCTTAAGAGTTAAAGGTTTATTTTTCTCTTTAGGATGACATTCCCTGTCACACATCAATTACTCACCGGGCTTTGAGTGATGTGCTTTAAAATTATATTAATATGTAAGAATGTAGGAAGCCACCTTCTTACATCAAATTCACGCACATTTTTCACGTAAATATTTTTACGACAAACATTTCATTGCCATTTAATTATAACTGCGAATAGAATGTAGTAACTAAAACTGTCGTGTTGCTAGGCCTTAGAAAGGCAAGGCATGTGACAAAGTGGCGTCAAAAGGCTGAATAACATGTTAGATTTTGTTGTTAGTTGCCTATTTTTATAAATTAATGGATCTGTTGGAAAAATCAAAACCTAACTGGCAACACAAATTGGTCAGGTGGGTAGAAAACTTTGGCTTTGACTCATTCTGGTGACAGCTAGCGAGCGGCACGGTCGCAACTGAGACAAGATTATTCGTGTACAGACGGTGTCGAATGCACTGGGTAACAAAGTTGTTTGTGAGTAATACAGACGATCAGAAAAGAACTGATAGATAGGATTGGTATACAGACGGTGCGGAATGAATTGTGAAACAACACTTTGTGAACGATACAGACAGAGTATTGGTGGAATGTAATAACGATATATGGAATAAAGAATCATTAAGGTAATCATACAGTTTTTATTATACTTAATACTAAGAAGACCTAGTTAGGTGCTTGTAAAATTATAGTGAGGTAGCAACCAAGCTTATGGTTTACATATCAGAAGTGGTTATGACCGCGTGCTTTTGTACTTTTCCTGGCAATTTTAATTATATGGCCTGATTTCATTATTTTCATTTTTAAATATGGACCTTTATGTTATGCGATGGGGTTCAAGGGGATCAATATTTTGTTTATTTTTGAGCTCTGGCGCACCGTTTCCGAGATATCACCATGTTTCTTATTTGAACTGATATAACTTTATGTATTTTTTGTTTGTTATATATCTACATGATGCCGCATTGCCACATCTTGCCTGGCGGTGAGCCAAGCCGACGATCCCGCCAGGTTTAGGGAGACGGCCGCAGTCTGCGCCAACGTGAACGCAGACAGGAAATGCAGCACAAGGTGCCCAGGTGCCGACCAGCAGAGGCGCCAGCCGAGACAACGAGCGCCGCCCAGGCGCTGGCCGAGGCAAGGAGCACCGGCTGAGACAACGTGCGCCGCCCAGGTGCTGGCCGAGACAACGAGCGCCGCCCAGGCGCCGGCCCAGACACCGAGCGCCGCCCAGGCGCCGACCGAGACAGCGAAGGCTGCCCAGCAGGGGCGCATCCGAAATAACGAGCACCATGACGAACAAGGTCACGTAGTCCTTTATTTTCTTTCAATGCTGTTGATAAACTGTTACAATGGTTTAAAAGTAGTACATCAGTCTAACCATCCGAACCGAATGCTAATTATAGCAATAAATTAGATTTCAAAATCTATTGCTTGAATTTAACCCAACTTACTCGTAACTAAGTCAATGAATGCGCAGCGGTGTATAGCTGGGATGTTGTACCCACAGTTCAATTTGTCATGCAAAACTACAGGACTGGCCATGACATGATATCAAAACCAGATCACGATACTTTTTGCGGTCGGAGTAGCAGGATAAAGTTTAAGAGTATTCTCTTGTAACAACAATAAAACTATGGCCAATTATTTGAGGATAGGTTAAAACGTAAGAATAAATACAATAAGACCTTTAAAAATACTTTATGAAAAATAGGCATTCATCAGCAAATGCGAGATATCGATTAAACGTGCCGTAGACTGCCTCATTCATAAGTGACAAAACAACCAACTGCTTCAGTTTCTGCTAAGCAATTTAGATCCTACTAATCAACCAATAACAAGGGCAATACATATAGTATAACAATTAGTCGAGCGAATAGGTTAAACTAGACAATCGGGTTCATACTGCTTGATTGTAAGGAGAAAGGTCATGCATTCCTAAAAATGTGCCAAAACTCTACTCAGATGCAATAGCCGTTTTCTAATAGAAGATTTAAAACAGTATGTTGTGCTAGGTGGTGTACATAAAGCTATAAACGGCTTATTGTGACAGTGTCGCCAAGTTCAATGCCATGTCGGAATCAGAGTTTTGTTTGTTGTTGAAAGGATAGAGCTAGTCAATAGAGTAGTCGCAGCACCTCCGGAGTCCGAGGTAGCTAAATGACGATCTCGGTTTAACAAAATGAAAGAGCAGCAGCTACACATATAGGTAGCTCGGTATACAAAAGTCAAAAAAACTAAATTAATTTGCTTATACGATTTGAACACTGCTTTGCCTTTGAACTGCTTGATGTCAGCTGCACTAATATCACTGATCTAAAGATAGAACTTAGCAGTACCTGGCCTATGATATATTGTCATATAATGAACGGTATATGGTACGGCTTATGGTCGATGAAATGCTTCAAGCGGGAGTTGTTGGTCTACGTCCAATTATGCCAGCCCCATAATCTTACACGGCTCTGCATAGACTATCAAATGCTTAACTTCATTACAGCTGTAAAATAACGGTATCCCATGCCTGTAATTGAAGACGAAGTTTATCTATTATCCGGGCAGGCTAGGTACATCACCTTACACTTTACCCATTACTGAGAAGCACCAGCCGGACGGATAATACGAATTCAACCGCATCCCGCTTGGTTTGTCAAATGCGCCTGCTGTGATCCAACGCATGATGAGTCGCGAGTTGGGACCGGTACACTTCAACAAAGGGACCGTTTATATTGATAACCTAATTTGTGGTAAAGATATAGACGAAATTTTGAATATACTAGCAGTACTAGAACTTCTTGACAAACCAAACCTAAAACTAAACTTATCCAAAAGTAGTTTTCTGCAGAATAAAATTGATTATTTAGAGTATGAGATCAATTAATCCGGAATGAGACCAGGTTCAACAAAAAAAAAAAAAAAAAAAAAAAAATTTTGAGTAACTGGCAAGGATGTTTTTACAAATATTAATATGAACGTGTTGCGTATCACATTGGTGTGAGAATGGAGGGTTCACCCAATGAGATACAGCGAAATACGATAATAATGACATAATGTATTGAAGATCTGTTATGTGAGTGATAATTTTGAATTGATGATGATTAGATACGAGTACTAACATGATTGTAATAATGAAAACGGAAAATGTTTTATAATTTTTATATATATATTATATTTGCAAGAAGGATGGTTTGTAAATATGATGTATAAGGAAATGTTATCTGTTACATTGGCTGTGAGAATGGAGGGTTCACTCCAATGAGACAGAGCAATATAAAATGTACTTACTGTTACAAGAAGGAAGGTTTGTAACAGTAGATACATAGATGAGATTATTTGCGAGAATGGAGGGTTCGCATTACAAGAAGGATGGCTTATAAACTGAGCTGTTTCATTTGTTGTGAGAATGGAGGGTTCACTTCAATGAAAGAGCTCATGAATATAGATTGAATTGAATACATACTCTTGCAAGAAGGAGGGTTTGCAAGTGTAGGTATTGTATTTAAAATGACGAGATTAAGATATGATATTTTTATAAGACATTAATTGTTACTACCGTTTCGTTGTTCGATGTACACTTAATGATATGATATATGACTTAAATGTACCTATTTAGTTTTAACTTTTGTAATTAGGATGGATTGTAAAGATTTATTGTTTTATTGTTCAATACGACAAAGATAAAATAATAACGTAAACGTAGCTAATAATGTAAATATAACGTTAGTAGGTAAGTACAATAAGTCTTACATACATTTACCTTGTCATTAATTAATTACGGTTTAGTACCTATGTAATTTTATATAATTTATGCTTGCAAGTTGCGATCAGACTGAGCCAAGTGTTAGATATTTTTCCTGCACTTGTGCATGAGGACATGCACGTGGTCAGGATGGTCGAGTGTTAGATTTTGTTGTTAGTTGCCTATTTTTATAAATTAATGGATCTGTTGGAAAAATCAAAACCTAACTGGCAACACAAATTGGTCAGGTGGGTAGAAAACTTTGGCTTTGACTCATTCTGGTGACAGCTAGCGAGCGGCACGGTCGCAACTGAGACAAGATTATTCGTGTACAGACGGTGTCGAATGCACTGGGTAACAAAGTTGTTTGTGAGTAATACAGACGATCAGAAAAGAACTGATAGATAGGATTGGTATACAGACGGTGCGGAATGAATTGTGAAACAACACTTTGTGAACGATACAGACAGAGTATTGGTGGAATGTAATAACGATATATGGAATAAAGAATCATTAAGGTAATCATACAGTTTTTATTATACTTAATACTAAGAAGACCTAGTTAGGTGCTTGTAAAATTATAGTGAGGTAGCAACCAAGCTTATGGTTTACAAACAGTTTAGCGCTCGTTATTGTCTCGGATGTAGCAGGGACCAGTGGTTGTAAGAACCGCTTGCGGACGGTTTCAATAACCTATATATTATCGTTAGTTATCCCTACTAGATAAATTTGACACTATTTGTATAGAGTGCGCGACTAGCGGCCCTCGCTGCTAGACCACGCTCTCCATGAGGATGGGCATCAGTACTGCCCGAACACCGGTCGGAGTATAACGACTAGATGATAGAGTGCGCGACTAGCGGCCCTCGCTGCTAGACCTCGCTCTCCATGAGGATGGGCATCAGTACTGCCCGAACACCGGTCGGAGTATAACGACTAGATGATAGAGTGCGCGACTAGCGGCCACCGCTGCTAGACCTCGCTCTCCATGAGGATGGGCAACAGTACTGCCCGAACACCGGTCGGAGTATAACGACTAGATGATAGACGTGACTGTTTGCCGGTTTTACCATTTAACTATGAGTTCTCACGGATGTTTTTATGACACTATTTGTATAGACGTTATTTCAAATTTCTATCTGTAGTAGAGGAAACTGTGGATAGATTATTGAAACCGGTCATTAGGCTACTTCATTATTATAAAGAATATCAGGGACCGCCTTATTAGTATATAGGTAGTTTTAGGTTTCCTCTCCATACGACGTTGATACACAGTTATAGACGCTTCAGTCCCCTTCACACAGGTAATACTAGCGCACTATTGCGCCCAGCGGCAGAATATCTGGGAATGCGGTGATACGTTGTTGTATCACTATCAACAATGTGTTTTTAATCTTATGCTATCTGTGTTTTGTTTATACTGTCAACTCAATTGTTACACTAACTAGTTCCGATAGCTCTTTATTTATTGCAGTGATGAAAAATAGTGTGTCACTCGGGGAAAGATATTTTGTTTTACGGACGGCGTATGTTGAATTCCTCGTACCGCTCAGGATTCTAATTTAGAAGTATTAATAAGATCTCAGTGATTTCGAACTACTTTATTACTTTAGAATCTTTCATTTCGCTCTGAATACATATGAACCCTTTGCATCCCAGACACGTAAATATACGTCAGTGTAAGTGACTGTATTTATATCTGTGTGTGACCGTATGACATTATGGTGTCTTGGCATTAGCTGTAAGCCATACTGTATTGAATTACATAAATAAATTGTTTTAATTATCACACTCTAACCAGAAAATAACGCCCTTACCATAAAATAACGCCCTTACTACAAGATAACGCCCGTACAACAAAATAACGACATAACCACAAAATAATGCCCTTACTACAAAATGACGCCCTTGCCACAAAATAACGCCCTAACCACTAAATGACGCCCTTACCACAAAATAACGCCCTTACCACAAAATAACGCCCTTACTACAAAATGACGCCCTTACTACAAAATGACGCCCTTACCACAAAATAACGCCCTAACCACTAAATGACGCCCTTACCACAAAATAACGCCCTTACCACAAAATAACGCCGTTACTACAAAATGACGCCCTTACCACAAAATAACGCCCTTACTACAAAATGACGCCCTTACCACAAAATAACACCCTTACTACAAAATGACGCCATACCACAAAATAACGCCGATACTACCCCTTACCAAAAAATAACGTCCTTACTAAAAATAACGCCCTTACTACAAAATAACGCCCTTACTATAAAATAACGCTATTACTACAAAATAGCGCCCTAACCACGAAATAACGCCCTTGTCACAAAAGACGCCCTTACCACAAAAGACATGCTCCGTTGTAACACAAATAACTTATTCCATCTATGTAGCCACCCTAAATAATTGCCCTGAATAACAATTTTCTCAGGTGTGCGGTATCCGTACCCACGCACTGGACTTGTTTCCGTTTTTGTTTTTAGTGTCACTGAGTCATGATTGACATTGGCCCAGGTTTTTTCTTCTTGTTTTTAATTCGCGGTATTGCAATGCAAGATTAAATACGACAGAGTATTTAAGAGTTTCATCTCGGCCACGTGTAATATATTACTGGTGTAATGTACGTAATGATAATTGCTTGTTTTACAATGTTTGAGATTATTTTTTAATTTTGTTTAGTGTAATGCACACACATACTCGTACTGTCTCCTGTGTTAGTTAGTAAACGTCACAAGAGCCACGGGCAAAGGCAAAAGGCGAAGCTTGGTAGAAGCCAAAATAATACTAAATAAGTACTCGGAAGTAGGAGATTTAATAAACCCTACATTTAGGTTTTTTGTGGTCGTTTTAGCTTAAAATAGTTTGCACAGTTATGAATTGTGTAGAATGTAAGTAGGATTTGCGTAAGAGATTTATTAATCTCTACATTTAAGTTTTTTGTCGTCGTTTTAGCTTGGGATGGTTTTTGAATAGTAAATTAAGGATTGTGTAGATTGTAAGTAAAATTTGCGTAGGAGATTTAATAACCTCTACATTAAGGTTTTTTGTTGTTTTACTTTGGAATGGTTTTTGAATAGTTATGGATTGTGTAGAATTGTAGATGAAATTTTTGCCGTCATCATTCCTTCTAACTGTTATAGTATAATATAGATATTTGATTTAACTCTCAAGGGTTTTAAAGGCAGATATTAAATCTTGAGGATGGTAAATAACTAAGCTTTAGAATATTTCCTTTTACCAGCCGAACTTATATTTTGTAAAATAAGTAAAAATACTCTAGAAACAATAAAAATGGGGTAAGTGCCTTGTTGTATGTTATTTATGTTTATACATTACATTGTAAATTGGAGACAGTCTTTATTCTGATTACCTAATTAAGTTACCTTCAAAAGCTGCAATCTCGGGTTAGGATTCGAACAGGCCACGAACGTCGGTCTATGACCCTCACTATCCCGAACATTCATCACTTCAAAAACAGCAAAACAGCTATGCACTCAGCTCATCCTGGTCAAATGGCTTGCGAAATATTCTCCGCTGAAACGTAAGATGCTAACAAATGAATGCGACGTCTTAATTAGCTTTATTTACTGTTTCGAGAGTTTCCAGAGGATTAGGCTCGCAATTAAAACTTATTTCGGGAAACACTTTGTACTCGTAAGATGGTGGCTGCTTCGTTAGGCCAGCGCACATAAACAGAACACTGACTTAATTATCAGATTTTTTATGGGATAGGTTGGCAAATGAGTTAGCGGTTCACCTGATGGTAAGTGCTACCGTCGCTCACGGACATCCACAAAACCAGATGTCTCGAGGATGCGCTGTCGACCTTTGAGGAAGGAAGAGATTGAAGGGGTGAGGGTGGACGGAGAGGGGAAGGATACCCCTATACTAGGCCGGGGGAATCGGGCCTTCGGAAACTGCCACAAACCGACTGAAACGCAATAAGTTACTTAAGTTAGTAAACGCAAGTTATGTTCACGTCGTTGTTATGTGCGAGTGTGGTACTTTCCCGGTCGTGCCGGCCCATTCGGCTGTGGGGTACAGCGTGGAATTACCACCAAAAAGTTATTTATATTTAGACTGTATTGATTAATCTTTTGGGGGGACCGAGTATACCACTACGTAATTCGACCTATGTCTATATCTATGTGTAACACGTATGTAAAAAATAAATGTGCGTGCCGGACTACTCGACGATGAAGTTCGTACTTTACCCGCGTGGTGATGGATTATGATGATGAAGAAACGTATGATAAATGTTAATCCAGCTCCATACGGAATTTCTTTAAAAAATGGTTCAGCCGTTCGAGCGTAAAGAAGTAACAAAATAAAAGTAAGTCAAAATGCCTGTGCTCGTTTTTGCTTCGATATTCCGTTGAGGGCCCATGTTACACCTTATTTAAATAAAAACTCAATTTTAAAAATGACACATCTACACAAAATTACATTTAGCTTGTCTCCTTTTTGGTGTGATTAAGCACCAAGTTCCTAAATTTCTCTATGATAAGTTGTATTGGCTGCCCAGGCATGCGACTCATGAGTCGCGCCATAGAGCATTACAACTGTCAACACAAAAACACCGCACAGCTGCTTCCGCGGTAGTTTCCGGTACTCAGCCACTAAGTGATGGAACAATATCCCTTTAGTTTTAGGCCTTAAGACGCGGTCCAACCCCAATTTTAAAATAATTTACGATGCTTTACGTAAGGTTGAAAATCGCTTGTTAGATTGGACGTTGTAATGCGAAAATGCGTTAATTTTGTACGTTTTCTTTATATTTTTCGATATATACTAACAGAATCAAAACACTGCTGGTTATTACTTTAGTGCTATACGTTGGCTAAGTATTACCTAAAAAAATATAGTGTTATCGCTGAACATTCTGAGAGTTTCGACGTGAAAGTTTATTTTTGTGGACCTATTCAGGATTTTTTTCTGCAGAAAGTGAGTTATATTTATGAATTCTATTCGGTTATTACTCTTTTCCTATTCGTTTTCTAACCTTAGTATTTTTTTCATAATATATTATCGATCTGTTTCGTTACACTAGGCGTTTGAAAATTCTGCTTTTTACTATTATCAGGATACGAGCGCGTCTTAAGGAACCTCCAAAATCTTCACGGCTTTAGAAAAAAATCAAACATTTTCCTACCTTACACCAAATATCACAGGAAACTCTTAGACTTGATACAACTGCCATATAAAACGAAGCATAAGTACATGCAAACAATCTTTGACTAAAGCGGAAAACATCTTAAATTGTGTTGCTTAATGAATGTGTTAGGTATGTGTGTGCCTATACGAGTATATGTATATTTATTTTACCTTTATTTATACATCATTTTAGCAGGCATTATTTTATTTTGTATATAACATTTTAGGAAAGCACATTAAGATAATTATGTTGAAGTAGATAAATAAGTTCTTTTTCATTAGTTCGTCTGTGAAATCATCCAAACGACTACAACGGAAGACCAGCGCTGGTCGATCGACCAGCACAAAACGCTGAGTTGAGGCCGGTTTGCGACAAATTAATTTTCTTTAGTAATATTTATTGTTTTGTTTAAATTGATACTAGTTTGTAGCAAATATTTTTTTCTGATTCTGATTCTAACAAACATACAAAAACAAGCTTTCGCCTTTGTTTAGTGTGGTGATTTTTTAACTAAATGTAAACGGATATATAGGGATGTCTATTTACTTGAAACTGTTATGTGTATTTGTGATGTCTTCCAGCAAAGTGTTATCTCTCTTATTAAATGTTGATTCAGCGTTTTATAATATGCAAATCTATTTTACATATGCAAATCTTTCAGTATTATTACGCCTTTTTGTATAAATAATTTATCTTCGATAAAAGCATATTAACATATAAACACGGGCCGGTACAAATTTATACATTGCACAAAGCGGCGCTGGTACACCGGTATACCGCAGTCAAAACCCATATAAGGGCTGAACATAAACGTTAACTGTTCAAATATATAATACATTTCGGTTTATTCCATGTTTTTTCAAACATCAAAATAACAAACAAAAAAATGATTTGTAGGTGCTTATTAGTATTAACTAATAAGCACCTACAAATAATTTTTACATAGAAATATAAATTATTTTCCTTATCAGTAGGCTAGTAAAAAAACGATGGGAGTCGATACCATATCTCTTAAAATTTCGCGGATGTGCATATGCTAGTGTATTGTTTTCGTGAGTAAGTACCATTTCGAGGTAACAACCTAAGAAAAAGCTTATAATCCTCTTATATTATGGTTTTGTGAGCAATTCCCGTAATTTGATAAAGGCAGCCGCCATATTGTTTTGATAACGAGTGAGACTACGATTTTGAGATCTATTTGGTTTGTGTTAGAGTATATGTTTGCATGACAATTTGTGGATTTATTATGGATAATTTATAAAATAGATAGTATAGGTTTTCAAATACTATTATACTGTTGTGATTGTATGTTTACTCCTTTTACACCTGCTTGAGAGATAAAATTGGTCTTTGTAGAATTTATTTCATTTGTTTTTTTTTTGTTGCGGTTCAAGTTTTTATGTATTTTTTCGGTTGACTTTACCTCTATAATTTGACTAAAAAGAAACAGATAACATAATAATAGAATAAAGGAAGATGTACTGGGTAAACAGTGTAAATTTACGCCGTTTACAGATATAAAATAGAACAAATAGCTGTTTTACTACGATTTTACTCCTGCAAACGTTTGCGGCGCGCGCTATTCTTTTAAATAGGGAATTTTCGCGCGTTTTTTCCGTTTTCTTTGACGCCAAAGTTTTTATTTTTAAGCTACTTAAAGGGTTAAAAACTTGACCTCCGTTTCTTGGGTTTTGAATTCTTTCCATTTCGATATTTTTTGTGTAGTACCTGTCCGGGACGTCGAACAAAGGATTTAGGCAACCGCAGGCCAAAGGCTAATAATTTTTTTCTAACATTTTTAAGTACTTGAACCCGAATTCGCCGATTCATATTGTACACTGCCATTATGTCGGCCATTATATCGGTCGAAATTTCGAGTTGTTGTTCACAAAGGATACATATGCTAAATTTAGTCTTGCATGTGTGTATTTGCCCTTCAAAGAATAAAACAATCAGTGCGAGGCGAGACGTAACCGCGAGCGTTCTGCACTCTCCTTGAAAAAGACCACCGGATGTGCTTGAAGCTATAGTTGCAAAGATCTGACTTATTTACGTGAGTGATTCCCGTTTTAAATATTAAAAACAATCCAACTTTAATCATCAGTATACCCTATGTAACTGTTATATTTTTTTTTTATTATTTAGACAAAATTACTATCTAAGACTATGGGTTAATTAATATATACTTTAGAGAATCAGTCTCCTTATCGTCTACTCTGCACGTCTAATTAAACTTGCCAGAGACACTTTGACAATCGTAATACAATCGTAAACGTCAACATGTAAACTCGCGACATTTACTGTCTGGGACTTTGGAATATAAAGCCGGATCAACACTTAACTCTGGCCATAAACTCGACATATTTAATCAAAACATTATTCTACAATAAACCTAAGCGCACACTGAATCAAATCTTATTAAAAATAAGGTGTGCGTCTCGTGACGCCCGACAGTAGTGATAACTTAAACTAATCTAGCGCTGTGGGTTGGAGTGAGAGAGGATGCGTGAGAGAAAAGGAAGCTATGCACACTGGTGCCGTAACGCGTTACGTAACGAATCGGTTTACTGTTCCAAAGAAGATATCACTTAAAAAATAATTGACGCTCGTCGATGACTATGATACTACGTAGCTTTTTCTACACCTTTAGCGGCCGAAGGGAAGCAAATATTTACTGTATGATATTAGTATACGTATTAATTACAAATACAGACAGGTAGAAAACGCGTTTTTCGTTTTGATTTGATACCTAGTTTGTACTCTATGTAATGAAGGTATAAATTATTTTATAATTTAAATTGACCCCAGTACGTCAAGCAGTCACTGAATATAGCACTGCAAGAAAATCGCCAGAGATTGGTACAGGAAAAAAGAAACATTTGTTGACATAAAATTATGCATGCAAAATTTATTTATTTATTTATTTATTTTATTTATTATCAAAAACACTTATAACACCATTACAGATAAACTAAAGCGATGCTATAACAACTTAAATAACTATTTTAATTTTAAGGTACAAAAATGTATTGTATATATATATATATTATCATTTTTTTTTTTTTTTTTTGTTCGTCTCGTTTTACTATCAGTGACATCTATTGCGTCAACAACAGATGTCCCTGAAAGTATGTTTTTCACATATTTTGTGAGCCGTTTCTGTGAACTCTGCCAGGCCACAAGTAAAAATATCGGAACCTTCTGAGACCAGATTGAGCAACATCAAAGCGCGTGACACCGGGGCAAACCTGAGCAGGTTTGTTCTAGACGCGGGTACGCTGAAGGTAGGGAACTTGCGTCGCCTCGACACCGCCTCATCAGGCACGCACAGCCGCAGCGCCTCCAGCACCTCGGGATGGTTCAGCTGGCCGCGCAGCACGCGCCACACATACTTACAGAGCGCGACGTCACGCCTCACACCCAGCTTGCTGTACCCCACCATGCCGATAACAAACAAGGTCGGATACATCAGCGGGTAAAAGGGATAGACGCCGCACTCCTTTAAATATAAGAAACGCGTAAATTTATTTTGAATTTTCTCCACCATGTTGGTGTATTTAATCTCGTGAGGATTCCAAATTATCGCGCTCGTTTCAAGCCGGCTACGAACGAGTGCGTTGTATAAAATTTTAACAACCTCAGTACTGTGAAAAGCCTTGCATTGCCGTAGAAGGAAACCTAAGTTTCTGAACGCTTTACCGCAAATATCAACAATGTGTTTACGAAACGTTAGCTCGGGTACCATCTGCACGCCCAGGTCGCGCACGCTCTCGACGCGCGTCATCGCCACTCCATCTACCTCATACGGGAATTGCAGCGGCGCAAGCTTGCGCCCGTAGCTAATCACCTCGCACTTAGCCGTATTAAAAAATAATCTATTAGCGGCACTCCACTGCACTACCCTATCTATATCTCGCTGAAGCCGCCCACAATCCGAAATGTCTGCCACCGACAGAAACAACTTGAGGTCGTCCGCGAACAACAGACATCGCGCATCCCTAACGACTTCCGGGAGATCGTTAACCATTATAATAAACTCTAACGGACCTAGATTGCTGCCCTGGCTAACTCCCGAAAACGTAAAGTACGGTTCGGATTCATGTCCCGCGTACTCGACATACTGCCGGCGCTCACCCAGGTAACTCGCGAAAAATCTTAACAGATGTTGGGTGAAACCCATCGCTGCAAACTTTTCTAGTAAGATGTCATTATCCACAGTATCAAAAGCTTTCCGGTAGTCGAAGTACGCGGAGTCCACCTGCCCACCGGCGTCGATCTCTGGCATCAGGTACGACATGAACGAAAGCAAGTTACTCCCCGTACTTCGACCCGGCCGGAAGCCGTGCTGAACGTTGGACAACTGCGAACTGACTTGGGTGTAGATACACTTGTGCAATGCGGATTCGAATACCTTCGCGAACGCCGACAGGACCGCTACAGGTCGATATCCGGTCACCTCGGAACCAGAACCTCCTTTCGGTACAGGAATCACCCGAGTTATCTTCCATTCTCCTGGGTAGTGGCCCTCCCGGAGACACAGATTAAAGACGTGCAGCAAAGGCCTCTCTAAGACCGACCGACAGTCCTTGACTATATAAGGGGGTATCCCGTCCGGGCCCACGGAACGCTTAGGCCTGAGTCGGTGGAGCGCGTCCCGGAGGTCACGCGCGCTCAGCTGGCCGACATGAACCCGGCCCGCGCCGGCGCGCGCTCCCGCCGCTCGCTCCGCCGCGTCAGGGTCCAGCGCCGGCCGCGTTTCGCTATACACCGACCGAAAAAAAGATGCAAAGCCTTCCGCACACTCCTGCTCACTCAACTCTTGACCATTTTTTGTGACTCGAGTCCTACTGCGTTTTGATTGCTTGCCCCTAATATAGCCCCAAAAGGATTTTGGGTCCTCTTTAAAGTTTAACTGCAATCTTTCCTGTTCTGCTTCATAATCAGCTTTTAACTTATTTTTTACTCGAGAACGATAGCGAGAAAACGTTTCGTAATCACATTGCATCCCCCTCATTTTAAATAACTTGTGATATCTCCACTTTTGCTTAATATCTCGTATCAAATCACTTGAATACCATTCCGGGTAGTTATATCTAGAATTATTCAAATTAGCCTTATCCCTTTTCCTCGGAGTAGTCTCATCAATAGCCTTATTTACTACGGCATACATATAAGCTAAAGCGTCCTCCGAATTTCCAAGCTCATATAACCTGTCCCAATTTATTTGCTCCAACTTATAGTAAAGCGACGAGAAATTGGCTTTATTAAAGCTCCAACTCTGTTTATTAAAAGCCCCATTAACAAGGTCTCTCTTATGTTCGAGGTGAGTGTGCTGGGTGCGCTGCGCCTGCGGCCCTCGCGAGCGGGGGGTGCCTGCCGGAACGCTGATATAGACCGGCGGGTGTTGCTTGTCAATTCCTACTAACGGCTCATCCGATAATTGTACCTCCACTTCACACGCCAAAAACGTAGTCAATACTAAATCTAAAGTACGATTATTAATATTATTGATATTATTTACCTGGCAGAATCCACAGAAAGTGTTCACATACTCCAAATAACTATGCATTTCCAATGGCGCACTATACATGTTAAAGTCACCTATAACTAAAACCTTATCATATTTAACACACACATTTTCTAATATATTAAATAACTGCATATATTCCTTCGATATGCTATTCGGCGGAATGTAAACAACACAGCATAGAAACAGAAACTTGTTTCTACGGTGCACCGTCGCACACACGATCTCAAATAAGGCGGCGTCTACGTTGCCGACGGGGACGCGCTTTAACTCCAGTAACGACGATGCAGCCAAAAACACTCCTCCGTGTTTACGGCCATCAGCTCGATCACATCGCAGTATTTGGAAGTCCGGCGGAATCAGTTCACCATCTCTTATAGAACTATGCAGGCTTGATTCCGTAATAGCAAATAGGTCGTACGATGACTCTAAAATTTTTAAGTAAAACTCATCTAGCTTAGTTCTTAGTCCTCGAACATTCTGGTAATAGACTTGAATATCCATATCAACGACATCAGTTACCCGTTGTCGACTTACGGGGGTTTCGAAACCACACCCATTCATTGAACCTGGTATTCACTGGCCAACTATCAGCTCTGTTCAACTTTTCAAATGTAGATTCTGGAACTCCGATCATAAATGAAGAGTAGTCCCTTTTTGTTTTCGGGATAACCTTTTCTATTTTTACGTCCTCAGAACCACAAATTTTTTTGACGTGTTCAGCTATTAAATCGTCTGACGTGTTAGGATGCAATGACCAAACATGCAAAAACTTTTTTTTTTGTATTGCTTGAAATGAATCAATCAGAACATTTCCTCCAGTCTGGATAGCCTTAGGATGGGTCTTCTTTGACTTCTGCCCGCCTACTACTTTCCATTCATTTGATACTTCATAAGTACTGAGACACTCAACTTCCACAGTTCCATCAGTTTTAGAGCTTGCCGAGGACGCAGCCTTATTTGCACGTTTCATAGCGCGGACCGCGCGCTGTGTCATATTTTTCTGCGATAATATGGGCTCTGCAGAAATCTTTGTCTCGCTCGCACTCAATGCTGTCGGTATCTCGACCGATACCTCTTTCTCGCTCTTCGACTGACTTGCATGCCAAAGATCGGTGATTTTAGAAGGCATTTCTTCAATTACCCCCTTTAACTCGTTAATCGTCGAAAAATAATTCTCAATTATCCGTTGCTGATCTTCTATTTTCTTATTTTGCGCCTCAATCAATGCTGATTGAGCTGCAACTCCAATTGTCAGCGATGCCACTTTCTTCGACAAGTCGCCGAAAGCAGCTTCCAACCTGGCACTCGCCATTTTTACGGAAATATGAAATAAAATCACGGAGACTACCACTCGCGTGTCAGTTCAAACAGTCTTCAGTATCAAAATGTAAATGAACCCATAGGTTCCCGAACTATTTCAGTGTTTCATGAATTTTTAATTACAAAAAATACTCTTCGTTTTTCAACATTCAGTCTACTTGCGTAGTGTGGACCTACCCTAAGAATTAGCGTCCACAAACAAAATTGAAATGTACTAGACATGAATAAAGTATAATTTTCTATGGTAAGGGAAGCAAGGAATAAAATAATTTACGAAACGACAAGTATTTCAAAAGTGTATTTTAATTTACTACGTTTTGATTGAGTGCGAACGAACCGTTGGATTTCACAGCTTTTGCAGAATGTTGTGGAAAGTTTCTTTTTATGATTATTATTTTATTTTAGTACATTAATTCGAAGCGTTTGTAACGAAGCTAGCCTACTCAATAAAATGGGTCCAACAACTTTATAATACAGAGGGGAATTACTATATTTTTCTGAATGGTTATCATCAGTTGGCCAAGCACGAAAATCTGCTGAAGTGTAACTTTATCGTATCGTTGACGTATACGGTACAAACTATGAGTTATCTGTGCCACTATTGTACTAGATAAATGACAGTTTGTACTAAATACGTTAACGATACACTTACACAGATTTTCGTGCTCGGCCCACTGAACTCGCCCATGTCCGTTTTCCTTATATTTATTTAGTAAAACGTATTTTATCTTTCAAGTTATAATATTATAATTTAACTAGCATCCCGCCAGCGGCTTATTGTCACTTGCTCATGCGTCTCCACCCCCAGACGGCCAATTAAGCCGGGGGTTAGGGGTCTCGTTTAGCCCCAGGGAGAATCAGGGTCCACGGGGTCAACAAAGCCGCCCCTGCGCTATTATTTATTATACTGACAGCGTAGGCCTGAACAATGCTTCATGCGTTTTTAATAGTATTTATCACTTCGCATATCAGCCTCACGAGTATTATTATTTATGGAATTCTTAAAACCTACCATTATCGTTAATAGTATAGAATTTAAGGTACCGTACTACTTTAGTTACGTACCTACTTTGCCTTATCGTATTTAACCACCATTCGTGAGCTTTAGTACTCATTTAGTTTGGTTTTATATGATTTTAAGGAACGGGTATGCATATTTTATGAGCTTATGGTTTTATTATAAGGTGTATTGTGTTTTATTCGTTCAAATGTGTTTATAAAGTAATATATGGAAGTCAGGCAGGCCTAAAACAACAATCGGGACCTACGGTGACGGCTTACTTGCCGTCGGAAACACGGAAGCATATATTATGCATAATCAGTCCATTATATGCTCACTGTAAGGCGCTATGCAGACGACGGGGCGGGGCGGTATTTTGGACCGCGAAGCAATAAACCCCGCGTCTGCCCGTCGATGCCTGCAGCTGCCCTCGCCGCTACGTAGCTACGGAGATGCCGCACCGCGGCGGCGCAGCGCGGTCTTTTTGCCCTCCGTGTGCGTTGGTAGTATAGTCTTCATGCGTTCGGCCAATGGTCTAATACAGCAACAGGCGCCAACGGTTTTTACGTGCACCGGCAGGAAACAACCAAATGGTAAACAAACAATTAGATTATAACGGCTAGGAAACCTTGATAAGAGTTCACGAATGAGCGCTTTCCTCGTGACTTGAGAGGATAGAAGAGAATATCCCCTCTGCCACGGGATGTGAATCGTTAGAGGCGAGGAAACACGGCCTAACACACACGAGGCGAGGAAACACGGTCTCTTGAGCACAAGGCTGACTTGGTTGGTACCATGGCAGTGAAAAATATCTGGATCAGGAGGCACACTAAAATATTTTTGTAGTCTTATAGCGTTTGGAACTTAAACTCTTGCCTGGACGTTTTCATCTTGAGAACAGTACAAACCATTTTCGAAAAAGTATTCGTATCGCAATCGCCAACGCGACACGCTTCGGCGTACAAACTTTGCGTTATGTCACATTTGCTCTAGATAAATTACAATTTGTACTATTTCACGTGAACGACACGTTACGTTACACTTACCCAGTTAATCGTGTTAGGTACACAGAACATCTAGAATCTGGAGCTTTGAGAACTAAGCCCAATATGACGTCTGTATCCACACGATCCGTTTTGGAGTTAAAACGCAAAACAATAGTTCAACTTCACAATCCTTCATATCGCTTGCGGAAATTAATTAAAGCGAGCGCCGCCTTTGTAAGGCGGAAACTTGCGCATTCGCCGCCTTTCTTCATAACCACGGGCGTAATGTGGAAGCGACAAGCGAAAAGAACAAAATATCATATACTAGCTGCTCTCCGCGGTTTCACCCGCGCGGTGATTGATATTTAAGAAATAACTTGGTTCATTTTCTAAAGATTTACGGGTACTAAATATGTTTTTGTTTAAATATGAGATAACGACTAGATAATGAGATTTGTAATAAGTAGGTAATTACTTTTGTGGCTAAGAAATATTGTAAACAGATCTTTATAATTTCTTCTTACCGACTTCGTTTCTAGAAATTTCTTTATGAGATTTATACGTATAGTGTTTTTATTGAATATACTGCCCGCAACTTCGTTCGCGAAGATATTTTCTTAGCTTTTCTTTCATAAGAACCTTCTACTGACAATAATTAACATAACAAAAAGAATTAGAGAGATTGTTCCATCCGTTTTCAAGTGATAGCGTGACCGGGAGAAATAGGGGTTAATTTTTATATAAATACATATATTTATTTCACGAAGATTGCTTAAACCGGTCCTTAACAAAAACGTAAGAGGTGCTGTAGCTAACACTTTCGGTCTGTTTGGTACGAATATGCAATGGTGTATGAAGACAGAAACATTTAGGATGAAGAGTGGGTACATGGATAGAATTCGTGGGCCTATTGACATGCACTATTATTTAGGATAATGTCTTTATACAAGGCTACGGCATATTATTTTGTATATCACTCTTTTTATACTTGTACCACCGCCGTGCCGGTACCCTCACACACAGAGGGTACTTTTCAGTCTTATTGTTCCCCACTGCACCTGCTGATTGGTATTCGTACTAGTTTTCAACATACTCGCACCTGCCACCTACTCGTGTTTATTATATTGATTCAAGTATGAGCTTTTGTCTTAAGACATCTGGGGTATCGTCCTCTTAAATGTTGTATACGTAACAGGGGAATACTATGTAAAATATAGCAATATTATGGCATGAACCCATATACTAAGAGACACAAAAGATATATGTAGTTCTAAAAGTTTAAGTTATGCCTCAGATAATTGGTAAATAATTTTATAAATAAAATTACTTCAAAATATAACCACTACAGTCATAGTAATGTAGTGGTTATATTTTAATGTACTCAAAACAGGCTACTCACTTACAGACATAAAAGATATACCTGGTTCTAAAAAATACCTTATGCCTCAGATATTTGGTTAATAATTTTATAAATAAAATTACTTCAAAATATAACCACTACAGTCATAGTACTGTAGTGGTTATATTTTAAAGTACTCAAAACAGGCTACTCACTTACAGACATAAAAGATATACCTGGTTCTAAAAAAATAGGCCTCAGATAATTGGTTAATAATTTTATAAATAAAACTACGTATCTCAGGGAAATGAATATAATTTTGTGAAACTAATATTTAGAATTTATTCTTTATTTCACTCCATTTAATGGTTTTCTGGATTTGATCACTAAGCGATAAGACTGCCTATGGTTACGCTATTGAGCTGCATACTGAGCTGTATATAACTGTAATGGCTTCATTTTAAAGTGCTCAATAAAGAGTGACTATGTATTTGAAAATGAAAATGAAAATATTTATTACCAAAAAACATAGTACCTAATACAACAAAAAATGTATGTAAGTATCGGGATTTAACCTTATTAACTGTTTTATGGCAATAGGAGTACGCTCAGCATTTAACTGTGTTAGCCTACGAAGAAATAATGTCAGGAAGCATAACTCAGAACAAAATCCACTCAAAACGTGGTCCTTCAAACCAAAACGACGTATGATTCCAAATACGAATTACTTCCGAGGTTACAAATAGACATGTTCGGTGATTGGTTTACATTTCAGAAGGAAAGCAGGGATTGGTCCACGCGCGTGCTGCAACGTCTACTATGACAGCTGAGTCATAGCGGCGTGAACGATGTTATTGATTTAGCAAGATTTTTATTGGGACATTTTTTTAAGGCAGTTACTCTTTTTGATATTATTTCTTCGTAGGTGTTAGCGAAACACAAGGCTGGTCTTCAGCGCAGTCCTTTGCTCGAATATAGATCTTAAGCGAGAGTACAGACAAGAGTATTTATCACGGTAAATATATCACACGTAAAATTCCGCGTTACATTACATTTTAAACAAACATATAGCTTATACTCAGGATTACCACATGGGTTACTTTTTATGCCGTTACAACAGTAGTCCTAAGGGAATCTAAACTACCTTACGCGCGGACGAAGTCGCCTGCAGTGGCTAGTTCTTCATATCTTCTTCTTCGTTGCGCTCTTGACAGAGCGGTCGTGATCGTCATGTAGTAGTGTTGGTGGGGCCAGAAGTTATACGCCTCACGATGTCACGCCGTTTTTGCCTGTTTGCGGTCATTTTGGTGCACTCATGCAAGGAACTACCGACCGCACACTTGATTTGGTCGGTCCATCGCATCGGTGACCTACCGCGTTGTCTGGTGCCTTTCACTCTGCCTTGGACGACTAGGCGCTATGGAGTCGTTGTCTCGCCTGGAAACGAGCATATATATAGCAATATAATATATAGGACAATCGCTATTCGACCTGATTAAACACTATGAAAATCAATTTAGTTTTATTAGACAAGCCTCCGTATAAAAACTTCATTTCTAAAAGTTACTGTACTAATTGTGGAGTACCATTTATAACTAATACAGCTCAGCCGTGCGATTCTCTAAGAGCAAACATCGTTGCATCTTTGATAACATCTGAAACAAATGACGAGACAAGTAACTTTGGAAAAACAACCTTATGTACAAGGGCGATATCTCATAAAGTATTTGACATCGGTGAGCTCTTCCACGAGCACATCGACGAATCATTAGAGAATCGCACGGCAGAATTCAAGTGGTAGAGCCAATGTCATAGGAGGCATGTCTGATGCTTCATTGTGAAAGGTGAAAAACTTTATCTTGCCAACATTCATAATTCAAAGACAGGTAAAACAAGTACAAACTGAAAACAATCTAATACCGACTTCCATTCTGTTCAGTTATTGGAGTGTATCTCAAAAAATACTGGACTGAATTTGATGAAATTTAAATGGGACCACACGGGAAGCACCAGTTTTAAGATTAAACAACTTAAGAATTTTGAGAATCGGTTCACCCAGTCGAAAGTTATGAGGTAACAAACATAAAAAAAAGACAAATTACAAGAGGGCGCCCTTCGATCAGTTAAATAAAATAAAGTAATTTAGCACTGCCCACAATCTTGCTGTGCGCAGTACTACATAACGTATTTTAAAGTTGAGCAGCGTTTATTAACTCCGTGTATGTTTCCTTTTTATATCATATTAAATGATTTTCCGCGTAGTAAACGCCTGAACCCATAAATTTCCTTCAGTAAACACTAAAAAGTAATACACTTAAAATAAACCCCCGATTTTAACAACATCGATAAACCACCTTCCCAAATGCATCGGCTCATTGCAAAATTGCACTGTAAAATATTTCCTCTGGAAATCATTACTCCCTAAAGATGGCGCAATTTGCCATTGTACAACTCAAGCCATATAACATGTCATATGAAAGCCTTGTTTACTGTCTTAATTCTGGTATAACGATTTTGTTTTAAAATTGCTTCGTACAGTTATGATCAACTTAATGGCGCGCTGGTGCTCGTTGGTGTTCTATTTTATGTACGAGCGGTGTATACTTATTTATGGTCGTAGTAAGTGTGCTAGATATATTGTACCTATTTCTTGCTTTTAAGATTTCATTGTGCGGTGGTCTATTTAGATTTATACTCTTTTGATGGCTTAGATAACTGAGAATAAATTGGTCATGTGTCTGTTTATTTGTTTTGATCTGCCTTAAGACAGATGCCATTCAAAAACCTAAAAACATACAACTGTTAGAGCATAAGTAAGTGATCACTTATATTATTTTTGGTCACTGAACTGCGTAAGTGTAACGTAATGTGTCGTACACGTGAAACAGTACAAACTGTCATTTATCTAGGGCAGCTGTGATACAGATAACTCATAGTATGCACGTCGAAGCGTGGCGCATGAACACTTACGATACGAATACTTTTTTGTAATGTATTTGTTCTACGGCCTTATTATTTATTTGTATAGAAGATGAAGCATAATTTGCTCGTAGTTAATGTGATATTATTTGTTGTTTCAGGTAAGCTCGTGATACTAGAAATTCATCATCATATCTGAAGAAGATTGGTGGTTCTGTGGAAACAGAACGTTCTGGTCGAGCTCAGAGACATACTAACACAACTCTGGGGACATCCGGTTAGATCGCGGTTTTATGAGTGAGTGACTTCTGGCTATCAAAGGTTTCGACACTGCACTCTCTACTACTACTTACTCCACTTGGTACCCGTTCTATAGAACCAAGGACTATTCATATACAATATATCATTATGGAATGGAATATTGAAAAAAAAACGATATAAAAAAATATTTTGTGACACTTCCGCTGAAAAAAACAATGATTTTGGCCTATTTGGGGGTGTGCACCACCCTCCCTCCCGCATAAACTGCTAATAGGAAGAATACAAAATAAAAAACACACAAGAAAACCCAAATAAACCAAAAACGATTAGACACGTGTTTCGCCTCTACACGAGGCATCCTCAGGAGATGTTGACTCGTCGTGCGCTAGACCGACAGTGCAGACAGACAGCACTGGGTGGTGCACACCCCCAAATAGGCCAAAATCATTGCTTTTTCAGCGGAAGTGTCACTAAATATTTTTTAATATCGTTGTTATTGTAATGGATTTCCACAAAGTAACGCCTGAACCAATAAATTATCTGGTATATTGGAATATTAGACACAGCTGAATTGATTTCGACTCAATCATTTTCTACCCCATTGCATCGACCGAGAGCATCCTGGTTTAACTTACTGGTAGGCGGTCAGTGTAAACCCAATTTAGGCCAAAATGCACATATAAGTAGAATGATCAGAGAGTTTAACCGCATTTCGAAAGAAAAGAACCTGGATTGTTGTCGGACTTAGGAACACGATGGCAATATAATTATTCTTATAACCCTAATTTTCTATCTGTTATTATTGTGCAAACTTTTAAAACCTACATTATTAACACCTGTCAAAATGTAGTAATGAATAATAGTATTATATTTCTGCTTTTAGTAAGAGTCTTCTTCGAGTAAGACGGTATTAAAGAGCTTCTGAAGGACTTTAAGTACCGGTGTTCCACCCGCTCTCAGAAGCTCAGATGTGATACCGTCGTCACCAGGCGCCTTGTTGTTCTTAAGCTGTTTCAAGGCCATTCTAATCTAGTACAGGCTGATGTCCGGGATATCTTCGGTATGATGTCGGGTTAGCTTGGCTCTTGGGTCTTTGGCCGAGCTGCTAACAGGTTTAGCGACCGAGGTGTATAGCTGTCCGTAGAAACTCTCTACCTCTCCTAATACTTCTGCTTTGGTCGACGCTACACTGCCGTCTTCTCTCTTCAGCTTCGTCAACTGGCTTTGCCCAATAGACATGTCTCTTGCAAACACTTTGGAGCCTTTTTTCCGCTCTATCGTCTCTTTAATACGGTTTGTATTAAAGATCCGGATGTCGTGTCGCAAGGACTTCCATATTCGTCTATTGAGCAGCCTATATGCTTCAGCATCATTCGAAGACTGCAATTTCAATGAGCGTCGTTCAGCCATGAGGTTGAGGGTATCGTTGGAGAGTTTCTGTGGCCTATCTGTACGGTGGGGTTTAAATTACTTGGAACCCACTGTATGGACAGTTTCTACTAACCTGTTATTGATCTCGTCCACTGAAGCGATGTTCTCAAGGCAATCGAAGCGATTGGATAGCTCAAGTTGAAAGCTCTCGGGGTCTTGAATACGGGCACGAGTGGGTCGGAGCGTAGACTTCATCAGACGAGACCTCTCCAGTTTGACATTAATATTCACCGTGCCTCTTACCATTCGGTGATCACTACCGGTTTTAACCCTGTTGATCACGGAGACATCAGTGAATATTTGCCTTTTGGTTGTCATAATGAAGTCAATCTCATTTGTCGTGGAACCATCGGGACTCAGCCAGGTCCATTTCCTGTGAGGTGGCTTCTGAAAGAAAGAGTTCATCATAAAGAGTCCCTCTTTCTCCAGGAAGTCGGCCAACCTCTGTCCCCTACGGTTCCGTTGTCCATAGCCAAATTGCCCCATTTTCGACTCATCCTCGCTTCTCTTACCCAACTTCGCGTTGAAGTCCCCCATAACAACTAGAAAGTGCGTTTCAGAGGTATGTATGGCCCGACTAATGTCCTCATACATATCCTCCACCTCATCATCCGGGTGCGACTTCGTCGGTGCGTATACCTGAATGACCTTCAGCGAATATCGTTTGGATACTCTGAGTATTAGGTATACGACCCTATTGGAAACGCTATCGATCTTAACTATGTTGTTAGTAAGGGACTTGTGGACGAGAAACCCGACACCACCTTGGGACTGTTGGTCGCCCTCCCGGTGATAGAGTAGGTTACCTGATTTTAGGGTTATCGTGTCCTCACCCGCTCTACGGACTTCAGATAACCCCACAATGTCCCAGTGTAGCTTACTCATTTCTTCTTCCAGCTCATATATCTTCTCGTCTGTCCTCATCGTGCGTATGTTGTGTGTTACCAGGGCCAGTCGTCGTCGTTGGGGGTGGTAGCCGGGCGTCTGCCGGGGATTCTTAGCACCCCCTGCCCCACCGTTACCGTGGCCGCTACCGTAGCCAGGAATAGCGGGGCTGCCGGGGACTGGGGGCCTGGTTCTTTTTGTCCAATCCATAAGGGGTTTTTGCCAATACTCGCCACGCTTGGCAGGCGGGTTGGCGAGCGCAGTTTGTGTGTGTTTGACTGGGAAGGTGCTGCTGCCCACCTTCTGATTTGTTATCCCTTAGCCGCTTTCTACGGCACCCACGGGTAGAGTTGGGGGGGTGCTATTCTAAGCCGGCACCGCCACGGCATCATTTTAACATTATGTTACTGCAATTACAACATTTTTAATTAAGTTTAAATTAATAAGATCACAGTTTTTCATGTAGATTTTCGAAAGAAACAAATTTCATTGATTGTATTTAACTAGGATTTTAGAATTTCACTGTTATATTTAATGTACGCAGTCATCACCTGTAATTATGATGGCATTTAGCTTTGTGTGGATATAAATGTATTAGTACTTTGAATTGTTATGGTGTACATTATGTAGCAAGTAGTAAGTAGCATTTTTTAGATTTTTGCTTATTGTACCAAGGCAATCGAGAAACTCTGATTGGGGGCGGTATTTCATGCACTGACACCCCGCTTGCGGTGTATTGTGTATGTGCTTATAGTGCTGTGGACAGAGCACGAAAATCTGTTTAAGTGTAACGTAATCGCATCGTTACGTATTTAGTGCAAACTGTCATTTATCTCGTACAATATTGGCACAGATAACTCATAGTTTGTACTGAATACGTAAACGATACAATAACGTTACACTTGAGCAGATTTTCATGCTCGGCCCACACAGGGAGGTGATCTGGTGACTTGTTACACACGGTTTAAAAACAATTAAAACCTAATTCAGGCAGCGCATGGTTAGGTTTTATTTTGTTACACTTTTTTTACATATTAATTGTTTTATACCATTTTTTTGTGAAGATTTTTTTTATGTATGTATTCAATTATTCGAAATCAACGCAATGAGAAATTCCCTCCGCTGCCTGTCGAGATGCGAATAATAAGAGGCGAGACGAAACACATACTATAAGGATAATATTTATCTTATTTATTTATTTGGTTTCGTATCCCAAAACCGTATCAATGATAAAACTGAATTTACGTTACTACCAGGATTTTTATTAATCTGTTGGGATCAGCAACCCGCATTCGAGGCAAGTTTCATTCATAATTCGCTGCTAGACCACGCTCTCCATGAGGATGGGCATCAGTATTGCCCGAACACCGGTCGGAATATAACGACTAGATGATAAACGTGAGTGTTTGCCGGTTTTACCATTTAACCATAAATCTATTGTTATTTTTTGTCCTGATGCGGATGAGTTAAGATGTTTTCATTTTTCCCATGCGAAAATTAGTAAATCGCGACCCCAAGAGCCTTAAACTGACATATATTTACTTCTAACACATTCAATTGCCAAATTTGAAACAAGTTACTTAACCAGCCGCCTTATTGTCTAACTTGAATGAGAATGAAATGTCACTTCATTCTCATTCCCATTGATGGTTCCAGCCAATAGACTTGCAGGGTTTCGCCCAGAATGGAATTCAAATGTCAAAATGAAGCCCATTCCCATTCTCCGTAAAGATAGACAATAAAGTTGCTGATTTGCCTTTTACGTTTATCGATAGTATTTTACGTAACGTTCCCGACACTAGTTTTGTTAACACCATGCGACACCATGCCGTGCAATTTGTGCTTTCGGGCGAACTCGTAAATTTGTCTCTTACACTTGTTATGGGTGCCATTGTGTTTATGAGCTTAATACTAACAGTTGTAATAGGAACTATAACGATTTAGACCTGTTTTATTTGATACGACGACGGCTACGTTAGCTCAGTCGTTAGATATGCTGCCATCGAATCGCGGGATTTCAGGTTCGATATCTGGCCGAGGCAGATATTTGTATGATAAATGTTTATTGTCTCTTTTGTGGGGTCTTGAACGTTTTGATGTGTTATTGTGTGTGTGTGTCATGTCTCCCGCGACACAAGTTTATCTAGAATAAAAAATTTGAAAAAAGTAAAACCTATTCTACACCAAAAAGTGTTAAATAGTTTGTTGAAGTCGGTACCATGATAGTTCGAAAGTATGCAATTATCACAATATTGTGTGCATGGTACCGACTTCGACAAGTTATTTCACACTTTTAAAGTAGAAGTAGGTTCTATTTTTGATTTAAAAAAAATTACCCTTTTTAGTGACCTTGCTACTTACGGGATACACCGTCAATGCATCATCAAGATAGGCAAAACACTTTTTAGTTGTAGAAGTATAACTTAAAAACTGCTTGTAAAAAAATATGATTTTCTATTTATCTTATATTACGGACTCGACCTAGGTTACAATACGGTGGTATAGATTTTATTAACCGTTGATATTTTATACTATTATCTGTTTAAAATTTAACGATCGCCAAACTATTAGCAATTATAGATATCTAAATCGACAGAGACGAGTTGCGAAGCTTCTCTGCTTATCTTTTTCATTGAAGTCCGTTTCTACTAAACTAACCGCTGGTTAGGGTTTAAAGCTCGCTATTAAACACTTTAACTGGCCATAATTGAAGTAATATTATCACTTTGAAGCGAGGTTGACGGTAAAGGACGGTTTATGTGCAGTACGGGCCAAGTTCTGGGTTTATGCTTTATGGAAATAGAGTTAATACCGTGAGATACGGATATCCGGATGCTCGTCTTCAATGTATTCGTAGACAACGGTAGCAAAATCGTTTGTGCAGAAGACAAAACTAAACTGCCCAAACTAAATTCTAATTCGCACACGTCGCATTCCAGCAGGGCTATTACGTATCTCAAGTAGCAATCAAATCTAGCATGAAGTTTAAAAAAATGCCCGCTTTTTGACACTTCTGTCAGCTCCAGTCAGCTACTTACTAACATTTCTGCTTACTGGAGTTGCCAATACTGACATAATGCCGCCATTTTTTAGATTTAAATCACCTTTTGATTGTCACAAATACTTATAGCAAAACTACAACTTGCGACGACGGCAGCGCGGCGGCATGATGTTACGACCAATCAGAAGCTAGCGATAAGCGAGCGCTAATGAGGGTCGAATGCAGGTAGCGGTTTATCGATAACATGATAGGACGCGTTGCACATTCCTATCCCTATTGACGTTTATGGCCCTACGACTCAGTTGGTAACAAGGTAACTATAAAATATATAATTGCGCGTTCTGAAATAGAAATATGTTTTCTAAGAAAACTATTGTATTTTTGGCCACATAAATGGCGACTGGCGAATCTACGGGTAGTTTTGTAAATATGGTGGTTCGCATTCTATCACACTAAAAGCGTTATAAGAATTTGGATTTTAGTATGAACAGAATAAGAACTACCATATTTTACTAACAATGTACTTTAAATTTACTTTACCAATTAGGTTTTAGTTTGCTAGTTTAGTAAGGCGTTCTGCACATGTGGATTGCTACCAATGTTTCAGTTTACAGTTTAACCCGTTGACTGGCGATTCGCCATACTTGGCCAACAATACAATAGATTTCGCAGAAATCAACCTTCTTTTCCAGGAACGGCAACGTGTGCGGTTAACTCATATGTACACATGAACAACGCGCCATCTGTATTTACAATGCTCAATACAGCGGCGTAATTGCTACATCTTAAATGCGAAAGTTATGCACAACACATGCTATATAGCTACTTGCGTTAGTGATGAACCGTGTGAACTTATAATAGTCTTCATACCATTACTCAGGCAAATTCGGTCGGGTCAAATATCATTACTTTTCCTATGTTGACCATGTTGTCTATGTTGACTTTGTTGACCAAGCGAGCGAAGTGGCTCTGCTTTAAGTGGCTAAAATGACTTTCATCTGTTCTCGTGTACTGGTCGCATTTTCAACTAATTTTGACGAAACTTGGTATGCATGTTATATTATATATGTTTATGTGGCCATTTTTAAGTAGGGGGTACTTTTCCTAAATAGGGGGGAAGTTTACTGCGGCGCTATTTACAAACGATTTTAATAAAATTTGGTATATTAGGTAGCTGACTTTAAAGAGGAATTTCGAATATGAGTTTATTTAAGTGGTTGCCGAGAGTAATAGGTTAGGTTACAAGTGCAATTTGCAAAATTTAATACCGACTTCCATTCTATTACTTTGGTAAAAATCAATGTAACCCAAAAACTACTGGACCGAATTTGATTAAATTGGACCACATGAGAAGCACCAGCTTTTAAACAAAAAAATAATTTTGAGAATCAGCTCACCCAGTCGAAAGCTATGAGGTAACAAACAAAAAAAAATTACAGTCTAATTGAGTACCTCCTCCCATTTTTTGGAAGTCGGTAGAAAAACTGGATGATTTTGGTAATATTAGGCAAGTTCGCGAGTTCTACTGTTCGCAGAACTACTATTAGTATTTAGTGTTAGGATTGTATGGCAGGCCGTATGCTTGACACCGACTCTACGCAGGAGTTGTAGCACGTACAACAACCTTTAAACTGCTGTTACGCACCTTTTTTTGTTGTGTACCTTTGTGCGCCCTATGCAATATGCTACAAAGTGTATTGCTTTATCTTTGCGCACAGTTTATTCCTAAATCAGTTTTTACGACATCCAATTCTTAAGCCGTAAACTGGGAACCGTCATAAAATTTATAATTAAGCCACGAACTGAATTTTTAAACAATTTTTAATATAATTTTGCTCAGCTTTTAACCACGGAACGAATCTCTGTTCATAAAACATAATTAAGATTGTTTTACATTTGATAGTGTTTGACCGCTTTCTCATTTGATGGTTAGTGATGATGCGGTCGGACTAGACCTAGAATAGCGACTGGCACTTAAGGACAGCTGCCGGAACATACTGTTAGTGTTGCTTAACGACAGGTTTTCAAACTTGAGGGTTTTTTATTCATAATTTATTTGGTACTTTTAGTCGCTTAGCGTCTATGCCAGTCCCGTTAAGGCTTACAATAACTTGACACAACATTAAACACATTCACAAGACTTATTGAAGTACTTCAAGCAGGTCTCTGTAGAGTGTCCTAGCCGCTTCACTCCAAGGAGCAGCCAAGACACTCAAATTTAAACCAAATTCAGAACGTACTTACAACCTCATTTGCGGGCTCCGAACACACTCCACCAGAAGAGGGTTTGTATTTGTAGCTATCCAGGCGGACATATTGCTGTGGATTTCATCACAATAACTCACAGTGATTGAATTCTCAGTGATCTCATCATCTTCACACTCACAGCTCAATCCCGAGGTGGTGATGGAATGGAACCCGTGGCCGTCTAATCGACGACACACCCTTGTGATCGTTATGTAATCCTGAGGCCATCATCACTTCAAAAAGTCAGTCCTTAAATATTAAGTGTATCATTTTATGTTATATCTTATTGTCCCATGAAACTGTACCTAAAACCGGACATATCTTCCGGATACAGTTCACTTTGAACCCGCACTTTAAATGCTTTAAGCGCTAAGTACCAGCGCCCGTCGATGTTTACGTCTCGATTTATTGGAATGTTACGTTTTCACAACCGTCGTTTACGAGTTTGGGGAGGCGGCCGTTTTACAAAGAGGCGAGACTTTTATAAAAAGGAGGTAAGATAAGTTTATACGGATGGATATTTAAGAGTAATGTTGGTACATAATACGAGGGCGGGTCAATAAGTCCGTGACTTTTGGAATAAAACACAGATTTTTTGATAAATAAATAATTTTATTTTTCAACGTAGTCTCCCTTAAGCTCTATACACTTTGTCCAACGCTTCTCCAATTTTTTTATCCCTTCCAAAAAATATGATTTGTCGAGGTCCTCAAAATAGGCCTTTGTTTGCGAGATGACTTCATCATTGGAGTCAAATCTTTTTCCACCAAGCCATTTCTTCAGGTTTGGGAACAAGAAGTAGTCACTCGGAGCTAAATCTGGAGAATAGGGCGGATGAGGGAGCAATTCATAGCCCAATTCATGGATTTTTGCCATGGCAACTGCACATGTGTGCACCCTTGCATTGTCTTGGTGGAAAAGAACTTTATTCTTGGCCAAATGAGGTCGGTTTTTTTTCAAATCGTCATTGAGAATCGGTCCAATAAGTTGGCATAATATTCCCCATTGCTTGTTCTTCCCTTTTGAAGGTAGTCAATGTGGATTATCCCGCGTGCATCCCAAAAAACAGTCGCCATAACTTTATTGGCTGACAAACCCACCTTGGCCTTCTTTGGCGCCGATTCACCCTTAGAAACTCACTGTTTTGACTGTTGTTTGGTCTCTGGTGTGTTGTGATGGATCCATGTTTCGTCCACGGTTACAAAACGGCGCAAAAACTCCTCCATATTGCGATTAAACAACGCCAAACCTTCCTGTGTAGTTGTTTGTAGTTGTTACACGATTGCGTTTGTGATCGACTGTGAGCAAACGCGGCAGCCATCTTGCGGAAAGCTTTCTCATGCCCAAGTGATCATTCAAAATTGAAACTACTGAGCCATGCGAGATCCCTACGGCTTCCACAATCTCTTGCACTTTCAATCTTCGGTCGGCCAACACCATATCGTGAATTTTTTCGATTGTTTCGGGTGAAGAGACCTCAACTGGGCGTCCAGGACGTTCGGCATCTTCAGTGCTTGTACGGCCACAACGAAATTCAGTAAACCACTTTTTTACCATTGAAATCGATGGTGCAGAGTCCCCATAGTATTTATCAAGCTTAGCCTTAATCTCGGTAATGGCTTTTTTACGCAAAAAATAATGCTTAATAAGCACACGAAATTCACTTTTTTCCATTTCTTCCTCAAATTACTGGGTAGTCTGATAAAGATAGCTGTCAAACACAAACTAACTCACGCAGCAAGTTCAAGTTTTGACAGGAGTCAACTGACAGATGCCTGTTGACAGGAGTAGTGTTGCTTATAGTAATTTTTAAACTTTCGCGATTTGAACACATGTTTTAAATGTTTATCGAAAGGTACATATTTTTACCTATATTAAATAACACGTGATAAGTCCCGATAAACATTTAAAACATGTAGTGTTGATTTTTCAGTAAAGAGGTCAGAAATTCAAAAAGTCACGGACTTATTGACCCGCCCTCGTACTTTTATATAAATAACATGCCAAGAGCGTGTGAGGTTATAATATGGTACCGTAGTTTTTTTGCTGTTTTGCTCTATGGCTTAAATTCGTATTTAACTAGTTAAAATTTAAGAGAACCTCCTCCTTTTTGGAAAGTCGGTTAAAAATAGATTAGTGCGTTTTTTTATGAATGTATAATATACATTGGTGATACTACCCGGTTACATTATCTCTGCACATTGCGTGGATAGTAAAAAAATAATTATGATCTATACTAATAAGAGGATAGATTTGTATGTAAGTATATGTTTGTAACGAATTGGCTCAAAAACTACTGTGCCGATTTCAAAAATTCTTTCACCATTGAAAAGCTACATTCACCCTGAGTAACATAGGCTATATAAGATTCATCATCATCATCATCCATCACCGCGCGGGTGAAACCGCGGAGAGCAGCTAGTTCTAAATAAAACAGTGCCGTCGCCAGACAGTCAGTACGTTAAGCAGTTTCGTTGCCGATATACGTGTTGATATTTTCGTGCTGTCACTGTTTTATTTAGAATTATAATTATTTTTTGACTATCGACGCCACGTCCAGAGATAATGTAACCGGCAGGGTTATTATGTATCTCAGTTTCTAACTAATGTTGATTGAAATCTTGGAAGATGGCGGCTTTATGCCAGTTTTGACAACTCCAGTAAGCAAAAATGTTAGTTGATGACTGGATCTGACAAAAGTGACATAGAGCCTCTTTTTAAAAAAAAATCATTTGTTAGTAACTGAGATACATAATCGTAATAGCCCTACGGGTTGCAGATAAATTCACACTTAGGCGGTTTTCCCACTAATATTATAAATGTGAAAGTTTGGATGCATGGATAAATGGATGTCTGTTACTCAAAAACGGCTGAACAGATCTGGATAAAATTTGACACAGAGATAGATTATAGACTGGAATAGCACATAGACTACATTTCCGTTTGGATCTCTGCCTACGACAAGATCGTAATGATGACAGTTCAAAAGTTTGTGTCAGTTTCTGATAGCTTAGTCAATAGTCAAGTCCTTTGTACAGCTCGATACACTAGACGCACTCGGCGCCCGTCAGGAGTGATGAAATGTACACAAATATCGTCAAGGGTGATGAAATGTAGTGACAGTTTTTTTTCCATTGTAATTAATTATTAGTGTTTACTGATTGATCGACTAAGTATTTAAATTTAGGTACTAATACTATTATAGCAATTGCGTTTGACCAGCTAAATATTTAATGACATTTTGGTATAAAGATAGTTATGGCCTTGGAGAAGATAACCAGTTACACGATGTACTAATCTTGCACAGACGAAGTCGCGGGCACCAGCTAGTATTTCATAAAGGTACGTTCCAATACGATCCCGTATAACATAATTGTATTGATCTCTCTAAAACATATTGTCTTTAAACACCATTTCTCTTTTACAATTGGACTTCAAAACGTCACAATTAATTTGTTCCGAAGCACGAAGACGACTCGTGCAGAATATCTTGTAAACAGTGAAAAATTGCGCAGATATTGAATTCCTCTGTGAAATATATCGTGGTGTTCAGCGAACGAGGTCCGGTGCGACGTGGTTGCGAAATATTGTAGTTGCAGCTCTTCGGGACGTGACCATTTGTTCATAAAAGAAGATAAATGTGTTTTCTTTTGTTTAAAGACAGCACTCTTAGTCTGACAGAAGAATACAGCTAGGCTGGGCGGCATTTAGAAAACTTCGTCGAGCCTTGTTGTCGCGAATTCCACAATGCTTGAATACTAAAGCTTTCAATCAGTACGTCCTACCCGTTATGACACACGGAGCAGAGATGTGGACACTCACAGTAAGACTGGTCCACCGATTTAAGGTTGCTCAGCGAGCTATGGAGAGGGCTATGCTTGGAGTTTCTCTAGAGGATTTAAAGGAAGATTATGTTACAAAAAAACAACGTAAGAACTAGACCTAAGAAGTAATCATTAGAAGCTTACATGACACACGGACGAAACGAAATTTTTAAATCGCTGATTCATATTGATCACCATTAGTTGGATATAAATCTTCGAAATATAAACTGTAGGTAATTTTTGGTTTGCATGCGGAAATGTGTAAAGATAATATTCCATACATATAAAGTTTTTTGACTTTTCAAATAACAATAGGCTTTTGTATTTAAGCATATGAGTAAATACCTCATTATATGGAAACAACGAATTTAAATGGACAGGTGTACTTTATGGAGTATACACTCCGTGCTCTTTGTTAAAATAATTGTTTCCAAATGTATGGAGTCTGGGATGGGTCTGGGGTACGTCATTAATCACATATAAATAAGAAAACAAACACAAAAAGTATTTCACTGTTAATTTTATATATGGTCTAGTTAAGCCCCTAGTGGTGACGGATGATGATGAAAAGTCCTATGTGTTTCTCCAGCACCTTATCTAAAACTGAATTGAAATCATGTAATACTTTATGTTAAATTTAACAAAAGTATGTATATATGTTAATTACCTAGATTATGTTAAGCTGAATTACTCAGACTGTGGACTGTTGCACAGTACCTACCTATATAATGGAACGCCCTTTCAGGGTACATGTACTACCTATTAACTTGTCCATTTTCCTTCCTATGTGATATAACAATAATATGATGGTTGTACATGAATGCAAATGTAAATAAATAAATAAACTCCATACCAAATTTCATCAAAATTGGCCCCGCTGTTTGAGCGTGGAAGAGTAACATCCATACATACAAACTTTCGCGTTTATAAAATTAAGTAGGATATGCATTTTATTTATGGCTAGCGACTGCCCACGACTTCGTTCGCGTAGAATATAACATAACCTCCTATGTCCTCTTGGTTTTTCGTTCATAAGAACCTTCTCCTGACAATAATTAACACAACAAAAAAGAATTAGCGAGATTGTTCCATCCGTTCTCAATTTATAGCGTGACCAGGAGAAATAGAGGTTCATTTTTATATATAGATAAGTTAAGAATTGCAATACGTAACGTTAACGTAAAATTTTTATACATATAAAAATATCTGTCACTTACCATTATGTTTATTAAGTATATACAAAAAAGAATAATTTAAAATATTAAATAATTAGTTAGAGTATTTGTGGAATTTAATATATTTATATAAAAATTTAAGAGCAGTAGAACTATTTGTGAGTGAGTTCGTCCGTGGTAGTACTGCCACCATACTATTTTCTACCGTAAAGCAGTAATGTTCGCAATACTGCTGTAATCCGGTTTGAAGGGTTTGCCGGTGAAATTACAGGCACAGGGTTGAGGGCGCAGTGCAGTGGGGCGAGCACGAAAATCTGCTGAAGTGTAACTTTATCGTATAGTTGACGTATTCAGTACAAACTATGAGTTATCTGTGCCACTATTGTACTAGATAAATAACAATTTGTACTAAATACGTTAAAAATTCAAAATTCAAAAATTATTTATTCAGTTTAGGCATCATAGACACTCTTATGAACGTCAAAATTTTTAAATGATTCTACCGCTGTCTTCGGAAAAGAACCACCGCCGAGAAGAAGCAGCAAGAAACTCGTGGGCCATTATTTTTTCAAGTCTTTGTACATTGAGGTTACATATGAGTAGTATTAAAATAACAAATTTATTCAATAGTTGGCTATTAGGCAGAAGTGGAAAGCTTCCAGGCATCTTTGTCTTCTAAGTAGTGACTCAATTTATAATAGGCTTTTTTCATTAGTATATTTTTGACACGTAACTTGAATTTCCCTTCAGTGAGCTCAGTAATGTCTTTCGGGATTTTATTATAGAAACGTACACAATTGCCTAAGAAGGACTTATTTTTAGTTTTCGTGAGTCTAAATTTAGATACAGCTATCCTATCCTTATTTCTAGTATTAATATTATGCATATCACTATTTATTCTAAACTTCTTTATATTTTTACGAACGTACATTATGTGTACATTATATGTATATTTTCCAGGATATACAAAGATGGAAGAGTTGATATGTTAATTTCTTTGAACATTTGTCTTAAGGATTAACGATGCGATTACGTTACACTTAAACAGATTTTTCGTGCTCGGCCAACAATTCGCCACTTGCGACAAAACGCATCTGTTCTAGAGAGGTTACCTCCTAAAAATAATTGATTGGGTTAAAAATTGTATATGCCATCTGCAGTGAAGCATCGTTGAACTATTGTAAGTAGGTATACCTACTATCTCTCAGTACCTTCACTGTTTTATATTACAGTAAAACTGGCAATATTAAATGGTAATAAAACGATTTAGCAGTTGGATTCGACGATGAAATTTCGATTCCGATGTCGATTGAATATTTAGCTTGTGAAAATGTACATAGTGACAGTATGGAGACTTCGGTTTAAAGTAGGTCCGATCCGATACTGAAACATAACTTAACTATATCGTTATTTGACCTTTTTCCTATAAATAAAACAGTTCAAAACTTATTTAACAGATGATGTGGGCAAAATCGCATCGTTATTTTAATTGATAAATTACTTCATAGCATGTATAAATGTGTTAATCAATTATTTAAATTATAAATCATATTTGTACGCCATACCAGGCAATGACATATGCGTTCCATAATATGTTTAAATGTGTAAGATCTTGTATACTGCTTTGTGTGTGTGTGTATACCTACCATGTGCGGACAAACAAATGTATCTATTGAAAGAAAGTGCGAAAAAAATTAAAATATTTTATTTGAGGCACAGGTTCAAACAGTAATATAATAAAAGCAGCAGTGACAGCAATGTGTCAAACAGCACATATATGTCAGATGTCCGTGATCCGTGACATCTGATGCTGATTTTCAGGTAACGGCTTATAGGTGAATATGTTATATAGAAACAATATATATATTTAAAACTTCTTGCGATTATTTCTGCGCAAGATTATGATGATGTAAAGTAGCCTATGTGCTGCTCCAGACTATAATCTATTTCTGTACCAAATTTTCAACCAGATCCGTTCAGCCCTTCTGCCGTGATTGAGTAACAAACATTCATGCATGCATCCTTCCATCCATCCATCCATCCATCTAAACTTCCACATTTATAATATTAGTGAGATAGTATTCTATCTCCAGTGACATTACATTAGACATTTAAAAATAATTGCTCTTTTCATACCGTTATCTGTTTGAAACTACTAATAAAAGCGTCAAGAGCAGAGTTAAGATTCCTCTTGAAATTTTCCATTTACGTGTTACAATTTTTGATTTTGCTGATATTTCTCTACATGTTATATTTACTCTGGCACAGTTTACCTAAATTGATACTTTATGTCAAAGCAAAGTTATCGTCTCTCTAAACAGGCTTTAGTACTTTAAAATCATATAGGATAACTTTATTGAAGTTAATGTTTAAACGGCAAAATCTGGCCTTATTTACTTAGGTACTAATAATATCAAAATATCATTTAAATTAAATTGAACGTTATTGTTCCCATTGCATTTTAGGTTTACTACTTAACACCGTGATACTGTGTAAACTGACAGCGTCATAAAATTTATTGTTAGAATTTTTGTCTGTTTATCTGTTTGTTTGTTTGTCTGTGCGTTTGTGCACGCTAATCTCAGAAACGACTTATCCAATTTAGATGTGGTTTTCTTTAATATTATTATATTCTGGTAAGCTTTACTGAACATATACGACCTTACTTACAAACGCTGCCTTACTTTAAATGACGTTATTGAAATTTAAGGCGAAATTAGTGTAGATTACGACCAAATTATATGATTCGACTTCGCGAAAACTTGTTTTTTCGACGCCTAAACCTACTTACTGAAGTTCGTAAAAAAAGTAGTGTAAATTGAATATACGTTCTTATGAAGTATGACAGCCAAAACACGATAGAGCAAACTTTGCTCGATAGAAAAAAAATCGCCAACACTCCCTTAATTTGTTTTTATTATATACATTATAATATATTTTTTGCATTTTTATTTCAATTTGGGCAAATATATTTCAATGAATGTATCATATTCGAATTCCCAATGAAATTTACTAGTGAACTATGGACTCCTTTATCATTAAAATTTAATCTTTTGATTGTACGAACTAAATATAAAAAGTATTAGCACGTTTTCAATTGCATCTTCGCATTACATCGTCCAATCTGATAAGCAATTCTCAACCTCATATAAAACATCGTAAATTGTTTTAAAATTAGGATTGGACCGCGCCTTAAGCAACGTTTAAAAGTAAGGCCGTTAGTCTTTGTTTCATGTCAATTGGTCCATAAATAAAAAAAGTTACTGAAATTTAAAGTATAACTCTAGCCACTACACCAAGATCAAGTAACCGAAGCCGCTAGCGGGTCAACGAGTACATTATAAACATCGATCCGATCAGTTTTTTTCCTATGTACCGTTACAGATTGTGTCTGAATAGTTTGTGCAGAACAACTTCTACTGTCGAGCTAATGTATTGTCATTCAATACTTATCCAATAAACGGTTCTATATCCAATAGCTAGTTAACATTCAACTTGTGATATAATTCTTTTTCGTTCGATGTTTTAGAGACAATTCGTTAATATTAAATTGCTTTTATATCATCGAGATAAAAACAATTTATCCGTTTGTTGGAAATGGAAGCAAATTTACTTAATACAAGTACAATTTGAAAAATTTTATACCGACTTCCATTCTATTCAGTTATTGGAGTGTATCTCTAAAACTACTGGACCGAATTTAATGAAATGTAAATGGGACCACACGGGAACCACCAGCTTTCAAACAAAAATAATTTTGAGAATCGGTTCACCCAGTCGAAAGTTAAGAGGTAACAAACAAAAAAAAAACATACAGTCGACTTGAGTACCTCTTCCTTTTTGGAAGTCGGTAGAAAAATTGTAGCGGTGCAGTAAATTAATGTATTTGTAGAGAGATACTAAAAATATACTTAATAAACATTTGTATAGAACCAATAATAAAATAACAATATATAAAACATATACGGCCTTATTAATAACCTTGTAATAAACCCGGAGTAGTTAAAACATCTATCTGTCAATTTTTCGCCTGCAGTAAATGTCACGCGTGAAAGCAAGACAAAGCATGTTACGCCTAATCTATGTTTACGCAACGTTTATTAATAAAGGCCGATAGAGTGTAACAGCAGTAAAACATTACATTTATCTAGAAGAAAACTATTTTCAAAACGAGACATATTTAATATAGATAAAAGACAAAAGAAGATTCTATGGTTAAAGTTTGCCAGCCTTGCTCCTTTGTAAATAGACTCATATATTTGTACATTTGCATTTATTTAAGTTAATATTTACTTATATTTGCACCAAGTGAGCATTTATTTCAAGAGAGTTGCTCACAAGGTACAAATATACATTTCAGTTCATTGTAATTACAATATTTGTAAAGTCCTAAACCACAAGTTCCATGTACGAGTAAGACAAGCCTATCCAACTCAACGACGACACCACGAAGAACCTATGTAATACCTTTAAACCGACCATTCTTGTATATATTATATAATCTGAAGCGGAAACGGCTACAACGAATTTCATGAAATTTAGTATGCAGGTAGTTTCGGGGGCGGTAAATCGATCTCATCATCATCATCATCTCAGCCGTAGGACGTTCACTGCTGAACATTAGCCTACCCTCAAATCTATCTAGCTAGGTTTAATTTTTAGAAAAGGTTTTACCGTGTTACCGTTAGCCTTAAGGCTATGAAAAACTGTTATAAACTGTTTTACCGACACAACAACACTAAAGCTACTCGTACTTGACAATAGATGGCGTTGTTAAGCAACACTAAGCCAATGAGTGTTTGGTTTGAGGTTAGACCGAGAAAATCTATTGTTTACTTACGGGCAAAACTCGGTCATTCAGGTACAAATTAAATATTGAAAAAACACAAGTAAACTTAAAATAACCACAGCCGTCAAAAAACCTCATTAAACAACTCAGTAAAACGCTTCGCAAACAATACAAACGAGACGAGCATTAGAAGAAGCAGTTAAACTTCTTAATTAAGATTTCTGGGCTGCAACTAGCGATAAAGGCTTGGAGTGTGCCGCGGCTGCTGCGAACCTCATTTGCATCTATACGAGTGTTATAGATTGGTTGCGGCTTTACATGAGAAACTTGTGTACAACTGATTCTATCGAATTAGAGTCACGTTCGAGACGAACAAGTTTAATCTGTCCGAATCAGCAAGCACCATTAGAGGCAAGGTTCATTCATAAATCTATTGTTATTTTTTTGTCCTGATGCGGACAGATGGGCCGGTGCATACGGAAGAGAATATGATAATATATATTGAGATAATACCTCGAACGGGACGTGAACGGGACGAAGACATGACTGCCTCGTTCAAAACGGGAGCGTGGTGTAAATGTATCCTAAGCGTGACAGTGACTCGGATCTAACGTGCTATTGTAATAAGTAAAAAAACCTTCGCTCACTTCACGTATATTTTAATTTATTTAAACTACAAAATTAATGAACGTTGGCTCCTTGAGTTATGTTATCTTAAAGCTAGATACAATACATCGATCTCCAGAGTGAGTATACAATTTAGTTAAAAATAACTTAGGTTCTAATTTAGACGTCGATACCCTAATGTCTAGAAACAAAGTCGGTAGGTAATACTTAAGGTTTTCCGGTAAAGGCGATGGCACAAGCAGATTTAGTCCTCGGGGTAATGTTTAAAACGTACCCCAATGTAGAAGCCTGCGGGTTCTTGCCAGCCCTGGTACTATCCTAGGGCAGGTTTGCAGCTTGATCCACTCCTTCTCCTTTGTTGTGTGGAACGGGTCCAATTATTAAAGCCGAAGCCCACTTGAAGTAAATTGCATGACTGAACTCATCTTTGTGCGAAAAAACGCATCAGGCATATATGAGCACAAATTAGTCGTCGGTGACTGCTTGAAGCTGAAAACTTAGCGGAGCCAAAAAACTTGGAGCCTCCCGTGTCTATCGTAAGTCCACGTAGGCTAGAATTATCCCCTCCTCTCGCAATAATATTGCCAGTGTAAGAATTACTTTTTGCCAATTTATATTTTATTGGCGACTCATTACGTAAAGCGGAGGCCAAATTATATTAAGATTTTATGGTGTCAAATACTTTGAGATATTTCCCTTGTACATAAGGCTGTTTTTCGTTTGTTACGCCTAATATAGGTTTACGCAACGTTTATTAATAAAGGCCTTAGATAATCGCATAGCAGTAGTTGTCTCCGTGACATATGTTTTTTTATACATTTTGTTTGAAACGATATTTCCGAAACTTCCTGTCCCTTTAGTGTGTGTGTGTTTTCCTGTGCCTTTAGTCAACTCACTTATGCAATGCAACTGCTATTTCAAATACTGGCTACTTCTAAATAATAATAGCTGTGATTAAATCATTGATATGGCGCTGTACTTTATGGATACTGCTACTTGATTAACTCAACACAATTGGAACGGTCATGCGTATACATGCGCCATTGAAGGTTTGGGTACTAACTATTTTACGATTTGGAATCGAATTTTACTTGAATTTAAGCATCAAATAACTGACCTGTTTTAGGTACGTCGGTTGTGCTTCAGAGTTCAGGACAGATATGAGACTATAAGACACTGTTGGGCCTCATACGGTAGTAATATCTAAGCCTATTCTGTTCGTATCTGTAGTCCGTAGTCTATCTTACGTTTGAAACAACGTCTGTCTGAAAAAAGTCTCCGTGTGAAATCTTTTGAAACGTTAATGTTTGTTACCACATAACTTTCGACTCAGTAAACCGATTCTCAAAATTCTTTGAAAATTTGAAAGCTGGTGCTTCCCGTGTGGTCCCATTCCCATCAAATTCGGTCTATTAGTTTTGAGAAGCACTCAAATAACTGAATAGAATGGAAGTCGGTATAATTTTTTTCAAATTGTACTTGTTATTATATGATTTTTAAAGCATTAACGCCTGCTGACCTTCCGCGTGTCTGCATTCTACAATAAATCATTTGATTTTTACATATGTAACCTAACATTGCAATTTTACATAGAAAAATATATTTCCTGAGTGAAAATAAAAATTGTGCGACATCAATACGAAAGTTAAGTGTTTGAAAAAGCTTTTCTTTCAGATGGATAATGCTGTGAAGCTGTTCAATAGATGTCGTTCCTTCCTCATACGACGGTTACAATCAAATACAGAAATTCGATCTCGTACGGTATGTCTCGATGGTCTAGTGGGCATGGCGTCTGACACGGATTCTCAGATGACGCGGGTTTGAATCCTATCCGCGAATGTATTTTTCTCTCTAAAATTGCAATGTTAGGTTACAATATGTACAAACGAAATGATTTTATTGTAGAAAGACTCGGGATGGTGCTTTATTTCATACTATGTATACCAGAAAGTTTAAGTCTTGAATAGTTTGAGTCAGATTTTTGTAAATAAATAACAGTTCAACTGTTGAAAAAATAATTTATCGTAGAAAACTATCAATGCAGAAAGTGATGACGTAATATATATGTATAAGTGCAGACTGATTCGCGCTCGAATTTGTGCAATCATTTATACTGAATATGTTTAAGATAAGCAGCAAAAATAAATAGCATAGCAGGAATTCGACAAGTATTGTATTTGTACAGGCGGTTTTTATAGTTACAATTCAGACATATGCGATAAAAATTAGCAAAGATATCACATGCATTTTCGAGTAAAATATGCTACATTTCGACTATGTGCATTGTATTTCTTTTTAAAATTAAAAATAAAGTTTTTGTTTGCCTGCAATCTCTACCTCAGACCTACATGAGGTGTAATGTATATCATTTACAACTCCATATAACTTGTTTAATCGTAACATTCATTTGAAGGGGCCATGATCTTTTGGAAAATTATGTGGTAGGCATATGTTCAGCAGTGGACGTCCTACGGCTGAGATGATGATGAACTCAAGTGCAACGTAGAGTTGTGTTACGGGCCCACACATAGAGATCTAGAGAGATGCCAATCCGAGCGCTGAGTATAAAACCTGTTGTCGCAAGCAGCGGCCGTATTCCGCGACAAAACGTATTCTGTTAGCTTCAATAAGTTCATTATCCACTGCGGTATTAAAACTTAACGTTTGAATATTTGTAAGTGCAGAGTAAGCATTGTAAACTGTTTAGACGTTCAGTCACATAATGCTAAAGTTGCAAACCGCCACGAGCTATGTGTTCTGTTTTTTGGGAATATTGCTGCGACACCGGCCCCGCCCTCCCATTTCATATCTCCCTTGTTTCCGTGATCTGTGGGTCACACATGACACTTAACATCAGACAAACGACTAGTCTATAAAGTCAAAGACGCCATATTAAATTAAAAGCCATAAAAATTCAATACCCTTTTAATTTTCAGCATCACACCGCCAAGAAAGTCACAAATGAATTTGTAACCACCATTTGAAACAGCAACTATCCCGGGCTATTCTATTAGCAGGGCTGTACGCAAACGCGCGTCGCGTGCCACATTTGGCACGCGACAAAATGACGGCCAGAAATGGTATTTGTAAATTGTACCCTTTATGTCCTGTGGCATAAGTGGCACATGAATAGGACATAAAGGTATTAGGTTGGAATTGAAAATGGTGGTTATATAGCTGTTACTTAACTGAATTTGTAAGAATTGTTATTGTTATTCAAAGGGTCAATCGCGACTGAGAATAGAAGGCAGAAGACAATTTCAAGTTCAATCCATTCCAACACAAAAATATATTTTTGAAATTGACAATACTGTTACTCCATTGACATCTTTATATTTTTATTAAGGTGCTGTCAATTCATGACATCGATAAAAAAGAGAGTTTTCGAAGCAATTTATCTCATAAGCAGCGATTCACTTAAAACTACAAAAATAATATAACTTTTATAAGATTTTTATGTACACATTGGCGAACTTAAAAACATATTTTAACATAGTAGAGTAAATAAAAAAAAACATGCCACTTATATTTCACCTTTAAAACAGTTTTGCTATTTATTACAGTTGTGTTTGTCCTGAAACACATACACTGACGAATAGTGTTTTTATTGAATAGTGAACATTATTTTTATGGATATTTGTACGTTTTTTCGAGATTCGCTACCTTGATTTGAAACGATAGAAATTGAAAGAATTCAAGCTCTGAGCGGACAGCGCCTGTTGCCTCAAGTAAGTTATATTGTATTAGGCCGAGTGCAGACTTGAGTCACGATAGTTTTAAGACAGACTATTGCTTTACAAAAATTATGAAGACGCGCACACTTCAAACAAAACGTCTCATAGTCAAAACAGCTTCGTGTTAGATGTGCGACGTGTCATAGGCAAAACAACTTGGTTTTAGTTTTAAAACAGACTTGTCTATGTGAGGAAAGTATGTCTTAAAACTGTCGTGACTCCAATGTGCGCTCAGTCTTACTAGCTGCGCACTTAAACTCGCGTAGTGATGGATGATGTTAATGATGATGATGATGATGATGAAAGTATCCCATGTGAATCCAACGCCTCATCTGCCTTCATACCAAATTTCATGAAAGTTGGTTTTAGAGCGTGAAGACGTAACATACATACAGACACACTAACAAACTTTTGCTTTTATAATATAGCGTATGTAGTGTAAGATCATCTTGAAGATAAAAAGCGCGGTTTCAGGAAAAACTTCTGTTCATTTTCACACGTTAAAAGCCGCAAAAAGATTTCATTGAATTTCCAAGGCGAATCGTTTTGTCAGCCGATAAAAGAAAACCGGAATCGTATACGAATAAGCCAAAACTCAACCAGCTCACAATATCATTCCAGTCACACAGTTTCAATGCTATAGCCGTAAATAAAAGGTTTTGGAGCGTGAAAAGCTTACTAAAACCTGAGTTCAACCTGAGAAACTGTACCTTTTGCGTCAAAATATTTTGAAGGCAAACTTCTTGTTTTCTATTTCATATACTCCATTTTTCTATTTTTATAGGGATCTAATTATTATTCACGAATAAGAATTCATAAATCATAACATACACTCGAGCCTTCCTCTCAGAGAGAGGAGTTGGGCCACAATCCACCACGCGAAACCAGTGCGGCTTGGTTGATGGTGGTCAACCCGTGTCGAAGTTATCAGGCCGCCCGAAGTCCTTCGACATAGCCAAAAGACTATTACCAAACAACCGGGAATGACGGCTTAACGTGCACTCCGAAGCACGGAAGCGCTCAGTTGAAAAGTGCCACTAGTACACACCTATCCAACTCCTGCCCGCAGCAAGCGTTGCCTTGTTGATCGGTTAAGATCGCCAAGTCGAGCTCCGCTACGAGCGCTTCTAATCACTAATAAGAATTACTTTTAGAGAATATAAAATTAGTATTATACTTACGGCTTAAGTTAAACCGTCAATTGCCGTCAATATAATATTAAAATGTATTATATATTTTATGCAAATAGGAGACCGTACAAACACAAAGCCCACCTGGTGTTAAGCTTTATTTAACCTCTGCCTATAACAGATGTATTTCGCCACAAGTGACGAACCGCACTGCGCCCGTTACACTGAAACATTAAGTTAATATTAAGTCTAATGTGCCTGTAATTCGCCGCAACCATACGTACTATTATTAATTTGTTATGTGCCCATACCATACCCTTCAAACCAGAACACAATATTATTAGTTGCTAGTTATAAATATGTCGGAGGCAGAAGGCCTGTCATCGTTATCATTTGACATCGTGGGCGCAATATCAGGGGATCCAGACAATAGGAATGACGAACACCGAGTTTTATGTTCACAATCACTTTTATTCTAAGTCCGTTACAATATTCAACTTTAAATTAAATAATCACTCGCGACTAATAATTAATACTGCAATGTGCACTGGGTAAATAACGAAACACGAGACAGTTCCTAGACTTCTAGGCGACGCGTGTTGACTCGATGAATTTCCATAAAATACTGTGTGGTATTGAAGCTAACACCGCGCCATCTTGGCTCTGGTGTGACGTTATGAACCCAGCAATTGTGTCTATGACCATTGTCTATGTCCGGATCCGACATATATTTGACCTAAAAATCCTATCACTCACCCAATGATGCTATACCCAACCAAAATGTTCAAATGGCGTTGCATTATTCGAGTCACACAGATCGAATGTGATATCCGTAAATAAAAGGTGCGGCGCGTGCTGTGCCTAGAAACTAGGTATTGGCGAAATAGTTCTATTTGTGGTACTTTTAGGTATTCAGCGGCACGACGTGGAGGAGGCACACGTAAAAAAACAAGTACTGGTATTTCCAGTTGTTTCAATTCATAACTAGACTATTGTTATATTCTATTATATAACGTTCAAAATATTCATTCATAATCATCCCATTATGTTCCCACTGCTGGGACTCGAGCGTTTCTCTCAGAGAGAGGAGTTGGACTATAATCCACCAGATAGGCCCAGTGCGGCTTGGTGGATAGGCTACTGGCCAACCCATAACGAAGTTTTCAGGCCGTCCGAATGCATTCGACATAGCCTAACCCCTGTTGTTCTAAGACAACCAACTGACCCCAAACGGCTTAACCTCTGAAGCACGGAATCGCTCTGTTGAATAATGCCACTATCACCATCCAACTCCTGGCCGCAGCAAGCGTTGCTTAACTTGTAGATCGGTTAAGATCTGCAAGTCAAGTTCCCCTGCGAGCGATTCAAACAGCTAACAAAATATTCATAGTATACGTTAGAACGTTAACAATACCGTAAGCCTATAGTTGGTAGTTACCCTACCTTAGAAGAGAGAGGTATCTGGTTCGATCCCTGACTCGGATAAATATTTGATTGATGAGCAGAATTATAGACTACTGCTTCCTGCATTACAGGAATAGATGAATGGAGGAGACATCACTCTAATTTGACATAACAACATGCGTGGAACTATAGCTTCTTTAAGTGTTTTTTACCGTTTGTTTCATGGCGAATGTTCCGAAGAGCTCTTTAATCCTATTCCTTCTTCGCCATTCCGATTCCCCAACTACTCGTTCTTGCCTAGCATTGCATCCATATACTGTTGAAAACTTCTTACCACGAACAAAAAAGTTTAGCAGTTCCTACCTCTGTCGTGTAAGTAAAGCGTGGAATGCTCTGCCGGCGTACGTATTTCCTTGCAGCTGTTACCCTGGGTATTTCAAGCGGGGCGTGAAAAAGCGTCTCTCAGGTCATCATAGGGATGGCGATTAACGCAGCTTACGGCTGCATTATTCATCATCGCTTCTTGATTGGATCTCCGCTTTTCATCAGACAAGAGAGATGAAAACCTAAAGACTTAACAAAATTAAATCGACTTCTCTACATAATGAGCACACAAACAAGATGCATCACAAACTGACAAAATAAACTAAGCATTATTAAATGTGGCTGTCTGTTAATCCCAAGTAATCCCGGGCGTTGAGAAGGACGTACTTGTAATTTGGTCAACAAAATCGTAAATACCGTACATAAAGCGGTGTGTCCGTTCGTAGCGCAACAAGCTATATAAATATATATAGCTATACATTAACGTGAGATATATTCATATGTTACTGCATTCCTCTTACTGCGTGCCATGCGCTTCCGGGAAAATGACTATCCCGAAAATATATGGTTCGGGTTTTTTTTTTAAATATTGTCTAATAATCCTATATACAGCCCTTCGACTTTCTTCTCGTCACCATTTGAGTTGTATAAAGGGCAAACTGGATTTTTTTGGAATTTAATTGGAATTAATTATACCTGTAACTAGCTGACATGCCAGCGGCTTCGCTCGCTTAGTCTATTGGCATATGAAGCCACTGAAATTAAATTTTCATAAATCGCTTAGCTATTTAAAACGATAATAATAGTAGTTCTGCGAACAGTGTACCTCGCGATCACATAGTCTTACAGCGGCAATTTTTCGCTCTACTTCACAACTTATTACCTGTGAATCGAGCACGAAAATCTGCTTAAAAGTGTAACGTTATCGTAGCACAAACTATGAGTTATCTGTGCCACTATTGTACTAGATAAATGACAGTTTGTACTAAATACGTTAACGAAACGATCACGTTACACTTTAACAGATTTTCGTGCTCGAATGCCCACTGATGTATGAACCAAATTTTATCAAAAATCGTATATTTAGAAGCATAAATAATCAAAGGTCAGTAAATAGCGCAGCGGCAAACTTTCCCCCGTTTTTAGGAAAAGTGAAAAACAATTAGATTTTTAAGACGACAATTAAGTTATTATTGTTATAAACAATTTGTGTTTTTGAAAACATCGCGATTTGAGACATTTGCTTAATCAACGTTAGCATTTTGGATAACTTCCCTAATTGAGAGATTTTGCAAAATTTGCGTGTTAAACGTTTTGTGTATTGAACAATATGCCTCATTACGGTTTAAAGTTATTCGAGCAGATTCCACTCTTTTCTCTTTATGAGCAAGATTTTCAGCAGCTAAATAATGTAATAGGTTGGTTATACTTAAATTTTCCTCAAGTTAAATACGGATTTAAAGGAGACCTCGAGAGCTCTGTGTCTATATTTGCTTGGGACCAAATGACCTCGACTAGATTAGCTGTTATGTCCACGGACCACGATCCCAGGGATTTATTTTTGGAACCTTTAAATGATGTCATTTTTTTGTGGTGATACTACAAAAAAGAATTCGCGCAATGAGAAACTACCTTCGTTTAGTTGATAACATAATAATAAAGCGTTATTTAATTCCATACAAACGTTCAATAAATTTGATAAAAAGGGACAATAAAGAAGTTAATATACTAGTTACACATAGATACACGCGCGACTATCCTCTGCCCACCATTTACAATACAATACAGAAAATCTTTATAGAGTACCAATCTTATATAAAACAAAACATAATACAGTAAAAAAGCACTACAGTAGATTGGACATTTAGCGGCCTTATCGCTATTGCAATCTCTTACAGGCAACTATGCATGGAGATAATTCTTAATATTAATGCGGTAGTTAGAAGATGGTACTTACATAAAAACAAACATTTTTATCTGGGATAAAAGTACTAATAGATACCATTTGTACGATGTCGTCGGCCCATCTGGCACATGGCCGGCCTCTCGATTTGGTGCCTCGTAGACCCTCCCACTTTACAGTTCTTATAGTCCTTATACCTCAAGGCGTCACCGCTACATGGTTGAAGTTCCAGGGACTCGCACTAAGCGGTTTTCTGGCTCTTACATTGTGCGAACTGCCAAACTGTGGAACTTACTGCCGATGTCTCTGTTTCCTGATAAATATAATCTACGAGTCTTTAAGTCGAGAGTGAATCGGTATCTTCTAGGTAAGCGCGCTCCATCGTAGATCACAACTACGCTTAACATCAGGCGAGTTGTGGTCAAGCGCTAACCTATTGTACATAAAAAAAAAAAAAAAAAAAAGTCCACCTGTTATCGTTGTGCCTAGCCACGTGACCTGCCCACTTCCATTTTCTCTTTAGCGAGAAAATTAAGGCATCGATTGATAACATTATGATTTACTATATATACTCAAAATGAGTCCTTTAGAGCAGAGCTCTTTGTGAACAAGTTCGTCCGAGGAAGTTCTGCTACCATAACTATTTGACGGTTCGAAGTATATGGATGCCGATGAAGCTACAGACACATGAGGCTTAGAGGATTGCATGCTAGTACTTTCCATAATCAAAGAAATAACTCTTTTTTTACCTCGTAACATTATGCGGAACATACTTTGGTTTTTGAATTAATATGTGTGATAATTAGTATCTATATAGGTCATATAAATAACAAAATGTTGTTCCTTACTACTTTTTAATAGGGATGACTTAAGGGGTGAAATGGGCGATGATACTTTTTTGAAAAATTCGTTGTTTTTGAATTTAAAGGTGTGAAAATTTGTATGTAGATAGGTATTTTGTTTAAAATAAAGTATTCCTTTATATTTTTGTCCACTTAGAGGGTTGAATTTTTAGTATCATAATCAGCCCTTTTTTTCCACTGCTGGGACTCGAGCCTTCCTCTCAGAGAGAGAGAGAGGAGTTGATCCATAATCCACCACGCGAGCCCAGTGCGGATAGGTGGATTCTTGAATTTTTGTATGGAAATTCACAATGTCACATGGTTGATTATATCAAATGTAGTGGCGGGCAATAGGCATGAAGATAGCTATATATATATTGTTACAGTAATTCATAACTAGAAAAAAATACCCTACGCGGACTAAGCCGTGGTTAAAAGCTTGTCTTCTACAAAGCGCTTCCAATATCATATCTTGTATAATTTGTATATCGTAGTCAATGAATCCAAAATCCATCCATAATACTACAAAACAGACTCTAATATATCCATTATCTGGACCTGTTACATACGGTTGCACGTTTTTACAAAAACCCGCGTTCGACCCGGGTCAGTTTAATAGCCCAGGGCAATACGGATGATTAGAGGGTTTGCAATAATGGGAATTGATTTCGCTGAGGGTTGTATTCTATTTGGATATTTTCCGTTTAAAAATGTCGAGCGTTTCCGAGGAAAGGTTCGTTTAAAATGTATTTATATACATTACAAGGACATGACCATGCTCCATCACAATGGCTGTCATAAAAAAACATTCTTATCTTTTCTTAATAATTAATTAAATCTTAATCTTATTATTATAAAATACTTAAGTTTGTTTGTCGTGTATGTATTTTAATGGAACGTGTACAGATCTGAGCAGAAATGACTAGTCATACTTTGGTTTCATCGCTATATAGTTATTATATAATAATGTATAATATATATATTACAATTATAGTTGTATATTATAATAATTATACTAATATATTATAAATGCCAGCTGTAATAGTATATTATCAGATCCGTATTCAGAATATGGTAAAAATCTTTATTTATTAGTAAGTAAGAGATCAATTATTTATCATTTTTACATTATTCTGTTGTAATTACCGGGGCGGCATAATTGCATTGGTGACAAAACCCTTTGTTTAAGAATAAATAAAAAAGTTTTCCTAATTTACCTACATATAGGCTTATATCTCGGAAAATGTTACTGTGGGACACTGATTTACCTCGGGCGGAGTCGCCGGCGTAGCTAGTAAGGTTATACTTTGGTTTTATGTATCTAACACTACTGTACTTGCCTCATGTCAAAGTTTACTAATAATACTAATAATTTTATTTCATAATTTAGCATTTACTTAGTTTTTATAATTAAGTATGCACTAAAATTATGAAATATGGTGCTAAATTATGAAACAAGAAATTTCTGAGGTATCTGTCGCCGAACTAGCCTCATCGCCTGTGTTTAGGCATACACCACCCTCCTAGTTTTTTCATATCAAGATTCTCATATATAATTAATAAGCATAAATATTTTAGACTTAAATCTTAGGCCTATTATTAACAGTAATAATGTTGCTAGATATCTTTATTTTTTAATTTAAACTTAAGTGATTAGAACATCAAAAAAAATTGAAAATATTATTGTTTAGTGTGTGTGTGAGTGGGAGAAAGACTTACCAAGGTCGTCTATTAATAAAAAAAAATGTGGATCAAAATATTCTGCGCCAGTGTATTTTATTTGTTTATTTTAAACTAGCGACTTCTCGCGTCTTCGTTTGCGTATTAGGCTCGGCCTTCGCCCTCGCCATAACCTCTTTTCTTGGTTTTTTTAATGTAAGAACCTCCTACGATGTAATAGAAAAAAAAGATGAATGAAATCGGTAAAGCCGTTCTCAAGTCATAGCGTGACCAGGAGAAATAGGGGTTCATTATTATAAATATAGATAATGGTGATCTTACTCGTAATATGGCCACTATACCAACGCTATATCAATATAATTTTACAACAATATGTTCGTATGCGTGAACACGTACGTGCACGTTCAATATAATGAAATATTCAGTCATCTAGCACGCCAAATATTCCAACATGTACTGCATTATCCCGAACCACGAATTTTAATCAATCAATCGTAATGTCGGGAACCCTTTGTCTGCATTGGGATTTATTGTTACACCGCAACAGAATAAATATTTTACCGTAGAGATGAACTGTTGTCTGTTTTCATCGGACGATTAGCCGGATAGTACCCGTTTTCATCGACATATTTATTATTCAATAATATAAATTAAATAATTAATAATTAATATATATAATATTAATAAATAATTAAATACAATTTGTATGTCTAAAAAATATTTTGTAAGTAACTTAGCAACTATTGTTTAATATACGTGTAGTTTGTAATAATAAAAAATTTAATAAAATAATAATAATAATAACTATCTAATCTATAAGCCCCATGGTCGGGGGAAAAGTGGCCAAAACGCTGGCGGCATTGCCACGCTGGATGGCAATGCTAAGTTTTTGCCCAAAATAGGCGCCAGCATTTCGGTCACCCGACGCCTCAAAAAAAAAAACAAAATTTGTATGTGTTAATTTTGTATTTAATATTTATTATAGTTATGGTTTTATATAATATTGTGTGTGTCCGAATAAATATCTTTAATTTCACATAATTATGTACTTACAGGACAATTCTTTCATATAAAGGCTACCGTGTTTCGGTCATTGGATCATATTTGGTAGCTAGGCTTTAAATAAAAGATGTATATATTTACAATAAGTTGTATAAATATCCGTTCAGCCGTTTTGCGTGATTGAGTAACAAACGACCAGACATACAAATTTCACATTTATAATATTAATGTTAAGTGATGTGATACTTAACTTTGTAGGTTAGTGTGTACGATTGTTACTTTTTGATGTATGGAATAGAGATAACCCAGGATAAACTCGTAGAATCATGTAAAATAGTACCCCTGGGGTTGCATTTCCGCGCGGATAGAGCTTCGGGTAGCAGCTAGATATATTCAGCTACTAGCTGGTGCCCGCGACTACGTCTGCGCAGGATTAGTATTTCAAGTAGGTTATTATCTTCTCCAAGGCCATATCTACCTTTATACCAAAATGTCATAAAATATGTACATTGTCAAACGCAATTGCTATAATAGTTTTATATAAGTAAATTTAAATACTTAGTATATCAATCAGTAACCATAAATAATAAAATACAGGACTTACGTACATCTACTTCTACTATATAAAAATAAGTCAGGTTTCCTTCCTGACGCTATAACTCCAGAACGCACGAACCGATTTCCACGGTTTTGCATTCGTTGGAAAGGTCTCGGGCTTCGTGAGGTTTATAGTAAAGAAAATTCAGGAAAAATTTAAAAAGAAAAGCGCAGCGCCATCTCTGATACATAGCATGTACTACAAACCAATATTTAAGTAGATGGCGCCAAACGAAATGTTACATAAAACGAAGCCATCTGGTGGCGAAACGGAGTTCGCAGGGTTTGCTAGTACAAATATAAAATTAATCACCATGGAAACAAACTGCTTTACATTTCATCACCCTTGACGGTATTTGTTTTACATTTCATCACCCCTGACGGTCGCCTAGTGCGTCTAGTGTATCGAGCTGTCAAAATGACTTGACTTTTGACTAAGCTATCAGAAACTGACACAAACTTTGACAGATTTCATTACGATTTTAACGTAGACGAAGATCTTATTATCTACCGACTTCCAAAAAAAGAAGGAGGTACTCAATTCGACTGTAATTTTTTCTTTGTTTGTTACCTCATAACTTTCGATTGGGTGAACCGATTCTCAAAATTCTTTTCTTGTTTAAAAGCGGGTGCTTCCCGTGTGGTCCCATTTAGAGTCTAGTAGTTTTAGAGTTGCAGTCCGATAACTGATTTTTACCAAAGTAATGTATTGGAAGTCGGTATTAAATTTTTCAAATTGCACTTGTTTTGGCTATGCTATGCCCAAGCTTTGCGTGCTTTTTCACCCGCGTGGTGATAGGAAAGTATCCTATGTGTTAATCCAGTGCCTCATCTACCTCCATACCAAATTTCATCGAAATTACCCCCGATTTGAGCGTGAAAGAGTAACAAAGGTCCACACATACATCCATACTCACAAACTTTCGCGTGTATAATACTAGTAGGATTATTTAGTAACTAAGTCGTGTATTCAGAAAGACAACAGATGGTCACAACAGATGTTAAATAATAGTGTGCGTTCATTTCCTGAAAAAGGGGCTATTTTTAATAAAATGCCATTGCGGAGAAATATCTAGTATTTAAACTCTTATCAGCACGTGGGAACTTTGTAACCGGATGGATACAAGTACATCGTGATCCAGTTTTGGGTTAATCTTAATTCGGACTCTCAAAATCGGTTCAACAATAGTTAATTTGGTAACTATCAAAGGTAACTGAAGCTTCAGGTATATTATTTTGCTTGTACATGCTCTACCGAATATTGGCTTGTTGAATCTGTAAATATATAAGCGCTTTACTTTATAAGTACAACAGTAGCTAATATATTCGTAAACAAAAAACGAGACATTCGTCATCTTACTAATATTATAAATGCAAAGTTTGAATGTTTAGTATGAATGTTTGTTACTCTTTCACGCGAAAATGAATGAATTGATTTTAATTAAATTTGGTATGCAGATAGGTACATGAAGCGCTGGAATAACATACAGGAAACTCTCTCATTATCATCATCATCATTATTATCATTCATCATCACGCGGGTGTAACCGCGGGGCGCAGCTAGTGTAATATAAGTTTTTTTGTCTCTGCACTGTAAAGTGACTGCATAAGTTTTACTTCGCACTGCCTGCACTCACTATTCTGAGAGATTGGTTTTTGAGTCTCAATCGCACAGAAATTTCGACTGCTACGTGCCCTTCACGCCCTAAATCAGTGTAGCTTGTGCAAATCTGGTACTGTGTCGGTACCAACCAAATCGGCCTTTTGTAGAAGTTGCCTTCCTCCTAGTACGTAGAATTTCGTCGGCTTTGACACACTTGAACATTCTTCAACTCCGTCCCATCACGAAGTAAGTTGCCGGATCAAAATATTCTAGGACAAGATTTGAGCCGGATATGTCTCATTTCTATCCCAGTAACCCGGTTTACAACATAAATCGTGATAAAGCATTGATAGGAACACTGAAGGGATTGCTTCCACGACTCTATTGAGATTTGAAACTTGGTTAAGGAGTAAAGGACAGTGTTGTTTTTATACAGTTGCGAAGAATCGGTGAAATGATGTAGATCTAAGGTTCACTTGGATTACATCTCTTTAAACGCGTTTAGAGATAATTCTATTTCTGTTTCAGTTGTTTTAAGGCCGAGACAGAACGACAATTTCAATATGTTTAACGGCCGTAATAGTATTTTTGCGAACGGCGAACAAGACGACAAAAAAGTCTTATCTGTAAGTACAATATTATACAGTCATGTAAATGCGTAAATGTGTTTGTCTGTTTCACTGTTGTTGGTCTGTCCTTCTTTCACGCCTATACAACTAAACGCGCAAATGTATGGCTTCGGGGGCGATTCATCGATCGAGCTGAGTTTAATTTTTAGAAAACGTCGTTTTATCCGTGTTTTCAAGCAATGAAAAACAACAGTGTGTTCGTTCAAACTAGATGGCGTACCAGTCGCATTGCGAAATCCTGAATCGCGGTGACAAGATTCTCACAAAACATGTGTTGCTTTGCGTTCAAACTAGATGGCGTAACAGTCGAATTCCAAAATCCTGAATTGCGGTGACAAGATTCTCACGGAACATGTGTTGCAATTTTGTATTCGTATCTAAATCGAGCAAAGCTCGGTCATTCAGGTACTATTTAATACTGTCAGTAACAAGCATTTGTATAGGTTTTTTATTTAAAAGTCTGACTAAAGAAAGATACCGTCAGTCTGAAAATTGTACGTTTTAAGTGCATTTTAGCATCAACGCTTTATTATCCACTGTGCCCGTACAAACAAAACATAAAGCAGACTTGTGTGCGAACGCAACACTACCATACCCGTACGTTATATTAAATTCCTGACCGGCGCCATTATCCCTCACTATGAGTATGCACACGACTTTACAGCCATATCATAAAGGATGAATCGGCTTAAAGACGTTATGACGTAACATGACGGTGCCTTATTACGTAGGTTGAACTGCCAGACTGAATCGAGCTTGTGCCATTTGCCTTAGATTGCATCGGCAATTTGTGGAGCCTATACCTTAATATATCCACAACGGATCTCGGAAGCGAGTGGATACGGTGACGTGAACTGTCGCAGCGTCAGTAAATTTTTTAGGTGCTACTTCCTGATACGATAAATACATACCGCCTGGTGAGTTTCATCATGTCCGTGCTATCCATCGAGCAAAGCTAGTACTGAGACAATATTCACACAACTGATTGGCTACACTGGACCGCAAAGAAAGCAATAACTTTTAATATCACGTATAATTTTATAATATTTTATCCTACGAAGAAATAATATCAGGAACAGTAATTGCCTTAAAAAATTACCCAATAAAAGTCGTGCTAAATCAATAACATCGTTCACGCCGCTATGACTCAGCTGTCATAGTAGACCTTGCCGCACGTGCGTGGACCAATCCCTGCTTTCCTTCTGAAATTTAAACCAATCACCGAACATGTCTATTTGTAACCTCGGAAGTGATTCGTATTTGGAATCATACGTCGTTTTGGTTTGAAGGACCACTTTTTGTGTGGAATTTATTCTGACTTATGGTTCCTGACATTATTTCTTCGTAGATTTTATCCCGACGACGTTTCGAACCCTTTTCAGTAAACATGGTCACGCGTAGACTGGATGACAGTTGTCTGTTATAAAGCTATGGAAATTATTTTGATGTACCTCATATCATATTGTAATCAAAACGTTCCCGATGTTCCCACGCAGTAGTCACTCACAGTGTCCAGAGGTCGTGCAGCATTGTGCTAGCTTTGAGATTTTATTACCTTGATCGTTGGCTCCTAGGCAAGTGGTACTTGCCAACCATGATCTCTCTTGACATTAGGCTTATTTCTGTGGCCTCTCTTAACATTCTTGGCACATAGCGGTTCTCCCTAGCTAGGATTTGTGGGTTATCATCGAACCCGATGTAAGGTTGGGCTTATCCAGAATATGCTCATATACTGCAGACTTGGTCGATCGTCTGTTCTTTGTGTCGGCAAGATAGACGTAACACTTTTCTGTTATTGGAGTATAACTCACAAACCTCTTTATCAAATAGAAAATAATTTTGGGCACCGGTCCACAAATAGGGGAGAAATCGACGAACATACATTAAACAAGTGCAATTAGAAGAATTTAATACCGATTTCCATTCTATTACATTGGTAAAAATCAGTCAATGGAGTAGAACTCAAAAAATACTAATATTTTTTTAATGTTTGTTAGGTACCTCATAACTTTCGACTGGGCAAACCGATTCCCAAAATTCTTCTTATGTTTGAAAGCTAGTGCTTCCCGTGTGGTCCCATTTACATTTCATCAAATTCGGTCCAGTAGTTTTTGAGTTACACTCCAATAACTGAATAGAATGGAAGTCGGTATTAAATTATGTACTTGTTTGAAATCTGTTAATAACACTGGCGAATGTTAACATGTTGCACTGACACTTGACAGACTTTGGTGACGGTCACTGAAGTGCGTGACATGCACAGTGTCATTAACATTAAAATACGTGCTGTGATAAGTAGTTGGCAATATAATGTCAGGATGAGATCTTTATTGGCAATGGCGGCGGTTGAATGGCTTTAATGTCCTTTCGTATAACTTGCAGTTGGCGTATTTTGGCGCCAATTATTAAGACGCACTGGTGTCACATTAAAATGTCTTTCGTGGGCTGTATACAATTATAATTCTCGGTCAGCCGTGCGATTCTCTAAGAGCAAACATCGTTGCATCTTTGACAACATCCGTGAAACAAATGAGATGACAAGAAACGTTGGAAAAACAACCTTATTTACAAGGGCGATAGCTCATAAAGTATTTGACATCGGTGAGCTCATTCCAGAATCATTACAGAATCGCACGGCAGTACTCTTCATTTTTTTCTTTTATATAAACCTAAGGATCGGTTACTTGAATACAACATGAGAATATTTGTGCACAATGCAATACAGGACTTGCACAAAAGTGGTTATTAGTTAAAGTAGATTTAATCATGTTGTGCCTGTGAAGCGTAAAAAGTCAGTCACTTTACTCCTCATAGTTATACTAAGAAACAATTTAAGTGACGAAAACAATAATAAAAAAAGAAAAAATTAATAATTGCGTTATGAATAAAATAATAATGTCAAAGTTATTAATAATTCATATATAATTCAATACATAATCATATAAAAAACCTAATCTGCGCCATATATAAAATCGTCAAACGTCGTTCGAATTCTTGTCTCTTAAAGACTTTGAAATCTTATGTATTTTATGAAAACGTATAGCGAGTTTTGACTAGCTTTCACCTAGAAAGTATTATTATATTAACATGCGACTAGTTATGGATTAGTATTAGGTTTTTTGAGGATTTAGTATGCTACTACAATTAAAATAATAATATGGAACAACATTCACACAAGGTCTTCAGATTCCAAACTATGCAGCGTATTATCCGAACTTAAGAGGATTGCATAGCTAGTACTTTCCATGCTAAAAGAAATAACTTTTTTCTACCTCTTAATATTGTCCGATTTCAGTAATTTTTTTTCGTGTAATCATCACATTGTTTACTATGCGTACGGGTTTTGATTTTTTCAGTATTTCAAAGTACTATAAATTTCCTTTTTTAGAATACTAGTAATCTACTATCTCAATACTAGTAAAGTAATCCCCCCGGTTTCGGGGGGGATTTAGGAAACTAAATTTCATGAAAATCGTTGAAGCCGTTTCCGAGATTCAGATTTTATTATATATAAACAAGAATGGCTCGTTTAAAGGTATTAGATGTGCAAGAGAAAAAAATGCATGGAAGTAGTAATTTGATATTAAAGTCATTTTTATTCTGATAAATCGGTTTGATCTTTGAGTGTTGGCGCCCAAACGGGGCAAGAGTTCGCTTGCATGCATTCATAAAACGTAGATGTTTATCATTCATAAATATTTTATTATTGCCAAGCCTAAATATGTGTTGCTCTGTCGAGATATAAACAATTTTGAGTCACTGAGTCACCAAAGCCTGTTTATAAAAGTCTCTACTATGGTGGCGTTTTATGGCTCTCATTCAAAAACAGAATTATTTTTATTGCCATTGAGTTCTTACGCAAAATTAAAAATACCCTCGTAGTTTACGACTTGGATGTATGTTTTTGTGTTCCTTTGCCAAATTGCAGTGTGCAGTGTGATATACTTTCAGTAAGGACGCTCGAGCCATCACAGTATACTTAATGCTATAAATACTTTTAACTCTATTGTTCCTAGTTATTATATTGTTATTATATATTGTTATAGTATAAGTTACCTAGAATTGATCTGTGTTCTAATTTTGTCACATTATGAAATTTTACTTAATGCTGATTGATATTGTATGGTTGCTGAAAATTTGATATGTAGGTGTCATGTATTGTTTACTTACATAGGGATGTAGGGAGGACTCATCATGAGAGGAATATTTGATATAAAGTTATGGAGGAAAATGGATAGCTAAGATAAGAATATATAAAAAGGAGAGAAAGTATGTTCAATTTTATATACAAAAATATTGGAAGTCTATATTTGGTGTGGATTTCATACTATACGTTTTAATCTGTCCGCATCAGGACAAAAAATAACAATAAACTAAACTAAACTTGCCTCGAATGAGGCTTGCTGATTCGGACAGATTAAAAATGATATTTTCTTGTACGATATATAAATATTAGTTCTATAAAATCTGGGCAGGGAACAAGTTGTCTTCAAAAAACTATTTGGTATGAAGGACACACAAACAAAATGAAAAATTCTAAAGTGAATGTGTCAAAACACATCTCACATTGTGCTATTAGATGTTCGTTACGTCCATACTGTATTTACAATAACAAATGCAGCGCTGTTTCATCTACCCTCTAAACGTACCACGTGGAAATTGTTTGTAAATCCGAACGCTTGTGTTTTTCAACGAAATGTTTTCGAAACCGGCACGGTGTGAAACTGAGACATTTGCGCACCATTTTACTTTTTGTGGGTTTTAATTTACCTAAAGGAAAATCAGTAGTAATGATTGTAATAGATGAATTGTCATCACTATGAGAAAAATTAAATTATTTTTATTATATTAGGTCCCCTTACAGAGATTGCCGATTTTGACAGAGGCTAAAGGTGTATTATCGATATATTTTTGGATCTTTATCGCTGTCAGTTCAGAGCTTGAATTTTTTCAAATTCTTTCACTTGAAATCAACGTAACGCATCTCGTAAAAACGTACGAAAATTCATTGAAAAAGTAATGTAGTACTATTCAATGAATACAGTATCTGTCAGTGTGTGTGTATTAAAAATTACTATTTTACGATATGTGTTTCATGACAAATACAATTGTGAATATAGTGCGAAACTGTTTAAAGGTTAAATTAAATGATACGAGTATGTTTGATTTTTTTTAATATTTCTAGTATGTTAAAACTTTTTTCGTTTTAAAAACTTTTCTCTCGAGTCGCTTGCCGTTTCTTCACGTTAGTGGCTCTGTAGTGGACGGCCGCATTTGACTTTGCATTAATTTTGAATTTGAGTTCAAATTAATTACCATTTTCATAGTAGGTAGCTGACAATGTAAATGTGTCTATTTTTCTGCCATTCGATAACTACACGCACATTTCTGAAGTAACATTTTCCCGAGTTGGTTTTACCATTTTTCACCTTTACTGGCTTAGATCCACTTTTCGTCACAAGTGGCAATCCGATTCTGGATCCCCTCATTTGTGTGCCTATTCAACAATGCTCAGGTGAGCTACGACGCGATTTTGTTGTTGCTGTTCAGTGAGTTCACACTGTACCCACTTACCGACCTTTTTTATCTTTCCAAGTCGACGTTAATGATTCTGTATCTGTATACGAGTATATAATATATTTTATCATTTACGTTGGAGGCCGCTACTAATTCTGACGTGATTTCAGTTTATTCTGATTCACCTATAGCTTCTAATTCGTTGTTATCGTTTTACGTTTACGGGGGTTCATCAGGATCAGGATTTTTCCAGGAAGGAAATTTCCATACATTGAGAAACAAATGAACAAAAAATGTTGAAAAAAAACAACGCTATATTATAAAATTTATTTGAATATGGAATTCTAATTAAGGTGCTGCCAATCCATGACATTGACAATAAGGACAATAATTGAAAAATAAGGTTTTGTAAAGCAGTTTCTTTCATAAGCAGCGATTCTCTAATTACAAAAAATAATATGACATTTTATAAGTCTTTTAAGTATATACACATTGACGGACTTAAAAATTAAGCAAGTTAAACTGATTACATATTTGATGATTTTAACTCCCACTATAAATATTAGACCCACTAACGCGCAGAAACGGCAAGCAACTTAAAGGGATTAAAAAAAAAATATAGCTTTTATCCTGCAAAGTTTACAGTTAAGTATACAAATTAAGTAAGTAAAAAATATCATAAATATATTTATACATACAGTGCGCGACGCGATCTCCGCGCGTGAACATTCCCTGAAGAAGAACGCCTTACACGTTCGAAACGTCGTCGGACTTAAACCGACATAATACCAAGTGAGTGAAGCCGGTATCTTTATATTAGTATAAATACATTTTATTCTACAGTTATACTCTATTTGAGGGCTGAAGTCAAATTGTCTTAGGCCAAAGGTCCGTGTGACCTCTGTTTATCTGTTGAGCTGTACCGCGGTTACACCCGCGTGGCCATGGATGATGATGACGACGAAAAAGTATTCTATAATGTCATTCCAGCGCCTTATCTATCTACATACCAAATTTCATTAAAATCCATTCAGTAGTTTTTGCGTGAAAGAGTAACAAACATCTATACATCCATACATACAAAGTTTCGCGTTTATAATATTAGTAAGAAAATCAATCAATCAACCAAGCGTTTATTGCGAATATAGGTTTAGTTGCTCTTACATACATATATTTTATAGTATCACTATATTCTGCCGATAAGCATGCCATTAATTATACCTATTACATAATAATATTATAATCCTTAATTATAGTTATTTTACCATATTCGTATCTTTAATTTTCAGAATTACTTAATTATATAAAATTATAATACAGTCACACACAAAACTAATAATGTCAACAAACTAATCACAATAAATCTTAAATTAAATTAATTTCAAATGTCAAAATAAATAAAGTAAATAGGAATCAATTAAAACGGTCACTCAAATATTCGTTGACATTATAATAAGCTTTTTGCGTCAAAAGTTTCCTTAGATTAAATTTAAATATTTCAATGTTTGAGCAACTTCGAATGTCCTCGGGCAAATGGTTGTACACTCGAGGAGCCATGCAAAAAATGCTTGCAAACACAGATATCTCATACACATAAATACTTGGCAATGTTAATAGTTTTAAGGCAGTAAATGAGGGTTTACACGAATCTCGTGGTTTGAGTATGCAAAATGCTCTCACACACTTCTTTTGAGCTTTGAATGCGCTTTCTTTTTCTGTACTCGTAGTGTTCCCCAAAATATAACGCCATACCTGAGTACCGATTCGACAAAACCGTGATAAGCCGTGATCACCGCAGATTGGTTCACAACTTTACCCAACATATACAGTGCATAAGAAAATTTGTTTAATCTACCACATACTTTTTTGACTTGATTTTTCCAATTGAAGCTGCATTTTAGCATTTTTTGCTTCTTCAAGCTTTTGTCCATTATAAATTATGTCAATATCTGTCAAAGTATTTTTTCTTTGAATAAATGTCATAATATTAGTCTTCTCCAAATTAATTAATAAGTTATTGCAATTAAGCCATTTAATTATTGAGTCAAGTGTATCATTCATTTGTAATTCTAATATTGTTTTGTCCTGTAAACCAGTAAATATGACAGTGCTGTCGTCAGCAAATAAGACCATGTTTTGATCAACTACTTTAGGTTAGTCGTTGATATATATTATGAATAATAATGGACCTAGGACTGCCTTGAGGTACACCTTGAGTAACATCGCGGTAATCAGAAGAAAACACAGTTTCTTTTTTCGATTTTGCACAAATGCGAGTGATCTGAGTGCATAGTTTTCGGTTTTTGAGATACGATTCAAAAAGTGCGAGCACATTACCACGAATCCCATAAGATTCCAACTTGCATAACAAAGTATCATGGTTTTCAAAATCGAACGCTTTTGTTGAATTCATAAATATAGCTGAAACTAGGTCTTTATTATCTAGGCCTACCATTATTGTTTGTAAGAACTTATATACCGCAATATTTTTAGATTTATTCTGTCTAAAACCTACTTGTTCGTCAACAAGAATCTCACACTTTTACAAAAAATGGTACAGACATTTATACATAACGTTCTCGAAAACTTTCGAAATTTCTGGTATAAGTGCAATGAGTCTATGGCAGCTCATATTTTGTTTGTCATGTTTTTTAAATAACTGTTTGATTACCGTAATTTTTAACTTGCTTGGAAATGTTCCAAATGTTGACAGTAGGATGTGTTAATAAGATTTATTTTATTCATATCTTAATAATTAGTGTATTATGAAATTGTATATATTTAATTGTAAGTATATATATATATATATATATATATATATATATATATATATATATATAATAAAGTAAAACTAAGTAATATATATATATATATATATATATATACTAGCTGGTGCCCGGGACTACGTCTGCACATGATTAGTATTTGAAGTAGTTTATTATGTATCTTCTCCAAGGCCATACCTACCTTAATATCAAAATGTCATAAAAAAATTTAATTAATAATATAATAATGAGTAAATTTAAATACATATATGAATACAGTTAAATTGACTTGGCTTTTGACTAAGCTATCAGAAACTGACACAAACTTTGACAGAACTGTCATCATTACGATCTTGACGTAGGCGGAGATCTTATTATTATGTCTATGCTGTGCCCAAGCATATTGCGCTTTTTCACCCGCGTGGTAAATGATGATGATGAAAAGTATCCTATGTGTTTATTCAGCGCCTCATCTACCTCCATAACCAAATTTCATCAAAATTGCCCCTCGCCGTTTGAGCGTGAAAGAGTAACAAAGATCCACACATCCATACATCCACACATCCATACTCACAAACTTTCGCATTTATAATATTAGTAGGAAAAAACGATATTAAAAAATATTTAGTGACACTTCCGCTGAAAAAAAACAATGATTTTGGCTTGGATTTGGCACACTCCCAAATAAGTGGAAGTGTCACTAAATATTTTTTAATATCGTTTTTTGATAATGTATTTCCGCAAAGTAACGCCTGAATCAATAAAATATTAGTAGGATTAATAAAGTTTAAATATGAAATTGATAGTCCTCAAGCATTCAAACTGGGTTTGGTACACATTCATAGTGACGTCATTCCATAGTAACGTCATCCCGCAATGCTAGTTTCAACAAATAACAAGCGTCAGTTTAACGTATTCGCCGTAACAAATATTGGACCGGCGCAGGCTTTGTTTCAGTAAATAGGAGGTGGTTTGACTCTGGTGGCGAAACGGAGGTAATGGGAAATTTGCAATTGGGGGTGATTAGCGGCGAATTGTTTGTTTCATACCCTATTTTGTTTCTGTTTGCTAATGTTATTTGGAGAATATAGGGTATTGTTTAAGTTTGGAACAATAATCGTTGTTAAGCGAAATAGTTAGATAGAATTATTATACACCCTTTATATTTTGGATGTAGACGTTTTCGTGCTCTTTTTGATAATTCATATAAGTATGGTCGCTAGTGGTCACCAGTTCTAAAGTCGGATATTAAATAAATACGAACTTACTCAGAAACGCTGCTTAATGTTCATTAAACTCACTTAGTACGGCGCAGTACAATTTTGCTGTATGCAGTACTAAATAAGGCCATTTAAAGTTAGCAGTGTTTGTAAGTAAGGGACAGTTGTCAGTTTTTTTTCAGTTGCAGGTCAGACTCCAAATTACAAAGCCATTCTTGATGACGGTAATGGTTTATTAAATAATACCAACCTTTAATAAGCAGTTTGCATATGACTATACATCTTCGAATGCATTTAATTTGTAATGTATACACAAGGGTAATATGTAAACTGAGGCAAACCAAATCCCTTTGCACTAAAGTAAAGCGAGTCCACTTCACACCTGTGGGGAAATAAAATGATCTCACGATCCCATCATTTTATCAGACCTATTACACAGTATACTAAAAATACAGTTGTTAAAGTCTGATCAAAAATCTATACATATGGAAAAAGGGTTAAAAAGTGTTTCTCTCTATGTTATACGAGTATATGAGTTGTCTTGAAGAGATCACTCTGAGAGATATGACCGCACATTGTTACACCTAGTTTATAGCATGTTGTATTTACTAATAAGTCATAAATGTGGAGTCTCAATAAAGTGTTATCTATCTATCTATCTATGTTGATTCTTAATGTATGTTTGATATGTTGATATCTGTAAAATCAGTCCTCTCGTTACCATAGTACAGGCTCTGCTTAGTTTGAGATCTGAAGACCTTGGGTGGATGTTGTCACATATTATTATTATATAACTTTCAACTTATAAAAAACTTCAGTTACATGCATACTAAACTTAATGTATAAAGAAAAATTACAATCTCAGACTTAATTCGAAACCGCGTCTTCTGACTTAACTTATTACATAACTATATTACATAAGCTGCGCCCCGCGTGGTGTAGGATCATGATGATGAAAAGTCCTATGTTTCTCCCGGGATGTAATCTATTTTGTTACCAAATTTTATTACGATACGTTTAGGCGTAAAAGCGTCACAAACAAATGAACACATATAATGTTTGTTTATTTAAATTTACAAGTACGTAACAAATGGCAGCGCATATATTAGGTATAAATGCACTGCGTTCAAATTCGGAGAGCCATGAAATAGGAACATGGCATGTCTATGCATACTCTTTGATTTGTCTAAGTTTGGGTACTGTATCATCTTCGTCAGAGAGTTGAGACGAAAAAGAACGCCAGCCACCTACGTGATGTTTTTACTGTGGGCCGAACACGAAAGTCTGCTTAAGTGTAACGTTATCGTATCGTTTACGTATTGAGTACAAACTATGAGTTACCTGTGCCAATATTTTTCTAGATAAATGACAGTTTGTACTAAATACGTTAACGATGCGATTACGTTACACTTAAGCAGACTTTTGTGCTTGGACCACTGAATCTTCCTATTTTGGCCATTACAAATAAATTAGATTATTATTTGTATCTAAGTGAACATTTGAAAGGATACAAAGTGTTTTTGTAAAGACTTACTTAATATAGTACCTAAATAGGTTCGGCCAAAATAATACTAAAGCAATATCGAGTTTATGTTTATCTTGGATCCGGTAAGATTTTCTTTGTTTGCTGAAAAGACATAGAATATTGTACACCGATGCGAGAAAGTGACCGGTATTGCTATTTTCTTCTGAGTAATAGGTACATAGAGTATTATGATCAAAAAGTCTGGTATAAGCGCTTCATTTGTATAATATTTATTTTTGCGCATTTTCATATGAGTAAACATCTTCAAACTAATCTAATCGGGTAATTTTTAGCCAAGGATTTTATTTGCCTGATGAACTATTTGAAAATCTTCGTTCGTATGTATCCTATGTACTTTCTTGAAACTACATCTGGGGAAAAAAGACACTACTACACTTATTACTTACTCGTAGATGCTGTAAAGCTTAATGCTAGTATAGGGTAATACGTAGTGGATACATTTCTGTCTCGATTTAGTTACATATTCTACCTTCATATTTCGTCAGTACCAATATGTGGGGACCCTTCTGATCCCTAAAAAGAGATGAAATAAGGAATATCCCGTGTCCGTTATTCATCTCATCATAATATAATGAAATCCTGATAATACACTACCTTGTCCCTTGCAAATAGTTAACGGGTTTTGCGGTTATTGCTACTGGTAGAAAATATGCGGAAAAACTTGTTTTCAGCATACTAGGAGAAGATGAAGCGATTATAGTTGGTAGTAGTAAGTAGAGTAGTAGTAAATAGTAGAGTAATTAATAAGTTATTAATAAGGTCTGTTGACGATCTTGTAATAGATCTAATAGTGATTTCAAACGCTAACATGTTAATTGCAAAAAAACAATTACGACTACATTATAATTAGTACTCACGGGATGTACACCACGATTAGGCGGGTTTTGGGGTTCCCGATATTTCGGCGCAGTTACATGCACCATGTTCACGGGCAGACTGAATATGCGGGTGGATGTGAAAAAAGTTCGAAGTTATTAAGAGCAGACAAGACGGTCTACCCTCTTTCTCACTCTTTTACTACGGATACCATTGGCACTCGAACTCGATTGTAAGTCTCGACAATACACACTAACTGTATCACTGCGAATCACATCCCGTGAGTACTAATAAAATTATAATGTACTCGTAGTTAACAACCGCGATAGTCTAAAAATTACGAGCTGGAAAAGTAGACCTTTATTGTTATGTGATATTTAATATAGATATTTGATTTCAAAAGTTTACTTACGGATTCTTAAAGATTTTTTATTACATCATTTTAAAGCACAAACGCCTGCTTAGCGAGACCAATGCAATTTTAGTGAGATAAACCGTCCATACGACGGTTAAAATCTAATAGTGAGTTTAAATTCGATACTCTGACGGTATGCCTCGGTGGCCTAGTGGTGAGGGCATCTGACACGGATTGCCGGAAGACGCGGGTTCGAATCCCGTCCGAGGATATGTATTTAAGTCTCGAAAATTGCAATGATTTTACTATTTAATCTCCGGCAAACTAAGTCTATAAATGTTTTAATAATATGCACACATTTATAGATTTTGTCTGAAATATAATACATTCTGAACAAGGTTTATATAAATACTAGCTGCTCTCCGCGGTTTCACCCGCGCGGTGATGGATGGTGACGATGATGATGAATCTTATACAGCCCCTTAATGGTAAAAGAATTTTTGAAATCGGTCCTGTACCTTTTGAGCCAATTCGTTACAAATTACAAATGTTTCCTCTTTATAATATTATAGTATAGATAAAATATGTAGAAGAATTCACATAATTCAGAACCGAAGTTCACTCTCAAATGCCTACACGTCACACACCACTCCAAAGCGCCTTAATTGCCAGGGGTGTCTCAACAGCTCTCTAATTAGAGCGCGCCTTTTCACGCGCGTGCTCGACCGTGGCAGCCTTGCGATAAAGCTGAGATAACGTTTGAAAGCTCCTGAAACTGCCTTGTGTTGCATATGTTTGTTTTTTATCACTCCTGCTCGGAAAGTGGGTCATCGTGCTAGCATGATATTATGTGACGAAATTGAAATGTCGATCATCGATTTGATGGTGCTCTGTAGTGGATGATGACGGCTTACCTGCCCATAGTATGTGCTGACAAGGTGGACTGACGACCTGACAAAGGTAGCAAGACGACGTTGGATGCAGGCCGCTTCCAACCGGTCCTTTTGGAAATTCTGGGAGAGGCATAGGTTCAGCAGTGGACGTCCTATGACCGAGATGATGATGATGAGTATGTGCTATTCCGCCAAGAGGTTCAGAACTCTATGAGGCATTTCCATACACTCTTCAAGTTGAGATTATTTAATTTATATACATAAAAATGAACCTCTATTTCTGCTGGTCTCGCTATAACTTGAGAACGGCGTTACCGATTTCATTCATATTTTTTTTAAATGTTTTCTTATACTTCGTAGAAGGTTCTTACGTTAAAAAAAAATAGAAAAGAGGGGAGCTTATGGAGAGGCCAAAGGCCGAGCCTACTACGCGAACTACGTCGCGGTCAGTCGCTAGTATATATATAAGAATGAACCCCTATTTCTCCTGGTCACGCTTTAACTTTAAAACGGCTTTTGCGATCTGATTCATTTAAATTTTTTTAATATTACGAAGAAGGTCTTACAGTAAAAAAAAATAAGAAAATATGAAGTACGACTAGTTATGAAGGCCGAGCCTACCACGCGAACGTTGTTGCGGGCATGCAGTCACTAGAAATGTATGGGTTTATCTCCTATAGGATTTTTACACGACTACGCTGAAGCAAAGGGGAGGGTTATGTATCTGTTCATCTGTTTCCTCATAACTTCTAAACTACTTCTTATTATGTGAGGAATGAAGTAAGTCAAGAACAAAAAACGTTTTTTAATACAGTTGCTCAAAAAGTGGCGTATTGCAGGTAAGTATAGCGTTCGGGATGCATATATTACATACTCGTGCTTTTTTTTTACCTTTCCCGAACTCATGCGTTCTCTTTCCCAACTGTCAAAATAATGTCTATTAAAAAGAAAAACCAACCATGAAGTTTTACGCATATTTCTAAAAAGAAGCTACTAATTTGTTTTAATATCAGATTTAATGAGTATGGTTAGGTTTCATTTCATTTCATCTCATTAAATTTCATTTTCATTTCATATCAATAAAAAAATTCTACTGAAGACTTGGCTCTATGGGCATAGTTCCCTTTGCCTACCAGAATGGATGAAGAAAAAAAATCTCTGCTTATATTCTACGGTTGGCGCCATTTTCCAGAAATTTTCTTTGCGAGTTTATTTTATTAAATTGCTTAATTTTTTTCGCAACTGTATTAAAAATAGTCGTTCAGTACACGTGCGGAACCGCCATTGCAACTTGTTCCGACTGTTTCGACATTTGTCGGAACTCTTTGCAATGACAGCCTTTCCCCACTTGTAATGAAATATACTATTTTGGGAGTGATGCTACTTTGCAGAATGTATCGTTTTGTTACGGTAGGTGTCATACGAGCACAGTTATCATATGAACACCTATGTAAATGTATATGTAATGTATTTTATACAATAAAATATATGTTGTTATTGTTTAATACACGATACGTAACGAATAGTTTGTACATAACAGTTTCTTTTGAGGCGCGCCGTTACAAGGTTTTAATTTTTCTGGTTTCCCATTTATTTATCTCAATAATAAGTATTCAAAAGAGTTAACATCAGAAACGGTATATTCACCGTGCTATCCATTATGTTTGAGTTCCCCATATTTCTTAGTGTCGCCCACCCGCATAGAATTCAGTTTATTCGTGATCATGGCGCTTGCAACAGGGCCGAAATATCGGGCACTCGAACAAAATGGATTACACGGTAAATATCACGTTTCTGATGTTAATGTTATGTTATTTTACAAAAGTGACCGTGATAGTTTAAAAAGTATTCATAACATTACAAATAGTTTACATATTTGGTAGAAAGTCAAATGCGGGCAGACTGTACATATAGTTCAATTTTTGACCTTTCCTTTGGCATTGATACAGATATGTTGCCGATACAAATATCCTTCCATGGGCCCTTAGAGATCGCGAGGGTTCGCCCAACTTGGTGAAACGAAGTTTTATCAAAAGCAAGCATAAATCCTAGAGGGTTTTCTGATTCTCTGTCAATGATATATAGAAAAAGTGGCTACGTCAAGTGCTGACTGGTCAAATCTGTTGAAACGTACAAAAATATCTCCACTCTGGAAAAAATATCTTAAGGGAAAATAGTTGGACAAAACGCTACAGACCGTATATAAATTATAGTACTTATAGTATATAAATCTGTGGCTAGAGCATTATCTATAACTAATGATTAATAATAGCCTTAATAGTAAAATAAAACTATAGTAATATAGTTTCAAGCGTAGATGGTAATGTAATGGAATGGAAGTTGTATTTTTTAAACAATTACTTGCATATTCTACGGTAATACCACAAAATCTATATAAATAAAAATTAACCCCTTATTTCTCCTGGTCACGTTATAACTTGAGAACGGATAGAACAACCTAGCTCATTCTTTTTTTGTTGTGGTAATTATTGCCAGGAGAAGGTTCTTAATAAACAAACATCCAGAAAAGGCGGGAGATTATGGGGGTCCCGAAGGCTGCGATTACTACGAGAAGTCGCGGGCAGTCGCTAGTAAAAAAATAAACCACGTACATTTGACAGCCTTAAAAAGATAAACATGTGTAAAAGGTAGCGGGAAAACTGGTTAAACAAATGTCAAATTGTGTGCGTCAATGTGTCGTCTAAAAAGCATAGAAGCGCTGAGTTGAAAATGGTGCTAACGGCCACCCATCCCAGTAGTAACCGCAGCTTTGCTTAACCTAGTCGTCCAGTTGCAGACGATTAGGCCATCTAAACTGCGAGCGCTACATGAAGCGTTTTCAACTGATACTCCCATAATTTCGAAATCTGTCAGGTAAGGCCTCGTTCAGAAGGTTTATGTAGGCATATTAAAACCTTTTATTGCCCAAACAAAAGCTTTTATTCGCTCGCTAAAGTGTTTCGTGGTAACAGACATATTTAGGGTTAGATTATTATCTTCCGAGAATATGTTCTAATGTATTTTCCCTTTTGTTACAGGTAAGACATAATCTTCCGCAGAAATGTGAGGGAGTATAAACCTTTTTTTAATGGTAACTGTTTCCTCAGCAAGAATGTTGACTTTGTCAGAAATTGATTGTGTTTTTCCGTTTTATTTCTAAGTGGGGGTACCTATACTTATTTTTTTATATGAATTTTTGCCATTGTAAGATTAATTGTACGGAGTTGGATTTATATCGAAATGTTAAAAGTAAAGTCACATCAATGTCCCGGGTTTAAGTCACTTTTAGATCATGTTTAGACATAACGGGTGGATGCATTTCAACTTTGTAGGATAGTTGCGAAGAGAACACGAAAAGGACGTTTATACTTGAGCACCGTTACCATAAACACAAGTGAAATTCTTGGAAAAAAGCTAGAATGAAGGAGAACCAACCAAACAAACAACAGAAGTCTATACAGAATATTTGTTTAAACCCTGGTTCAAACTGGGGACGGCCTTTAGTCAACTTTATAGGAGGATATTATAGGAGACTTTATAGGAGGGCAAGAATCTAAAAACCCCGCGTGGCAATGTATGCGCTTGTCACTCTGTGATATAAGTTAAGAATAATATTATTTATATTATTATTTATTATTTATATTATATATACTTACAATATAATTAATAATAATATTGTAAGTTAAGAAAATAAATAAATAAATAAATATAAGATGTTAAATCTCCTGGCCCTGTAATATTGCTGGATTGGATGTTTCATTTATATATTCAACTTATATAGTTGAATATATAAATGAAACATCCGAAACTGAGGTAAATAAACTAAACTGAGGTGAGTTCGGACCCTATAAATAAGTACTTGAACTTCTTCCCGATTAATGGCAATTTTAACCTCTATTATGCAGCCATTTAGTAATCCTTCAGGTATTTAACCAGCTACCTTACCACAACAACAAACCTTTATCCCTTCATCGTGACGTGTTAAGGCGGTTAAGCTAATACGGGGGCTTATATAGCCTTATAGTTTATAATAATGTTGTTTCGGGGATTATGATCTTTAAATCATCTGTGTTTTAGTGTCAAAGGATATTTAGTGTTTTAAAACTCGACGGGTAATGAGATACCCGCCGCCGCATTCACGCCGGGTTAAATAAAATAAACTGTTCTGTTACGATAATACCATTGAAGGGATATTCACCTTTCTACACAGAGCTTGCAACTGTTCCTATCTTTAGCACCACAATCGGGATCCTTTTTTTTCACTTTTGACTTTCCTCTGTACATCAAATCTTTTCTTTAATTTTCAAATTTAAAACGTCTGCTGGTAAATTCTAAGATGAGGTTTAATAAAAGTACAATTTGAAAAAATAATACTGACATTTCTATTCAGTTATTGGAGTGTAGGTATCTCAAAAACTACTGGACCGAATTTGATGAAATTTAAATGGGCATTCATTGCCACACGGGCAAGCACCAGCTTTCTAACAAAAAAATAATTTTGAGATTCGGTTCACCCAGTCGAAAGTTATGAGGTAACAAACATAAAAAAAGTGGAATTGAGTACCTCTTCCTTTTTTTTGGAAGTCGGTAAAAAACACATAATGTTATATAAAAAAACAGATTAACCCATAGACTCGCCAATCACCATATTTGGCCAATAATACAATAGTTTTCTTGGGAATCGCACTATTTTTCCAGGAATTGCAACATGTGTGGTTAAAATGAAAATACCACGAATATTTACAAATATTACAAACTGACTACTCTCCGTAGCTCGCGGAGATGATAGGTAGGATAGGATACATTGAAGTACATTTATCCTGGATAAAAAGTATCCCAGTTATATTACTTAATAGTATCAGCTGAAGGGATCGGCTTTAACACCAGCGGTCATTCGGGAATAACTCCTAAGTCGCCCCCTGTAATCCCATCAGCCCCCATTATCAAATTTATCGTAAAAATAACTTATCGTCCATCATGCCGTGTGATGTGAACTCGAAACCTGTTTAGATATATCTTTTCCTCTTGCTCGAGCTGTGTAAAAGGGAGTCAGTTGCCATGTTGATGTGTTTTAATTCGTTATATCATATCGATATATATACAGGTTGGTTTTTTGAGAAGGGCGGCCATGGCCAAGTCCGGAACCACGAGAGCTAGAGAAAAATCGTGAAAGGAGACATGCCCTCGATTTATAAGAAAACAATAACTGCACATTTAGTTCTTTTTTAATCTGTTACTTTTGACGGAAATCGACCCGAATGATTTTTCAAAAAAAAAAGACTTAACTACTAGATGTCATAATCCGCTAATATGACGAACTGAGCCCACGTATGCAACATTCAAAGTCAAAGTCAAAATCATTTATTCAATTTAGGCATCAAAGGCGCACTTATGAACGTCAACTTTTCATTATAATATATTTTAAAGACTCTACCGCCGCGTTCCAAAATATATAGAGCCCACCGAGAAGAAGCGGCAAGAATATCGGGGCCATTCTTTTTATATAGATGTTTACAATGTTTCTACTTAGGTACTACAAATATTACATTTTATGGGTGGCAGAGAGACAGCTTGCCAGAAGTGGAGTATTCCAAGTTGTATTGCATATGTAGGCTATTTGTCTATATATTTAAGCGTCTTGTCATTTAATGGCATAAAAATTTGTAGAAAAATGAAACAATAGTTACACTATTGTGAGAATTAGTGAGGAATGACACAAAAGAAAATCCAGTCTTACACCATTGCAATAGAGCTGTAATTTGAAAGATACTGTTACCCCTCATCATGGGGCCCCATGATAACACGAGACCAAGCCACGCCTGTATGTGATGACACTAAATGTCGCGTCAGCAGAAATCAGAGAACGGGGGTAGTTTCTGAAAGGGGAATCACCATTTTTGCTTTTATGACTCCTTTGACATCTCGAAAATGGTTTAACGAAGTCAGCAATTTGGAAGATAAACTGTCAAGGAAGTAGACAAGTTGATAGATATCGACTCTAATGTTCTACCGACTTCCAAAAAGGAGGAGGTACTCAATTCAACTGTATTTTTTTATGTTTGTTACCTCATATCTTTCTATAGGGTGAACCGGTTCACAAAATTCTATTTTTTATTTAAAAAATGGTGCTTCCCGTGTGGTCCCATTTAAATTTCATCAAATTCGGTGCAGTAGTTTTTGAGTTACACTCAAATAACTGAATGAAATGAAATGAAAATATTTATTGCATCATAAACATCAAAAACAGTTTTATAAAATTTAAACTAATGTATATTAGAGTATGTTTATGACGAACTCAAGGTATAAACAAAAATAGATAAAGCTAAGGTTCCCGCACTAGGCTAAGCCTGTATCGCGGGGACCTACATACGATTTGATTTTACATGGTTGATTGCCTCGGATTAACAAATAAATCGATGGAGTTATATAAACTTAAATTACAAAATTAAAAATAAATAAACAACTAAAATAAGACGCTTTACAATAAATATATTATAAATTTCTTAAATAAGATTTAGATACAGATTAATAAGTATATATACATATAAACAATACACAATTTGTACAAACACTGTGACACATTGTAAAAAGTTTAGCATTTTATAAGAAGTAAGTTTTCAGTCTCATCATAACTCATGGATGTCAAGTATTTGATAAGTATTTTTTTTACTTCTTGTGTGGACTTTCCACTTATATTGCATAGCTTATTAACTGTGTTGTAGACATGCACTCTGATAGATTGCCAAAAACGGCAGGCGAATCCAGTTTTTACGCTTGGAACAGCTAATTTGTATGGTCTTCGCTTTGCAGTTTTGTCGTGATTAACGTCGGCCACAACAGATTTATGGACGTATAGCGATATCTTAAGAATAAAGAGTTGCCTAACGTTCAGTACTCCACTATCTTTGTACACGTGTATGGTCGGATATCTGAGCGGTTTCTTCATCATAACTTTTAGTACTGATCTCTGTGCCCTTTCGACAACGATTATAGCTGACTTAGCTGCACTACCCCAACAGGTAATGCAATAAGTTAGGAGAGATTGGACTAGAGCAAAATAAACGCTCATTAGGATGTCTGGAGATGCAACTACACGCAAATTTTTCATTACACCTATGACTTTTCGTACCCGAGCTGAGAGGGCCACTAGGTGATTTTTAAAGTTTAAGTTTTCGTCAATTAAGACACCCAGATATTTGATGACATTTGACCTGTTTAAAGACTTACAATCACATAATCTTTTGTCACAGTTGGCTTTATGTATTTTAAGAATTGGTGTTGAAACTGGCGCTGAAACAGCTGTTTTATGGAAGCATAAAAATACAGTCTTGCTTATATTTAGTGTCAATAGGTTTCTCTGCAACCAATCTGATATATTAGTCATACCCTTTTCAGCATAATCTAGAGCTTGTATCCATGTTGACCCATAGAACACAATAGCAGTGTCGTCAGCATAGCAAACAACATTAGCATTTTCCATTTGCATATCGTGGATATCGTTAATATACATATTAAAAAGTATAGGTCCAAGGATACTTCCCTGTGGAACTCCATAATTTATGGCCTGGGTGCTGCTCAAATTGTTTCCGATTTTCACGCACTGTCTCCGCCCCAACAGGTAACTTTTAAACCAGTTTGCGGCAATTCCGCGTATGCCCATTTTGTCTAGCTTTTCTAGGAGTATTGGAATGGAGACAGTGTCGAATGCCTTAGCCAGGTCTAAAAATACTGCTATGCAACTTTGTTTCTTATCTAACTTCGATGACACCACCTCAGTTAAGAGTGAGACAGCGTCTTCGGTGCTCTTTCCTTTCCTAAACCCGAATTGACTTGAAGAGATAATGGTTCGCGAGTCTAAAAACTTAGTTAGTCTTTTATTTACTAGTCGCTCTAACATCTTAGAAAAGGTGCTTAAAAGTGAAATAGGCCTATAGTTTTCTATTTTATTTTTGGGGCCACTCTTGTGAATGGGACTGACAGAAGCAATTTTCCAGATATCTGGAAAAATTCCACTTGACAAACTCAGGTTATATATATGAGTCAGGGGCAAAACAATTTCATCTTTTATATGTTTAATGAGCGAATTTGTCAAACCATCTATGCCGGGTGCTTTGCTAGTTTCTAGGCCAATAATAAGTTTATTAACTTCCTCGCGATCTGTGGGACCCATAAAGAAAGATTCGGCGCAAATATTTTGAGTCCTAACTTTTTTTGTTAGACCTATTTCAGTTAGTATGTGATTTGCTAGTCGTTGGCCAACAGTGGAAAAGTAATCGTTACATATATCAATCGGGCGTCGCAGATCATCGGAACTTTGCCTTGATAGCAATTCGGTGGGCTCGTTTCTATTCGAGGGTATGCTACAAATTGTTTTGACAGACTTCCAGAGCTTTTTGGGATTATTTTTATTTATATTTAATTCACTCCTTTCATATATAATTCTCAAATTTCGCAGAAGGGTTACAAAAAAGTTTTGATAACGTTTATATGATACCTGCAGTATTATATTATCAGGGTCGAGTCTTGCTCGCTGGTGGAGCCTATCTCTATGCCTCATGCATCTCATGAGCCCTGGAGTAATCCAGGGCTTGAGATTGTATTTAGTTCTGCTTAGACGAACTTCACGCGTATGCTTCGCCACAATATCCGATAAATACCCCACGAACGTTTTTGAAGCTTCATCAGCATCACAAATACTAAAAACAAAACTCCAGTCGACATCAGAAATATCTTTTTTGATTGCATCGAAATCTCTTATTAGCGTTATTCTGGTTGGTCGGGAATGTGTTGTGTTGTTAAGTTTCAAGCCGATCATAACAGGGAAATGGTCAGTAATAACCGATTTACAAATGATGCCTATAGGTAATAGAATTGAAGTCTGTATAAACGTTTTCAAATTGTACTTGTGGTATTTTTGGGTGGGTAGTCATTATAGGAGCGGGGGAGCTTAGATGAAGCCGTTATGTTTGAAACAAAATACGTTGGATAGTGCTGTCAAGCTGTTCAATAGATGGCGCTCCGCCCCCATACAACGGTTAAAATCATATAGAGGGTTAAAATTCGACGCTCGTACGGTATGCCGCGGTGGCCTAGTGGGCATAGTGTCTGACATGAATTGTCTGAAGACTTTCGTGTTCCCACCCGTCTAAGGATGCGTATTTCCCTCTCTAAAGTTGCAAAGCATGTAATCGTTTTTATATACATTTTTAATTTTTTTTACATTTTCATCTTCAATGGTCGCATTGAAGTTGTAAAGTTTGGGTGGATTGGAGACATTCCTAAGATCATTATTAAAAGCACGCCAGTTCAAAATTATATTATCAAATTGAAATTTATTTATCACACATTTTATGTACATCTCAATATTGCACACGGGCGTACTCCAATTTATAACATAAAAACTTGTGTAATATTGGAAGCTATCTCACCCCTATAATCCTTGGAACACGTTCGGTTCCTAAGCACATCATATAGGATTTCTTTAACATAAAACCCTTGCTGTAACTATCTTCGTCCAAACGTTTTATTGCGACTTCTTGGGGTCTGCGAGTACCCCGGGGCTCCCTGGGGTTTGTGGCCAGAAATGGCTCAGAAGTTTATTAGACGTTACGACACGATTATGGGTTAAGAGTCTTCTGGTTTTTCTGAAATCAAGTGACAGGCAAATAATGCTTCTTGTGACTAGCGTGCTTGCCATGCACAGTTACAGTGCCAGCCTGAGTTTAACAGTTTTATTGCGGGGCACTGCAGTGCGTTCGTTTCCCCGTGACATCTACCCGAAATTCCCAGCACGTTTTGCAGCTTTACCTACTCTTATATCTTTATAGTTCGCATATTCCGCAAACATAAAGCTGCTATCATACTTAAAGAAAATATATATTTGCATGTATACTCTTTGTAGTAATCTATCAAAAATTCTGTATTACTTTCTTATTTGGACGAATATTTAGACTCGGTGTTATGTTCAAACCTATATATGTATGTATATAATTTTGCTGGATTTAATCAAGGAACTGGATACTATGCTCTGTTTATTGTTTGAGAATAGTTGTGGTTAAGTATATTACGGATTTCAAAAAAGAACAGTAATGACAATGCTGGGACTGAGGCAACGGCCACCAGTCAGGCAGTACTTTATAGAAAACATAATTATACGACCGTTGTCTTTACATATATACTCTTGCTTGTTATAGATATATTATAGTGAAAAAACATTCCTCAAACATGACTATAAATATTTAATCAGAAAACAAGAGGCATTTAAAAACCTACACATATTAGTGACGGTAAAAAGGAAGGAATGTATAATAAAATATTTATGTTTAATAAATTGCCACACAGTATAATTAATTCCCCGTTCCATGTTTTCAAGACATTAAAACTTTCATTGTCGAAAATCCGTTTTACTAAATGAGTTTATGTGATTGCCTCTAGCAGAATCTTCATTTATTTGTATGGCATAATGACATTGTAAAAACAATTTTGTATATAATTGTTTAATTGCTTGCGTTTATAATAAGTCTATCTAAGTAAGTAAGTCTATTTATTGATATTCATTCTACTAATATTATAAACGCGAAAGTTTGTATGTAGGATGTCAGTAGCCCGAGCACGAACACTAAGGTGTAACGTTATCGTAACGTCGACGTATTCAGTACAAACTATCATTTATCCACTTCAACAGTGGCACAGATAACTCATAGTTTGTACTGAATACGTCAACGATGCTATAACGTAACACTTTAGCAAATATTCGTGCTCGGGTCACTGATACTCATTCACCTAAAAACTATTAATAGGGATTTTAATGAAACTTGGTTTGTAGATAGACGAGTCGCTGAAATAACATATAGGATACTTTTCATCATCATCCGTCACCAGGCGGGTGAAACCGCGGGGCGCAGCAAGCTTAAAATAAATTGAATATAACATGAAAACTTTTACATACCCAGTGTAAAGAAATGTTATAATGTGAATAAATAAATCTATGAATTTATATCGACCGCTTCGTTCAAACACAATTTTTATTTAGTAATCGACAGGATTGAAATAAAATATACAAAGCGTCGTAAACTAGGGTGGAGTGCGACCCCGCGGACACGGTTTCAAAAGTCGTCAAGTATAAACGCCCAAGTCTAAACCAACCCTTATGCTTGTCTTATCTTAAGGAGTTCTGCGGGTATGTACAAACACGCCCCTTCCTAGCTTTACGGGGCCGATATAAGGTTGATATTATATAAGCGTACGCTCAATATTAAAACATATTAGTTTAATATGTGCTGGGATGCGTGGTTAAATATCTGATGTCTGCCGTAAGTCGAGTTTCGTAACTTTGTTAGCGTCTTTATTAGATTTTAATTTTGGATTGAGCAAGAAATATGTTTAATGTATATTTATTATTGGCCGAACGAGCGAAGTGTCGCTGCTTTAATAACCAATTGAATTTCATCTGTTCGTATGTTTGTTAGGTTATTCGTTTGTCTTCCTGTACAGGACGAATTTTTCAACCAATCTTGACGAAGATTGGTATGTATGTTATACTATTAAATTGTTTTTGTTTGTCGTTTGTGATTTTTGATTGGGGGTGAACTTTTCCTAAAAAGGGGGAAAGTTTGCTGCAGTGCTATTTACCGACTGATTTCAACAATATTTGGTACACATATGATACCTGAAGTAAAAGCGGAATTTGGAATGTGAGCATAATTGGTCAAGTGGTTTCAGAAATAATAAGTTGAGAACCGCGAAAAATTGCTGCTAATAAAACTATGTGCCTGCGAGGTCTACTGTTCGCAGAACTACTAGTGTTCAATTAGTTGAAATGAAACAATTGGTATCTTCCAAGAAAGCCTGCCACATCTCGACGACCACGTCATATACGAAACCAATAAAATGTAAGATGAAATTCAACTAATTTAAGGCGCAGTCCAACCGCAATTTTAAAATAATTTACAATGCTTTGCTTTAGTAAGGTTGAAAATCGCTTGTTAGATTGGAAGATTTGATACAAAAATGCATTAATTTTGAAGGTTTTTCTTTATATTTTTTGATATATACTAACACAATTGAAAAAACTGCTGGTTACTACGTTAGTACTATATGTTGGCTATGTTTTACCTAAAAAGAATATAGTGTTATCGCTGAAAATTCTGAGAGTTTGGACGTGAAAGTTTATTTCTGTGGACCCATTTAGGATTTTTTTATGAAGCGTATAATATTTATGAATTCTGTTCGGTTATTACTCTTTTCCTGTTCCTTTTCTAACCTAAGTAAGTTTTTCATATAATATTATCAATCTGTTTCGTTACACTAGATGTTTAAAGATTCTGCTTTTTTCTATTATCAGGATACGAGCGCTCCTTTATATCTAGATTTTCTGTCCTTTGTGGTAGTTGTAGGTACTATTTTTTCGGGAAATCATTTGGAAAACATCTAACAGAATGCTAAAGTGCTAAGAAGTACTAAGGGTTTTTTTAACGGTACTGTCCCATCTGTATAACATGCCATCTTTTTCAAGCAACTTTATCTTTCGCTGCTGACTACACGTAGCGAAAGATAACGCTGCTTGAAATGCAAAATGCAAATATAAGTTTCAGTTTCATTTTAATATATATTTAATTATTATAAAGTAATAAAATTATGTTAACTTGACCTGATATAACAGTAGATTCATGTTTCTGCTTCCACCAAAAACTTTATTCAGGATTTTGAGTAGGTGTGGTACCTCACATACAAATAACTTATTGAAACTCTCGCAAGTAAAGTGACGTAATGTCAAATACGTATTGATAATTAGAAGTACTTACTTCATTTAAAGTGCTCTAGATTTTAATAATCAGTAGAGTTAGCATTGAGAACAAACTTCATTTATTAAAAACTAGCGCGTGGAGCGTGGAGCGCGCTCCATGGTGATGATGGATGATGATGATATAATCGAAATATATAGCCTATGTTCATCAAGGGTAATGTAGAATTCTACTGTTGAAATATTTTTTCAATTCGGTCCAGTAGTTTCAGAGCCTATTGAATTTAATCAAACAAACAAAATCTTTTCTCTTTATATTTATATTATTCTATATATAGACTAACTACTAGAATACTGAAACAAGCGATCTATACATTAATAGTAAACGTTTGAACAAATCTGCCTAAGTATTAATTAATACTTCACAATCACTCTAATTGGGAACAAACAAGCATTCTATTACATTGTTAACAACCAATAGTCATCAACTGGAGCGATTATGTTGTGGAATTCGGGTACAGTGACTTGTGTCTCCTCTTCTTACTACTAGGGTTACTTTTCGATTACGTTCATACTACTCGCTTCGCTTTTTAATCATTATCATCATCTAAGCCGTCAAACTAAAGACGTGTGGCACTCGGAGACTGCCGCGGTAAAGCTATTGCATAGCTGTTTTTATCAACTTATGCAATTATAATTATTTAACCAATGCCATCTTGAGGCGAGTTGCTGAACTAAAGAGACAAGCGTGATATTTCTAAAAGTCATTAAAAGTTCTGCTATTCATCGATAGATGGAGTCGGAGTCGGAGCGGCCTGCATCCAACGTCGTCCTGCAAACTTTATCAGGTCCTCAGTCCACGTTGTCTGTGGACGACCTTCGTTGTGCGTTTGCCGGTCCGTGGTCTGCACTCCAGAACCATCCGGCCCCATCCGCCATCTGTTCTGCGTGCTATGTGGCCTGCCCACTGCCACTTCAACTGGCTAATCTTCTGGGCTATGTCGGTGACTTGAGTTCGTCTCCGGATCTCCTCATTTCTGATTCCATCACGTAGAGAAACCCCGAGCATAGCCCTCTCCATAGCTCGTTGTGTGACTTTGAGATTTCTTATGAGGCCCATACATAGTTTTAATGTAATCCCAGAATGGTAGGTAATTAAGAAACACGAGGGTCTGTCTTCAAACAGTATCCACGAGTTACAGTTCCAGAGTATGCATTTCAAGAGTATCAAAATAAATTATTGGCGAATGACACTTAATACAACTTAATCATAAATAACAGCATAGTACAATATCGCGTAAATATGTCATAACATGTGCAGTCATTGCAATTGCTATCCACCGATCGCCTTGCTCGTGTCATCTATACTAATATTATAAACAGGAAAGATGTGTATGTATGTTTGTGATGAATTGGGTCAAAAAGTACTAGACAGATTTCAAAAATTATTTCGCCATTGGAAAGCAACATTCACCCTGAGTAACATAGGCTATATAAGATTCATCACCATCATCATCATCCATCACCGCGCGGGTGAAACCGAGGAGAGCAACTTAATAATAAATTTAAATTAATAAATTTAAATTTAATTAACTCCTAAATTCACAAAAACATGCGTGCTATACGGTTGTGAAATAAAATAGCGGGTAGTTGCAAAAAATTTCATCATGAGTCATTTTATATTTAAAACACTTGACTTGTATCGGAAACATATTATTGCTCATCTATGTAATATAATTTAATGCCGTGACTCCGACGGTTCATTTGAAGACTAGTATTTAAATATAATATGTGTAGTATTCTAAAGTACTGTTAACAATTATACCGTGACAATGTCTCACCGCAGACAAAACCACGTTAGTTAATGGAACAATTCCGCTTATGGCATGGTTCCGTACAAATTATGAACGAAATTAACGCAAAAAGCGACAGAGAACGACGGCGACGGCCGCAAATTTGGTTTAATCCGGTAAATTCCGGTACGAGCTAGACAGAAGCGGCCAAAACTGCCCTAGCAGTGCTATTTCATAATTCAAACTGAATTACTACTAGTAAACTTCACCGAGATTTACGCTTTCAATAAATCATCGATTCTTATTTTGTTAATGCAAACTGTGCGTGTGTGTATGTGTGTTTGTTTGTTATCACTCAGTGCTGAAACTAATTTTAATAAAATTTATAATATGTGTTAGATCCTTATAAGGAGTTTGTAAATGTAAAGTTTTCGATAGAGTTCCTTTGTTATACAATTATCTATATAATAGGGGTAGTTAGTAGTATAAGTTTGTTACTCCATCTGTCTGAAGCGACTATACTGATTTCCTTAATTGTATGTGTTCTCTTTTCGGCCCAGGAATTCTACGCGACATTTACCCAGGAATTCTAACAATTCATCCGTAGAGCGTAATAAAGTGAAAAAGAAAATAAAAACAACAAAAAGAGAAACAAGCAAAGGAATTTTATTTCGCTCGCCCAACCAACCACCAGTTTTCATGCAGTTGAATTCCTTCGTAATTCTAACTAGATAGTTGGAATCGTATTCGTATGTGAAATGCGCACCTTATATCTTAATGGTCACTATAATGAATGATAGAAATGTTCGTCCAAATAAAATTGTATCCTCTCGAAGTCATACTACTGGTTATAGCGACATTTTTTTCCAACCGCTTAGTAAAATTCTGGATAGTAAACTCATTAGTAGAATAAATCTATTCCCAAAATCTTGCAGTTACTTTTTGCATTATATTGTAGTTGTCTTGCTTTTTCGATCGGTAAAATGTAAAAGAGAAAGAAAGCTAAATATATGTGCTTGCTCTGAAACCCAAAATCACCACCTGGAACATGAAAAAAAATTGATTTCCATGTTCAAAGTCGGTCTCTAGAGTTAGTGTATGTGTGCAGCTGTCAGTGTGCCAAAACAATTGTTTGACATAAATTGAATAAAAACTAATGGAAGTGGAAAATTTATAAAAAGTTTACCTAAGTGTTATTTTTATCATAATAAAATATGAACTATTGCAATTTTAATATCTATTATGAAGAATTTCGTTTATTCTCGGACATGATATTCAAATATGAAACGCAACGGTTTTTTCGCAAACATAACTTATTGCAAGAAATTCAATATGTTATCTTACAAAACATACAAATAGTGCAGGATAATAATGTAAAACATAGTTTATTATGTTTATTACTTGTTTCGTATAAGTTTTGAATCGTTTTGAAATAATCGGCATTTTGTTAAAGTAGGTGCAAAAAAAATCGAAATCTGTCATTTTGAATTTTGAGTGTGCGAGTGAACGGATTTTGATATTTCGTGAGTAGAAAGGCTGTCGTATAAATAAGTAGCTTTTTACCACCACTAAGATGTAGTAACTAGGTCTAGTTCAGCTCGCAAGGGCAACTGGCAAAACGCACTGTTATTTGCTTGTCCATTTTGAGGATGTAACTAAACGAGTTTTTTTAAAGGTAAGGTTGTAACAGAAAGTTATATCCGCCATGTCGATATCTTCACCATATTCCATCGCATACTACAGTTGTTAATGCAAATAAACACATCGGTTATCGGAATTTGATAACCCGATGGTGTTATGGTAAGAGATTACGACGATGGTCTCAGCCCTATAAAGTCAGAAGAGTCTAATGACCAGGCAAGCGACGCGTTAAACAATAACCCTGTCTGTTACGATAGTTTCGAAACGCGTACGGAAAACTGTGAGAAGTTTGAGCATCCGCTCAGAATACAAAGTTTGGCGGAACAGCATTTTGGAATGGTTTTGGTTATTTTAATAATGCTATGAAATACATGGCTCTGCCTGATATCGATCGATTGAATACGTAGATAACTGGACGAAAAAAAATGGCTGTTTGTAGTTTTATACGTTCGATGAACTTTCTTATTAATAATCTTATGTTCTACTAGTGCGCTCCGCGGTTTTACCCGCGTGGTGATGGATGATGATGATGGATCAAATATAGCGTATGTTACTCAGACATAATCTAGCTTTCTACCGCTGAAAGAATGTTTTGAATTCGTTAAGCAATTTTTGCGATTCCATTACAAACTAACAATGAAACCTTTCGTCTTTATTAATAGGATTTAATACCAAGGTACGTACAATGTGGCTTAGTTTGTACCGGCGTTACTATTGCATGTTTTGACGTGAAAAGTAGTTATTTTGTCATAACTGTAATATTATTTTTTAAACTTTCGCGATGTGAAAACATTTATATTATATTCACGGGGCTTAATCGCGTTAATAAAATTTTATCGTAGTCATCACGAGACAACACAACACAACACTCCGAATACACATCTGTACGATGTGTATGTGTGTGTTCACAGTTCACTCTGTTAAGGTCTCGGTGACAATTCCTTATCAATTGTTTGAGTAGACGAACACTCGCAATCCTTAGCATTTCTGTGGAATGCGCAATATCACTACGCGGCTTGATACGAACACACGTAGGTACTAAGTTCCAATCACGAAATTTCGTTAAAAATATCAGTGACTAGCTGACCCGCCAGCGGCTACGCTCGCGTGGCCTTGCGGGATACGGTAATTACATATTTTTAATTATCCCACGGGAAGTCTTTAATTACCGGGATCAAAAATATTTTATATGTTGATCAGGGATATAAGCTACCACCATACGAAATTTCATTTAAATCGGTCCAGTCGTTTCAGAGATTAGCCCGTACAACAACCCGTATAACAATTTGAACTTATTTTTCACTTCTTACATCCCTTGACTCGGTTTTTAGCATAGTTTTCATTGTACAGAAATTGAACCTCTACTGTTTATAATATGTAGTAGTTTTTACATCCCTCGTTTTACCCCCTTAAGTCATCCCTGACAAAAATATTGAAAGCATCACTATTTATTTTAAATTACCTATCCAGTTATCAATTTTCATCACTGTAGCTCCAAAAACAAAGAACTTTGAAAAAAGATATCCCCGTTTTACCCCCCTAAGTCATTCCTGTCAATAAATATTGAAATCATCACTTTAAACTGTCCAAATGCTAATTTTCATCACTGTATGTTCGAAAACACAAAACTTTCTATACAAACTTTCACCCCTCCAATCACCCTATTAAACCACCAATATCAAAAAAAAATTTAGGCAGACATTTTTTTATTTTGAATGACCTATCTAAATACAAATTATCACAACTATAAGGTCAAAAACAAAGGAGTTTCATACAAACGTTTTCACCCCTTTTGACCCCTTAGGGGTTGAATTTCATAAAATCCCGCCTTAGTAAGCACCTACGTTTTTTTCCTCATGTGGGTAGCCGTGGATAAAACATCTTAGAGAAAGTGTCTTATAAAATTTATTTAATAATAATACATGTATGCTTCTTATGTGCATAAATTCGATGTTCAATTAAAGACTAATACACAGTACCTGCCAGGGAGTGTTATCCTTTCTACACAAACACTTGTAAGTTATTTTTTGTTCTCAAACATCACTCAACACAGTTCAAAATGGATGCCATGCAACAGTCAGTAGCTCAACTACAATCTTTATTTTTGCAACGCATGGACGCATATCAGAATGAGCTACATGCAGCAGCACCTTTAGCAAATGTGACAAATATTGCATCTGAATTCACTGCATTCCGAGGCTTCATTATGACAGCCCTCCGCTGCCTTCAGGATCAGTTGTCCTTGCTTGTACATCAGCAGGACAGTATGGAGATGCGTAGTCGGCGCAAGATGCTTCTTCTCCATGGTGTTGATGAATCCAAGGACGAAAACACTGCTGCAGTAGTAGTCAAGGCAGTGGCTACTAGATTGAAATTGCCTGAGTTTTCTGAAGAACAGATCACCCGCTGTCATCGAATGGGGCGTGCATCTGCTCCTGATAAGCCCAGACCTATCATGTTGAAGCTCCGTAGTTTAGAGGTAAAAAATAAGGTCTGGTACGCTAAGGCTTGCTTGAAGGGGTCGAGCCTCACGCTTTCGGAGTTCTTGACTAAGTCTAGACATGATGCATTTATGGTGGCTCGCCAAAGATTCGGTATTCATAAATGTTGGACAAGAGATGGCTTTATATTCATCATGGGTGGTGACGGACAACGACACCGCATCAGCTCTCTTGCAGAGCTTGAACAGATCGGGTTGACGGAGGTGCCGAAGCCTGCACCCGTCTCTGCTAAAGAGCCAGCGGCGGCACCCAAATCTAGACGACCCTTGAAGAGTAAATAAGCGCCTGTATTGTTTTGTTACTCCGTCAATTCGGTACAGTATTCAATTCAACTAGTATTATATTCTCTTTGCTCAATCAAACAAATTGTTAAATTCCACAGACTATGCGATAACCATTTGCTTGATTTTCATGTCTGTCAGCTGTCAGTGTCAGTATAATTTTTTACATATTCACCTTTTTTTTTTTTTTTTGGTTCTCTGTGGTTTCTACGTATTGTATCGCGACACTGACTGCTGCGATATTTTTAGAATTTTAATTAAGTTTTTATATTACATTATTTAGGTAGAGGTTAATTTAATTTAGTAAGTGTAAACATCTTACTATTGTTGATTAGGTATATTATATATATTTTATATTGTTAAGTATTTATATATTGTATTATTATGTTGAGCATTTTTGATAACGGTAATAGCAGTGATAGTGAGCAGTATTTTTCTGTACCTTCTGACTCTTCTACAAGTAGTGATGACAGTTTCGTTAGTATTCCATCGCTTTATAAAACGCTCGACACACAATTTTCTGATGTACCGAAGAATTTTAACGTGATTCACATAAATGCGCAGAGTATTCCGGCTCATTACCTAGAAATGCAGGTTTTCCTTGACTGTAAAAATATTCATGCTATTGTGGTCTCAGAGACATGGCTCAAACCATGCCTACCTTCCATCTCCTATTCTCTGCCTGGTTTTAATCTCATTCGCAACGATCGCGTTGATAGGGTTGGGGGTGGGGTAGCTATTTATCTTCGGTCACATATTTCTTTCTCTGTAATTAGCACCTCATCTCAGCCACCGCCTTCTAATGCAGGAGAGCACCTATTTGTGGAGGTACTCTTACCTCATAATAAAATATTACTTGGAGCCTATTATAGCCCCTCATCACACATCAATTACTTCTCTGAGTTTGAAAAGATCTTAGAAGATCATATTTCCTCATACAATCACACGATTATTATGGGTGATTTCAACACATGTCTTCTCAAGCATGACAAACGTTCATCTTCACTTGAATCCATTATTAATTCGTGCAACATGCATATTCTCCCGCTTAATGCCACTCACCACTCTCCAAACTACTCTCCTTCGCTTCTTGATCTAGTCATTGTATCATCCTCCCAGCATGTTGTAAAGCACGGTCAATGCTCAGCTGATGCTTTCTCGTATCACGACTTAATCTATCTGTCATACAAAGTTCGTCCTCCGAAACCAAAGCCTAAAGTCATTCTTCAGCGTAATTTTAGTGGTATGGACAAGGAAGCATTCCTTCAGGATGCTCAGAGGATTGATTGGTCACCTGTAATTAATGCCGAGACTGTGAACGACCAAGTAGCTATTTTTAATTCTATCATAACGCAACTGTACGACAAGCATGCCCCCTTGCGTGCTATAAAACTTAAACACCTACCCGCCCCCTTTTTTTTTTTTTTTTGTCCCGGGGAAATCCTTTATGGATACCACCCACCACGGGGAGGGAGGTGGTTATGTGGGAGTCCGTAAACCCACCAAAACCCCGGGGTGTTCCGTCACTGCCGCCCTCGGCGGGAACGCGGGACAGATTTTCCACACGACCGCGAACCCGCCGTGGCTGTCCGTTGCCGGACCCTTCTCTTCGCGGCACGCCAGAACACATGGCGCGCCGCAACTGCCTCGGAGACCAAACTCGCCAACAATGGGCGCCAGACTGGCTTTCTGATGACATTAAAATCATGATTCATAAAAAGGTTCTTGCGAAGTATAAATATAAACGTCAACCAACCGAAACAATCAAAGCAGCGTATGTCAAGGCCCGAAATGTCTGCAACATGGTGTGTAGGGATGCTTCACGTCGCCATGTTCATAAATCTGTTGATAATGAGGACACCTCCAAAGTCTGGAAATTTCTCAGGACGTTGGGAATTGGTAAATCACGACAGGACTGAATTCCAAATGATTTAAATATTAACTCGCTCAACCTCTACTTTTCTTCCTCGTCTGATATTAGCGACATAGATAAAAATAATACACTGCATTATCTTTCAACTCTGCCAACTCCTGACTACTCCCCGTTTATTCTAAATCAATTATCTGCTTGTGATGTTAAAAAGAGCATTATGTCTATCACATCTAGTGCGATCGGCCATGACTGTATTAGCCGTAATATGGTTGTACCCATCCTAGATACTATCCTTCCCATCCTCTGTTGCATTTTCAATAATTCTATTACCACTGGAGTCTTTCCTTCTATTTGGAAAGACGCCCATATCATACCTCTTCCTAAAAAACTTAATCCTAAATGTCATTCTGATTACCGCCCTATTTCTATACTCCCTTTTCTCTCCAAAGTTCTCGAGCGTCTTATCCACAACCAACTTAACAAGTTCCTCTCCAATAATGATCTCCTCAATCCGCTTCAATCCGGATTTCGACGTGGGCACAGTACAGTTACAACTCTCGCCAAAATCACAGACGATATTCGTTTCGGTATGGACAATGGCCAACTTACTGTACTTACCTTGTTAGACTTCAGTAATGCGTTTAACACTGTAAATTTTGACATTCTCCTTGCATTGCTTAGCTCGATTAACATATCTCTAACGGTGATTGATTGGTTTCATAGTTATTTATACGGACGCAGACAACGTGTTCGCCTCGAAGACAGTTTTTCTTCATGGTGTGATACAACTGCAGGCGTTCCTCAAGGCGGCGTCCTATCACCTCTTTTATTTGCATTATTTATTAATACCATTTCCCATAATCTTTCTTCTTCGTACCACCTATACGCAGATGATCTACAAATATATTCCCAGGCCACATTGGATAAATTACCGGAAGCTATTCAAACCACAAATAATGACCTTAATCGAATATCTGAGTGGAGCAAATCCTTTGGATTAAAAATAAATCCTGTAAAAACGCAGTCGATCATCATTGGAAGTTCAAGATTGTTATCTAAGGTGGAATGGGCAACGCTTCCGGGGGTTGTTTTTGGTGGAGTTGCCATTCCTTTTAGTAAGTCTGTGAAAAGTTTGGGGCTAACTTTGGATTGCTGTATGAAGTGGGATCTTCAGTTGCAGGTAACAAGTCGTAAACTGTTTGCGTCTGCTGCATCATTAAAAAGGTTGCGTAACTTCCTTCCTACTACCACTAAAATTTCACTAGTTCAATCCCTGTTACTACCCATTCTTGACTATGCTGACACCTGCTACTTAGATATAACGGAGGAACAACTTAATAAGCTTGAGCGACTTCAAAATTTCTGTATTAGATTCATATTTGGTTTGCGCAAATATGATCATGTCTCTCAATTCCGTAATAAGCTCAAGTGGCTCCCCATACGTCTTCGCCGGAATACCCACATTCTTTGCCTTCTATACAATATTTTGTTTAATCCTTCATATCCGCGCTATCTCAAAGAACGTTTTAACTTCCTTAACTGTCCTTCACACCCACTAAGGTCATCAGAAAATCTTGTTCTTGCGATTCCTCCACATTCAAGTTCTTTTTACAATGGTTCATTTACTGTCCAAGCCACCCTCCTGTGGAATTCCTTACCTATTTCAATCAGACGTGCAACATCTATAAACATTTTTAAGGATCAAATTAAAACATTATATCTAAACATATAATACTGCACTGCGCTTTTTTATTGTCCCTTAATTGCTTTACGTTTATGTATTTATATATGTATTTATGTTATTATATTGGTATTTATACCTATTGGTTACATATTTTTATTGTTGGGTATGACACTTTGCTAGTACATGGTAATAATATGATATTACAAGAGTACGTATTGTTATATCCTTTTTGTATTATCTCGCTATGTTATTGTTATTTTTCCATTGCTTTTTATATCCATGTTTACTTATGTTTTAAAAACGCGCCCATGTCTATGAATTTTAAATATATACATTCCATCCTAAGGTTGCCTGGAAGAGATTGCTTTTAGCAATAACGCCGCCCATTGTGACACAATTTTTGTAATCATTACATTTAAGTTTTCATATTGTTATGTTTTTGTGAACAATAAAGTATTATCTATCTATCTATCTATTTACGTCCTAAAATGAACCGGCATGCAAAATTTTAAACCCCTAGCACTTGTAGTTTCTGAGATTTCGTGATGAGTGAGTGAGTGACCTTTCGCTTTTATATATATATAGATAAAAATATATTATTGTATTAAAGACATATTAAATTAATCAAATGCAGTTAAAAATAGGTAATATGACTTCTACTCAAACTTAATTTAGTTTAAATTAGTATAGTGTCGCTGTCATAATACATTTTAAGTATACACGTATAATTTTGTTCCTTAATAGCAGTTAAATGAACTATTGAATTACCACAGTTCATTTATTATTTCTACATTGCAATTGTTTTAAAATTAATGAATAGCGTTTAATTAACTGTTACGAGCAAATGAAATAAAAAAACATATCTCACTGAATGAAATGAATCGCGTTCGGAAGTACTTCATTTGTGTTTTTATTTCGCGCGTTTCAGTAAATTTGGGTAAAACTGCCGAGCTGTGTGCATTTATTTAACGACATAGTAGATTCAATTGAACGTATTAATGTTTAATTCATTTATTTTTTAAATAATGAAAGAGATAATAATGCTGCAATGGTATATATATAAATGTGATGTATCCATTTTCATATTGTGAAAAATATAAGAATTAAAATAAATTTGCGTAAACTTTATGCAATACATGTCGTGTAAAAAAAAAAATTGCTTGTTTCTTTACATTCTATTTTTCTAAGTTTTCTAATGAAATACGAAATTTGTATACCAAAGTGGTTTTTTGTTATTTTGTCTTTATTTTCGGCGTCATCTAGATCATAGTAATAAATATCGAGTTCCAAGTTCTAGCTACAGGTGTTCAAGGTTCCCACCAAACAGTTTTTTTTAGATAATGATTTATCTAAAATCTGGTCTTAATTTTCTTTAGCAGGCATCATAAATACACTCGAGAGCAATGAATCCGGGTCACTTAAAGAATCCTAAAAATCTCAGAAACTAAAAATGCTAGGTTAATGCAATAAATTGTATTTAATAGACAATGTAATACTCCTTAAATGAAGGTATTAAAACTTCTTAGTTATTGTAAAGTTATATCATAAAAAAATCTAATTTGAAAAAGGGCCACTTTCGAAGATGGAACTACGAAATTACAGCATTTGGTTTTGCTTTTCTTTGTAATCTGTCATTTATGTGGGTACATAAACCATGTTGAAAGTGCTCTATATTCATTATTCAAGCTGAAATTATGTCGCTTACGCCTGAAGAATGCACCAGAATACTTACAATACTGGAAACCGGTCGGAGTCAGCGCGATACAGCCAGGACTGTCGGTGTGTCGCTGTCAACAGTACAAAGAGTTCTCCGACGTTACGAAGAAACTGGTTCTAACCTACGCAGACCAGGAACGGGCAGAACCAGGTGTACCACAGCACGAGAAGACCGATACTTGGTGAACACCATGCTTCGAAATCGCTTTCTCACAGGAACTGAACTCACAAATCAGTTTCGACGCCTCGGAGGAAGTAACCCAAGTGCATGGACAGTAAGACGTCGGCTTGCTGAATCTAACCTAAAACCCCTTAGACCTGCAAACGGCCCTAAACTGGAGCGTGGGCATCGTATTTCAAGACTAAGATATGCCCAGAGCCACGTAAATTGGAGTATTGAAGATTGGTCAAAAGTTATGTTCTCCGACGAATCAAAATGTATGCTCTACAAGCACGATGGAAGACACAGAGTGTATCGAAGACCAGGGGAAAGATTCAAGCAAGCATGCATCGAAGAAAAAGTAGCCTACGGTGGTGGGTCTGTACTTGTGTGGGCCGGAATTTCTTCTGAAAGTAGTACAGAGCTGGTGATCATAGAAAACGGCTCTTTAACTAGCGAAAGATATGTGGAAGAAATCCTCAATGATCACGTTGGTCCATTTATGGTCAATTTAGGTGAGGATGCTATATTTATGCATGACAATGCCCGACCTCATACAGGTAGGATTGTGAATAACTACCTTCAAGAGATGAACATTACTCGTATGGAGTGGCCAGCGCGCAGCCCGGATATCAACCCGATCGAGCATGCTTGGGACGAGCTAGGCAGATGCGTAAAACAACGAAACCCTCCCCCAATCACGCTTCGTGAGCTCAAAATTGCTCTCACAGAGGAATGGGAGAATATTCCCCAAAATCGTATAAGGAACTTGGTGTACAGCATGCCAAACCGCGTAAACGCAGTAATGGAAGCACGAGGAGGCAATACGAAGTATTAAAATTCAAGAAAATCGTAATAAAGTTCAAAAATTTCATGTTTCCTATTTTTGTTTTAAGGAGAGATCAGCAGTTTTTTTCTTTATGTAATTTTGTGTTAATAAAATGTATGGTGACTCATATTTTTTTTACTTTCATTTAAGGAGTATTACATTGTCTATTAAATACAATTTATTGCATTAACCTATCTCACAGAGGAATGGGAGAATATTCCCCAAAATCGTATAAGGAACTTGGTGTACAGCATGCCAAACCGCGTAAACGCAGTAATGGAAGCACGAGGAGGCAATACGAAGTATTAAAATTCAAGAAAATCGTAATAAAGTTCAAAAATTTCATGTTTCCTATTTTTGTTTCAAGGAGAGATCAGCAGTTTTTTTCTTTATGTAATTTTGTGTTAATAAAATGTATGGTGACTCATATTTTTTTTACTTTCATTTAAGGAGTATTACATTGTCTATTAAATACAATTTATTGCATTAACCTATCATTTTTAGTTTCCGAGATTTTTAACATTCTTTAAGTGACCCGGATTCATTGCTCTCGAGTGTAATATAAGTCTGGTATTTTTTTTCTAATTGTATATTAGAAACTTATCTGTCCATGCAAGATGCCTTCTGTAACACAGGTATATTTTACTAAAAAGGCAGTGTGATGACATTTTTTTATACTATGCCTATATAATCTTCTTTTAAATGTAATTGCCAAAAGTTGGTAAAAACCACGGACTGTGGAATATAGTGTAGTTGTATATAATAAAAAATAACCGTCGAATATAAGAAAATGCACATCCTCTCTCAAAAAAGCGTAGTCCACTTTTAATCAGTGGACACCAAAAGTGTTTAAAAAATATGAAACTTCCCTTGTCAGAGTAGGGATTGGGCTGTAGCTAGAACTTGGAACTCCATTTGTACTTGATCTAGATGACGCCGAAAGTAAAGTGCTGAAACCTGAGTACGCATTGCGAATGAGTTGCACTCATGCAGTGCGGTCCCAATCAAGCCACAATCGATATCGGCGCGATATCAGTCGGTCCCTTTCACCGTGAGCGTGGTTACGATGGCCCACGCTACGTCATCCATGACGTCATAACTGCCGCCATATTGACGATTACTTGAACCATGCTCTACACCAGAATCGTAGTGAGCGTCTTACTGTTTTGTCCCTTGTTTTTGATGTAAAAGTTGTAAAAGTCGGTCCATCTAATGTTTATTTTTAATCCACACAGTTAACCATCACACTGCGCACGTTATTTTTATGCATTGTTTTTCGCGCACGAATGGTTGTTCGTTATTGCTACAACTCCGTTCCGATTGATCAACACGCTTACAGTGCCACGAGCTGTCAAAATCACGATATTTGTCTCGGACCGGGTATGGTGGACGACAGCACTGTGAGCAAAAATATCGCGAAACGGACCGCAGGGGTAGTAACAATTTCCATTAAATTACGAGAGCAGAGAAAATAAACCTCTAATATGCCTGTCGGCCTCAGTTTTCCGAAGCAAATAGCTTTCGCTACACCCACCATTAATATAACAGGGAAGATTATTATGGAAACAATGAGGTCCATTGAAAAAAAAAAATAAAGGAAGAAAAATGTTGGAGGTATTTCCGGTCTGGCGTCGCTGAAATGGCACTGTTTTCGTTTTCCTTTCTCCCGCCATTTTTGCCTCACTGACCGAGTGTTAATCGTTCTGTTACGCTGCAAAGTCGGGCCTTTGAGATTCGTAATAATAAATGATGTCAGAAGCTAGTAATTAATAAAAATATGTAAGTATGTATGCTAGATTACAGTACCTAAGAGTGTTTACTTGAAGAGATCGTACATTGTTGCACCTAGTATGAGCAGGGGCTCTGACTAGGCTCATATTGCCTTTGGGCCAATAAAATAAAATTGAGCTTTAATTAACGACACCTATTTTTTCTCGTCGTCTCTCACCGCTGCTCCTGAAACTGTTATTCGTCTTATTGCGGCGGAATATTATCACAGACAATTTTCAACTTGCTATTTTATATTATACTAGCTGCTCTCCGCGGTTTCTTCCGCGCGGTGATGGATGATGATTATGAATCTTATTACTCAGGGTGAATGTAGCTTGCCAATGGTGAAAGAAATGTTTAAATCGGTCCAGTACTTTTTGAGCCAATTCGTTACAAACATACTTGCATACAAAACTTTGAGGCGGGTAAATATGTAATTTTAACAGATTCCAAGAGTGCTTTTTATCATTTGGCTCGATGTACCTCGAATTTTCGAGGAACACCGATAGCTTACAGCATCTTGGAATCGCTATATAAGTTAAAGAGCACAAATAAAATTGTACAAATACAATGGGTACCTTCACACATCGGTGTACCGGGAAATGAAGAAGCCGATCACTTAGCCAAAGACGCAGTCACTAACGGTATACCACATCTCTGCTTACCACTTTATACGGATCGGTTGTACGTTGTGAAAAAGAAAAGTACTGAGATGTGGACAGAATACTTTGACGAGAGAGCATTAAATAAAGGCATATGGTACAAGACAATTCAACCCGGCCTGTCGCGTTCACCGTGGTTTGTTGGTACTACCATACCAAGAGCTATACTTGTGATTGCTATGAGACTTCGGTCCGGGCACATTCCACTAAACAGTTTCGCATACCTCATGGGGAAATCCAACTCACCTAACTGCACGGAGTGCAATCTTGTAGAAGATGTTTATCACATATTAGTGGAATGTGCCCGGAACGAGGCGGAAAGGTGTATGCTAAAATACGAAACTGGAATCGACCTGAAAGAGATAGGTATTTGTAATAACATTTTGGCCCACCCCCAATCAGAGGAAGCCAGAATGCTGTACAAAATTGTACAATTAGCCATTAAGCGCAGATAGTAAGCTTGAGTGTGCCTATGAGGGTGGCATGATCATGTCTGATCAAACCCTCCTTTTTATTTAATAAAGATTTAAAAAAAACAAAAAAAATACAAATCTTTTCTCTTTATAATATTAGTATAGATGGCTTCACTTAATACCCAATGGAAGATATACTAAATTTATGTATATTATACTCATAAATAAAATTGAAGTTCCACCCGCATCTTCAGTCTACCCGTGATCATGGTTAATGTACTCGTAATTGTGCCGAAATATCGGGAAATCTATTAAATCGTGACCATCCATCCTTATTATTTTACACACAGCAACACGTACTCGTAGGTACGTGTTTTTTTATTAACCTTTTTGTTTATTGTTTGTCTTTTCACTGGTTTTTATAATTCCGTGCTTGCCTTGTCTTGTTGTTATTTGTTTTTTTGTTAATTTAGTGTCACTTAGTCTTGAATAAATATAATTTCATTTTCATTTTTTCATTTTCATGAGTACTGATTATTAAATTGAAATGTCTGCTTTGTTAAATTGTCTTTTTAATAAATGCTTATAAAAGTATAATCATCATCTCATCTCAGCCGTAAGACGTCCACTGCTGAACATAGGCCTCCCCCATGATTTTCCAAAAGGACCGGTTGGAAGCGGCCTGCATCCAACGTCGTCCTGCGACCTTCCTCAGGTCGTCTGTCCACCGTGTCGGTGGACGACCTACGCTGCGCTTGCCGGTCCGTGGTCTCCACTCCAGAACCTTTCGGCCCCATCGGCCATCTGTTCTGCGTGCTATGTGCCCTGCCCACTGCCACTTCAACTGGCTAATCTTCTGGGCTATGTCGGTGACTTTCGTTCTTCTACGGATCTCCTCATTTCTGATTCGATCACGTAGAGACACCCCGAGCATAGCCCTCTCCATAGCTCGTTGTGCGACTTTGAGCTTTTCTATGAGGCCCATAGTAAGAGACCACGTTTCAGTGCCATAAGTCATCACTGGTAACACACATTGGTCGAAGACTCTTGTCTTGAGGCACTGAGGTATTTTTGACGAGAAGACTTCGCGAAGTTTCCGGAACGCTGCCCAGCCGAGTTGGATTCGACGATTGACCTCTTTCTCGAAGTTGGACCTGCCTAGTTTGACTGTCTGTCCCAGGTAGATGTACTCGTCAACAACTTCGAGAACTGAGTTCCCAACTGATATTGGGGTAGGTACAACATGGGCATTAGACATAATTTTCGTCTTGTCCATGTTCATCTTAAGACCTACCCGTTGGGAAACTCGATGGAGGCCTTCGAGCATTGTACTGAGGTCTTCCATGGATTCTGCCATGACTACAATATTGTCGGCAAATCGAAGGTGAGTGATAGTATAAGTATAATACGGTACTCATAACAAAATAGGAATTTAACCATTACTATACCGTGATAATTAAAACAAAAGATTTATGAAATAAACTCACGTAAATTTACGTCTCTGGTACGCAAAGAGTTAATAGTTTTGTCTTTTTGTTCCGGTATAATCTCGATAACGGCTGAACTGATTTTGACGGGACTTTCACTACCAGATAGCTGAAGTTATGAATATGATGTTATAAAGCAACGTAACACGTACGTAAAAAGTAACTTAGGGTTAACTTTTATTTTAGAAAAGAAGTTCCGCGCAAAACATTTGTTAAATACCACGCGGAGTAAAGTCAAAGCTAGTTTACAATATACAAGTACATTTTGAAAAAATTAAACTGACTTCCATTCTATTCAGTTATTGGAGTGTAACTCAAAAACTACTGGACCGAATTTGATGAAATGGACCACACGGTAAGCACGACCTTTCAAACAAAAAAATAATTTTGAGAATCGGTTCACCCTATCGAAAGCTACGAGGTAACAACACAAAAGAACAAATACAGTCGAATTGAGTACCTCCTCCTTTTTGGAAGTTGGTAGAAAATAATCTAATAGAAAATTATAAAGAAATCACAGATAATGGCCAATTTACATCCCGCACTCTGAGGTGAATAAAATTGAGCTCTCGCTGACGAGACGTCGTTTCTCAGTAGCCGCCTCTCGCGAGTGCTCTTGAAGCTGTTATTTGTCTTGTTGTGGGGAACATTTTATTACTAGCTATTTTTTACTGTGTTCATTAAAAGCAACGATCTTTACTTGTTAAATAACAATTTGATTTTTCGAATCCAATCAAAATGATCTATTCAATTTGGGCATCAAATGTTTATGTACTTCATTTATTAAAAACTAAATAACAAGTTCAATTTGAAAAATTCATTCTGTTTAGTTATTGGTGTCTAACTCAAAAGCTACTGGACCGAATGTGATTAAAAATTAAATGGGACCACAAGGGAAACACTAGCTTTCAAACATAAATAATTTTGAGAATCGGTTCACCCTATTGAAAGTTATGAGGTAATAAACATAAAAAAATACAGTCGAATTGAGTATGTCCTCCTTTTTGGAAGTCGGTACATAAAATATTAAATAATTGTACTTCAAATGATTAAAACGTGACGTTTCAGAATAAATAAAAAAACCGAAAACACCAATTGTGTTTACGGTGTATTTTATAGCGAGGTAGAGGAGGCGCTGGATTAAATATAAATTAAAAAAAAAACATTTATTGCCACTAAAGAAAAACATTTCACACTATCAAATTAACTTATAAGTTATGATGAATATATAAACTAAAATTTAACATACTTACTAATATTATTGAAATAATTAGTATCTTAGTTAGGGCAATAGGGGTAAACTCAGCATATGTTATGTTCACACTGTGATGTGAGCATAACGCTGTTTTTCAGTCTACCCCTGAGCTCGGGCTAAGGTTTTGGCCGAGATACTTAAGTAATAAAGAAACACAGGTGAAACACACAATATTACATCGATTACTTTAAAATAATTACTTGTATTTCTCGTACAAACAGAACAGCCACCGTACTAGCCCCTATTTATACCAAATTAGTGTATTTATTTCTTAAATGACTGAGTTGTGTGGTGTATGAGTGTGTGTGTGTGTGTAAGAGAGAGAGAGAGGGAGGAGTAGTGGGCAAGAGTGTGTTGTGTGTGGGTGTGTGTGTGTGTAGGTGCGTGTGTGCGAGTGTGTGTTTATGTGCATTCATCAAATATTACACGTGTATTGACTTGATTTCTTAAATCATTTGTTTAGTTCCCTGGATTTTAAAGATTGTTTCGAGGTTGTGTTTTTGACGAAGTAGTAAATTTAGCTTGAAATGCATTTTAAAAGTCTGGTTGCAAAGTTTTTTTCTCAACGGTGGTGGAATATTGTTCCAGACTTTAGACGCTCTGTACTTGAAGCAGCCTTTAAAACCTTTTGTAGAATGTTTAGGAATCGCTAAAGTATTTCCATGTTTAGAGCGGGTATTAAGCTGATGAATATCTTTAGCCCACGTATTTTTTTCAAAAAGATATTCTGGTTTCTTACAGTATAACACCCTTTGAGTAATACATGCCAGGTGGAGTTCTCTTCTGGCCTTCATGTTAAGCGTTCTATTTTGAACTAAATAGGGAGTAATATGCTCTCTCCTAGGAATACAAAAACAGAAGCGAGCGCACACATTTTGCACGCACTGGATGGCTTTTTCTGTTTTTGCCATCATCACAGTTCATATAATTTTATTTTATTTTACAATTTTAGGAAAACTTACGGCTAGGTGTAACAAGACAAATAAATGAATAAAATATAGAAGTCCAATTAAAAGTTTTCACCAATAAGTTAGAAATGTCATGATATAATGAATAATTTGAGTAAATATAGTATAGTAGAAATTATATGAGTATAGTATAAATATCTATGTAACATTATATGAAAGAAATAAAAGAATATTATAATGTATAATACTACTTATTTATCTAATCCAGGTACCTACTAAATCAGTTAAAGAATGTATCGCTCAACAAAGTCAAAGTCAAAATCATTTATTCAATTTAGGCATCAAAGACGCACTTATGAACGTCAACTTTTCATTATAATGTACTTTAAAGACTCTACCGCCGCGTTCCAAAATATATAGAGCCAACCGAGAAGAAGCGGCAAGAAACTCGGGGCCATTCTTTTTATATAGATGTTTACAATGTTTCTACTTAGGTACTAGAAATATTAAATTTTGTGGGTGGCAGAGAGCCGACGTAACTGCCCAACTGAAGTGTTGATCAAAATCAAAATCTTAAATTTACTAAATAAAAGTGAGCATGTTGTCAATCTTCCACCGATTTCCACTTTAATACATGGCAATCACGTTCGCATTAGATATTGCAGACGAGGGTAAAATATCCGGGATTTCACGGGATCCCGCTTTTTCAAGAATGTCCCGTGTTAACTCGCGTCCGTTCTCATGCCAACACTATTGGTTAGGGTTGGTATCACCAAGTAAAGTTTCTTATTTTATTACATAGTGTTCGAACGACCAACTGACCAATGCTTCTGCATTGGATTGAAATTGGTGTATTGGTAGAGAGATCTTGGTTAGATTGGTGGAGATCACCGATTATGGTGCATAATTTTATGTACCTTTAGAATATAAGTTTTTAAATTGACATGGTCACTAATACAAGAATCTTTCGGCACAGTTGCATGCGCCACGCGTTCACGAGTAACAACCGAAGAAGTTCCGAAAAAAGCTCGCGAGCTGATACCGTGAGTTATGTGTGCGTGACCCAAGACAAATGATCGAGTTCCAGGTGACTTTTGTGTCAGTGGTAATAAGCTGGAACGCAAGAAACGTGGTCGGAAGAGGGTAGACCGTTTCGTCTGCTCATAACAACACCTACCCGCAGATACTTCAGTTTACTCGTGAACATGGCGCATGCAACTGTGCCGAAATATCAAAGCCCTCAAAATAAATACAATAAGTTCATGGTAAATATCTCGTTTCTAAAGTTAATTATTACTTTTACCATGTGAAGGTGTAGGAGGGCCGGAAGACATAAGAGTTACTTCAACATGACGCCGTTGGCCGAGCTGGTCTGGTAGTAACCTGCCCTCAAAGCGCGGTCCGATCCCTATGGCTGGAACAAATATTTGTTTGATGTGGTATGCTGGGTATACCTCCTGCGCCAATGGTATCCTGGAGGCCAATTCTGTTATTTCAAACGTTCAACAATCTATACCGCTGCAACTGCAGTTTAACTCCGGTTGTCGATCGATACTTTGGCAAAAAGCCATTCTACGAGTACTATTTCTATGGCCAAATTGGATTGTAGGGTCACATAAAAATAAAATAAACGCTTCTTTTTAATAAATATATAATTGACACAACTATATACGAATATGAGTTAACAACATATTCATGATAGATCGAGTTAGCAGAACATAAGGTTTTGATCGATCGCTGGCGTGAATAGGAACGACACAGCAGCTGGACTGTTTTTCAATAGCAGAATAAGGAAACGCATAAAAGTCACCGTTCAGCTACGGTTCGATTGCAAATAAATTAGTTGAACCGGCACCCTGGTACGGTGGTATGAGTGTGAACGTTACGTTACATTAGATATTATTAAAGAAATAAAAACAGACTTCGACAAGTTAACTCATACTTTTTAGTGTTGAAGTTGGTTTCATATTTTGGTTAAAAAATATGTTACCCTTTTTAGTGACCCTTGTTACTTACGGGATCGATTGTCATTCGCCATCAATAAGGATATCATCAAGATGGGCGAAACACTTTTCAGTTATTGGAGTATAACTTAAAAATAGCTTGACTGAATTTGATCAAATTTTAATGGGACCACTCAGGAAGTATACTTTTTCAAATGCGAAACTAATTTTGAGAATCGCTCCGCAAATGAGGGAGAAATCGGTAACCATACATAAAAAAATATATACAGTCGAACATAGAACCTCTTCCTTTTTAAGCTGGTTAATAAAATAATTGTATATTAGGGTACTCTCATACATCTGTTTTATCTTGCATTTTGTCAGCTTCTAAATCTTCTTGCTATTTCTTAAATCTGAATCATCAAACCATATAAACTTTGAAGTTTAGGAAACTAAGAACAAACTATCTTGTATAATGATTTTGATAAAACTACACTATAGATACTGAGCGTGACCCGGCATGCTCTTAGCAAGTTATTATTTATATACAGAGTACATCTTTCAACAGTTGAAATTTTTATATAAATATCTCTTCACTCGCTACTAAAGCGATATCATAATTTTATGACTGTAACACGCCCGGCGTCGAAAATTATTTATATTTTCTATTTGAACGGACTTCTCAATCATCCGTATAATTGCTATTCGGAATATTCCGTTTGATATAATGCAGGTTGTATATAATCGTTCAGAAATGGAAACTTTCTGTATTATTTTATACAATACTATATTTCTTGTATTCAGTTATGCTGCTTTATTACTTATTATTATTCTGACATGTTCAATAATGACTAGTAAATTATAACCATTGCGACATGTATACATTTTGTTACCTGCATTTGACATTTGTTTCTTAATATTCTAAATAATTTAATTTAATATTGTAATGTTGTTTTTTATGTATGGATTTTACGTACATAATGTATTTTATAAAGGAAATATTGTTTGGTAAGGTTATTGTAAATGTAAATATATGTAGTTTTTTTTGTGATGAGTTTTGAACGTTGCACACCTCTATAGGGGTAAGTTGTAAGGAACATTTGTAATTATACCTACTTGTAATACCTTTACCTACCTACAACTAGCAATAAATAATTTTGAATTTGAATTTGAATTTGAACAATACAGAGATAATGGGACAATTGGAAACAGCCAATATAGTCTTTACTTGACTTCTATGTTTATGGCGCTTCTCCTAATGTCTGTTCCATCGATACTTTTTGAAAGAAATAAGTAAGAAAATAAGTTTATTTCAGATATACACTTTGTACACATTTTGGAGGTTGTTTGTACTAAGAATGTGATCGGTGAGTCCTAGGGAGAGTTCACCAGACTTCTGAAGAACAAATATAGTTATACTGAAAATATAATATAAATCTCCACTTGGATCGTGAAAATTGCAACTAAAAAAACACTACATAAAATAAAACGAAATAAAATAATATTTAATCGCTTAAATAAGAAAACATCTGTGTATTAAGCATACATTTGTAATGTAAATTTGAGGAATAAACAGGGTTTACTATTATTATATTTATTAAATTTTTCTCGGATTTCATCCGGTCCTTTACAAAGGCATAAGTGGGACTGTAGCCAACACTTAGAGGCCTGTTTGGTATAAAATATACAATGTAGTACATAAACAGCATTTCGTATGAATGTGAAATGGTACCTATAGCTATTGCAAAAATTAGTAACACTTAGTATGGCTATTGACATGAACTCCTAATTGATAAAGAAAATGGCCATTGAGAGACTACGGCACCTGCCAATTTTAGTCTCATATTAAAATATTTAGGCAGGTGGTGACTTGCCACCCACTAAACGGGCCCCCCATAAGAGCCACCATCAATGGTGACAAAAGGGGAATGTTGGCTAAAGGGTGTCGAGAGGTGTGCTGCGGTTTCACTAGAGCTCTACTACCGGCGTTATGCCCTTTAACACTTCCACCCTTGGAGCTTTTTGTTACTTGCTCTTGCGTCTCCACCCCTAGACGGCCGGGGGTCAGGGGTTTCCTTTAGCCCCAGGGAGAATCAGGGTCCACGGTGTCGCCACAAAGCCGCCCCTGCGGTATTATTATTATTATAACACTTAGATCAAAAACGTTGGCCGTTTTGTACGACAATCACTAAATACAACTATATGGTGTTAAACTTTTTTCCAAAATATTTACTGACACTATTAGTGTTTAAAAAAACAGAAAAACTATAAAAATATATGCACCGACCGGAAGGCACAGCATAGGTCGTTCACCGACAATGTGGACGGACGACCTAATAAAGGACGACGCTGGATGCAGGCCGCTTTCAACTGGTCCATTTGGAAAATGATGGTGGAGGCTTACGTTTAACAGTGGACCTCCTACGGCTGAGATGATGACGACGATGATGATAATGATGAGAGATATATCAATGTACTGCAGAGTGTTGACCTTAATAATATACTCAGTTTCCCGGTTCACAAGTTGGGATACCAAAATATATCGACAACCCTAATTTGATTTCCTGTTACGCTACGACCTTGTTGTACACCGTCTGTGGAAGCCATTGTGTGGAAGCATTGAGATGAAATTATGGACGCTCTAACGCAATTTATCCATTTCCATGTACTTTCTGAGGTACCGGGTTAGTGCTTTTAGACTTTGTTGGAAAACTAGTTTGTCGACCACAAGAGCTTTTTTTTCCATTAAAATATCGCAGTAAAAAGTTGCGCCATTATATTTTCTTAAGAAATTTCTTAAGGCGATGTAATGAAGTTGTATGGTTGTATTAAACACACAGCGTGCGCGCTTTTAACACACGTTGCAGTTCTTGGAAAAGTAGGTTGATTTCTGCGAAGTCTATTGTATTATTGGCCAAATATGGCGAATCGCGAGTCAACGGGTTAAAATTGCAATATTTGATTTTCTAAAGAAATAATGTAGTAAAACTGAATTTACTAAAGTATGTTTATTGGATATGTTTGTTGGAATTACACACATTTTTGTTGTTGTGAAAATTTCTTCCATAGATACGAACGGAGTTGATGCATTGCATCGACGGTAACGTCTTTAAGGGTGTTTTTTGAAATAAAAGGTTCCATATTTTTTTCATTTGGGCTAATTTTCTTTAATCGTGTATCGGTGAACACACCCGTTAAAGTATGTTGTGAATCTTCACAAAATACTTTATTCGGATGTGTTCGCAATAACACAATATAAAAAATGTCAATTAAAGAATTAAGATTTTATTTATTTTATCATCATGAAATATATTTGAAACTCACTCAAATATATTTCATGATGCAAGGACGAACTCCTGACTTCGTCTCTTTGTTTAATAACTAAAAGCTGAGCGAATGGGCTCGCCAAAATTAATAAATCAATATAAATAAAAATTAATTGGAAATGTATTTAATAAGAAAAATTATCAAGATGTATTATTAATATAAATATTTATAATACTCGTACATTTTTCTTCTTGTAATGTAATCAATAAATGCATCAAGCTATCACATATTATATGACGGCTGTACAAATCACAAAAACGTAATCCATTACCCACATCACCGTAATCCTGCGGAAATCCCGGGAAAATCCGAGATTATTATCGGATTACAAAAGGTTTTAATGAAAGATAAAAGATATAAAAATTATACGGTGAACCTTCTGTGATATTTTTCTCTGCGGTACGACAAGGCTGCCATGAAAAGTATGATTCCTGAGTATAACGTAGGTGGTTAATTTTGATCACATTCGTGTGGGTTTAGGGTTGAGAAAAGAAACCACTTAACAAAAATAAAGATTGCTCAGTCTTGGTGGTTCTGCGAACATAACGAAAAGATTAGTCCTTGTTTGAATACATTGCGATTTTATAATAATAGGTTTGTAGTAAAACAGTTCACGGAAGATTCATTTTGGTTATTAAAATAAAGTAGCTTAATCATTATTATTTTTAATATTAATGGTTAACTTACCAAATCTCATTTTTCAATTGTTACGGAGTTGAGTGTCTAGTGTTGAATTCTAGTTTTCTTTTCTCAGGTTTCATTAACATTGGGTAATGTTTATATTATTAGTGATTTATTTAAATTAATAAAAATAAGTAATAACAATAATGTAATTAACCTTACCAAGTAAAGATGTCCTCAACGGTAAAAGGTAATATAATTTGTCTCTTAGATTTCCATCTTTGTGGAATTCCGTGAAAACTAGAACTTAAAGTTATATTTTTACAATGTGACTGTTTTTCACTTCTACGTACATAATTATGCTTAAACATTTTATACCTATTTAAACAGCAGCTCATTTTCTAGGTGGCTTGCTAATGAACGATTTTTCTATTTTAATATTATTTTGACTATGGTAGTTATCGCGTTAGTTAAACCGCCTAAATAATATAAAAATGTGTAATAGCTACAAAAGTTTCAATCATGTTATACCTTTATCTATGTGGAGATTATAGAGTCTTAGTAATTGTTACGTAATCGTTACCCCATTACAAAATCAAGATCAAGACCGCAAAGTTATTCTAACACCGTAGAAAAACTTTATTCAAATCTGGTAGTACTACCAGAGCCAACAAATTTTCGGCCTATTTCTGTACTACCTACGCTACGTAAGATTATCGAAAAAATTATATTACATCAATTAGAAACTCATTTTTAGTGCTAACATAATTTTCCATAAAAATCAATTTGGGTTTACAAGGAATCGCTCTACTATAGACGCAGGTAAAGAACTTATAAAAGATGATGCCTGGGAGAACTCTCAGGATGCCTTAGGTGTTTTTGTGACTTATCTAAAGCATTTGACTGCTTCCGACATAATATACTTGTCAGGAAATTGCAACACTACGGTATTAGGAACAAGGCTCTCAACCTTTTGACTTCATATTTAAATGATAAAATTGAAAGGGTTGACATAAATGGTAAAAAATCGCCCGGCTCTATAATCTCAATGGGCGTTCCACAAGGTTCAATACTAGGGCCGTTCTTGTTTTTAATCTATATTAATGACTTACTTTATTATGTAGAGAAGAATCACGTGATTGTATTGTATGCAGATGATACACCACTGTTATTTAAAATTAAAAGGCAGTTATTAAACTATGACGATGTTAATAATGCATTAGCTAAAGTTGTGAATTAGTTCAATACAAATAATCTTATCCTCAATGAGAAGAAAACTAATGGTATAAAGTTCTCGACACCAAATCTGAGACAAGTAGAATCCAATATACAATTGAATGGAACAGGGTTGGACCTTGTGGAGTCAACGGTCTTTTTAGGAATTACTATAGACACTAATTTGCAATGGGGTCCCCACATAAAAAAAATGTCTAGTAGGCTAAGTTCAGCGGCTTATGGTGTTAAAAAAATTAGACTATTAACTGATGTAGACACAGCTAGAATAGTTTATTTTAGTTATTTCCATAGCGTTATGACTTATGGCATACTGCTCTGGGGATGTTCTGCAGATTCTATTTTTATACTGCAAAAAAGGGCTATACGAGCGATCTACAGTTTAGCTCCAAGAGTTTCTCTTAGACAGAAGTTTAAAGACATAAACATTCTAACTGTTGTCTCTCAGTTTATCTATGAAAATCGAATGTATGTAAAGAAAAACATTAGCAGTTTTGATAAAAGGAGTGATGCTCATTCCATCAACACGCGAAATAAGCACAAGCTATCTGTACATGTAACGCGTCTCCACAGAATAAGTCATTCTTTTATGGGACAATGTATACGATTCTATAATAAAGTTCCCAATGTTATCCGAGATTTGCCTATTAATAAGTTTAAAATTACTATTAAAACTAAACTTTGTCAAAAAGGTTATTACAAAATTTCGGATTACTTGGAGGATAAAAGGATCTATCTACTCGTGTACTAAGATGTCAAAGTGTAGCGTGTCTTGCTCTACTGATACCATTATTATGTTCTTTTTTTGTAAGGCAACACTCTGGAGCTAATATTTGTAGTACCTAAGTAAAAACATTGTAAAAACACCTATATAAAAAGAATGGCCTCCAGTTTCTTGCCGCTTCTTCTCGGTAGGCTCTATATATTTTGGAACGCGGCGGTAGTCTTTAAAGCACATTATAATGAAAAATTGACGTTCAAATATAATCTATATCTAAAAAATCATATATATCTAAAAAAGTCTTTGATGCCTAAATTGATTAATTTATTTTGACTTTGACTTTGAAGACCAAGACGTGTTTGTCAACCCCAGCACTATGTAATGTGTTGCGTTACGATTATCACAGTTTCGTTAGCTACGCTAAGTAATTTCTTGTGTTAACATTCTTACTTTGTTACTTCCACATAGTCACATCTGCGTTATTAAGTTTTTACGAGTAATTCAGCTGCGTTACTTTGTATCCGAACATGTGAAGTGTTGATTCGAACATGTTTTCTTCGTTACCCAGGATTTGTTTATTTGTTTTGGTAAACATTTGTTAGAGCTTATTTGCACAGAATAGGTACATGGGTTGTCTGGAAGACATAGCTCGGAGCAATTATTGCCCCTAGTTTTTAGCATTGTTTTTTTATTTGATTTTCTAATATTAAGTCATAAATGTGGTGTCATAATAAAGTGCTATTTATCTATCTATCTATGAAGTAAAGCTCAACTCAAGTACTTCACTGCTCATACCTAAACAAGGCGGTCGCGCTAGGGTTATCTACTCTGGTGTATGCGAAAATACTATCGTGGTAGTGGCACTTGTATCTAGTTGTTTGATTGATGAAAACAAGAATTCACCGTTTAAAGTAGAATTTAAATATCTGTCAACTTTTATAATAAGACTTATATAGACAAAACTTATTTAGATAAAATGCAGTTTTTATAGCCAGACAGGTGTCTGCCACCATATCTCATTTTGTATACCGTAAAACAGTAATATTCGGATTGTAGGTTGTTCCGATTTGATGAGCATAGGTGCCGGTGAAGTTACAGGGTCATGAGATTTAATGACTCAGGGTTACAGGCGTAGTGATAGCAATTGATTACTAAAATGTGTGAATAAGTATTTTACCTAGAAACTATGGGGACGAATTTATTTCAAAATACGTGTGGTTAATTGTCAATGCGTTATTCAAGAAGAACATATTACCAGTATCATCATAATCATAATTAGCCCATTTTGTTCCCACTGCTGGGACTCGAGCCTTCCTCTCAGAGAGAGTAGTTGGGCCATGATCTACCACGCGGGCCCAGTGCGGATTGGTAGCTAGATTAGTGGCCAACCCATGTTGAAGCTTTGAGGCCGCCCGAAGGGATTCGACATTGTCTTAAGAACAAACAACCGGGACCGACGGCTTAACGTGCCCTCCGAAGCACGGAAGCGCTCAGTTGAATAGTGCCACTAGCACACACCCATCCAGGTCCAGACCGTAGCAAGTGTTGGTTAACTTGTTGATCGGTTAAGATCGCCAAGTCAAGCTCCGCTACGAACGCTTCTAAGCGCTAATTTATGATTAAACGAACTAAGTAAAGTTCTATCATAATTATCCGAAGCACCTCGTACGAAGAGGTAAGTATCCTGAAATAAATATATTATTTACTCATATAGTACCGCATAGTTGCCACCGCTCATGCACTGTTGTTGAAAGTTAGTAGAATTGAAGAATTTGTATATGGTAAACCCACGTCCGTCATCTTACCCTTCCCGTCAGTCGCACTTGTCATTTAGTTTAGAGTATCGTTACAGTTGCGTTATATTACCGGAGTCATATTCGGGTAACATAGGCTAGCTATGGGGATGGGTGGGTGAATGATACTTATCTCTTCGTACGAGGTGCTTCGGATAATTATGATATAACTTCACTTAGTTCGTTTAATCATAAATTATCCTTGCACCTCGTACTCGAGATAAGTATCATCGATAATCGCCAAGTCGAGCTCCGCGACGAGCGCTTCATTTAAGTCCAATATAAAAGTATAAATATTTTAAAGTAACAGAAAATGGAAGAGCGCCCACCTGATGTTCCATGAAAACCTTTGCCTGTGACATGCATTCCGTCACAATTAACGAACTGCACTGTAAACCTGAGATATGAAGTTGTTAAATCTGATGTGCTTGTAATTTCACCGGCAACCATACCCATCGTACCGGAACATAACGAACATCCATCATGGTAGATGATGTAGAAATGGTTATGGTGGCAGTACTCCCCGGACGAACTCGTTCACAAAGAGTTCTATAGCTCTTGGTTTAAATCTACACTAATATTATAAAGAGGAAAGATGTGTTTGTTTGTTTGAACTGAATAGGCTCCGAAACTATTGGACCGATAAAAAAAATCTTTTACCATTAGAATCCTACATTATCACTAATAAACATAGTATATATAATCATCATCATCTCAGCCTTAGGACGTCCACTGCTGAACATACGCCTCCCCCATGATTTTCCAAAAGGACCGGTTGGAAGCGGCCACGTCATCCCACGTCGTCCTGCGACCTTCATCAGGTCGTCTGTCCACCGTGTCGGTGGACGACCTACGCTGCGCTTGCCGGTCCGTGGTCTCCACTCCAGATCCTTTCGGCACCATCGGCCATCTGTTCTACGTGCTATGTGCCCTGCCCACTGCCACTTCAACTGGCTAATCTTCTGAGCTATGTCGGTGACTTTCGTTCTTCTACGGATCTTCTCATTTCTGATTCGATCACGTAGAGTAACCCCGAGCATAGCCCTCTCCATAGCTCGTTGTGCGACTTTGAGCTTATCTATGAGGCCCATGGTAAGAGACCACGTTTCAGTGCCATAAGTCATCACTGGTAACACACATTGGTCGAAGACTCTTGTCTTGAGGCACTGAGGTATTTTTGACGAGAAGACTTCGCGAAGTTTCCGGAACGCTGCCCAGCCGAATTAGATTTTACGATTGACCTTTTTCTCGAAGTTGGACCTGCCTAGTTTGACTGGTCTGTACATATAATATTTTCAAAAAATCAGGGATCCGTATGAAAACTTCGATAATGTAGCTCATGGTGTGGAAAAAATAACAAAAAAAGTCCATATCGCGTACGCTGCGGAAACTATTGACAATCTTAGAGCAAAGTGACTTACTACAGTTTTATAGAAGACGTCAATATCTACAAAGACGTCCACATTACCATATGTCTTACTGTTACATTAATGAGACAATAAATACTTTTTCATTTTGATATTTGCAATATAGAGTTACGCCGCCGGTACAAAGCAGGCCACATTATTCGAGCCTTAGTATTAATCCTTAATCGCTGTAATAATGAAGAGGAAAGATATATTATTGTTTGTTAGTTTGTAATGGATGCACGTAAAAACTTAACCGATTAAAACAATTCTTGCACGAATTTAAAGCTACATTATGCCTGAGTAAAATACGAGTACGCTATATTTGATTTATCATCATCATCCGTCACCACGCGGGAGAAACCGCGGAGCGAAGCTAGTGTTATATATTTTTGAAACTGAGCGATCTAAATGGAGTGGTAGCCTTATACTCCCTAGATGAACTCTGTCATAATACATAACTCCGCTGCGCTTTCGGGGCACGTGTCTCGTGTGACGTTTTTTTCCTCTCGCCTTTTTTCTCTCGTTTTTTTTCGCTCTATTTTTCCGTTTTGTAACGTGGCACACCTGTGTGAAATTACGCTTCGACGACTGCTGGTCTGGTTTGTTTGTAGTTTTTAAAAGTTACACAGAGAAATAACCGTATAGTAGAGAAATAACAGTTTCAATTTAGTTTGCAATTTTTTTTAATATTCTCAGCAAGCTGATGGCTGGCGGACGAGGATATTGCTATACGCTTCCGCGCGCAGTGGAATAGAGATGGAGATAGTGTACACAACAAATAAAATATACTTATTGCAAATGGCACGGTCCCCACGCAATCTATGAAAATTCTTTTCTAGGCGATTTTATTGGCCGAGCGAGCGAAGCGTCTATGCTGTAACTGGCCAAATTGTCTTTCATCTGTCCGTATTGTTTGTTAGGTTGTATGGTCCTCTTATAAAGGTCATATTTTTCAACCGATAATGACGAAACTAGGTATTCTATTATTCAATATAGTGAGATTTGACTAGTACGTTTCCTAAAAAAGGAAATTTTGCTACGACGCTATTTACCGACGATTTTGATGGATGATGATAATGACGATCAAATAAAAGTAGTCTAAGTTACTCCTTATAGCATCAGCTATCTGTCAATTAAAGTCCTGCTAAAATCGGTCCAGCCGTTTCACAGCTTAACCGGAACAAACAGACACAATTTAGTGAAAAGCTGTTAATTAGGAATTGCAAACAGACTCTTCAATTATTTATCTGTATAGACATAGATACTAGTTACAGATTTATTTAGCGTACTCACGAAACTTTTAACCTTAAATATAAACTTTCAGGTTACGATATTTAAAAGAACGCTGTAAACAAAGTCGTGACGTCATACCCAGAAGGACTAATTTGTCTTCGCGTCACGTGGCACTTTGCCGGGTTTTTGTTTACTTTTTTCGTTAATAACCTTTTTTTCCTACCCCGGATGGTGTTTTAATTAAGAGCTCGTTTGTTTGGTAATTTGTTTGGGGTTAGTGAGGGGTTAACATTTTGTTTGTTTTTTTTTTGGTTGGTGATGGATGCGTGTTATGGTTGTTGTGTCAGAGCTGGTAAAGACATGGCGCTCGTTATCCAATATTATTAAGGTGCTCCCTCACTTGATGCATTCACTTGTAATGTAATTTTTTTAATTCGATTTTGACCTTTGCATTACAATGACTATCCATATTTTACTGGATACCCTGACTTGACGAGCATTCGCTTGAAATGTAACAAGTTGTGTTACAAGTTGTTTTAAAATATTACAGACGTTGGGCACTGTAATGTTCGGTGCTTTTCCCTCACCAACGTAATGCTCGAACTACATTATAATTAGTACTCACGGGATCACATTTTGGACGATTGTTAATCCTTTTTAGACAACCTACTAATGGATTCCACGCACTGGCAAGTTGGAACCCATCACCACGATTGAAATTTGGACATTTCCTGATTTCGATAGCTTCCTTCAACAACCAAGGCACATTGTGGCGTTCCGTGGATAAGACTTGTGGTTTGTGAAATTCTGTCCAGTGGTTAGCTATCGAAATCACGAAATGTCTAAATTTCAATCGTGGTGATGGGTTCCATCTTGCCAGTGCGTGGAATCCAGGGTAAGTTGTCTAAAAAGGATTAACAAACATTCATTCTTCAAATTCAAACAAACATTCGCAGTGATACAATTAGTGTGTATTGTCGAGATTTAGGCGACGTCCTACGTAGGTGATCCAAAGCGAACGCGATTGCGAAGCGATTTGATGCAGTGACAAGCGATTTCAATGCGATGCGGTGCGACGCGGCGGCATTATCCTACGTGCGCGTGAATCGTCCCGCACCACCGCCGCGCCACCGACATTCAGTGGAACTGTGGAAAAAAAAATTGTCTAAAAAATTGTCTAGTAGGCTCAGTTCAGCAGCTTATGCTGTTAAAAAAATTAGACTATTAACTGATGTAGACACAGCTAGAATAGTTTATTTTAGTTATTTCCATAGCGTTATGACTTATGGCATACTGCTCTGGGGATGTTCTGCAGATATTAATTCTATTTTTATACTGCAAAAAAGGGCTATACGAGCAATCTACAGTTTGGCTCCCAGAGTTTCCCTTAGACAGAAATTTAAAGACATAAACATTTTAACTGTTGTCTCTCAGTTTATCTATGAAAATCTAATGTATGTAAAGAAAAACATTAGCAGTTTTGATAAAAGGAGTGATGCTCATTCCATCAACACGCGAAATAAGCACAAGCTATCCGTACATGTAACGCGTCTCCACAGAATAAGTCATTCTTTTATGGGACAATGTATACGATTTTATAATAAAGTTCCCAATGTTATCCGAGATTTGCCTATTAATAAGTTTAAAATTACTATTAAAACTAAACTCTGTCAAAAAGGTTATTACAAAATTTCGGATTACTTGGAGGATAAAACAGCTTGGGACTGATCACTCCAGGATCTATCTACTCGTGTACTAAGATGTCAAAGTGTAGCGTGTCTTGCCCTACTGATACCATTATTATGTTCTCTTTTGTAAGGCAACACACTGGAGCTAATATTTGTAGTACCTAAGTAAAAACATTGTAAAAACATCTATATAAAAAGAATGGCCCCGAGTTTCTTGCCGCTTCTTCTCGGTTGGCTCTATGTATTTTGGAACGCGGCGGTAGGCTTTAAAGTACATTATAATGAAAAATTGACGTTCATAAGTGCGTCTTTGATGCCTAAATTGAATAAATGATTTTGACTTTGACTTTGACTTTGACTTTACTTCTGACATTATTAAAACACCGCAACCAGTTCGCGCGAATATATCAAACCAACTGATCGCATTCGCTTTCTTTCGCGCCGCGCCGCACCGCACCCTACGTGCGTTTGGTTACGTAGGCCACTTACATAGGTATCGACTGTTTGTTGTTTTCGCGCCACGCCGCGCCGCTTCGCGTTCGCGTCAAGATCGCTCACGCAAGACGCCGCGTTACAATCGAGTTCGAGGGCCAGTGGTATCCGTAGTAAAAGAGTGAGAAAGAGGGTAGACCGTTTTGTCTGCTCTTAATAACTTCGAATTTTTTTCACATCCACCCGCATATTCAGTCTGCCCATGAATATGGTGCATGTAACTGCGTCGAAATATCGGGAACTCCAAATCCTGCCTAATCGTGGTGTAGATCCCGTGAGTACTAATTATAATGTAGTTAACAACCGCGAATGTTTAAAACAGTGTGTAATCTGTAACATTACAGTTTGTGCACTGTAATGCTCGGTTCTCCTGCCTCACTGATGTAATGCTCGACTCTGTAACGTTACATTACAGGTGAATGCTCGAAGTGAGAGTGCACCTGTATGTACTCGTACTTGAAAAATTAAGACATTTAACAATAGTTTAGGAATAATTTCACGTTTTTACCAATATACTAAAGCTATACTTCGAAGACCTCCGCTTGGTGTGCCTAATTTGTCTTTCCCGTATTACTGCTATGAAAACCATAGAAAAAATGCCAAACATTTCTAAACAAGCGCCACTAATGGCACACCAGCATTGTAATACGAGCATTTGTACCACACACATCGCAATTCCTGGAACCTTAGTATGATTTCGAATAAAAGTATTGTATTATTGGCCAAAAATGGCGACTGGCGAGAATATCACTATGACGAGCGATTAATGAACGCGAATGACTGAGACTAATCATCATCTGTTCAACTGCAGCACGTCTTGGACACCACCACCAAATATAACCCTCCCCATTGATTTCTAAAAGAACCGGTTGCAAGTGGCCTACATCTAACGTATTCCTGCGAACTTTATCAGAGGGCCGAGCACGAAAATCTGCTTTAGTGTAACGTTATCGTATTGTCGACGTATTCAGCACAAACTATGAGTTATCTGTGCCACTGTTGTACTAGATACATGACAGTTTGTACTAAATACGTTAACGATGCGATTACGTTACACTTAAACAGGTCGTCTGTCCGTGTCGGTGGACGACCTACGCTGCGCTTGCCGGTCCGTGGTCTCCACTCCAGAACTTTCCGGCCCCATCGGCCATCTGTTCTGTGTGGTATGTGCCCTGCCCACTGCCACTGCAACTGGCTTATCCTTTGGGATATGTCGGTGACTTTAATTCGTCTACGGATCTCCTGATTTCTGATTCGATGACATTGAGAAACCTTAGCTGGTTGTGCGACTTTAAAAGCTTATTTTTATAAGACACAGGATAATAAATCCGTTAAAACCGCCATAAATATGTCAAGCGTTGATTTTGAAGCAAGTGTTCTGGGTACGGAATGGGACTCATTTAATTTTGCCCAGTTCGTTGTCTTCTGTGACTAACGACATATTTGTTTAGAGCATATTAAAAAGTAATATTTACTCGACTCCGCGGAAAAAGTAGAAAGAAACCGTCGGGTTTAAGCTTGTTTAAACTAAGTATATACTGTTAATATTATTTTTGCAGTGTATCTAAAATAAAATTATTGATATGTATAAAACTCGCGAGGATTTAAATACAGAAAATTCAAATCAAAACTAATGATAATCGAATTAATAGTTAATTTAAAAATTAATAATAATTATTTTTCATTCGGTCCCTTCAGATCACTATAACAAATAATTTCAGTTACATTCTACAGTTGATTTAACAAGTTCATAAATAAACGGGTCTGTATTATACTGCTGCACAAATTGACATCTACGTTCCGTTTCACGCACGGAACGTCGTAAAACATTTCATAGGCGCGTAAATCAGTCATATGCGAAAGTATGTGACTTATACAAAACAAACACACGCGTGATTGATGTACAATACGGTGGGGCGGTTAAGTAAGGTTTGTGAAAATTATGTAGTACGAGAATCGATATCGTTATAAAACAATTGTTGCAAACTTCAATACCATAGATGACTACAACCTCAAGATGGCGATCAGGAATCGGAACGTAGCGATAATGGAGGCCCTACTTCAGTGCAAAGAGGGTTCTCAGCAAGTGCAAGATGTTAAAAATAATTGACTAAGAAATGTATTTATCTAGCTTCGTATCTCTTATATCTAAATCTCGGACACGGTTCCAATGATTTTCATGAAATTTAGTATGCAGGTGGTTTCGGGTGCGATAAATTGATCTAGCTAGGTTTCATTTTTAGAAAACGTCGTTTTGTTCGTGTTTTCAGGCAATGAACTATTTTTTACCGACACAGCAACACTAAAGCTACTTGACAATAGATGGCGTTGTTAACACTAAGCCAATGAGTGTTTGGTTTGAGGTTAGACTAAGAGAATCAATTGTTTACTTACTAGCAAGCTTGGTCCACGCGCGTGCTGCAACGTCTACTATGACAGCTGAGTCATAGCGGCGTGAACGATGTTATTGATTTAGCACGACTTTTATTGGGTCATTTTTTTAAGGCAGTTACTTTTCCTGATATTATTTCTTCGTAGATATACAGGCGCGGTATACAGATAGGGAACTCTTTAATTGCAGTCCGGCTACTCCAAGTAGGGGATACAATAAGCGACCAGCAATTGCAATATCCTGCCGACGCTTGAGCCCAGCACAGAAGGGGTTCAAGAGGGACAACCCTGCGGGTAATTGTTTATGTCTGTGATCTTATCAGTAAGATTCACGCAATAACAATGAAATTAGTCTGCGAAATAACGCTGAATTGTCTCGTACCTTTGTGAATTTAAAACAATCTTGTTGCTCTGTAATAATACCAACGCCGGCAAAAAGTATGCGGTGGATTTGGCCTCGTCTGCACTGGGTCTAGATAAGTATTTTATAACAATAGTAAAAATTATTGAGCGTTTTTTAATTTACACTTATCCCTTCGTAATTTTATTTTCTACTGACGATAGTAATACTTTAATGGTTTTCCTCGTTTACATTTACAGGGTTACTGGTAATCAATTAGCATCCTGTTAAGGGCATATTCTGTACATCAAAAGAAACAAATTTTGTTCTACGACTTTCAAAACATCGTATTTTTTTTCTTCCACACAAAACTTAAAAAATCAATTTAATGCTAAATGCTAATTGACTACCAGTACCCCTGTATACTCATATCACTTGATGAAAGATGACTTACATAGTTCGTCTTTATAAAGGTTGGTTTTTGGTTATTAGAATACCTAATCTAGGATAAGTTATTGTGCCTGATCATATCTTCAGTTATTAAGAGGCGCATGGATTCGCTAACGAGATACAATTACCGAAATAGGCGTCTTTGAAATAACTCCATAGCCTTGCTAGCTACAAAGCGAATGGTACGCTTATGCCCGTTTTCACCAACATTTTTTGTACTGCGAGTGTTACCTAACTGACTTAGGTGTTACCTAAAATGTTGGTGAAAACGGGCATTAATTTCCCGTTCCAAACTACATTACCAGTAAGTAACTGTCAAAGTATAAACAAATAAAAAAAAAGATTATGAAACACCTTGTCATTTCAGATTAGTGTGCGATATCTATAATTAAAAAAAACAATGCATTTTTCGACCCATAGTTATTATTCTAAAATACAAAACAGGACCCAATCACATACGATTCCGTACTTCCGTAACATGATACAAAAAATACTTTGGCCTTGGCGAGAACCTGACTCCCTTTCGGCCACCGCTTGTTAGTTGGTTTTTACTTTAGAATTACAAATACACCAACTTTGACGCTATGTCTGTATAACCTTTGTTAATTACAATATCTGGAGCAAAAAATAAATAAAAACCACGTTTTTTATACATGCACTAAAATACTTAGACTAAGTCGGTTGTTCACAAGACACCGCACGTCACGATTAGCGGTTACGATTTTTAGGACATGATGCACTGCAGACGATCTGTCGTCTGTTCGCTGGTTCATTAGACACGATTTTGACGACACTGCAGTCGCGGTCTCCGCTCTCCAGAAAAACAATAAAGCGACGACATAGATGGAAACCCGTTTGTAAATCGTGTTGCGTGTAATGCGGTGTTTTATAATAAACAAAACGTTCCATACAAATGTATGGAGCTCTAAATCGTGACCATATTTTGTCTTGTGTCGCGTCGTCAAACCCCGCAGTCTCTTATGGAGCCCGATAAAAATCAAACAAATCTACGGAGTTGTATTAACGGTGCAGATGAAATAGATTTAGTACATAGCTTTACTCTCACGTTCCGTTCCACGCAACACTCATAAAACGTTCAATTTACAATTTAAACTTTCAAAATGTGAAATACTAAAATTATATCCAAATAAAGTTTAAACCTTGCTCGATTCAGAAATTTCAAAGTAATCTCTTTTATGCATGCATATGTTTGACGTTCAATTCTGAACTTTAAAATGGAGGATTTTGAGTCGGGTTTCAAGTATTCAGTATTAAATTCGATTGTAAAGTTAAGAAAAGGCTGGGTTTGAATTCAATGGTAGCGTGTTTAAGCTTTAGGTTAAGCTTTAGTGGAGTGGAATATTGGGTTCCATCACGATTGGGTTGATGTTTGCCATTGGGTATGCAAACCGTTCAAGGCCTTTTAAAGTCTGGGCACTGATACGAAATTGATATTTATTCACAAACTAGCTGGTGTCCGCGACTACGCCTGCGCAGGATTAGTACTTCGAGTAGCTTATTATCTTCTCCAAAGGCATCTTTTTACCAAAAAGTCATAAAATATGTACATGGTCAAACGCAATTGCTATAACATGAGTATATTTAAAAACTTAGTATATCAATCAGTAAACACAAGGCTTACGTACATACAAATATAAAATTAATCACCATGGAAAAAACTGGCATTACATTTCATCACTCTTGGCGGTATTTGTGCTACATTTCATCACCTTTGACGGTCGCCGAGCACGTCTAGTGTATCGAGCTGTCAAATTGACTTGGCTTTTAACTTAGCAATCAGAAACTAACACAAACTTTGACAGAATTGTCATCATTACGATCTTGACGTAGGCGGAGATATTATTATTTTGTCTATGCTGTGCCCAAGCATATAACTCTTTTTCACCCGCGTGGTGAATGACTATGATGTTGGTGAAAAGTATTATATGTGTTAATCCAGCGCCTCGTCTACCTCCATAGCAAACTTCATCAAAAGTGCCCCCGTTTGAGCGTGAAAGAGTGACAAAGATCCACACATCCACACATCCATACTCACAAACTTTCGCGTGTATTATAGTAGGATAGGATTAGTAGGATAAACCAAACCATCGCGAATTTATGGATGTGCATATTTGGGAATTTCACATGAATTTAGGAAGGTATATTCCATGATTAATTATAAAAAAACCGTAAATTAATACGTTAGACGAGTAGGCATGTCCTAGCAGGTTTTTATAATTGTTCTTCCGTGTCCTAATGATTGTTATTTGATGACTGATGTAAGTCAGTGTGGTCAATTTAAATCCTCGGGGCAAAAAATCTCTATAAAATTCTAACCGTTCCCAGATTTAAGAGTGAGCAAACATTGCAAATGCATTAACTTTCCTCGGCGTCACAATGACATGTAAAAATGTTAAATTATTCATGAATAATGTAGTAGGTTTATCTTGGGTTGGAGTGGAGGCGAAGAGGAGGATGAAGGAAGTAGTGCTTCGTGTTGTCTTACTGAAAAATTTGCTGGGCTGTCCGTTTCCACAAATATTTTAGAGAGCACCCGAGTCAAGTAAGGTCACGTTTTTGTAGCTTATTTTTTTAAAATGCAGCACTACGTTACACGTAAGTTATCAGTTGCATCAGTGAAATATAAACTTTGTTTTGTCTAAGGGTTATCATGCTTTATTTGATCTTCCTATAATCTATGCCGTCTACTAAGTAGAAGATAACTTTAGTAGGAGCAGTATTTCAGGCTTTTGTTGCATTTAGTCTTTAAGGCGCATTCCAAAGCAAACGACCTTTAAAATCTGGTTCTGGGCGGTGGGCGACTGCCGACAGCGGCGTGACCTCTGCGCACGGGCTTCTGCCGAAAACTCTCATCGATTTTTGAATAATTGGTTAAAAAACATATAAAAATACAGGTCTTTTGATAAATTGTAAACGTAAAACAAATTATTTTTTAACGGTTAATTAGTGTACACCAAATTTCAAAAAAATTGTAGTTCGTGTGAAGATGCAAGGATATCAGTGTATTTTCCCGTTTGTATTTTTACGGAAATTGATTTTATAGATATTAGTTACTGTAAATAATATTATAAACTTATAAAATATGTAGAGAACGTTGGAATTTGTCATGATATATTTTATTTTGTTTAATGTCCTTGAAATAACGCGAAGATAGCTTCTAAACATCAGTTTCTGCGCTGCATTTGCTAGTGGAAGCGCCTTAAGTAGACGCACTGCGCTTAGTTCTTGTTACCAACATCAGGCCTCAAGTGGAATCGCTCAGTGGTTTCTCTATAATTAGACAGACATACGAGCACGCCGCCATTTTGATATATTGCTGTGAGGATGGGAAGCTGCTCAGCTATTTGTGTTCGAGTGGTTCGCATGAATTGGCTTGTATCTTAGTGTTTTAGTTGTCGTTAGCCCTTAGCTGGTTAATGATATACAAAACTTTACAGTACTTGGTACTACCACTCTCGCTACTCATTGTACTTTTTTATAGATAAGATATCAAATCTGCATTTGTGTTTTTATCTTTGTATTCTTCTGCATTATAGAGAATAAAATCTGTGACACCTGTACCAGCAAGGACTCACCTTTGTGACCATTCGGTTTCATCAATACTTTTTCGATATTATAAAAAAATATTAAAATAAAAAATATATTTATAGACTTAATTTCATTTAATTAATACAATAATATATAACTTTGTCACCTACTTGGCTTCCTTTCGGATTTTGATGTAGGCTATGCTGCCCAGAAAATTTAAGAATTTTCTGGAAACAGTGGTCAAGAAATTTAAAACTGATTGCATAGTTAATGTTATTATTATTATAATTACCAGTGCAATCCTTTTCACTAGCACTTAGTTTAACGAAATTAGTAATTTTAAAATAAGCACTGTTCGGAACTAGTACTAGGTATTTCTAGCGCTCTTGTTTTAACAGTTGCAAGTGTTTGTTCTTCCATTCCTTAACTCCGTATTACTTGGCACAGAGTCTGCATATTGCATATGCACTAGGTATATTGCCATTAGACATAGTTGACAAACCAATTCGTCAGAGCTTCTCGAACACTAATGGCACCTTCAATATATCAAAACGTAGAACGGGCGCGTCCAATTATACGCATATAACGTTTAAGTGGCTCCACCATTAGGCAGGTGTATTTGGTTTGCTAGATTCTAGTCAAATGTGACATTCGGTCTGATGATTGAGTAGGTTATTGGAGAAAAAAATTAGTTGGGACACAAATAAGCAACATCTTTTGTTATTTATATACTCAAAATTGGATAACTCAAATACGCAAAGAAGTAGCCCGCACTTAAAGCGCATGATTGTTTTTTTATTATATTTCATAAGCAGTTGTTATATAATTTCATATCACATCACATCTCATTTAATTTAATCCTTATTGTAACGTTTAAATTAAAATCTTTTCTCCACTAGATCTAAAATCGGAATCCACGGTTTTTCGTTTCCATTCTCTTGACTTCCATCTTAGATCATTCCTATCTCTTCGTCGGAATCTGTCTGTCTCACCTTTTTTTGTGTCATTCCCATTTTATTTTATTTTTTTTAATTTTACTTATTGCTGGCCAGTATCGAAACAGTTTTTAATTTAAACGTTACAATAAGGATTTAGTGAAATGAGATGTGATGTGATATGAAATTATATAACACAGTTTATATACCTTGTAACACTTGAGCAATCAAGACGAATCTAATGAGGTATAACTTATCAAAATCAGTGGAGCCGTTCAGTAGGTACGAGTGAACCTATACACAGGTCAAATACATAAACCTGCTTTTAGGTTTCGTTGCAGTCAGGTAAATACTTGATAGTTCAGGCTGTGTTACTCAAACAAACACAGTACACATTAGCGATATTTATTGCATAAAGTAACTACGCTATTAATTACACTTCATGTTTAATTACTAAGTAATTGGGTTTCATAATTTTATGTGACATTTTATATATAAGCAGACTAAATGTAATGTTTTTTTATTATTTTATTTATTATATAAAACTTACAACTATTTTGACAGGAATAAGCCTAATACAATAGTGCAGTACCTCCCAAATAAATTACGGTTACAAATAATGGTTAATTAAATTCTATTATTATTCTTCTCATTTCGTTATGCCATTTTATATTAATTCATATTATTAATGAAAATTGTAACATGTCACGTTGAAATGTCAATGATTTACCTATAATATTAAATAGGCAATAATTTGTGAATTATTCGACTAAAGAGGCCTGGGTCCTATACCACGGGTCAAGAGCCTAGTTTGGGAATCAGGTCAATTATAACCCTATTCTTGTGAATGGCATTTTTGTCAAATAAATGATTTATTATTTATGATTTATAATACATATTAGTCTCATAATATAAAAGGAACAATAGCTCCCGTTTAAATATATGATTTTTGAAGCAATAACGCCCACTTAGCGAAACTAAATTCACAAAGTACAATTAGGTACATATCCTTGAACGGGATTCGAAGCCCTGTCTTCAGACAACCCTCGGCGCTCCGTCCTTATACCACGGGTAAAATCAACCAGAGTAATCTCTACGACTATAGTGATGTTCCAAATACACACCTATAGTAGAAAGTATATGGATGTTAATTGAATGATAAAAGTCTCTTACAATTGTAAGGTACTTGTTGCCGATATCTATTGCACTAATATAGTAAATGCGAAAGTTTGTGATTGATTATAGAATGAAATTCTTTACACTGAAACGTCTCAACGAATTCGAATTGAATTTGGAATGGAGTTTGTCCACACTTTACTTTTTAATGAAACTGAAAAATGAGTTTATTGCCAAAAAATAAAACATTACACTAACATTTAATCACTTAAATAGTTAAGAATAGTTTGAAAATTTGATATATAAACGGTATGAACTTTGTTGTGTTAGTATTTTTGGCAACAGGGATATGCTCAGTGTTTTTGTGCACAAACATAGTTTACACACTGCTGGTTTTCAGCATACCTCATTGCTCGAAATGATATGTTCTTCGAGTAAAGAAAAATAAGTGATATATACTCGTACTGAGCTATAGCCTAGATGAAACTTATTCGATAACTGATTTGGATGAAACTGCGGATAGAATCTATACAAATAATACTAGTGGCTCTGTAAGCTGTAGACCTCGCGAGTATGTCTTTGCACAGGTTAAGCAAAATTCTCAAAACTTTAAATGAAACATTTCCAAAAACTGAATCTGCTCACAAAATTTCACGAGAATCGGTTGCGACCTGTAGAGGAGAACAACAAGACATCCGGATATATTATTATGAATGCATTTTTGCCCAAGAGACTTTTCGCACTCTCTCGGTCAAATATGTACCGAAATAATTTAAGATAATGACGTATTTGATCACCTCTGTATGAACTTTTGACGTTACTTTAACGTACTATAAACTATTTGAACAACATTCGCGACCATATTTGTGAATTACTTTCTGATGGCATATAAATAAATTTGAATATGAAAAGGGTGGATTATATTTCAAATGAAATCACAGCCAGTATACAAAACGGAACAGCCCCGAGCTAATTGGTCCAAACAAGTGCCGTAACGTTGAACAAACGCAATAAGACGTCGCTCCATGAATATTCATCACCGTGACTCCTAGAGTGCGATTATGGTGGAATTTGTAAGCGACGGCGTGAACCATCCAATGGAAAACTCTCTCGCAGGGTCACTCTGAGTGCCGTATTCCACAACAAAAATTGGAATAAAAAATTAAAAAAGAAAAAGAAAAAATAATAAAGATGGTATGTAATACCTATATTGAGGGAGCTGTAAAACAATTCGCCATTTTGTGGTGGCGGCCATCATAGATGTGAAATTTATCATAGTGTTAAGTATTCTACTAGTTAAGCTGTGAAAAAATAGTAATCGGCCTTTTCATGGCTGCGGCCAATTCGGACCGATTTTTTCTTTCTTTCTTCTTATTTGTTTCTTCTATTCTCATCAAACATAGCTAAGAACTCTCCCCACTAATTCTTTTCAAACAAAAAAAAATTCAATCGGTTCAACTGTGCGGAAGTTACGATGCCAGAGACAGACATACAGGTCAAACTTATAACACCCCGTTGCTTTTGCCGTCGGGGGTTAAAAAACTCGCTCACTTGAGAATCTAAGCTTGATTACAGATATGAGTAAATTCTGTATGTCTTTTGCTGTCAAATCTCCGCTCAAGTCGAGATACACAATTGAGCATCTTTCTGGATCAGCAGCCTGAGATTTCAGTGAATTACTTCCCTCAATCGCATCTTTGCGTTGGTAACACTGTATCAGCGTCGTCACTTGAGTTACAATCTGGTTATCATGATTTCAAAACGGTTTCCAGCTATGGAGCATCCGGAGAGTGGCAAGAGCAGTAACATAAAAAGATCGATATCTTTCCTTAAACTTGGACTTTCATGCTTTCCGTTTTATCAAATAAGTCTATGGATCAACTTCACCAACATAGTAGCTTTATTAGATCAAAACTTGTATCTAAGCGGGCGTTGTCTTGGACTTTGCCCTATGCGATATTTCTATTAACTTCTGACCAAACTACGATCTTGAAACCAATGATTCGTATTTTAGTAGTGTAAATTACGCTATTAAAATACGAAACTATAATGTAAACTTTGCATTACTATAGCGGCAGAATTAAATAAACGGGCATCAATGGACCGACAAAACAATGTGAACCGAGGCGAATTCGGACACACATTCGTGAGTCCATAAATGCCTAGTTGTGGCCACGACTTGTTAAGTGCTTGCGGAAATTAAAATTTACCTATGTATATAGTACATTTTATTGAAATATAGAATCAAATTTATACTCGTAGTTTTCCAAGCAATGCGATGTTTTAGATTATCACACACGATTCACTTTTCATCACAAGTGACAATCCGTTTCTGAAACCCCTCATTTGTATGCCTATTCAACAAGTCAAGGCAAACATCGACGCTATTTTGTTTGTTCATTGAATTCGTACGGTACCCACTTTCGGAGCTTTTTTATCTATTGTTTTTTATCTGTTGATGTAAATGTATCTATATCGTATTATCATTTACGTGGAAGACTGCTGCTAATTTCGACGTGGTTTGAGATCAAAATGCTTCTACTATGGACTTCAATTCATGGTTATTGACGTTCGTCTCCGGAAAGTTACATTGCTCATGGTTGAGATCAACATTTCCTAAACAGAAGCGATAAAACAAAAAAAGCACTGTGTGTTCACTTGTGGTACACACCGTTGATAGCTTGTATCGTCTGTGCTGCGTTGGTAACCAAAAAGAAAAATGTATTGAAAAAATAACGTGCAATTTTTCAACGTTTACAGAAACGGGGACAACAAAGAAAATTCAAACGACGGGAATACAAATATATTTTAAAAATGGTTTAGCTATATTATAAAATTGATTTCATTCAAACGATATCTTTGGACTCCAACTCTAAGTGCAATGAAAGATATTGAGCTTTGCAATAGCCAATATAAAAAATTCGATATTTTCTATTGATTAACTTTTATTATAATATATATATTAATTATAAAGTTTCAAAGCGTATATGTGAAAACCCCTTTTTTGCGCTCGCTTCGCTTAGATCTTTGGCCAAAGTTGATTTTCGTTCGCTATATCCTTTAACTTGTAACCGTAACAATTCGTCGATACAATCTCTAGGTAAACGAGTACGCAATCTCAATGTAATTTAGTTAAATCCCTAATTTCGCCAACTGGGGCGTTGAATTCAAAGTGATTCTGGGTTGGTTGATATGTGTCTGTCATGTTTAAGTATATATACAATACGTATTAAATCAAGATCCAGATGAGATCAAGATGTCGGAAGCTTTAGGTAGAGATGATTAATTGGAATGTTTAAAGCAGTGTGTAACGTCTCATACATGATGCCTTGATGGTAATGCTAATTTTCGAAGAAATATAGAACGCAATGTTAAAATGCTCGGATTTCCTATTACTAATATTTCTTCTAAACTTCATCACCATGACTAATATCTTTCATTTTTATAGGAATGATAAATTTGTTGCGATCGTTTTTCGTATCCTGTGTTTGAAGTTTATAAGTGACTTTATTTATTCGTGAACCGGTACATATTTTATTATTATAATGATTTGTCAAGCACTAACACCTTCAAATAGAAAACTATTGCTCTGTAATGTAGCCTAAGAACTACTATGGCATGTACTATTTGAAGATCTATAGATTATATTACTCTTTGATGCTATAAACTAACAAAATCCTACTTTTCTTGTTACAGAGTAATGGCAACAACTACATGGCAGGTGAACCGCGGCGCAAGCGTGAACCGCCCGCGCGTCCCAACCACATTTTGCTGTACACCATCATCAACCCTGCCTATCCCATCACTGTGGTAAGTTTAATATCTTTTTCCACGAGGTAGGAGTTAACTGAAAGGTCCGCCAGAATTTCGCTTTACATAACTTATACACTGTTTTGTAATAGTATATTAGATATTTTAATAGACCGTAAAATAATATTACAATGGTGAAATAGTGTCAATTTTACTCGTAAATGTTTCAGATCTAGGTCTTCTTATTTGTCTAGTTAGCATTGGTTATATCGAAAACGAAATACGATTTAGAACGATTTCAAAGTTACTACGGACAAATCATACAACAGAGTGTCCTTTCCAGTTGTACACATACTTACTAACTTAATTAACTTAACTGCAACTTATTCTGAAGTTTCCAAGTTGAGTTAAATCCGTAGGAACAACTCCGATTATACTTAATGACGTGTGTGAAACTTGTTCTTATTAACCGCAACGGGCTTGCTCTCTACTTATAACAAAATGACGACAAAAGATAGAGAGTAGTAATAAGCATCCAGCTCGAAGGACCAACGTACTCGTACTAGTGGCGCCCTGAGGGATCACTCAAGTTTTCCGGGGATCAAAATAGCCTAAGTATAGCCAAATTGCCTGCCTATTGCTTATGAATCTGGCTAACATGTACAAAAATAACATTTAACTTACTTACGTCCTCCTGTACAGTACGGCTATTATGTATCTCAGTTGCTAACTAATTTTGATTGAAATCGAAAAAAATGGCCGCTCTACGTCACTTTTGTCAGCTTCAGTCATCAACTTACTAACATTTTTGCCTACTGGAGTTGTCCAAACTGACATAGAGCCGCCATTTTTCAAGATTTCAATCATCATTTGTTAGCAACCGAGATACATAATAGCCCTGCCGGTTTCATTCCTTAGTCAATCATTTACAAAGTTTTTTGTCGTTGTCGATTTTGATTGGGTGACTTTTCCTAAAAAGGGGGAAGTTTGCTGCTGTGCTATGTACTGACCGATTTAGATGCAATTTGGTACACACATTAGGTTCCTTTTAGAGTTTAAAGGAGGAATTTCGAATATGAGCATAATTGATCAAGTAGTTGCAGAGAGGTTCTGAATTAAAAAACTGAATGATTTTGGTGATATTTCAGACACATAACTTTGAGTGTTGTATTATATTAAGAATTTTAGTTTTCTTTTCAAACTGTGTTTTGGTTTTAAATATGTTAGTTTTACAAGCATTTTATTTGCACCAAAACTAAAATCCCATGTGAAAATTGCTAATAAGTCGAACGTAAAATAAATACTATTCTGATTGTTAACATACGTACCAGAAGTTTCCCAAGTTGTGTTAAATCCGTCGGAACAGTCCCGATTGTACGTAATGACGCGTGCGGAACTTGTTCGTATTAACCCAAGTTCCAGCAACAGGTTTTGCTCTGGAGTTACTTTGTGTAGTGACATCGAGATTCCTGCGAATTGGTTTATTGTTATACAATAAAAACCTTATCATATATTATTCGGTCTTTTTTAGAATTCGGTTTCCAAAGGGTAAACAGAGCCCTGGGGGCCTACTCCCACCTTTTCAAAACTATCATAAATCAGGAGCGCTTTGTAATAAGCTTAGAATAATCATACTTACTATCATACTCCCACTGACACACAACGGTCGAACATATAACTTAAATACTATTTACGGCGTGTTCCTTTTTAGCCAAATCGATCCTAATGGTGCGTTCCAGGATCAATACCTATAATGTCCATCCCGAATAGAACACTAACGCAGTAGCAAAGTACGCGAACTGAGTGCACTATTTGATAATACGTCATCAAAACGTCTATCGTAATACATTATTTATTGGTAAAGATTTAAATAAGACTACTTTAATAGGTGGGAGTAGAGCCCCTGACGTATATCCGTATGTCTCAGGCAAGAAAAAGTTAAGAACGTTTAAGTCAATTAAATATAGTACATTTGTTAGGAATATGTGAAAGTTTTACATTATTATAAATCATACTACCATATTTAAACAAAAAAACCAGATAGCGCATTAAAAATTCAGTTTATAAGCTTGTTAAGGTCGAACTTGAGCTTGGACGGGTGTTGCTTTTACTATGAAGGTACTTCCTCAAATAGAATCCAGTATCAGTCTCCCGTTTAAGGTTTGTGGAGAGATTCAACAAGCGGTAGTCATATTAACGTCTTTTATAATTTGAAAAATAAACGGGATTCACTCACGTAAAAAAGTCACATCTTTCCGACTATAGTTTCAACCACATCCGGTGGTCTTTTATATTATTAACGTCATTATTATTCATAGTAATAGTAATTTCATCGATTTCTTTTCCCTCCAATCCACTGCATAAAGCCCTTCAACCGTCGATCGTCCAACTCATGGCCGGTCCAATTATCGCCGATCGGTCATTCATTCTTCTCATGGCCTATCGGACCGGTTCTATATTGTTGGGCTGTGTATTATGTTGACGGTTATTCTCTGTTGCAAAAATGCCCTAAGTTGTTACTGTGATATATTTTACAACTTTTAAAAGTAATCGAAACACAAAAAAAGACGAGCGTTCAATACCTGTAAATAATAATAATAATCCCGCAGGGGCGGCCTTGTGGCGAGCTGGTGAGTAGCGACACCGTGGACCCTGATTCTCCCTGGGGATAAATATACCCCTGACCCCCCGGCTTGCCTTGATTCGCCGTCCGGGGGTGGAGACACAAGAGCAAGTAACAAAAAGCTCCAAGGGTGGAAGTGTAGGGCATAACGCCGGTAGTAGCGCTCAGTAAAACCGCAGCACACCTCTCGACTCTTTTAGCCATCCACCAACGTTGCCCCATTTGTCACCATTCATGATGGCCTTTATGGCGGGCCCGTTTAGTGGATGGCAAGTCACCACCTGTCCATAAATTTTAAAATGGGACTGAAATTGGCAGGTGCCTTCCATAGCCCACTATCTTCCTGACCACTAATAAGTTCATATCAATAGCATTGTTATTCAACCCATTTTTGTAATAGATAATCCATGTCACCGTCATCCCAAATTCTGTTTTATACTACTTTGTATTTTTTATATATCAAACACGCCTCTTAGTGTTGGCTACAGCCCCACTTTATGCCTTTGTAAAGGACCGGATGAAATCCGTGATAAAAATTAAATAAAGGGAATAATAATAATAATAAAGTTTATTGATTAAATAAATTGGTTACAAAAACATAATTTATTAATTACAATTAATATTTATTATATTATTTAGTAAATATGATCTCAGCATTACCATCCAAAAGTCCGTTTTGGTCGCTGATACCAACTACAAAACGTGTCTTCTAGTGTGTACAAGGCTTTAGTGATTGCCTTTAATTATTGACTAGACTACTGAAACTTCCCACAATGTGAGTTCCACGAACATTTGAAAACATGTAAGGTTGTCAGTTGCGAAGGCTAAATTGCGAGTGGGGGCGGTTTACAAGGAAGATTGAAAGCTTACAAAAGCAATTTCTCTAACTAACATGACATCTTGAGTTTCTACGTTTCGCCTGTCTTATGGTTCTTTCATATAAACTACTTTCGATGTCTTATCAACCTGTATTGCTACAGTTGATAGTAATAACAATCACGCCAGAGCAGTTGTAGTAATGATCGTTTAGCTGTTTGTGTGTGTGTCTGTGTGTTTCTGAAGCATGTGTTTGCTTCAGAAACTTTCAGGATTTGATTTTGAACAAAACATTTTGTCAAAAATTAGTTTGTCTGGCAGTTTAATAGTGTATAAATGATACTGAAGTAACGCGAGTATATGCAAGACTTCCATTCTATTCAGTTATTGGAGGGTATCTCAAAAACTAATGGACCGAAGTTGATGAAATTTAAATGGGATCACACGGGAAGCACCAGCTTTCAAACAAAAAAATAATTTTGAGAATCGGTTCAACCAGTCCAAAGTAATGAGGTTACAAACATAAAAAAGTACAGTCGAATTGAGTACCTCCTCCTTTTTTTTGGAAGTCAGTAGAAAATTTAATACTGACTTCCATTCTATTCAGTTATTGGAGTATAACTCAAAAACTACTGGATCGAATTTGATGAAATTTAAATGGGACTACACGGGAAGCACCAGCTTTCAAATAAAAAAAAGAATTCTGAAAATCGGTTCAACCAGTCCAAAGTAATAAGGTAACAAACATTAAAAAAAAAACAGTCGAATTGAGTACATCCTCCTTTTTGGAAGTCGGTAGATAAATAATAATATGAACATAACGCATGTGTGTTTAGGTTTAAAAGTCAATTCTGAATTGACTAAACGCTAGGTTTACCTCTTAATAAATACAATTGTCACTGACAATAGTTTGTCACTTAAGACAAGTGTCCATGAATATCTGGAGAAATGTGGGCGGTTGTACACCTCTACAAACCCCTTCAGAATGTAGTAAGTCTTGATGATGTATGTGTGATAGATATTAAACTATGCAGAATATGTATGTAAAATATGTTAATAAACGCAGAAAATAATATGTTTCGTAGAAGTATTTCCTACACAACACACACAGTGGAACTATCTTCCACCACTCTAGTATTCAAAAGTCAAACTATCCCCTATTGCTCAGACACAGTCCAAGTTTTATCGTAGCTCAAGTTCTCCCATCTAGGAATAAATGACTGTGCTCAGCGTAGGGATGGCCAGTGTCCGGCCTTTTGTACTTTTGGTTTAATAAACACGGTCACGTTATTTTCTTCTGTCCGGCTATTCTAAATGTTTTATTTCATATACCGGCCATAAATAGTATAGGTACGGAATTTTAAAAATCTGTTAGTGCATTTGGTTGTTAGAAATAAAGTAGGTACGTCAATGTTTTTTGTATCAAGTTTATGCTTATACATATTTTAATTAATATACTGTTTAGTTTATCTTACTCGATACCATATAATATATACTTACGAGTATATATTGCTTCATATTAACTACATTCAATAAAACAACATATTCTTGATAAAACATTTCTTTCTCTAACAAATTGTCAGTCAAAACACTTCGAAGGTAAACTCCAAAGGACGTGACTAAAGAATCCCTCCCTACTCTGGTCTATTCCCAATCAGTGAGACGTCTAGAAGTCCATAAAATCGATAATGTATTCAGTGAGTGTCTTTCGGAACACAATAAATCTGTACCTATTTGTGTTTTGAAAATCATGTATAACCATATAGTAAAAGTCTTGAAACTTTGCACATTATATTTTGAGCGTTACATCTGCTGCATCTGTACAACATTCTTGTGAATAAATGATTTGATTGATTGATTGAATATTATTAACTGGTCTGATTACGTTGTCCTCGTTCGTACTAAACTACTAAGTTCGTACTAAGTCTAGTAAGACTAAAATAATTCATGGAATCGTAGGTCAAGTTTTAAGGCAATCCGATGGGCTATTATGTATCTCAGTTGCTAACAAATGTTGATTGAAATCTTGAAAAATGGCCGCTCTATGTCAGTTTTGGCAACTCTAGTAAGCAAAAATGTTAGTAAGTTGATGATTGGCGCTGACAAAAATTACATAGTGCCGCCATTTTTTTCGGTTTCAATCAATATTTGTTAGCAACTGAGATACTTGATAGCCCTACTGGTAAGGTTTTATTTGTCCGCCATAAACTCCGGTTTGTTTAAGTCATACTTGAGCTAAACAACACTACTCCAGTAAGTTTCACGATGCAAACTTGAGATTGTCTGCGCTAGTACTAAGCTAGTAGTGTTGTGGGGAGATGAACCGACTCGGGGACGAAAATGAGGATGAAAGATCTTAATGGCAGATGAAGTTTATTGTCCGTATATAAAGCAGTCCAAGCTAAAACGGTATTTATTCGACAGTTAAAGGTACGCATTGATCGAAATAAACCAATTGCATATTATAATGACTCGGCGTCCCGTCCAGTGTCTACTTCTTTCGGTGTCGTTCCTCACTACGCATACAAGTTTAGATAAAAAAATACTACACTTGAATAGTTTGACCCAATAAAAGCAAGTTTATACCGATGGAGTGCATTTGATCTGAACTTATTTACAAACCAGAGGTATAAAAATGTGTATACATTAGGTGTACGCGTAACATGACATAGCACTTTTTTGTACGTACACATGGTGTACGCGCGACACGCGACGGGTTAAGCTTGCAACAAAATATTGAGGAATAAAACTAACGTCGACGGTCGTTGACACTATTCGTAAGTTACAAGGCTGAAGCGGTCCTAATACAGTAGGACCCTTCAGCAGATCTGACTATGTGACTGACTGATCTAGGACCATCTGGACGGTAGGTGCCGAATTTAAAATAGGAATGCAATTAATTACTCTAGAAGAAGCCTTAATAAAATAAAATTTTACTAAAATAAATTCTATAGTTTACCTTATATTCAGCGACGGCAGAAATAATTATAACTATCTACTAATAATAAAAGAAAACTACGCTAAAACAATAGAGATTTCGAGACGTCATGCTCCATGGACTCAAGAAGCTGTAACGATATTAACATATAATATCATTGTTACGATTACAATAACTAGGAACTTTAATGTTAACAAAATAAATAAATAAATAGCGAACAAAATTATTGACGTGCTGATGAGGTACTTACTATACATATTTCAATACCAAAACCAACTTATTAAAAATATACTCTAGAAATTTGGATATTGAAGCTCAATGATCGCCGCGATCTTGCAGTGTAAACTCCTTGAAGATGGGCATCAAACATGCCCGAAACCTAGGGCCATAACGTCGGCTAATTACGTGAGTAAAGTCAGTTTTGATATTAAATATGTTTTAAAGTCACGATAATATTCAAACAAATATTCATTTTTATATAGAAATTGGAGCACGAAATAAATTATTATTGTCTAAAACAATCAACATATATTAGAAATAATAATTATGAATTTATTACACAAGTCTGTAAAGTAAAACACAAATTCTGATAATTTGTGGAGCAGTGGAATGTTACCACCTCTACAATTACAAAAGCTAACTATAAATGCTGTAATTTTGTAAATCTACCCTCATTTACTTCCCTTAAATTTTTGAATCGATTTTCATTACAAACGCTAAGGATTTGGAAAATGTTCAACAAGTTTCACATCTGTTCACGTCTTATCTATGTGAAAGTGTTATCTGAATGCTTTTATACGCGTCAAAGACGACACCTTAAACTTCACAAATGGCATATAAAAGTAGTAACTACTTCGGGAGCCGTCAAAATAACCCGAAACTTGTAACGTCTTCAATATCACGGTCGACGTCACTTCGAACTGATGTCGAACTGGGTTTTAGATAACTGGGACTTTCCCAGTTCGTTCTATTACATTTCACCTGTTATTGGTTTGGCTATTATCTGGTATACATACTAGTGAAAACCAACGGCTACTTTTTAAATAAACTATTGTTTGACCACGTGATGTTCATTGATGATGTGATCAAAGGCACTAGACCTAGAATAGCGTCTGGCTTTTAAGGACAGCTGCCGGAACACACTGTTCGATGCTTAGCATTAGATTTTCAAACTTGAGCGTGGTAGGTAGCCGGGCGGACACCAGAAGTGCCCTACCACCATGTTGTATAACATTCTACTAACAATGGTGTGCAAAGTTTTAAGACTTATACATTTATCATATCATATTTTTCTTCAATATTAATCTAAATTTTGATACATGTTTAGGTTTGATATATGTAACAAATTGTATCTGAAACATTGTAGCTTTATCGGCGGTGGTAAGAAGTAAAAACTAAGGTAGTCGAGAGACCTACCTACCACCAAGAACAAAATATCAATCATAGAAACTAGTAGAACTTTCCGAGACTATTAACTTCGATCATTCATTACACTCCAACTTGTCCTCCACTATATACTTTATATATTGCATGCGCGGCATATCCAAATTGCAAATTGATCGAACACTTTTCCCTCCAGAAGTCCCTGGAAGTTGTCGGCTCGCGCGATAATTTGTCAAAGTGGTACGGAGTTGGTAAGCCGAATCCACAGAATACGTTACAGTTATATTGTTTGAACTCTACACTGTGTACTTGTGTGGATAATCGATCAGCTGATACAGTTTGAGAAGCAAATAGAGTAAGCCTCAATAAAGACTCGCGAAGCATCGAAGCGGCGACACGTACTTGATGCACACAGCGTACATGACTTGTTAAAATAATCATTTGGTTTTCTCAGTTTTTCGCGTCAATTCAACGGAGAGATTGCCTTAAAAAGAAAAAAGAAGCGCGAGAATTATTGATACTTTAAGATGTTTGAAGTGACGCTAACGGATATGTGTATCGGAGTAAATTTTGTTCAAATCAACAAGTGAACCAAGCTGATTTTATGAATATAGTTCATTAATACAAGACAAAAACTTCTCCTATTCAAATGCAACATAGGAAGTCAAAAGCAACCATCAAACGCTCCTTTCTCAATAAAATCTTGCTCTCAGCTTCGGGCCCATATAAAACACCAATTTACAAACTTTTCTCATCCTATTTCATCATTCAGTTATCTTCATCACATAGCCTGCCGTTTCGCGTCATAAAGTGTTTTATTTCCCTTTTATAACCCTTAAGTTCTTTAGAAAAGAATGGAGACGTTATGACTTCGTCAGAAAAGTTTTTAAAAGAGATGGCTGCGATGAGAAAACGACAGCTTTGTTCTTTTTCTGAGAGCTTTGGATTTTTGACGTAAAATTTAATGGTTTTACGATGGTAATGTGCAATTTCAAACAGATTCAAATTAATCTTATGATCAATCTGTGAAGTGATCAGTGAGCATTTCGAATGGCTATGTATAACCTCTTCATGTTTCTTTATTTGATTGTTTATCCGATTAAGAATTTGACTGTTCTGTATCCATCCACATGGCTGGTTTTAGTAAACTAAAACTCGCCTAGGTATATGGAAAATCAGCATCTTTGTGGGGTTAATTATTTTAGATCCAACGCGTGGTATAAATAAGCCCTGAATTGATAAATAGTTAGCTATATTCAGATTTATTTCCAAGTTGTGAACATAAGTTCATTGTTTCGCATCTTTAAACAATATAATTTAAAGCTAGCTTCACTATATGACTAGAAGCTTTGTATACCATAACATTAACGGAGAATGAATAATAAAGATAAAGTAATAACTTTTCGAAAAATAAAATAAAAGGAATAGTGTATGTCCCAGTAAACTTCCTTGCGGTACTCAGCCCTTTATAGTTATTTTATTAGATACAGCAATAACAATTTCTTCGTATCATAATAGTAGATATGCTATATTGTAGTACCATACGTTATTGTAGTATTCAAGTTTAACGAATTATTGTTCTCCGTTTTCTAAATAAGATTGTACTTGAGTTTCTTCGCATTTTCTTTATGTTACAGTCATATGACTTTTGATCGTGGACAATGATCGTATACAATAACTACATTTCAAATGGCTTTGTATTTTCTCTTTTATAGCGACTAGAAACATATCAGGATAGAAAAATAACCTTCGTTTCATACTATATAAATAGGATGAACATTTTCATTTTATCTTCTTTCTTCTTCTAAATACACAAAGAAAAGGGGTCGGCTATGGACAATGCGGTAACTATTCTACCTTATAAAATCCCTCAATTTAAGCTTATTTCATTAAAATATGGAAAGAAGTAAAATCTTTTTCTTTATAATTTCACTAGATAACGAAAAATTTACTACGGTACCATATATGCAATTATTACACAATTTTGTATTGCCACAAGCTGTAATAAACAACAAGCCATATAACAGCTGTATTAACAGCCGTGCGATTATCTTGTAAAGCAAACGTAGTTGTATCTTTAACAACATCCGTAAACAAATGACGAGATGACAAGAAACGTTGGAAAAACAACCTTGTGTACAAGGGCGATATCTCATAAAGTATTTTACATCGGTGAGCTCGTCGACGAGCGCAACGACGAATCATTAGAGAATCGCATGGCAGATCGCTGGCATTACAATATACTCGTAGCAAAATACTACGAGTACTTAAAAGGATTTCTTTATATTTTAAAAGTTGTTGTTTCATTAGCTTCATGACAACACTATAAATAAGGATATGATAGTTCCTAGCTAGTGTTAGTTAGAAGTATGAAGTATTTGGGAGAGGGAACTGTCTACGTTTTCGCATTACGCAAACAGCTTACGGAAATATAAATGAAAAGATAGCTGTAAAAATGTTATACGTAAAACATGTTCAATAAGAAGTAAGCTACTCGTATTAAAGACTACGTGTCTCGGAGTACTGTTTAGTAACTATTTAAGATTGTCATAAAGTATAATTAGTTATGTATCATGTATTATTATAAATACATACATATTTTTGCTGTACATTGTAAATACAATGCCGCCGAGGTTCATGCCGGTTTAATTAATTTTGGGACTCGACACTCGTACACTTTTCTACTGACTTCTAAAAAAAGGAGGAGGTACTCATTCGACTGTTTTTTTTAATGTTTGTTACCTCATAACTTTCGACTGGGTGAACCGATTCTGAAAATTCTTTTTTTGTTTGAAAGCTGGTGCTTCCCGTGTCCCATTTAAATTGCATCAAATTCGGTCTAGTAGTACACTCCAATAACTGATTAGAATGGAAGTCAGTTTCAAATTTTCAAATTATACTTGTAACGAACATCAATGAATGACATTCACAAGTGCATCTTTAAAGGTGCAAGTTGGTAGCCGGCTACACGCAGCAGCAGCAGACGACGTGTCGTCGCTTCATGTCGCTGCAGTCGGGATTTCGAACCCGACTTCAGACGGCAACTGCAGATGGCATCAACCATTTGAAAAGCGATACGAAATGTTTTGTTTTAAAGCTTTTCACTTGTTTTACTATGTAGATTGGTACCCGCGAGCGGCACTACTGATCTGTAGTCGGGCGCCAGTGTCGTCTGCCGCTCGACGACGTGTCGCTAGCTTCGTGTCGCTAACTACGAATGGTGTTTCATAGAAATACATAGCAACCAGTAGTGTCGTTGTGACACGTCGTTTGCTGCGGCTTCATGTAGCCGGCTACAGACTTGCACTTTAATTCATAAGTAAGAGTAAGATTGATTATTATTATCATTGTACAACTTGCAATTGCGCAGCTAAAATGAATGTATAAATCGAACTAGTTGTACCTACCTTTACTCACCTTCATTTTACTTCGGTCTTTGAAAGTTTCTCAGAGTTTCTCTATCGTAGCTTTTCGCAATTTTTACCACCAAAAAAATAAAACTAAAACTATGATACCTCCGACGGACTTTAAAATTGGACCAGTCCAAGTTTTATTACATTTTCCTTCGAGATAATGTTTTATTCGATTTGTTTTGAGAGAGACTCCGCATCTAACTTTATGATTTATAAATTGTGAATTGCAATGTATTGAAAATATGTTAAAGATTTGAAATGTTTTGAACGTTACGTTTGTTTATGTACTGTATTTTCTTATGTTGAAGCATATTTTGTAGACCTGTCGACTCTTATGGTCATTATATAAATAGGTCGCTAAAAATAGTGTACGGGAATGTGATTGATGATTTTATAGATTTCATCATCATCATCATCATCATCTCAGCTGTAGGAAGTCCACTGCTGAACATATGCCTCCCCCATGATTTTCCAAAAGGACCGGTTGGAAGCAGCCTGCATCCAACGTCGTCCTGCGACCTTCATCAGGTCGTCTGTCCACCGTGTCGGTGGACGACTTACGCTACGCTTGCCGGTCCGTGGTCTCCACTCCAGAACCTTTCGGCCCCATCGGCCATCTGTTCTGCGTGCTATGTGCCCTGCCCACTGCCACTTCAACTGGCTAATCTTCTGAGCTATGTCGGTGACTTTCGTTCTTTTACGGATCTCCCAATTTCTGATTCGATCACGTAGAGAAACCCCGAGCATATTATAGTCCTCTCCATAGCTCGTTGTGCGACTTTGAGCTTATCTATGAGGCCCATAGTGAGACTTTTATTATATGATATTTAAAGTACTAACGCCTGCTAAGCGAGACCGAACTATGCAATTTAGAGAGTCAATCACACATCCTTTGACGAGATTCGAACTGGCATTTTGTCTTCGTATGTAGAGGTTTATGTGCAAATGAGAGAAACGTACAATGATTGTTAACAATAATATGTCAAGAGACTGAAAAAACTCCGATGGTTTCGATGTTTTTATGCTGTCGATCTTATGCGCTATAAATGTATGACACTAGATTTACTTGTTGTCGCGAGATTTACTACCGTTTTCCAAAAAGGAGGAGGTTCTCAATTAGACTGTGTTTTTTGTGTTTGTTACCTCATATCTTTCGACAGGGTAAACCGATTCCCAAAATTGTTTTTTTTTTGTTTTAAAGCTGGTGCTTCCCGTGTGGTCCCATTTAAATTTCATCAAATTCGGTCCAGTAGGTTTTGAGTTACACTTCAATAACTGAATAGAATGGAAGTCTGTATTAAATATTTTCAAATTGTACTTGTTTAAAATTTCATACAACTTTTGTTAGCAACTGTGATACATAATAACCCTACGAGTATCTAGACTGAAAACATGTATAAATAAACAGACAACTATCGCCTTTTATAAAATGTAAAGTAAAAGTATACATAGACAATACCGACAACATAATGTAGAAATTCAATTCAACCCCATCTGTTGCACCGTACGATTGGATCGTACTGTCTCGTACAATTAGATTGGTTCGTACAAAGCGGCACGAATGAGACACGTTGTTTGTTTTTAAATTAGAAGGATAATTGGAACTGGCTCCGAAAATGGATAGGTACGTGTGAATGTAGAATACTTAATGCTATACTAATGTCTACCATGTATAGTATAATGAGGGTGTATGTGTCCATTGATGGGACTTAGGTCGTCAGAGATGATCAGATCATAGGTTATACACCACGAGGTCCCAGTGAAGTTTTCGAAATGATTGCACTAGTACCGCAGAGCATAACCTGGGGCTATAAACTTTAAATATTGGCAGTTGATGCCTTTTATGTTGTATGTATCTATAGTAAGAAAGGATTTTAGGAAGTTTTGGTGAATTCGGTTTATTTAAAAGGCTTCGTATCCCATAGACCAAGCGAACGAGCCGCTGGTAGCTCAACTCTGTAAAAATTATGCATGATCATACATAAAACAAAAAAAAGACGCGTGGCACTTGGAGACTGCCGCGGTAAAGCTATTACATAGCTGTTTTTATCAACTTATGCAATTATAATTATTTAGCCAATGCCATCTAGAGGCGAGTTGCTGAACTAAAGAGACAAGCGTGATATTTCAAAAAGTCATTAAAAGTTCTGCTATTCATCGATAGATGGAGTCGGAGTGGGGGGCGTTAGGTTATTTTCGTTACGGAATTTCTGGATTCGGTCTCCATGCTCAAGGCCCGCGATAGCTTAAAAATATACGCACCGACTTGAGAACCTCCTCCTTTTGTTTTGGAAGTCGGCTGACAAAATACTTACGATAAACACGTACATAGAAATTGGGTCGCAAGTTTAATATGTCCTGTCTATGCATATAAGTATACTAGCTGGTGCTAGTAAACTTATATAAGTCTGATGTTGATAATTTTTGCTCCATTCGTGGATCGTTCAAAATTATTTTTGTGTTTGGTTGAGTATACTTCCGAGGTGGTTCCATTTAAATTTCATCAAATTCCGTCAAGCGCTTTTTGAGTTACAATCCAATAACTGAAAAGTGTTTTTCCTTTCTTCATGATATCGTAATTGACAGTGAATGACAATCGATCCCGTAAATAAAACTAGAAAGGTTTTTTTTTACCTAAAAGTGGAATCGACTTCAACACTAAAAAGTGTTATGGTATGTGTTATATTTTGTTTGGATGGTACAGAATACAAAATTTAAAAAAAATACCAGAAAATGGGATCGACTTTAAAAGTATTAAATGACATGTTCATGGTACCGACTTCAACAAGTTACACACTTTTTAGTGGAGTCGGTTCCACTTGTTGGTAAAAAAATGGTGATTGCAAATGGTTGAGTGTGTTACTGTAAGTAGAGCCTGTCCGAATTTTTGTCACATCAACTGCTTATTAGTTCAAACAACTATTTCATCAATATCAACCTTTATGTTTTCGCTGATTCTTTCCGTGTACTTAGTAGTTTTCCCATCAAGTTCTAATCTAGTAGGAAAGGTTTATGTGTTACAAACACTTACACTTACACACAAGACTTAACGGGCAAATACCTGCGGCAAAGGCCTAGTCGTCAATAAGACAAAGCACGCTGATCCCACCCAGAGGTCAAAGCCATTTGACATAAGCGACCCCTGTCGCCTCTTTATTCCTTGTCAAGTGCTTATAAATCAACGAAAAAGAAAACAAAAGGGGAGAAAAGTCGCGAAATCTCATATTCCACAAATGGCATTCTTGTCGCATTCTACTGAGGAATTGTCTGGAGGCTATGTTTTATTGGGTACAGTTATTCCTGGCAGTATTTTTTGGACATATTGCCGCTATATTTTTATATTAGGTTTATTTAGGCAATTATTTTTTGTCTGGACTTTCAATTTGCATTCAGAAAATTGCATTCAGTCTCAAAATACAGGCTCTAGCCTAGCTTGAGGATCGACGCTAAAACAGTTTTTTTATAAAATATTACCTGATTTGATATGGGTATAAAATTACCATGACTTTCAAGACAAATATGGGCTTGGAAATAAATGGCGTATTCTTCTATCATCTTATCACTAGAAAAATCTAAATACTGGGCATTGGTGCTTAAGGGCGATCACATACATTCGGCATTTTTCGAAAAACTTTTTCGACATATCGCTTCGAGATTTCTAACGTGGTAAATGCATCCATATATATGAACCTATCACATACGTACAGTAGTATTTATTCCGTTCGAAGTTTTCTCCGGTTTGAAATCCCGCATTGTGTGCGTTTGTAATCTTGCACGGATATACCCGTTCCGAACGCAAAACTTCCATAGATTTTGTTTCATGTTTGTTAAAAGTGACTGTCTTGCAATCGTTTAAAACATTCGGAATATCGTTACGAAAAACTTTTTCGACAAATCGATTTGAGATTTCTAACGCAGTAAATACCTCCAAATATATGGACCTATCACATACGTACAGTGGTATCCCGTTCGAAGTTTTCTCCGGTTTGAAATCCCGCATTGTGTGCGTTTGTAATCCCGCACGGATATACCCGTTCCGAACGCAAAACTTCCTTGGATTTTGTTTCACGTTTGATAATATTGACTGTCTTGTTATCTTTGGGTTTAAAGGAATTCACACAGTAGACAGACGTATTTTATTCTTCTTAGCTAGATACAGTAACAGTGTCATCGCAATTATAAAAAAAATACGAAAATACACGACTGACTGAGTGACTGTGTGAAATACATTAAGTAAAGGTAATAAAAAAAAATTGAAAAGACGAACATGACCGCCGAGTTTTTTGCCGGATTTTCTCAGTCGTGGTCGCGTTCCGATCCGGTTGTAGATTTAAGAAAAAAATAATGTAATATGAAAATTTCTAAGAGCCCCCCGTAGACCTATACAGAATAAATGGTTAGATTTTGATTTTTGTTTTTAGATGTGCTTACGGAAAATCGATTCGATATTTCGAAACGATATTTCAAAACGTAACTCCTAATGTATGTGGCCGCCCTTAGTCGTTAAATAATTCACCATTCCAAGTAAGTACACATCTACTTGTGCTTCGTTACTATTGTAACTCAAAGCTTCGTAAATGAGAGTTATATTCGATCGACTTGTGAGTAGCGACTGTTGGTCCAGACAATGGGCGTGGAGGGTACGCATTGTTCTGCGAACTGCGGGTGGTGTCCATTTGATAAATTACCATTGGTGAAGACTGGGTTTCCTTACTAAGTAATAGTAGTGATTAAAAAAATATGTTTGCTTTTGGTTTATTTTTCAAATAGTTTCTGTTTAACCGACTTCCAAAAAGGAGGTTCTAACTTACTGTATTTTTGTGTGTATTATTTCAGAGATTTTTATTAGTAAACTGGTTCCCTTTAAGATATATTTATATAGTAGATTGATAATAAATTATATATATATATATAATTTATTATCAATCTACTTCTTCAAGGATCTTTAATAATATAATGGAAGTTGGTTTCAAATTTTTATATTTAGTATTCATTTTGCGCGTGACTGGCCAACTAAATTCCTAGACACGGTGGCCAAAGAATTAATTATGTTAAGAGTGTGAAGGGCATTGTAGCAATTGAAATTACTTAGCGAAAGAGACTTTAGAACAATGTCTTGAGGTGACGAGCGCAGTACAGTAATTGTAATTCTTGACTGCTAGTACGGTTTCAAAACAAAAATTTACCCGAAAACCAAACCATAAGCAACTTAATGAAATAGTCAATAAGGTCTGTATTTAACTGGGTCCGATCGGACTCAACGCCAGCTTCGTTAAAGCTCTCCGAGGTGTTACTTGTCATGGACACACATAACACTTTCATTCATGTAGGTACTACCGATTCGAAAAAAAAAACATCATAAACGTCTCATTCCTTCTCATCTAGCAGTAATCATACCTACTGCTCACATCGAGGTTGAATCTATTGTCATCCCATTCCTTAGTCTGCTTTTACGATATCCGTACATTCACTGGATATAGGCTTGAGTGAATACTATAATAACAGTCTAAAGCAAGCGTAACCCTTACCATCAGGCGAATTACTTTCCCGTCTCGTAATAATAGTAGTTAAACAAATTAAACCACACGGTCATGAAAAACACACACACACCACAGTCATGAAAAACAATGATAATTTTGATATAAGTAAAATATACCCTGGTTACTATGGCAACACCATAATCACGTACAAAATATCGGTAATACGTTCCACATCGTCACATAATCGTCAGTGTATCAGACATACTAAACGATCCCATCAGGAACCGGTGCGAGCTGGTTTAGCGAACGATAAGACCGCCGAATTACCGCTTGAACATCGCATTAAGATCGATACGAGGCGATTTAACCTAACATAACATCTATAAATATACTCATAGTGATCTCAAGTTGCCTAAATGGTTTACGGATCACTTAGACGAGCGAGCTTTCGTGCGCGAAAGAGTGCATGTTGTCGCTCCAAAGTCTGCACAAAATAAGGCGTTTCGATCCGATTTATCAGCCATACCGGTATTATTGAAATTCACATGTTAATAACTAAATAAAAAAAAACACGAAATTAAAGTGCTTACGATGCCAGCATGGTGAAATCGTTCCCGTTAAATAGATAGATAGATAGAAACCCTTTATTTGTATACTATAGTAAAACATTAAAGAGAAAACATAGGAGAAAAAAAAACATAGTAGTACAAAAGCCAGTCTTAACGCGTAACCCTTCCTTTACCGTGATAATTAAAAACAAAAGATTTATGAATGAAACGCACGGAAATGTACTTCAATGGTACGCAAAGGGTTAAAACGATTTCTTCCAGACAACCACTAATTCAGTATGTAAAATTTAGCATTTTCGACATTACTTATAACGCTAGTTGAGTTTAAATCATGTCTTAATATTGTGCATTACTATGCGACGATACAACTAATAACGAAATCATAATATTATATTTAACTTGTTGAACCCTGATATCATTATAATACCTATGATAGATGGGAATTATCCCTACACAAAAGTTCTATTGACTTTTATATAATAAAAAAAATAAACTTTTTATATCAAGTAACTTTTTATATAAGAATATGAAACTATAAAATATTGTACTTACCTGTCAACACTTGCAAATAACACCTATCTGCATGCGTTGATAAGTATGGTAAGGTTATTCGTTGACTATCGCGCACGCTTGCTCGCACGTGTGACAACTCCACTCTACATAAATGGACAGATAAGTTTCACAGGAAACGGATGTACGGTGCTTCGGATAAGCAGTCACTTTGACGGCATGAGGAGCATTTTGCCGGAACTTTACCGTCCTGGTATGCTCTATGTAGTATACAAAACTATGATAAACTGCTATTTGACGTAGTTTCGAAGTGTTTTAACGGTGCTTTAACATTGAGGAAAACCTAAAGGTGTATCTACTTGGTTCCAAATCATAACTAACTGGTTAAACCAGTTGTGTTCTGATACAAAGTTTTTTTGTCCCAGGGGAGTAGGTACGTGCAAGTTGGTGGATAGACTAGCGTTTTATCTCCCATTTTTCCATGTTTATAAATTCAATTACAATATATGTGAGTCTCCAGCGGCTTCGCTCGCTTAGTCATGCGAAGCGACACAAATAAATGAATTCATCCCGTAAAGGGTGAAATTAACAAAAATATTTCCTTAGTTGATGCTTACAACATAAAATCCATCAACCAAAATTTCATGTTTGTTATATAGATTACTAGCTAGTGCTCGCGACGTCGTCTGCGCACGATTAGTACTTCGAGTAGCTTATTATCTTCTCAGCTATTCATATTTATACCTAAATGACATAAATATATACATGGTTATATGAGTAAATTTAAGTAATTAGTAAATCACTCGGTAAACACTAATAATAAAATACAGTACCTATGTACATAATAAAATAAATCACCATGGAAAAAACTGTTATTACATTTCATCACACTCGACGGTCGCCGAGCACGTCTAGTGTATCTAGCTATCAAAATGATAGCGTGATTTTGACTGAACTGTCATCGTTATGATCTTAAAGTTGGCCGAGATCTTGTTATTTTTTGTATGATTATATATATATATATATATGACCAAATTTCATCAAAATTTGCCCCGCCGTTTGAGCGTGATAGAGTAACAAAGACCCACACATCCAAACATCATTATAATATTAGTAGCATACATATTTGACCGCGTTATCACGAGGAAACTTTAGATTATTCTTTTAACCTCGTTATACTCGTATTGAGGAAAGTTTTGAGTGCTTACATGTTCGCAGTTCTCTCTTTCTCTACGTTCAGAACTTAATGATGAATGACTCCCGGTATCCCACAGTACGTTTTGACTGGTCTCTTGCAGTAGCTACGTTTTTTTTAATCAATGTTTGTTTAGGGGATTTTCCCAATATGGTATGCCAGCCCCATCGTACCCTAAACTTAATTGACTACAAACTTAAACTTGACTTAAAACTTATTTCAAAACTTATACAGGGCTTTCGCCGCATCACACGCAGGTGAACCTGAAATACTAATAAATGAACCTAAATCTAACTTGTTTATACAAAAATTATTAAAAAGATCTTCTCTTTCTCTATAATTTTTCGGGCATTCCATAAGAAGGTGGTAAACATCTTCAAGGGTGCCACACAGTTCATAATTTGGTGAAGCAGTTTTTTTCATAAGAAACGCAAACTTGTAATACACGGATAATGACCAGACCGTAGTCTATGCGCAAGAACAACATCATTTCTAGATATTTCAGATCTTAGAAACCAGGGTACACGAGGAGGCTGACACTGAATCGTTTTATACCAAATGCCTTTTGCCATGCTTCTTTCGTCGAAATATTCTTTGAATGTATTACTTATAACAAATTTCTTTGCATTTACATAATTGTTCTGTGTAATAAGGTTTAATTTCGTAATCAGTGCCTTCTGTAACCGCTAATCTCGCTAATCTGTCAGCCTCCTCGTTACCTCTAAGTAGCTACGTACTCCATCGAAAACCTCGATGTACATATCACCATTGAAGTGCACAAAACTAGGAAAACTGTATTCCTAACCCATCGAATTATGATTTGAATAAAGCCAACACTCCGCAATATCATCGTTGATGTTATACAGTACAGCTATAACACCAAACGGCATTTCCCGAACTCTCGAACGAATCCACATAAAAATACAGAAACAAATCGGAAAGTTATTTCCAGCGGTGTAAAACTTGAGGCTTCTTTACATCAAATCTTCGGACGTGGCTGAGTCATAAGCGTTAGCGGGCAGATATTCAGTCATCAATATTCCGGTAAAACACTCATGTTTGTTTATTTATTTATTTATTATTATTAATTAAAACGGCATGACCAATTACATTAATTAATTAAAATGAAACATAATTACGAAAATAAAATAAAAACAATAATTTGTCAATGATATCAATAAAATTAGTCAATAAAAACTAATAGTCATTATGTACGAGTATACAATCCAATCATCCAATGTTAGGGATCAAATGTGTACTTTGATCCGGGTTTCCAGAATATCAGGTGCTCATCTTCAGGGCGAGTGTGCAGCAGTGTCTGCGAGCTCCCAGCGGGCACGTAGCTCGGCGGGGCTATTATGTATCTCAGTTGCTAAGAAATGTTGAAAAATGGCGGCTCTATGTCAGTTTTGACATCTCTCCAGTAAGCAAAAATGTAAGTAAGTTGATGACTACAGCTAACAAAAGTGACATAGAGCCGCCATTTTTTCGATTTCAATCAACATTTCTTAGCAACTGAGATACATAATAGCCCTACGGGTGTAATGTCGAACCCTAACAATTGGTTTGTCAATTAATGAATAGTTTAATGTGTCAAATTTACGAGAAATAAATTTTTTCTGTTGTCTGTGACTCGAAAAGTATCTTAATAACATTCTCAACATTTGATGTTAAATATTTGAAACTTATATAAAACAGTTGCTAGTGAGAACATACATCAATCCAAACTGGCAAACTTTCACATAAGACTCGCGGCACCCTTGCTGGTTGTAGAGCAATAAAAGTATGGAAAAAGGATGCCTACATATAGTGCGGCGCGCCGCTTATCCTACTAATACTATAAACAGTATGGAGGTAGATGAGGCGCTGGATTAACACATAAGATACTTTTTTCATCATCATCCATCACCACGCGGGTGAAAAAGCGTAAGTGCTTGGGCAAAGCATAGACAAAATAATAAGATCTCCACCTACGTCAAGATCGTAATAATGACAGTTCTGTCAAAGGCTGTGTCAGTTTCTGATAGCTTAGTCAAAAGCCAAGTCAATTTGACAGCTCGATACACTAGACGTGTTCGGCGTCCGTCAAGGGTGATGAAATGTAATGACAGTTTATTCCATGGTGATTAATTTTATTTTATTACTGATTGTTATACTAAGTATTTAAATGTACTCAAATAATACTATTATAGCAATTGCGTTTGACCATATACTTATTTTTTGACATTTTGGTATAAAGATAGATATGCCCTTGGAGAAATAATAAGCTACTCGAAGTATTAATCCTGCGCAGACGTAGTCGCGGGCACCAGCTAGTAAGTTCCGCTATAGCTCCGCGGGCAGCAAAGGTTTGACACGAGTGTAATGTTGGATAATATTTAAACCGCTATCGCTTGTCCATTACTCCACCGTTAAACTTAACGAAATATTTTTATTTCATCCCTTGGTTGTGTTTACTCTGTAAGCAAGCTTTGGACACTTAGGGTTGGTTCGCATTGATAAAGTGCTCCGGGAGGAAGCCAGGTAGGGATTTGTTAATTTTGTCAAGTATGTAAACAAATCGATTTATTTTCTTTCAATTTCACTCTGCGTGAAGATATTGAAGTGTGTTTTTAATGGGAAGGTTTCGAAGGATTTTTATGTAATATCAATATACTTAGAGCTAAAGTAGTTGTTGCTTGGATTTAGAATATTTAGAGCAAAAGGAGCTTGAAATCTTTAGGCTTCCAAAACTGATCAAGTATGTTTTAAACCAACCTTCAACCATGCAAGCTTAAGTACAAATCTGAGTAAATCGTTACATAATATATACATACAGCATTTACTGTAAAATCGCCACTCAAGTCGAGACCGCCGAACATCTTTCTGCCGATCTTTATGGAATAGTGGAGGGAATTCATGCAGGGAAATCTTCCCGAACGCCCGTACCTAGTAAGGATGTATGAGAAATAATTTGAAGGTGGAAGCCGGACCCTCGCTATTTAGACTTATGTAGGTGAAAGTACCTGGTTCACCGGGAAAGGATGGTAAATGTAAAGAAGGGTAAAATGCACTCACGGTGCAAAGGCAGGCGGGCGCGTCACGCCGGTACACTAGAAAGTTCTTGGCCTTTCGGAGACCAGAGCACGTCTCTGTTCCAAGACACACTCTACAAACAGTCAGCACTTCCTATAGGGTCGAGCTAACATACCTAATTCTTACCTACTCTATATTCTTAAGCCTCAATACAAATTTCATTCGATTTACTTTTGATTGAATCAGCCACTAACGGGCTGACGTTTAGTTTGTGTCTGACATTTGTTTACATTTTGTGGGTGGCACGGATGCTCCACTTTTCTCCGGTTAGGTGGCGCGAGTTTTAATTTTAAGGTATTTGGATTGAAGTTGGAAGGAAAAGGAAGGCAAGCCAGAACAAATACCATACTAAGATTGGTAACTATAGGATAACAGTTGAGCGCTTCTGTGCTCCGTAAGGCACTTGCAGAGGCAGTAGCACAGACTATAATTCGCTTAAAAGTATTTGAATCGAAATCGTCAACATGTCACGCTTCGGTATACAAAGTATGAGATATCTGTGTCACAGTTGCCCTAGATAATTGACAGTTTGCACTGTTTCACGTGAACGGTGCGTTACGTTACACTTACGTGGTTATTCTTGCTAGGTCCAAGCCGTGGCGTCAGTCTCTTTTGGTGTTTCTACGAGAACAGTCGTCAGAACAAGTCGGAGGTTTTGGGTGGTCTGAACACTCCGGCTGTTCTATGGCCGCCTACATCCTGCAGAGGGAACTCAATGGGTTGATTATGCTTTCAAGACATAATATATAAATAATAACTTGTCATAAAACTGACTGATTCATCAACGCCTACACGGCCACAAAATAGAACAACGATAAAATTCGTGCCTGAGTATTTAATCCAAAAATACCTTTAAATAATTACCACCATTTGCTGAACATATTGTTATAATAAGTTTCATTACAAGAAACCAGGTTTTCGACTAATGGAGGATCCCAATAATCTATCTATCGGCGGTTTTCCTTACTACCGATAGAAATTTGACATAACTTCCATACAAATAGTGTCAAATATCTAACTCTAGTAGGGGAAACCGGCGATAGATAGAATCATTTAAGAAATTGGCGATACAGTCAGACATTATATAGAAGACAAAGGTGCTTGGAATACTCCACTTCTGGCAAGCTGTCACTATGCCATCCATAAAATGTAATATTTGTAGTACCTACCTAAGTAGAAACATTGTAAACGTCTTTAAAAAAAGAATGGCCCCGAGTTTCTTGCCGCTTCTTCTCGGTAGGCTCTATATATTTTGGAACGCGGCGGTAGAGTCTTTAATGTACAATATAATGAAAAGTTGACGTTCATAAGTGCGTCTTTGATGCCTAAATTGAATAAATGATTTTGATATACATTAGTCATCAGTACATTGTATAAACTCGTTTGTGAGTAAAGTCGGTTGTTGTATGATGTTAAATAAATGTGTCAACTCACGAGAATTTTCAAACTAAAATTGTATAAATTGAAAGTTGTTGATTGGTGGGAAAAAAACCCAACAATGGCTTATTAATTTTGTTAATATTTTTTTTTGTAATAATCGACTATGAAATCTAACTATAAATGATAATGATAATCTAATATAAAAATCTAAGATAAATCTAATCTAATGATTATTCTAAATGATAATATCATCACTAGGGGGTGAATCAAGCGATGCCATTGGCGTGTCAGCTACTTTATAATAAATGCTAAAATGATCAATGTATTTTTTTTTATAATATTTATTATAATCGATTTATGTAAACTGGTTGAGATATACCTAAGAAGCCGTCTTATAATGCGCTTCCAAAGTAAGCGACCGCAGGATGTGGTTAATGAAAACTTTCAACACTTCCGGTGACGGTGAACCGAAGCCCTACAAATTTCTGTGGATATTTATCAGAGCGAGCATGATATTCTAAGTCCAGGTTTCTAAAACGCGTGTTAACTGTAACAAAATCACATTAATAGTAAAATATGTTTGTTACTTTTTGATTCTGAAACTGCTGAGTGGATATGGATGAATTTTGGAATGGATATATCCCGGAACACATAGGCTTTTTTTGAGGGGGAAATGCTGTACATTACCCGCGTGGCGGTGGTGCAAGGGGGTGTGTGTGGGTCGCGAACCCACTAATATCCAACACTAATACACAAATATCTTCTTTTCTCTTTTTTATTTTTTCTTAAGTTGATTTCTGGACATGCAATGCATTAGATTTGACTGAAATCTGAATAGAATATTCATATAATAATACCGATCGGACCATAGAAAAAGTTGCCGTGGACGGTAAGTTTTACATACGAGTATTTAAAATGAGAGATCTAACGGAATAACACAAGTACAATTTGAAAAAATTTAAAACGTCTTCCATTCTATTTAGTTATTGGAGTGTAACTCAAAAACTGACCGAATTTGATGAAATTTAAATGGGAACACGGGAAGCACCAGCTTCCAAACAAAAACAGAATTTTGATGATCGGTTCACCCATCGAAAGTTATGAGGTAACAAACATAAAAAAATACAGTCGAATTGAGTACCTCCTCTTTTTTGGAAGTCAGTAGAAAATGCATGAATTACATAAACGAACGCTACCCGACTTACTATAAGATTTTAACAGATGGTTCAATAGATAATTTCCGAAAAGGCCTTATATTTTTAGGATTTTCCGGGAAAATATTTCATTGAAGTTGAAGATTTGCGTTAACATTTGTACTATGGAAGCTGAACTTCAGTGGAGCTTCATAGATTGCTACCAAGCAATCTATGAAGCTTTATCCTACATAAACTCAATGAATTATAGCAACGTTGTTATTTTCTCAGATACATGGGATGTTTCGGCTAAAAACCAACTCGAAGCCTTGGACTCCATAGATAACCGAACAAGGAAACTCATTGGTGACGATGCTTTAGTGGAGGCTAGACTTCAAAGCCTTGAACATAGACGCAAAGTTGCCAGCTTATCGTTGTTTTACAGGATTCACTTCGGAGAGTGTGCGATCGATCTTCACAATCTTATTCCCTCATCTCCTTTCTTTCATCTAACAACAAGACGCACAGGAACGCATCATCCGTACATGGTCGAAATTCCAAAAATACGCATGAAGCGCTTCAAATCTAGCTTCATAATGCGTACGGCTGAAGTATGGAACAACCTACCAGCGTCTATATTTCTCGACATATACAATCTGGGGAGCCTTCAAATACAGAGTGAATAGGTACCTTTTAGGCAAGCATGTACCACCGTCGACCGCGTCATCACTTTCCATCAGGTAACGCTGTGGTCAAATGCTTGTTTATCAGATGTAATGTAAAAAAAAAATCAATGAGTTCGCTTCAACACCTCGCTTAGTATATTTCGATTTTCCGAGGCTTACCTACCTAGTAGTAGCCTACGCGATTTTAAAGCTTCTAGTTACGTTAACCAACGAGTCCATACTAAAAGATCTTAAAATGACCACACGGCTCTCTACTATCTGCCGACAAAGAGTCCTCAGCTTCTTCGGACATATTATGCGGTCTTCAAAGCATTGTCTGGAGAAAGCCATTAATTTAAGAAAAATTGACGGTAGATGTGGTCAGGGAAAGGCGCCGATTAAGAAGGCGGTGGGTGGTAGCATACACCGTGCGGTTCACACAGCCTATGACCGCACCCAATGGAGACTGATTGTACGTGGTCGCGATCCTCAGCAGTGAGGGGGAACGAGGAGAAGAGAGTTACGTTAAAGACTGATTCCAGGATATCCTCCCACATTGGCCTTAACCCTTTGCGTACCATTGACGTAAATTTATATGAGTTTCATTCATAAATTCTTTGTTAATTTAAACTAAGTTAATTATCACAGTACAGGAAGAATAAATGAAAATGCTGATATCTTAGCCTTGCGTACCATTGACGTAAATTTATATGAGTTTCATTCATAAATTCTTTGTTAATTTAAACTAAGTTAATTATCACAGTACAGGAAGAATAAATGAAAATGAAAATGCTGATATCTTAGCCTTGCGTACCATTGACGTAAATTTATATGAGTTTCATTCATAAATTCTTTGTTAATTTAAACTAAGTTAATTATCACAGTACAGGAAGAATAAATGAAAATGAAAATGCTGATATCTTAGCCTTGCGTACCATTGACGTAAATTTATATGAGTTTCATTCATAAATTCTTTGTTAATTTAAACTAAGTTAATTATCACAGTACAGGAAAAATAAATGAAAATGAAAATGCTGATATCTTAGCCTTGCGTACCATTGACGTAAATTTATATGAGTTTCATTCATAAATTCTTTGTTAATTTAAACTAAGTTAATTATCACAGTACAGGAAGAATAAATGAAAATGAAAATGCTGATATCTTAGCCTTGCGTACCATTGACGTAAATTTATATGAGTTTCATTCATAAATTCTTTGTTAATTTAAACTAAGTTAATTATCACAGTACAGGAAGAATAAATGAAAATGAAAATGCTGATATCTTAGCCTTGCGTACCATTGACGTAAATTTATATGAGTTTCATTCATAAATTCTTTGTTAATTTAAACTAAGTTAATTATCACAGTACAGGAAGAATAAATGAAAATGAAAATGCTGATATCTTAGCCTTGCGTACCATTGACGTAAATTTATATGAGTTTCATTCATAAATTCTTTGTTAATTTAGACTAAGTTAATTATCACAGTACAGGAAGATTAAATGAAAATGAAAATGCTGATATCTTAGCCTTCGGTTTCATCGTTAGTTGGCAGCTGTAATAGTATATTATCAAATCCGTAATAAGAAGATGCTAAAAACTTTACTTGTTAATAAGTAATAGATCAGTTATTTATTAGTTTTACGTTATTCTGTTGTAATTACCATCGCTCATTTGATTTTTTTTCTTAAAAGTTGAACCTTGTGTAGTAAAAATGTATCTAAGTCAAAGTCAAAATCATTTATTTAATTTAGGCATCAAAGACTCACTTATGAACGTCATTTTTCATTATAATGTACTTTAAAGACTCTACCGCTGCGTTCCGAAATATATAGAGCCTACCGAGAAGAAGCGGCAAGAAACTCGGGACCATGATGATCAATGTATGAACAAGCAACATTTAATGTAACGACAAAATTTACGTTCAAAGTAATTACAAAATGACCAATATATTCGTGGTCTGCCGATAATAATTATCGGTTAGATTACTAGCTGCGCTCCGCGGTGTTACCCGCGAATAAAAAGTATGTTCGAAAGTATCAATTCCCTCAAGAGCGCTAGACTGATGTTACCGACCCACGGTTTCACCTCCGTGGCGATGGATGATGATGATGTTAAGTATCCTATTAAAATATCATAGCATAATCGCATCAGCGACAAAGCCCTTTGATTAAGAAAATATATATATATATATATATATATATAATATAAATAAAAACAACAATGTTTGCTTTCGATCGATTGCTACCTCATACCAGCGGAAAAATTTGGGAGGCGGGAATTTTTGGCTAGAAAACTTTTTTCGTACAAATGTAAAGAATTATTTTCTTGGATGACTCTTGAAGGGTTAATAAAACTTTCATAAGTCACGTGTTCTACATACGTATAAACATATATTTCTTGCTTACTCACGTCCAATGAAAAGAAAATGAAGAAACACCGTTTTAACCGACTTCAGACATGTATGTTGTGTGTTCACGGATATCTTCGTCGTTTATGAACCGATTTTGATTAGAGTATACTTATATAAAGAAGCCACAAGATTTAAAAACTCTGGAAAACTCTTTTTCTTCTTCTTCTTAAAAATCTTTTTTCTGTTTACAAAAAACATGGTAGTTTAAAAATCGCTCAAAATATTGAGAACTTCGAAACGAAATATTTTTTCCGTCGTTTTATTTGCAATTTTTTTAGATGTCAGAAAAGTATTGTGCAATATTATTATATAAGTCTTTTTTTAAAGTTTTAACTATGCACAGTATTTTTTCGAAGTTTGTATCAATAACTGTGCGTTTAAACTGTGCGACGAAAACATAGCGTTTTACGGATCTTTGTATTTGGGCAGCGCCTTAAAAAAACCAAGAAAAGATGAGAGGTTATGACGAGGCCGAAGGTCGAGCCTACTACGCGAATGAAGTCGCGGGCAGTTGCTAGTAATAAATAAATTCTTTAAAACGGTCTCTAGGCGTTGATTATATTTTTGCGAAGATACTTACGTTATTGGTAGTGACGTCACCGTAAATCATGACACAGCCCTGCAGGGCTATTATGTATCTCAGTTGCCAACTATTGTTGATCTGAAATCGTAAAAAATGGCGACTCTATGTCAGTTTTGTCAGCTCCGTTCATCAAATTACTAACAGTTTGCTTACTAGAGTTGTCAAAACTGACATAGAGCCGCCATTTTTCAAGATTTCAATCAACATTTGTTAGCAACTGAGATACAGCCCTGCTGAGTAGGTGTCACAGATTCTATTCTATAATATACAGCGTGTTGTCTCATTTACTATTGCTTCGATCTTGTAACAATTAGTACTTGTCACAAGTGCCAGTGTACACGTGTTCGTCATTAATTGTTCACAAGAGCATGTGATTAAGCAATATTATCGGCAAGTGTCAAATTTGATTAGTGTTTTTGACAATCCTACTAATATTATAAACGGGAAAGTTTGCAAGTATTGATTTTATGGATGTATGGATGTTAGTTACTCTTTCAAGATCAAATGGGCCAATTTTAATGAAATGTGGTATGGAGGCAGATGAGGCGCTGGATTAACACATATATACATTTCATCATCGTCATCATCATCCATCACCAAGCGAATAAACTGGAACAATTTTGATGATTTCAAATTTCAGATTTTTATATGTTAATCCAGCGCCTCCATACCCTTTTGGGTATGGAGGCGCTGGATTGGATTGGATGAATATAAGATACATTTAATTATCATCGTCCATCACCATGCGGGTGGTAATCAAGGGAAATTTATTATGGCACTAGATTAACCCACAGGATACTTTTCATCATCAATATCATCATCAACATAACCACGCGGGTCAAATGAGCCAATTTTGATGAAATGTGGTATGGAGATAGATGAGGCGCTGGATTAACACATATGCTACTTTGTATCATCATCATCATCCATCACCACGCGGCTAAAACTGCTGGGCGCAACTAGTTATATTTATATGTCTATATGTCAACAGACTAGGTCCGCGGGTCCCATTTATTTAGATTTACCTAAAAACGGTTTATTATAATAGACCGCACGCGATGATAAGTTAAAATCGGGAACCTAGTGAGGGTGTGCCATTGATCAGTACGGCTGTTATGTATCTCAGTTGCTAACAAATATAATAAATGTCGGCTCTATGTCAGTTTTGTCAGCTCCAGTGATCAAATTACTAACATTTTTACTTACTAGAGTTGTCAAAACCGACACAGAACTGCAATTTTTCAAGATTTCAATCAACATTCGTTAGCAATTGAGATACATAACAGCCCTACGGGTCATCAAGATCATCAATGGGACTGATTCTGACAGTTCATTTGAATTTTCATATTTGACAGCAGTCTTCATGCTGTATCGCTATGAGAGAAAGGCAGTAGTGGAAACGTACTGAGCCGTTTATTTTATGGTTTATTGTTATATTATTACTCTTATAAAAATTCTTCGAAATCGTAACTATAACGAGTTGTACACAATTAGCTTTTTTGCAAAAAAAATTTGTTCATACAATAAAATAGATTCAGCAGGTTATCGCTGGTAACCGAGATAGGCCATTAAAATTGATTAGCCGGCGCCTGGCCATCAGAAATGTGAATAAAGAGACCACGGACCGGCAAGCGCAGCGTAGGTCGTCCACCGACACACTGGACAGACGACCTGATGAAGGTCGCAGGACGACGTTGGATGAAGGCTGCTTCCAACCGGTCCTTTTGAAAATTATGGGGGAGGCCTATGTTCAGCAGTGGACGTCCTACGGCTGAGATGATGATGATGATGATGATGATGAATATTTTTATTATTAATTTTGTTATGACTGCCTGCTGCATAAAAATAGGTTTTTTTTACTTCAAGTGAGGAGACATTCAAGAATCGTGCGTTTGATAGATTCAACCATACCCAGAATAAATTAATATTTATTTATTATTAATATTTACAGGTTTTTTTTTTATATATACTTATTCTTCCAAACTACAGACTCTTTGGTCCGTACCTTTTTTAGATTTGTTTGTTTTTTATATTACATTTTTCTTGGAGATTAGTTCTTCAAACATCAATCAATATTTACAGGTTTGGATGCAATATTCCAGAGTTGTTATAGCACATAATACAGTTCCCATAAAATTTTTATTTATTCGACTCGAATCTTTACGGTGTTAATAATTATTAATACGGTGTAAGTTATTCAACTGCCACCCTTAACGGATTAAATGATAAGAGATTTTGAAGACTTTCTAAACTGTTTTTCATACAAAGTCATATCGCAAGGATATTTTGTTCAACTTAATCGTTCCATCGGTGTTTTGTAGCTAAGTCTAAAGAGCTTTTTAAACCGGCTTCCGATTTCTTTGTGGGAAGTTTTAGAAAGAGTTGTGTACCTATCGGTTTCTTTGATCAAGTTGAAATTAAAAGTCAATTGAAATGTCAAACGACAGTCGTCTCTTTGATGTGGCCAGCGTACACCTTCGTTAGGAAGTATGTCGATCTAATTAAAGGTTGTATTTTGAATTAGAATTTTCTGTTTAATGATTCAGATTGATGTTGATAAAGTAATAATAACAAACATGAATTGTTTGCAAGATTGATGGGCAGGTACGATTGTTGTAGTGAAATAGAAATAGATTTATTGCACGAAACATGGTTACAATGAGGTGTTTTTTATACATTTGTTCTGCATGTTCCACCATAGACTGGCATACAAAATATTGTAAATAAGTTTACACATTTAAAATTAAAGAATACATAATTAATTACATATATTAATACGATATACAATTTAATAATGACATAATTAAAATTTTTATTAAATTTATAGCACTCAAATTATTAAATTGACAATATTATATAGTTAAGGTCAATGTCAAAAAAATGTAACAACTTATTTATAACAATGCCCAAACCTTAATCATAAAACAATTACACGATATTTATAATTATATATGCCATTTAAAATTGAAGAACTCATTCAAATCATAAAAGTAATTTTCAGCGAGCCACTTGTGAAGCACAATTTTAAATAATTTGAGTGGGAGCTCTCTAATACTTCTAGGAAGTTTATTGAATACTGTAACAGCCATTGCGTTGCAATTGTGTTTATGGAGAGCTGTTTTGCAATAAATTACTCTTAACCGGATAGTTTATAAATTTTAGTGCCACAACCAGAAAACTTTAGTGCCAGTTATTCTGCCTCCAAAAGTGTGCATAAAATACTGTGTAGATTTTGATGGGATTGAAAGGCAAGCGAAGTTATATATTACGGGTTTATAGTGCAGTGACAACTACGTGCATTGTTCTGTGAAAGGTGCAATTATAATGTACAGTCTCTTATCATTACGAACGGCTATTACTTAGTCTCTAAAGATATAACTCTATTATTAATATTGCGAATCCCGGGTGTCACTCGGGTCTTGAATGATGATGGTGATGAAATTCCTACGTACTTCCTCGGGATGTAATCTTGATAAATGTCATTACCGTCCGTTTAGCCGTTTAGGACAGATAAGGTAACAAACAAACAGACATATAGAGTTTCAAACGTTTTTTTATAATTTTAAATATGGGTATAGATTAATAATTAAGTTAATCTTGTACTAGGTACCGTATATTGGGTCAGGCGAGTAATCAATTATTTTGTACTATATTTATAAATGAGTGTATGTAAAATATCACCAATAAGTCACGCTCGTTGCGCGGTCTCCAGCAAGCTCTTATAAACACGTCACGTTTGGGTCTTATTTGATACACGTTTATTTGCAAAAGACAAATCTATATCTTATTATCTTTGGATGAGGTATATTATACTATACCTTATCGCTAACTCCTTATAGTTACTGCTAACAATCGATTTCAGCCGAAACCTGAACTGACATCATGAATAGCTGGTATCAGGTGTGGTCTCACTCGACACCTGCATGGGGCTCTGCTAACAATAGTGGGGCCATAATGACACCCTTTGTCCGCCTCTGTCCGAATATGCGCCGCAAGCGTGCTGTAGCCAGATAACGGTATGATAAGAGACACCTAGTGTCTGCGGAGATGAACGTAGTGGAGATAGATTCAGATTCTGTTATTGAGGCCTGGTTCTATGGAGATATCGGATAGACAATAGGTAGAGTCAAGCATGTATGATGATTAAACTTAGTGGAACTTGCAATGATCTTATATTAAAAAGAGGTAGATTCGTTATGTTAGAACTGACGTGAAGTCAATGTTTTCCCAGTATTTGCGCGTACAACAACGTATTTTGGTGAGCTGTAAAACTAGGGTTTTAGACTTGCGAAGACTAATAATTAATTACTAGAAAATTGTGTGCGTTTTTACAATAAAATCCCAAAGCACATAACTGAGCTCACAGTGGGCAAATTCAAGTTGACTGCAAAAAACGTTTTAATAAAAAAAAGCTTATTATAAAGTCCAACATTATATAGAAGACAAAGATGCTTGGAATACTCCACTTCTGGCAAGCTGTCACTCTGCCACCCATTGTAAACATCTATATAAAAAGAATGGCCCCGAGTTTCTTGCCGCTTCTTCTCGGTAGGCTCTATATATTTTGGAACGCGGCGGTAGACTCTTTAAAGTACATTTTAATGAAAAATTGACTTTCGTTAGTTCGTCTTTGATTACTATATTGAATAAATGATTTTGACTTTGACTTTGTTCCACGACATTCTATATGTCGGATAGCATCCTCCATCCATCGTTCAACAACAAATTTGCTAGAGAGCCACATTTGTTGTTGAACGATTAATTAATTAAACGACAGCGACATTTGTCGTTGCCGTGTTTATACGCGATTACCATATCTATATCTTTTTTATATTAGGTCATTGGGAACTTGCATCAAATTATGCTAAAAAGTGCTTCAATTCTACTTCGATATTTCGAATATAAGTTGTAACTTCATGTCCTTTAACTCTATCAATTTAATTAAAAAAGTCAAATTATATTAATTATTTATGATAAGTTATTGAACGCAAAACTGACCGCGTGAACGCGTGACCGCTCTCTGTCTGACATCACCATAATCATGTATTAAGGCCTATTCAGACCTGAGCATTATTCGCTACCGCTGTGGGTAGCGAAAAATACCACGCGGAACTCGATGGGTAAATAGTATGAAGTTCCATAACTGCAGCGAAACTTGTACCGCCTAGTGAGGCGGTTTTTTCTCTTGTTTGGCGAAACTAGTTCCGCCGCCCCGCTAACCGTTGCCAACGAATATCTCTACCGCGCGCGGTAGCGATATCCGCTTTGGTGTAAACAGTGAAATTAACGCATACCCTTTCGGATTTCTCTACCGCTCGCGGTAGCGAATAACGCCCAGGTTTGAATAGGCCTTTATTGACATCATTTAATTTGATGACAATTTCTCAGTTCAATTTATTCTTAACAAATTCTGCAATGTTTAAAATTTCCTAATCCATATAATTATTTACTCCTAGGCTAGAATACTTATCATTTGTACGCTTAAAGCAAATCACAGCTTGTAATGCATTTTAAGATCCTATGTCCTTATCTCTGTATCACAAAAAATATTTCTAATTTAATTTTTAATTTATATTCTGTTCTTACTAAAATCGAAATTAGTGTATCAAATTAGTATGTTAATTCTAAGTGAACATAATGAATATTATTATCAATTGTGGGTAATTTTACATCAGTTTAGAGAGCTCAAGGTTACATGACGTCTAAATCTGCGTAGCACCCTGATAGCACCCTTAGTTAGTCAATAACTACATCACAGTTAAAATTTTATCCTGTTGTTTTCATTATTATTTAGGGAGGCACATTACGTACATTTACTTGTATTCAACCCAAAATAGACGGTCAAAATAAATAAATTTGTCATTGTAATTGCAGATAATCTTTCAAATAATAAAATTTGTGGTGAATTGAGTAAAGGAACAATTTTTGTTTTTTTCTACCGACTTCCAGAAAGGAGGAGGTTCTCAGCTCGACCGTATTATTTTATGTTTGTTTATTCTGATTCTCAAAATTCTTTATTGTTTGAAAGCTGGTGCTTCTCGTGTGGTCCCAATTAAATATCATCAAATTGGGTCCAGTAGTTTTTGAGTTACACTCCTATAACTGAATAGAATGGAAGTCGGTATTAAATTTTACAAATTGTACTTATTTTACAACGAATTTATCGTTGGTATGTTTGGAATTTTAAATTTCTTGTCTTTTAAATATTTGGGAATTATATTGTATATTTTAGAAGATTGATTTTAGTTTGCTTTAGTTATGTGTTCTGTGCAAATGTATTGCTACCATTAAGGTTTATGTCCCCTCTATCTACCTAGCCGGTAGTAAATCGACATAAAAAGATACAGTAGATAGTTTAGAGAATGTCCAATCGAAAGAAAAGAATAGAATGTAGAATAAAGGGAAGAAGAGAAGTATCTACAAATACGGACTGCAATAATAATACTCGTAACTGGATCCGTGATATGTCTCCTAAACTAAAACTATTTGCATACTCATGTTATGCATCCCGCAAGGCTATCTGTCCCGGGTAATCTACACCGTCCCGGTAAACGAACGGAACGTCGCCTGTCCCACTTAGATACACTAGGTTACTGTCCAGCCCGAATCTCAGGGTCGATGTCCACCACATGACAGATTCGTCAAGGCGAGATATATTCTATCTTCTATAAATCTACATCAATTAAGTTATTGTTGTTGGTCAATGGCGTCTGTCACGGAGAGTCAGTCACATCCTCGGACGGGATTCGAACATGCGTGTTCGAATCCCGTCCGAGGATGGGAATTTTTCTCTCTATAAATTTCAATGTTTGAGATCGCTAAAGCAGGTGTTAGTGCTTTAAAAAGTAATACTATAAAAATTAGGATATGAAATAAAAATATATAATTAATCCCATATTCTATACTTACTATTCTATACTCGTTGATTAAATTAAACATCTATACAAATAAATATTGAGTCTATTTGTAATTCCAAATTAACAGCATTTTCACTAAATGCACTACAAAGTATATACTGTACTTGCCTACGTAAAAAAAATGTGTGTCTCTCTGTTTGTTCTGGTTAAACGGCTGGACCGATTTTAACAGGACATCCACTGGTAGATAGCTGATGTTATAAGAAGTAACTTAAGCTACATTTATTTCATCATCATCATCACCACGCGGGTGAAACCGCGGGGCGCAGCAAGTCTACCTATATATATGACAGGCCTGTTGGTCTAGTGGTTAGTGACCCTGACTGCTATGCCGGAGGTCGTGGGTTCGATTCCCACCCAGGACAAATGTTTGTGTAATAACGATCATTTGTTCTGTGTCTGGGTGTAATTTATCTATAATATGTATATATTTAGAAATATATAAGTATGTTTATCAGTTGTCTAGTACCCATAACACAAGCTCTGCTTAGCTTGGGACTAGATGGCGTTGTGTGATAGTTGTGGAATATTATTTATTATTTATTATATTATATATATTTCAAAAATAAAAACTTTGTATCTATCAAAGTAATTAGCCAAGCTCTTATACCTAAATAGCAGGGGTGGCCAAACTTTTGACCTGTGAGGTCTACTTGTGTTAGAAAATATTCCTTGCCGTCGACTGCCAGGTACAGTTGATTTCTTGTAGAAATAAATAAAGCATTTTTGTGATAATTTTTTAAATATTTATAACTAACAATCAATACTTGGATTTTTCCTTTCACTATACGTTTTTGGCATTGGATATTCTCCACTAGTTTATATTGGGGAGTGTATGACGTAAATATATAATAATTAATTCCGTCAATTGGAGCATAGACTCTTCGCTCGCTCAGTCAAAAATGTCATAGTACATAATTATTGTTATAAGGTTTTTTTTTATTTATTTTCAATAAGCATACATTTTTATTACCTTATTCTAAATTCTGCCAAACTGCAGAACTTGTAAAAAAGTTTGCCGGCAGATACACTCTCATTACAACTTGTGTTAATGCATGCTATTCTCTATAATATAATTAATTCTCGCATTTATAAACAAGTGACTACTTGTTTATAAATGCGAGAACTTATTACTTAACAATAGATTTTCAACATACAATCTTATTCTATAGTCGAGCAATGAACGTTACTTACTAAAGTAAATGCTTAAGTAAGTAATGACATAACCCTGTCAACATTGGATGTGTCTTTTTACACTTGTATTAGGTTGTTGTCATGGGTTTTCAATTTTTGCAGCAATTTTTTTTTTCAATTTTTGATCCTTTACAGTTCAGACTTGTGCGCGTATATATTTTTGTTTTATACAACTTCACTTTTGCAATAACAACGAAAAATTTACATGTTAGGTACCATTAATATTAGTTTATCGCACTCGCTACGTCGCGCATCTCTAGTGAATAAGCTTTAGGTTAGCAATAATTTGCGTAGTCCAACATTATTGCCGTAATTCGGGCCGTTTTGCGGCAGCTCTAAACTGCAACGCTGATTGCCTTAATCGGATTTGGACTTGGATGTGGTTTGTACCGGAGTAGGTGTGAGATAAGGACTGATGCAGAGGTGTTTCAGTTTAACGAGATTGGTTCGGTTTGATTCCAGTATGTAACCTCATGCATCATCTAATACCTTTAAGCGAGCAATTCTTGTATATACTCGTATGTTTATATATAATCTGACTATCGGAAACGGCTTCAACGATTTTCATTAGATTTAGTATCATCATCATTATCAGCCGGAAGACGTCCACTGCTGAACATAGCCTCCCGCATAGAACGGCACTTGGACCGGCTACTAGCTTCCTGCATCCAGCGATTCCCCACGGTTTGGACGAGGTCATCAGTCCATCTAGCGGGGGGCCGGCCTACACATCGTCTCCCACTGCGTGGTCGCCAATCGAGAACCTTTCTTCCCCATCGGTTACCAGTTCTGCGAGCGTTGTGGTGTGGTGATTTAGTATGCAGAGGAGCTATAAATAGATCTAGCTAGGTTTCATTTTTAGAAAACATGTTAGACGTGTTATCAAATACTTGCTACTTGACAATAGATGGCGTTGTTAAGCAACACTAAGCCAATGAGTGTTTGATTTGAGGTTAGACCAAGAAAATCAATTGTTTACTTACGTGCAACGCTTGGTCCTCTATGTACTTTCTGTAATAGTAGATCGTGGAATGATCTTTTGAAGACTTTAATTCTGATCTCCACACTTTTGATTTGACGGCCCCGTTCGCTAAGTTGGTAATGACCGTGTCATCGAAGTGAGGCTTCACAGATTCGATTTCTGGCTGGGACAAATATTTGTGTTTTTTATGCAATTAAGTGACTATATAGGCAGCTCGTGTGCATGATGGTAAGCATTATGCCGTAACAGTTGTAGCGCTATCCAGACCTTAGAATTGTAGTTTTCCGTAGCACTGCACTGTACTTGTCTCCCTGAGTGGTTTTTGGGTCTCTTTCGGCTAACATGTCACAAATCATGGGCTCGCACGGTGAAAAGAGATCCAGTAATTGTTGATCAGGTAACTTGCAATTTTGGAGAGAAAAGATCACATTCTCTGATGGGATTCGAACCCGCGTCTTCCCGTGTCAGACGCCATGACCACATGGCCACCGAGGCTTACCGAGGATCGAGTTTTTAACTTTCTATATGATTTTAACTGTATTGGTATCGCTAAGCTGCTTAACCCGTTGAATGGCGATTCGCTATATTTGGCCAATAATTACAATAGATTTCGCAGAAATCAACCTACGTTTCCAGGGACTGCAACGTGTGTGGTTAAAGTCGTATTATAAAAATACCTAATTTGTCAAGACATGGAACCGTGTAGGCTGTCTGATGATATGAGAATATTATATACATTAACTTCCTCCTTTAAACAGTGGCGTAAAAATAAACTTGCTAGAGTAAAACTTGAAGGACTCGCTTGCTTCGGTGGTAGCGTCATGCTGCAACCCCACAGCCGAATGGGCCGGCACGACCAGGGAAGTACCACACTCCCACATAACACCGACGTGAAGTAACATAGCTTGCTATTGCGTTTCGTCAGTTTGTGGGAGGTTCTGGAGGCCCGATTCCCCCTTCCGCATTCTCACTCTCTTTCCCACCTCCGCCCTCACCCCTTCTATCTCTTCCTTTCTATCATCCTCATTCCTCAAAGGTGGGAAACACATCCTCGAAACCTCTGGTGTTGCGGATGTTCGTGGGCGACGGTATCACTTACCATCAGGTGAGCTGCTTGCTGGTTTGCATAAAAAAATCTAATAGATGAATTTCGCCTATAACTTTTTGGGCATCATAAATAATTCTTGAATACCCTAAATATGATTGGATTCTCACTCAAAATACCACATACGAGTACAGTTGACTGAAACTTCCGCCGTCAGTAGTAATTTGTGGGTCGATTCAATGTTAGTTCATACCATAACTTGGCCAATATTAACCGGACTATCTGAAACTTAGCCACGTCTTCGTCTATGCTAAACTAGATGAAACCGGTTTGAATTAGGGTTGCGCCAACTTTCAAAACGTTTAAAGATTCAATTTATGTGAGATTTTGATAATTGTACGATTGTTTTATAAGCTACTTCTAAAAACTTCATTACTTTAGAATACAAGTTCAATTTGAAAAATTTAATACCGACTTCCTTTCTATTCAGTTTTTGGAGTGTAACTCAAAAACTACTGGACCGAATTTGATGAAACTTAAATGGAACCACACGGGAAGCACCAGCTTTAAAAAGCTAAACAAAAAAATATTTTTTAGAATCGGTTCACCCTATCAAAAGTAGTGAGGTAACAAATATAAAAAATACAAACGAATTGAGTACCTACCTCCTCCTATTTGGAAGTCGGTAGAAAAGGAGGAGATTATATCTTCGGTTGTATGTATTTTTTTTGTGTATGTTAGGCGATTCCTCCCCCATTGGGGACCAATTATCAAAATTCTTTTTTGTTTGGTAGAGTATACTTCCGAGGTGGTCCCATTTAAATTTCATTAAATTCGGTCGAGCAGTTTTTGAATTACACTCCAATAACTGAAAAGTACTACGCCTATATTGATGATATTATCATTGACGGTGAATGTCAATCTTTCCAGTAAGTAGCCTCGGTCACTAAAAATATAATTTTCTATAGTGGACAGCCCTATTCACCCATCCTATCTAATTTACTTAGTTCGCTCGAGCTCTCCTTTGATGCTTCGATATATCATGAGAACAAATATATTACTATATATATTTACAGGATATTATAGTTATCATCCCGCATCTTACAGATTAGGTATCAAAGGATCTGTACGGCTTTACTGCCTGGAAATTGAGAGGTTCCTCTTAAAGGTCGGCGCGTCAAAGGTATTGTGCTCTGATGTATTAGTAATAGCTTTTCTATATTATCTCAAGGCTAGTATATAAATATATATACCTAATATAATTATATACTAGTTGCGCCGCGCGGTTTCAACCGTGTGGTGATGGAAATAAATTTTTAAACAGTCAAAATGTCAACTGTATGGTAATACGAATATTTAATAAGTTGAAATTTATAGAAAGAAAAATTCAATTCCTCGGACGGGATTCGAACCAGCTATTATAAAATTCGATGCTTGGACCCGAACCTCAGAAACCCGAACCTCGGTGGCGTAGTTGGTCAAAGGCATCTGACACGGAGACTCAGAAGACGCGGGCTCGAATCCCTATCGAATCTCTATAAATTTCAATGTTTAAGATCGCTTAAACAGGCGTTAGTGCTTTAAAAAGTAATACTATAAAAAAATTATAAGTTACCTGCCATTTATAAAGAATTTAATGATAATGGATTTTAAAAGAGTAAGTGCCTACCTTTTGGACAAAGCTTACTATCTAAATGACAAATGACCTAATTATTCATTAATATTTTTTTAAATATATTATCAGTGATTCTAATTATACACAATTATGATTAATGTTTAAGTTTCCAATTTCTGTAAATACAATGGCAGTGTAGCAAGCACATTATTGTCAAAATAAAATTTGAATTAAATTACTTACTTTATTACAAGTACTCGTATTTATACGCCTAATCGGGCAGAATTTTGGGCTCAGTTTTCCATTGCCTGACGTCGGTTTGAGGGTTGATATTTTTTTCACAGAAAGGTCACGTTATTATATGAACACACGCCAAGTTTCAATACCAGAAAACGCGTAGTTTTTGAGAAAAAAATTATTGAAAATCAATTATTTTTGCAATATTTACGTGAATAATTATATTTTGAAGTTATTTCAACTGTTTTTCATTACTTTTACGTAAATAATTATATTTCGTACTTATTTCAGCTGTTTTTCATTACTAGCTATTAAAATGGGTAGTATTTACCGTCTCTTGCCGGTTTGTGAAACGAAACGTAAAATTGACGCCATTTCGTATTGTCATTGTCATCGTCAGTCAGTCATCTTTTGTGTTCCTTGCAGTTGAGCGCGTTTTCGTACTCCTGTCGGTAAACAACATTTGACTACTAACATGGCGTCTCCGAAGCCCCAGGTTTCGTGTTCTGCCGTGCCGTCTGAAGAATCGAGTGTAGTGGAAGTGTTGGACTCTAATGAGCCACTTGTCGCGAGCTCTTCTTCAGGCCCCTCGTGTGGTGCCGTTCCGTCTGTAGAATCGAGTGTAGTGCTAGTGTTGGACTCTGATGAGCCACTTGTCGCGAGCTCTTCTGCAGGCCCCCCGTGTGTGCAAGTGTTGGACTCTAGTGAGCCACTTGTGCCCATGACTGTGCCATCAAAACCAGTAGCTGGTAGTTCCCGCGCCGTTCTCAGTACCGTGTCGGTACTGCCGCCTGCGTCTCCAACATCGTCTGAGAGCAGCGTGGGTGATGCGGAGCCTCGAGCTCCTGGGTCATCTGGCCGAAGAGTCCAATATAATTCCGATGAAATGAGGTTGGTTCGCAGTGTTTTCTTTAAAAGCCACATGTGTAAACTTCACAGAAAAAGCTGACGAGTAGAGCAGTAATTAGTTTTCTATAATGGTAATTTTTGTTTGTTTTAGGTCTCACTGGAATATGTTTAAAATCATAACCAGGTTCAATACCCCAGCTCAGTGCATTGCATTTGCTGAAGAGAATGGGCTCCTTCTTAGGGAAAAAATATGCTCACACCATAAAAAACCAATGTCGTTAAGCTCCTGCAGCAAGACCGGGCAGTTTGGCCTCTTCCGATGCAGGAAGAGCAACTGTCGCTCTAAGGCATTTAGTCGGGCAGCAGGAACATGGTTTGAGAATGCGAGGCTGTCTATCGAGTTACAATTTTTATTAATGTATATGTTCAGCCAAAAGTACAGTTATCATCAAGTAAAATTAGAGACTGCCCGTGAAAATAGAGAAAGTGTTTTATCAACAAGGACAATCGCAGATTGGTTTTCTTACTGTCGGGAGACAATTATTATTTATGAGTTGGAGCACCAGGAAATTAGTGGCAAGATTGGTGGTCCAGGCAAAATAGTGCAAATCGACGAATCAAAATTTGGAAAAAGAAAGTATAACAGAGGGAGACATATTGATGGCCACTGGGTGCTAGGCATGATTGAAAATCGGAAAGATGATCTGAGATTAGAAGTGTGTCCCGATAATGTTAGATCTGCAGAAATGTTGGTGCCGCTAATACAAAAGCATGTGGAGGTAGGCACTGAAATCCATACTGATTTTTGGAGAGCCTATGATTGCCTACCTCAATATGGATACTTGCACAAGAAGGTCAATCACAGTGACCCCATAAATAAATTTGTGGCACCAGACGGGACACACACTCAGAGAATTGAAAGCCACTGGCGAAATTTAAAAGTGATGTTTGGTAGGGATGGTTATAAGGGAAACTTCACAGACTGGTTAATAGAATATTCATGGCGAAGAAAAATAAAAATAGCACATAAAGATGTTTTTGAAGAACTAATAAAAGCAATACAATATGTGTATAAAATTGATTAATAAATTATTAATTAGTATTTAATATGTTTTATTTTAACAGTACCTATTAGGGCAGATATCAAATAAAGGTTAGGTTCAACTTAAATCAAAGAACTGAATTGATTGACTCTCACTCTACTTGGTACGAGAATGTCCTACCTCTAGTGTTTTTATAAAGTCTGAAGCGCTTAGCTGCCTCTGCCTGCTGTTTGTTATAATTGTAGGCATCAGACGAGCCAGAGCCGCTGAGGCTGGTTGTCAAAGGTGACCAACAAGCTGAAGCTGCGGAGGTGATGGTCTTACCTTGTTTTTTACAATTATTATTAATTTTGGGTTGAATTATGAATTGACTGGCACAAGATTGATATTAAATGTTGTGGGGATGGGTAAGGGTTTGGTCTCTGATGGTAACAATAACCCTCTTATGCATATTTTACAAGAAAACAATATACAGAAATCTAACGACATTATAAATAAGAACACCACACGAAAAAAAATTAGGTTAGGTTGAAACTGCGACAACCAACGCGCGAGCCGAGCGAGCGAAGCGAGCGTGCCGCGGCAGCGGCCGGCGAAGCGCTAAAAAGTCAGTTACACATCCAACAAAACAATAAATTAGATCAGCGAAGTGTTAAATAACGTGAGGTCATGATTTTACAAAAATAAGCATAACTCAAAAACTATGCATTACCTTGTAATAAAAATGGTGAAAAAGGGAGGGGAGGACCCTATCCTTCCCCCCTTCAACCCCCTATTTCATGCCAATCTATTAAAAAATATTATCTTAATTTTAATCCATAAAATTAGGAAAATTAAAAAAAAAGTAAAAAAGGGGGGGTTCCCGTGCTTATTATTAGAAGAGGGGGGAGGGAAACCCCTCTCCCTCCCCCTCCCCCCTCCCCTCTTAATTCGGCGGCAGTCAATGGAAAGTCGTACCATCATAATATGTAGCCTATGGTCATCAAGGACAATGTGGGATTCTAATGGTGAAAGAATTTTCCAAATCGGACCAGTAGTTTCGGAGCCCATTCAATTACAACAAACAAACAAACAAATCAGTCTTTACACTATATCACTAGCGACTGCCCGCGACTTTAGTCTTCGTTTATCTTTCATAAGAACTTTCTCCTGACAATAATTAACACAACACAAAAATTTTAGCGAAATCGGTAAAGCCGTTCTCAATTTATGGCGTAATCAGAAAAAATAGGGGTTCATTTGGGGACTGCCCGCGACTTCTGTTGCATAGTAGGCTCGGCCAGCGGCCTCGCCATAACCTCCCGTCTTTTCTTGATTTTCTTTGATAAGAACCTTCTCCTGACTATTATGACAGGTCGGTTGGCGCAGTTGGTAGCACACCTGCCTTCTGAACCGCTGGTCCCGGGTTCGATCCCCGGACAGGTCAAACATTTGTGCGCATGAACATGTCTGTTTGGTGTACATGTATATAAGTATGTATCAGTCATCAGGTACCATAGTACAGGCTCTGCCTAGTTTGGGACCTGAAGACCTTTGTGTGGATGATGTCCCATAAAAAAACAAAAAAACAAAAAAGAATTAGCGAGATTGTTTCATTCGTTCTCAAGTTACAGCGTAACCAGAAGAAATAGGGGTTCATTTATATATATATACTCGTACATAGATATTACATGTATATATATGGCACTGTTACAAAGTAAAGTTTTTTGACATTTGAATCAAGTTTTGCAAAATAATATTACGACGCAACTTTTGAGCACTTGAAAGGTTACACATTATATTTAGAATTTTTATTTTGCAATATATAATAGTAAATAAGTACGGTTAATAACCATAGACAATATGATATTCAAAGAAGTTAATCAACTTATATGCCGATAAATTTAAAAGGATGATGTTACGGTGAATGCTTATTTTAGCAGTTTTAAAAATAATAACATATTGGTATTTGGGTATTTATAAACTTTTACTGAATTTTGGCCTTTCGGAATAGATGCCGTGATGGTACGGACGTTTGCCTTTCCCATAAATACATTATAAAAATAACCTAAACAATAATAAAACTTCAATCTCTCCGAAATGTTGTTCAACTAACACACAAAATACAAACATTTATCCAACGAGGCATGTATAATTTTAACAGCCTAGCAACACTCTAAAATGAAACGAAACTTTACTCGGAAACAGTTGAATGGAGTTCTCAATGTTGCCAGAACCGGTCGTAAAGCTCGCGACGCTGTTTAATGGGTTGCCACGCTAAATGAAATGATGTCCGATCGAGTGTTTGTTGTAAATTTTACAATGTTAATGCATTCAGCGCATGGAAGCGCTCAGTTGAATAGCACTAGCACATACCCATCCAACTCGTGACCGTAACAAGCGTTACGTTGCTTAACATGTTGATCGCTTAAGATCGCCAAGTCAAACTCCACCACGAGCGCTACAAATGTATACTAAATTGTTTTAAAATTGTGTTTTTGTTTTATTTAATATTGTAAAACTTATCTTTTGTGTTTAAATTGTAATGCATGCTTTGTTTGCTTGTAATTGCTGGTGCACGTAGCCTAATCAATGCCTCAAGACAAGAGTCTTCGACCAATGCGAGTTACCGGTGATGACTTATTGCACTGAAACGTGGTCTCTTACTATGGGCCTCATAGATAAGCTCAAAGTCGCACAACGAGCTATGGAGAGGGCTATGCTCGGGGTTTCTCTACGTGATGGAATCAGAAATGAGGAGATTCGTAGCAGAACGAAAGTCACCGACATAGCCCAGAAGATTAGCCAGTTGAAGTGGCACTGGGCAGGGCACATAGCACGCAAAACAGATGGCCGATGGGGCTGAAAGGTTCTGGAGTGGAGACCACGGACCGGCAAGCGCAGCTTAGGGGAGGCTTATGTTCAGCAGTGGACGTCCTACGGCTGAGATGATCATGATGATGATGGCCTAATACCCTATAGACATAGTTTGTTTATGTTCGTACTACTGTAAGCAAACCAATTAAGTAAATGAATCCATCTAGACTTTCGTCGGCACTGCGTAGAGATGTTGGATCACTCTGATGCATCTTCTACCGAGGAAGACTATCGCTTATCACGAGGAGTGTTCCGAGTAACTGTTCGGTTTGATACCTGCAGAGATGCCCGATTGGCCAGGTTTCTGCCTCGATACGTCACTAGACGTGGACTGGACTATGTTTCGAGGGAATATTGTCTAATGCTTAAGGGAGAACTGCCTCCTGGTCCACTGCTCACGCTTATCCAAGAGGCAGGATATCAGTTAATGTGGAAACCTTATATATTAATGCAAAATAAATGGTTTATTATTATTATTATTATTTTTATTCAAAAAATTTCACGGGTTTAACCCGGCCCTTTACATAGGCATAAGTGGGGCTGTAGCCAACACTTAGAGGCCCGTTTGGTATAAAAATACAATGTAGTATAAAAACAGAAACATTTTGGATGGATGGTTACATGGTATATCTATTATAAAAATGGGTAAAATGGCAAGGCTATTGGTATGATCTTATTAATGATAAGGGTAATAGTAGGCTATGGACGAGACTACGGCACCTGCCAATTTCAGTCTCATTTAAAATATTTAGGCAGGTGGTGACTTGCCACCCACTAAACGGACCCCCATAGGAGCCACCATCAATGGTGACAAAAGGGGCAACGTTGGTGTGGATGGCTAAAGGGTGTCGAGAGGTGTGCTGCGGTTTCACTAGAGCGCTACTACCGGCGTTATGCCCTTTAACACTTCCACCCTTGGAGCTTTTTGTTACTTGCTCTTACGTCTCCACCCCCAGACGGCCAATTAAGGCAAGCTGGGGGTCAGGGGTCTCATTTAGCCCCAGGGAGAATCAGGGTCCGCGGTGTCGCCACTCACCGACGGCTCGCCACAAAGCCGCCCCTGCGGTTTTATTATTATTATTATTTGTTCAAAAAGTTTCACGGATTTCATCCGGTCCTTTACAAAGGCATAAGTGGGGATGTAGCCAACACTTAGAGGCCTGTTTGGTATAAAAATGCAGAGTATCAAAAACAGAAAGAATGTTGGATGAAGGGTAACATGGTACTTATAACTATTACAAAAATGGGTAAAATGGCCAGGCTATTGAGATGAACTTATTAGTGATAAGGAAGATAGTGGGCTATGGAAGAGACTACGGCACCTGCCAATTTTAGTCTCATGTTAAAATATTTAGGCAGGTGGTGACTTGCCATCCACTAAACGGGCCCCCCATAAAGGCCACCACGAGTGGTAACAAAAGGGGCAACGTTGGTGTGGATGGCTAAAGGGTGTCGAGAGGTGTGCTGCGGTTTCACTAGAGCGCTACTACCGGCGTTATGCCCTTTAACACTTCCACCCTTGGAGCTTTTTGTTACTTGCTCTTGCGTCTCCACCCCCGGACGGCCAATTAAGGCAAGCCGGGGGTCAGGGGTCTCATTTAGCCCCAGGGAGAATCAGGGTCCACGGTGTCGCCACTCACCGACGGCTCGCCACAAGGCCGCCCCTGCGGGTATTATTATTATTATTATTTAATTCAAAACAAAATCTCGGATTTCATCCGGTCCTTTACAAAGGCATAAGTGGGGCTGTAGCCAACACTTAGAGGCCTGTTTGGTATAAAAATACAAAGGAGTATAAAAAACAGAAAAAATGTTGGATGAAGGGTAACATGGTACTTATAACTATAACAAATATGGGTAAAATGGCCAGTCTATTGATATGAACTTATTAGTGATAAGGAAGATAGTGGGCTATGGACGAGACTACGGCACCTGCCAATTTTAGTCTCATGTTAAAATATTTAGGCAGGTGGTGACTTGCCATCCACTAAACGGGCCCCCATAAAGGCCACCATGAGTGGTGACAAAAGGGGCAACGTTGGTGTGGATGGCTAAAGGGTGTCGAGAGGTGTGCTGCGGTTTCACTAGAGCGCTACTACCGGCGTTATGCCCTTTAACACTTCCACCCTTGGAGCTTTTTGTTTCTTGCTCTTGCGTCTCCACCCCCGGACGGCCAATTAAGGCAAGCCGGGGGTCAGGGGTCTCATTTAGCCCCAGGGAGAATCAGGGTCCACGGTGTCGCCACTCACCGACGGCTCGCCACAAGGCCGCCCCTGCGGGTTTACAAGGCCGCCCCTGCGGGTTTATTATTATTTTATTATTTATTATTATTATTATTATATTTTTTGTAAATTATAATAACATTATTTTATCTTATGTGCATTTGTGTTCATTATCTAATGAAGGATGTTTTTGTTACAGGTAAGTTTTTGCAGCAATATCTTTACAAAAGAGTAAGTAACATTAGTCACAAGTTAAGAGTTAGTTAACGTCATGGAATCCAGGACTAAGTATCACACAAGACTATCAGTATTGTGTGGCGGGGGACAGTGACCGTTTAGTTAATAACTAACATCAAATGCGGGTAGTTGAATAAAACACCCTCCCCTCAGGGTGCAGACTCCTGCTTCTCTAGTCTACTCGTGACCACGTTGGATGCAACTCGATCGAAACGACGAAGTAAGTCAAAATTATGTTACGATTATAATCTTTGCGCGAAAAAGGTAAGTAAGTAACTACACATGAGCTTTATAAAGTCCAAAGTCCCGTCTTATTAGTTTTCCTGTCTGAAATGTACAGTTAGCAATGAAAGTGGATGTGCATTAAGGTTTTGAATTTCATCCGTACCTCCCGAAGAATTCGTTGGCACTTTAGATATTTGCCTAATACAAAGTCACCCATGATGACATCTATGGTGACCCTTGTCAACTTCGATTACGCGGCCTGCAAGTGGTTATGAAATAATTGTCTTAAAGTATTACTTTCTCCTTGTACACCCACACTTTCTGTAGATATTAGCACGAGTATGAAATGTGCCGCTTTTAAAGTAGGTTATTTAATCGTCAAGGGTAAATATTTGACGATCAATCAACATTACATTGTCTAATATGTAATATTTTAGCTATTTTTTGTAATATTATTAATTTGTAATATTTATGCGGTCGCAAATTTCATCATGTAACATTTTTAACACCATTTTGACGGTTTAACTTACGCAGTAGCGCGTCTGGACCGATTTCGAGACCTTCCGAGTTCATTTTGACGGATCTGTACCCTTGCCCTATGTTTTGCGCAAGTGCTTTGTATATACTTACTCCAAAGAATATCAAACGCTGCAAGGTTTGGAGACATTTCTAGTGAAACTAACCCTCAGGTTACGCAGCCTGGAGTCTTATTGCGTATAAGATGCCTGCACTATCCTGGCTATCCCGGAAACTGAATATAAGCATGGGTTCTTTGGCCTTGAGCTTGAGGCAGCTTTGCCCATGACGATAAACATCAGAAAATGTTAACCAACAAATCGTTCGTAGATAGTTTTAGTCAAAAACGATGCAGTCACACAAATCTCTGCGGCGAATAAAATGCCTGGGAAAAAAAATTTGTTAACCCTTCTGTCTTTCTGCACGTATAGCTAAGGAATAATTATTTATCAAAATCACATTTAATTTAAAAGATCCGAGGCCTACATGAAAAATTTACCTAGAACCCCTTATCGTTCGGTCATAAATCATCGGGTTCCTTAGACCTGTACAGGCAATTTAGTGTAATATACACACCCGGATATTGCGTTAAGCGGCCGGATTTACCCGGATAAGCATCTTAAGTGTCAACTCATGAACTCTTCTATGGGTACGGAACTTTTTAGACCTGATGTTTTAATTTGAAGGTGTACGTACTTAATGCTTTGGTTTTAAGTTTATTCACGCATAGTGCACTATCGCTGATGGTCAACAAATAAACTTTATTTGTATGTTTTAGCAAAGATCTACGGTTCCTTTTATTTTTTTAAACTATACCGCTTACGAATCGGTTAGTAACAACATGCACAATTCGCAACTGTTTCAATAATATAATAATAACATGTCATCATCATCATCATCTCAGCCGTAGGACGTCCACTGCTGAACATAGGCCTCCCCCATAAGACCTACGCTGCGCTTGCCGGTTCGTGGTCTCCATTCCAGAACCTTCCGGTCCCATCGGCCATCTGTTCTGCGTGCTATGTGCCCTGCCCACTGCCACTTCAACTGGCTAATCTTCTGAGCTATGTCGGTGACTTTCGTTCTTCTACGGATCTCCTCATTTCTGATTCGATCACGTAGAGAAACCCCGAGCATAGCCCTCTCCATAGCTCGTTGTGCGACTTTGAGCTTATCTATGAGGCCAATAGTAAGAGACCACGTTTCAGTGCCATAAGTCGTCATCATCAGTCGAAAGTTATGAGGTAACAGACATAAAAAAACATTCGAATTGAGTACCCCTTCCTTTTTTCGGAATTCGGTAGAAAAAACCGACCAAGTTCGAGTCGGACTTACACTTGACCGATTTTTAAGTTATCCAAAGGCATAATATATGCTTCTATTCATCCCATGCAATCATCTCGTTAAATATCCATTAACCCAGTGGGAATATTAACAATATTCGTACAGAGACATAATATTAGACAATACTCCTTAAAGATTGGACATTATTCACAGCACACCACTGCCAACACGATGAATTCTCATATATCTCAAGTGTGGCTCCATTTCACAAGATTAATAGTTATTACATTCAGAATCCTCTTTCACTCGAGCATACGTAAAAACTTACCTTTGGATATTTATATTCGAACTAGCTTTTGGCACGCGACTTTGTACAAATTATTACGAGTTTTTACGTTTTTAGTTACGTTTTAAGCGGAACGTTTATACACTCATGCCCGCGTATGCGTTACTTGTGTCGCGACAGGCATGGAAAATAATATTTTTACACGTAAAGGTGCAAGTTGGTAGCCGGCTACATGAAACCGCAGCAAGCGACGTGTCGCAGCGAGACTACAGCCAATTCTCTTAGCTATTGAACTGTGTTATCGCAACTCAATTGCGTCGATTTCGATCGCGTTCGAATCTAAATAGCGAGCAGACTACGCAAAACTGTACGCAAAACTGTCAAAAACGTCAATTTTCGTGCAATCGAGTTGCGATTACGCAGTTCAATGGCTAAGAGAATAGGGGCCCTGGTTTGTATGAAATACCATTCGTAGTTAGAGACACGAAGCTAGCGACGCGTCGTCGAGCGGCAGACGACACTGTTGCCCGACCGCAGATCAGTAGTGCCGCTCGTGGGTACCAATCTACCTAGTAAAAAACTGAAAAGCTTTTAAACTAAACCTTTCGTATCGTTTTTCAAATGGTTGATGCCATCTGCAGTTGCCGTCTGCAGTCGGGTTCGAAATCATGACTGCAGCGACATGAAGCGACGACGTGTCTCGGCGACATGAAGCGAAGACACGTCCGTCTGCTGCTGCTACGTGTAGCCGGCTACCAACTTGCACCTTTATAATCATCCGAGATCAAACAATTCTGCTCATCGCACAAACGTGGCCCGAGTAGGAATCGAAACGGGATCCCCGTGCTTCTAAGGCATGATCACAGCCAACTGAGCTACGGGGCCGTCGATATGTACACTAAAATATTAGCGAGGGTATAAAGTAGGTAAAGATCCTGATTAGAGACTATACACTTTTTTCTTATGATCAAGTAACAAAACAGTCAACAGAGAGTGCTTCTACTGGTATACGCACTAAACGCTTGCCTAACTATAACTGAAACAAGATATAAGTATAATTTATAATACTTTTAGATCTTATAGGTCGGATGTTACCATTGGAACTAAACGCGATCAATACAACCTAAACGCAGATAAAGTGAACATTCGAGATATGCATAAAATTATAACCAATGACATGGAGATATCCATTATATTGCACCAACCACAAAATTACTGGACTGGTTGACTAGATCACTATTAACCCTTTGAGTACCATTGACGTACATTTACGTTCGTTTCATTCATAAATATTTTGTTTTAATTATCACGGTATATGAAGGGAAGCTGAATTTCGTTTTATTGAACTCTATTAACGGTGAGATTTGACCTTATCGACGCGAATCGACACATTCGCGCAAAACCATAAGCACTAAATACGAAACATATTTTTTTTCTATACGTATTTGTTCGAACAAAACACACTGACACAGCAAATTAGGAATATATATTTATATAGTCATTCTCAACATTACATTCGGAGATATGTAACGTAAATCATAAAAAAGAGTAATTGTTTAATGTTGCATGAGGAAAAATTGTCTACTTCATTTTCATGGGCAGTAAAACGCTCGTAAAATTTTACTTTTAGGGTTCCTTTCCTAGTCGATTCGTAATATTGGATCGTCTTCAAAATGTATGCACAGTCAACCGTTTTCAGCCATTATACATATTTATAAAGAACCTGAAAGAGCTTTTTTTTTTAATATGAAAGCTTTTTTTTATCCAATAACTGTATATACTTGTAGAGTAATTAAATAAACAAACAGTATTGTACGACTATAAGTATGAGCATATAATTATCATACTAGCTGTGCTCCGCGGTTTCACCCGCGTGGTGATGGATGATGTTGAAAAGCATCCTACGGTATAATCCGGCGCCTCATCTAAATTTCATCCAAATTACTCCAGCTGTTTGAAGCGTATAGAAGTAACGAACCGTTTTTTCATTGCTATTAGGAAACGGTACAAGCACGAGGCCCACCTGATGTTAAGTAGCTACCTCTGCCTAGAACAAATATGTTTAGTTGTCTAGTTTTATTGAATATGTATAATATGATAAATTTATATTTATTTACACACACACAAACATATATTATTTAAAGTCTATTATTTGATGTATTGTTAATTCATGTTTGTTCTGTTTAACTATTATACGTATATTAAGTTGCACGTCCGTGAGTAGTCAAGGTTCTGGCTGAAAATCAGCGCTGTAGGTCCGCCTGCAGCATCATGCTGAGCCATAACCCTTTTGGACGGGACTGCACACGACAGCGATCCATCTTTTTATGTATGTTATTTTTAAGGTTGTGTGCTTTGAATGTAACTTGATTTGTTCTTGATAGTCATTTTTTATGTTGTTGTGTTCAGTATCTGTTCAAATAAATGCCTTTTCTTTCTTTCCTTCTTCTAAATGCATTTCGTCACGCAAGTGACTGTGCCCGTAACCCTGAGACATTCAGTTGTTAACTCACCAAGACTACTAACCAGAAAAAGAAAGAGGTACTTACAGTGGCAGTAGTACCGCGGACGAACTCATTCACAAAAAGTTTTACTGCTCTACAAACCTACGAACATACGCATAAACTTTCGCCTTTATAATAATAATAATAATTTATTTACATTGGCAGGTGCCGTAGTCTCGTCCATAGCCCACTATCTTCTTATCACTAATAAAATCATTTCAATAGCCTTGCCATTTTACCCATTTCTATAATACATGTAACCATCCATCCAAAAGTTTCTGTTTTTTATATTACTTTGTATGTTTTATATCAAACAGGCCTCTAAGTGTTGGCTACAGCCCCACTTATGCCCTTGTGAAGAACCGGATCAAATCCGTGATTTCAGTCCAAAAAGCACGCGTACACGCTTGTCTGACCACTCTTATAATAACCTACTATCTGATTTAGGCCAGATATTGCCATGTCGGTAGAAACTTGCGGTCGAAATCCGAACTGGCCGTCGTCAATAGGCAAAGAAGGCGATAGATTTTTATGTATGTACCTTTCAAGTACCTTGGCCAGTATTGTTGCAAGCAATATAGGCCTATAGAGGGCCATGCTCGAGACATCCCCAGTTTTATTTTTAGGTATGGGAACAACAAGTGTGCGAATCATGTCCCCAGGCAAGTAACAGTGAGTCAAGCATAGGTTAAACAACTTTGCGAGTACCTCACATACGTACTTGCCCGCATTCAGTAAATGATTTATTACTAGCCCATCGTGACCTGGGGCCCTACTCCCACCTCTTTAAGCAGTCATGATTCAACCTTACCATTAAATCTGGTACCACCACGTCTCTAGAGCAAGGTTAAAATAATATTGGATTACGATAGACGTTTTGATGACGTAGTATCAAATATTTCACGCAATTCGCATACTTTTTCATGACTTTAGACACTAAGTTTCATTGTTCCAATGTCAAATTTTTGAGGATTCTTACTCCCATATCTTAAAGTAGTCATATTGCAACGTTACCATTAAATTTGAATGACTGTTTTGTGTCGATGGGAGTACGATAGTAAGTATGATTATTCTAAGCTTATTACAAAACGCTCCTGATTTATGATAGTTTCGTAAAAGGTGGGAGTAGGCCCCCTGGACTCTTTGCACGCCTCATATTAAAAAGTATATTTTCAATGTCAATAGAAGTTACAGTCGTTTTTCTAGATTCCGTGTAATCAGAGCTCACTGCTCTACTACCACAGTGTTTTCTACAAGTTACATTATTGCTATTGTCCACATTAAAATGACTTTTAAATAAATTTGCAATTTTCTTCCTGTCATGTTCACCCTCCACATTAATCGGTATACTAATTTTACTGTAAATTTTTTTGTTTCTTTCCAAAACTGTACAAAATTTCCTTTATCGTGATTTTGGGCCAGAATATAATATATTATTATAATATAATATTAGTTTGATCATTATTATATTTATGCATATAATCATTTTGAAACATTTTTGGACAACCGAAGACCATAACGCACTACATCCCATCCTAACCCTAGAAAGACAGCCAGAGGTAGTCATAATTATAAGTAATAGTAATAATATTACGTGTGCATTCAGTCGACCGAAAATGTCTCAAAATGAATATATGGGGAAAGACATAGGATTTTCAATATCATCATCATTCATCACCACGCGTTTGATACCACAGGTTGCCGCTAGTCATCAATCATCTTTTATGATTTTTGTGTTTTCGATATGCCATATCTCGGGGAAGGACATAAGATACCTTTCATCATCATAATCATCATCCATCACCACGCGGATATAACCGCGGTACGCAGCTAACCGTAATTTTTTATAATTTTAGTTTTTTTTTTTCGATATGTCATATATCCTGGGGAAGGACATAGGATACCTTTCATTATCATTATCATCATCCATCACCACGTGGATGTAACCGCGGTGCGCAGCTAACCGTAAATTATTTATGAATTTTGTATTTTTTTCGATATGCTATATCCTGGGGAAGGACATAGGATACCTTTCATCATCATTATCATCATCCATCACCACGTGGATGTAACCGCGGTGCGCAGCTAACCGTAAATTATTTATGATTTTTGTATTTTTTTCGATATGCTATATCATGGGGAAGGACATAGGATACCTTTCATCATCATTATCATCATCCATCACCACGTGGATGTAACCGCGGTGCGCAGCTAACCGTAAATTATTTATGATTTTTGTATTTTTTTCGATATGCTATATTCTGGGGAAGGACATAGGATACCTTTCATCATCATTATCATCATCCATCACCACGCGGATGTAACCGTGCGGCTAGTAGCTAGTATGAACAATAAAATGGAAGCAAGGCGGAACTGTGCGCTATTTCGTTCACTTACGCTTTTATTGCATACAACGGTAGCAGGATGTAACTCGTAACTCTTAACTGTATCGGTGCTAAATTAATGGCTGATACAGTAATAAAAATAATTAGACATTCATGTTACAAGAATTATTTAGACCGGGCGTTCTTTATTTCATGTCGTTTTAACAGTTTCATAGAAAACAATGTTCAGTGTTTAAATTTTATTATGTAATATATTATACTCGTAGTGAAATATTTCGATAAAAGATAGATATGTTAATCGGTATGTAAGTATATAAGTAGTTATATAGTTTTGAAATTGCGAAAACAAATTTTAAAAGTCATAATAAAATAAGTCTAGTAGTAAAATTTTACCTATCCCTATTGAGGGTGGATTAACATGAAGGTATTTAAAAGATCGTTCCAAAAATGTATAACACTTATAAATTAGTATCTTAAGTCAATAATAAAAATAAACAAATAAGGAATATATTACAACATACAAATAAATACCGAAAACCGTATAAAGGCTATCTATAAAGTAGTTAGAATCTAAGTATGTATAGTAGGTATATTTAATACTCCTCTACTCCCACTACTCCTCATTACCTCAAGGAGCGTTTTCAATTCCTCCATCTTACACATACCCTCTCCCTTCGTTCCACAAACACACTGCAATTGAATACACCTGTCGCGTCATCAATGTATTATACTAAGTCATTTACTAAACATGCTGTCCACCTATGGAATGAGCTTCCTGTCAGTATAAGGCAAGCAAAGTCAATTTCGTCTTTCAAAGATATGGTGAAGAAGCAATATTTATCAAATAACTACTAAATTATATTTTACTTTAAATGATTATTATGTATTAAAATATTGTATTTATGTTTATATTTTAATAGTAGGTATGTATTAGTTTATTTATTTATTTTAATTATCTATTAGCACTTTATTCCTAGATAAAAATGTTTAATTTAGCATCTACTACCGCATTATTACTAAGAATCCTCTCCATGCAAGGTTGCCTGTAAGAGATTGCTATAGCGATAAGGCCGCCAATTGTCCAATCTACTGTAGCGCTTTTGATTTTATTATGTTTTTCTTTTATGATTGGTTATCAATAAAGATTTTTTGTATTGTATTGTATTGTAATAATAATGTATAAGTGTAGTAAGATGTTCACCTTCATTTGAGAGGCACGCCTCCACACAACAGCAGCAGCCACCCGTTTTTTTTACTTAGATTTTCAACCACCACTGCAAAACAAACACTTTTTTGGTCACATTCGCCTAATTTTTATTTTATTTTGTTCGCAATCGGATATTAGTTTCTTTTTAAAAATAAATATGTTGTTTATGCTTGAATTTAAGTAGGTGCTTTATTTATGTTTTAAATAAATTAATTTCGAATTGTTTATTCAATGTAGGTATCCAGTACGCTGTTCATTATATGCTATCTCATTTGCAATGATTGTACGCCTTTCAGGTAAAGACATGTAGGGCTTCAGAAAACAAATTGTGTTACCAACCATATATTCGTGTATGTACCTGTCTACTCATGTTTTTGGCAAATAAATGGCGCTTTATCTTTATCTTGTTATTGTCGTTAATTATTAAAGTGCTTAAAAAGGCTACCGCCGCGTTGCAAATTGTTTCTTCTTACGGAAATACAAATGCTATTAATCATATTGGACTTATTTAGCATGATCATAATTAATAAAACACATCACAATTTCTTTACAAAATAAACGCAGGAAACAATTTGATTTGTAAAATTTTTCTTGCACACACCACAAAGCAAGGGTGCTTTATTCTCTCACTATATCGAGTTTTACAAGTACGTAAGACTTTTTTATTATCATAAACGTACCAAACATAACCGAATTTGTTAGAAAACAACCAAAATAACGGCGTTGACTATAGTTAAAACATTCCTCGGAAAACAAAGAAATGTGTTCAATTAAACTCCTTCGCTGTTACCGCAGTCTTAGGGAAACTCGCAACTAATGACAAGGTTCAAGTCATAAGACATAGCGGTTTACTGAATTAATATAATTTATTGATTCATGCGTTTCTTTGCGGAAATCCATATAAAAACGATATTAAAAGAAATATTTCGCGACACTTCCGCTGGAACAATGTTTATGGATGAGATGCAGTGTGCACCTCCCGCATAAAATGCACGCAGGAAGTATACAGAATAAGAAACTCATAAAACAAACCAATCAACCAAAAACAATTCGAGACGTGTTTCGCCTCTACACGAGGTTGTTTTGCGTTAACTCTTTCCGTCCCAGAGACGTAAATATACGTCAGTTTCAATCATAAATCTTTTGTTTTAATTATCACGGTTTAGGAAGGATTAATATACTCTTAATGTCCCACACAAATTGATATTGTTTTAGTTGACATTGTTGATATGGCCCAGGGGTAAATAGTCGACTGTCGATAAGACGGCCACAAGTTCGATCCCCACCTTGGATATGAGCAATGTTTATTATCATGGCATTACGATTTTCAATAAACTGCCAAATTATTTCAAAGATCTACCTTTAAACATATTTGAATTGAAATTAAAAATATGGTTACTAGACAAGTGTTTTTATGATGTTAAGGAATATTTGACTTATAAAAATTAACTATACTGACATATATTTTTTTACAATTTTGACATTGACATAAAAATTTAAGCAGACTTCTATGTGACTAATATAATTTCTATGTAATCTAAATCGGTTTTCAATTTGTTTGCATGATTACATTTAAGGTTTGACATTGTTGTTAATAATTTTGGTAGGTTCACACATTTCAATACTTTATTTTAAAATTGTACTTAAAACTATTTTTGCACGCCTTGATGAGGCAGAATGTAATGGATCCTTTCTATTTTAACTAAAAGAACTACTGTACCTACATTTCTCGCAAATAAAAATTTATTATTTATATTTGATTTATTTAGGTGAAGGTAACATCGTGATGAAACCCACATAATTGTGGTAAGGCGCTACTGATGTCCGCCTAGCAAGCCAACTTCAAGTTTGAAAATCTGTCGCTAAAAACCTAGCAGTGTGTTCCGGCAGCTATCCTTGAGAGCCACGAGCTATTCTATATGTAGTGTGGTACCACCTTCGACCGCATGATCACTGACCATCCAGTGAGGTAGTGGTCAAACACTAGCGTGGCAAGTGTAAAAAATGTGTTATTGTGTTCAGTATTGCGATTCTGTAAGAGCAAACATCGCTGTATCTTTGACAACATCCGTGAAACATCGACGAGATGACAAGAAACGTTGGAAAAACAACCTTATCAACAAGGGCGATATCTCTTGTTTGACATCGGTGAGCTCGTTGAGGATCTCATTCCTTAGAGAATCGCACGGCTGGTTGCCGCGGAAGCGGGGTGAGATAGGTAGCGCTGGTTAACGCGGGCGGACTTACTACCATAGTTCAGCTTTGCTTAAGTACATTTATTTGGAAAAGGAGCTTTAGGTGGGTGGTATGTTAATCGAAATATCATGTGTAAGTCGTAGTGGCAGTACTGGTTAGGCACTTACTGGTTACAATCTTAAAGTATTGATGTTTGAGTTTGACACTTAGAGCAAAAAAACCGTCTACATTGGCAAGATTTTCGAAATAGCAAGATTCTCATATTTATTTACTCTTAAAAACATGCACGATGAATTGGAAAATGCTGCAATGGAAGATGGATAAAAATAAATACGGCAAATGAAGACTCATCTGATTGTCAGTCAGTAAAAAAAGCTGTATTATAGCGCTCACAAACTGAAGCAGATTTTATACAAGATATTATTGAAAATACGGAAACTATAAAATCATCCATACGTAACAAAAAGTTGTTATTATTGAGCATAACTCAGGGCTTTCCTGGAATCCGCGGTTTGTAGCTAGTATATCATAATTATGTAAATGAATAGATAAAACACGCACGAGCGCAAGCGTTTTAGGATCCATTTCTCTCATAACTTGGGCCCCTTCCTAGTCATTATCAAGCTGAAATTGGAAGAAAGCAATTAGTCGAGTTTGAGACGCCCGCGGCGACAAATAATCGGTACGTAAGACAAATTTAACCGTCCTCCGAGACTGAGTCGGAATTACAGGTAAGAACAATGTAGCCACAATTGAAAACAATGGAGTTTTGTTACGATAACAAATTACTTTTGCTTGTAGCTCAATAATAGAAAAAGAGGAATCTGATTATTTATAAATACTGCTGTATAGAACATAATCACAGTGGGCCTACGACGAAAATTGGCGTTTTGTTCATTTGTACTTGTTAGTAAATTGATTGTGCTACGGCCTATGAAGTTCATTTGCCGTAGCACAAACAATTTTACGAACAAGTACAATTTGAAAACATAATACCGACTTCCATTCTATTCAGTTATTGGAGTGTAGCTCAAAATCTACTGGACCGAATTTGATGAAATTTAAATGGGACCACATGGGAAGCACCAGCTTTCAAACAAACATTTTTTTGAAGAATTTTGAGAACTTGTACACCCAGTCGAAAGTTATGAGGTTACAAACTTAAAAAAAAAACATATAGTCGAATGGAGTACCTACTCCTTTTTTGGAAGTCGGTAGAAAAGTATTTGTATCGTAAGCGTCAACGCATCACGCTTCGGCGTACTAACTATTAGTTATCGGTGTCACAGTTGCCCTAGATAAATAGCTGTTTGTTTCACCTGAACGACACGTTGCGTTACACGTACGAAGTTATTCGTGCTAGGCCCACTGTTTACGTCTAGATACGATCACGTCGCACTTACGCAAATTTCCGTGCTAGGCCCGCAGGTCACAGATGGACACAGTAGTTTATAGCATTAATAGCTCAGGTGTATTGAGGGTGAAAAAGACGGCCGCCTATTTTAATCGAAGTTAACATATACTACCCTATAAAACATTCATACAATAGTTTTCGACAATGAGCTTATTTTATTCTTAGCTTTCATTAGAGTGACATTTTCAATCCAATTGAATTTCACGAAACACTAATTGACGTTTTAATTTAAACGTTTGGTAACCAGTTTATTGCTCAATAAATTAATATATCACAAGGAGGATTTAAATTGGCGAGAAAACAGGCCGTCTATTTCAGGAGTTTAATTGCAAATAGATGCTTTAGTTGTTTATTACGCACAAGCTCCTGGGCCTTAATTTAATTTCTCGTCTAGTTTCTAAAAGTATTATGGAAATAAAAATAGTAAATTAAAAAAGTTATTAGAAATTGTTATTGTTTGTTATGAATTTATATCCGAGACGATGTCAATATCCAAACGAATAGTTTTTATCAAATAGAAGAAATCTCTAAAAAAACAAGTGTATGAATATATAAACTACTTTAATTTTATTTAAAGATGGAGAAGATGGCAAGTATAATCTGCTTGGGAGTCAGTCAGGAAATTATTTAAAACGAAGTACAGCATACGATTCCAAGACTTATGGACACCGTGAGCGACTACTGCGTGTATTAGGAACGTTTTTATTAAAATATCTCAAACATTTTCATAACTCCTTATTTGACAACCAATCTTTCAATGATCATGGGGGTAAATAAGTAAATATATATTTACTAGCTGCAATCCACGGTTTCACCCGCGTGGTGTTGAATGATAATGATGAAAAGTATCCTATGTGTCAATCCAAATCCAAAGCCTCATCTACCTCCATACCAACTTTCATCAAAATTGGCCTGGCCGTTTGAGCAACAAACACCCATCCATCCATCCAAACTTAAACATTTATAATATTAGTAGGATAAAAAAATAAGTTTATAAATATATAGTTTCATATAGTTTCGAAACGTTGGTATTATTAATGATATCAAATGTACGTGACCAAATCGTTATTGTAAATATGAATTGAAAACCTTGGTAAACCAGAAGTTATTTATTGAAATAATGGAAGAACAAATATATTGTATAAGAATCGAAGAGGTGGGCAAATGATAAAGATGGATTGTGTGAGGAACGAAGTGAATAGAAATGGTGTGAAAGATGCCGACCCCCAATTTAATTTGGGAATAGGTTAGGAATAAGGCTACACACAGAAACCGATAAACCAGAGAATCCTAGTGTTTTATTTATTTATTAACGTAATTTATTACATTAGAATAAAAGTACAATTTGAATAATTTAATACCGACTTCAATTCTATTCAGTTATTAGAGTGTAACTCAAAAATTACTCTACTGAATTTGATGAAATTTAATTGGGACCACACAGGAAACACCAGCTTTCAAACAAAAAAAATATTTTGAGAATCGGTGCAGCCAGTCGAAAGTTATGAGTAATAAAAAATAACTAAAACAGTCAAATTGGGTACCTCCTCGTTTTTGGTAGTCGGTAGGAAAAATCATAAAATTAATAATATAAACATATATTATAAAAGGTACTTACAAAGATTAAAAGACACTTAAAAATTTATTAACCCTTTATATACCGTGATAATTAAAACTAAACATTTATGAATAACGCACTTAAATTTACGTCAATGGTACTCAAAGGGTTAAACCATTTGTTGGGAAAAGTTGTGAAGGATATATGCCCAGAATACTGGCTGCATTTCCACGTTGAATAGCTACTCGTATTATAATTTTATGTGTAAATATGAGCCAGCATTCCGGTCACCTGACGCTCCGAATAAAATAAAAAATATGTAAAGTATGTTCGAATATCGTCCGCGATGGGAGCTTGTTGTTTCATGATATTTCTATATTCAAAACTTTTCTCATATCTCTAAAACCATGTCACATAATAAATCAGTCAAATGTGGAATTTTGGGTGCAAAATTTCCAAGTCTTCCCCTAAAGAGCGTGCGTGTCTAATTTAACTTCCTGATGCAAAGTCTTCTTATTAATTACCTACTTTACCATATGCCATTAAGGTTTTATTTGGCATTATTGGATATGATTAAGGTGCTGTCAATTCATGATGTCGATAAAAATGAGGGTTTAATGCAGTTATATCATAAGCAGCGATTTAATTTATATTACAAAAAAATGTTAAGACATTTCTTAGAGGTCTAAGACTTCTTTTTCTTCTTCTACACATTGACGGAATTAAAAACATATTTAACATACTAGAGTTCATAAAAAAATCCAAACATATCACTTAAATTCACCTTTAAAACAGTTTTGCTGTTTATTCACTATTTGTATCTGTCACGAAACACAGATAATATAATAGCAATTTTAATTCACGTACATTGACGGATTATTTTTTATTTAAGAGTGGACATTATTTTTTTATGAATTTAGCACGTTTTTACGAGATGAGCTTGCTTCATTTCAAGTAAAGGAAATGTAATGTAGCCAAGCGCTGAGCTGGCAGAGCTTTATTAAATCTTATAAGGAAACATTTCGAGTTTGCATGTACGAAAGTCAAAAGTGTTTTTAATCCAATTCAATATTTTTACAATATTAAGTTATAAAAATGTTATAGGGAAAGGATGATTCTTGGAACGAGTCGTAACCCTAACGGTGAGCTATACTACAATTTAATTATTTTTTGTGCCCATTGTTTTCTTTTCACAATAATTTTATACATAAAGTTTAAATAAATATATTATTTTAATTAAATATAATTAGATATTATTCTTTAAAAAAAATAGTCACCTCAGCCATCGACTGTTGTGATCTATTAAAAAAAATTACCTTCTATGCACCTATCAAGTCCTTACGAAACAAACAACTGTTTAGTCTACCTCTAGCATCTGCAACAGCTTTATCAGCCGAGCATGTAGTTCTCTTAATTTACTTTGTAACGAAAACAACGTTGACATTGATTTATTCTACAACAGCATACTTACGTTAAGAAAACAACTTGGTGAGAAATTATTTAATGTGTATAGATGTAAGATGTAACAAATAAGGCTATAATATATAACGATAGTACCTAATACACTGTAAGCGAGATCTATCTTCCAATCTTAAAATATTCATTTGCAATTGTATTAACGTTTAACTCTACAATATTGCTAACAGTGCAGACGTATAAATGACTTTGTGTTACCTACGAAAGTGTACAAGTTATTATTATACAGTCGATAGTCTTCCTAACAATAAATAAATAAATAAATTAAAAAAATAATAAATTATGGTATCAGTTAATGAAACGTAAAATGATTCAAATCATTAAAAAAATTCTACCTTTTTACACCATGATACCGGCTACAATGATCTTGGACGTACCACAGTTTATTTAAACAAATATCTAAACTACACTATAGAAACTAAATTAATTTGTCTTTTTTGTCCTGAGTATAGTAGGACATGGAGATATTTCACTTCAAATACTCCCGATAGACAATAATCCGATCCATTTTCTTATATATATTTCTAAACGTATCAAATAAGCTAAAGCTCCAAATGTTCTTCAAAGCCTACGAGTATTTAATCAAACAGGATTGGGTGTAAGTCACCCCCTTGCTCCATAGCTCGGAGGCATGTGATAAGTAGCATTCAACGCCCTTATAAATTCGTATGGAGATTAGCTGACGGGCCACGAAAGCAGCGATTTGTATTGATTCATATTCATATTCATATATTTTAATTCTGTTTCCACATATTTAAATACGGATTTTATATATATTTATTATAATAGTTTATTATAACTGTTGGGCGCTACAGAATAATATTATAATATAATTACATATTTGTTTCTTTATTTAAATTTCTTGACGAGATACCGAATGCGATTTGTTTATATGTTTGTCGTTGAAAAAATGGTGTAGTGAATAGTAGCATTTTTTAGTAAGATATAACTTAAGGTTGTTAAAGAATGCGGATTCTTTCTCTATGTCTTTTAGATATTGTGGTAAGCGGTTGAACATGTTTATACACATTACGTAGGTGCTCGTACTGTGCATCTTTAGCTTAGAGTCTGGAAGCGTCAACCTATTTTTATGTCTAGAGTTTCTGAATTGTATTGTTACGTATCCACTTTGTTAATTGTTTAATGTTTAGGTAAGTGTAAAGTATGCTATTGTTTTATTTAACCAAACACGTTGCAGTACCTAGAAAAGTAGGTTGATTTCTGCGAAATCTATTGTATTATTGGCCAAATATGGCGAATCGCGAGTGAACGGGTTATCATATTAATAAACTGCTATATTGCTCCAGTAAACGTCTGTAGAAATATTTGTGAATTTGTTGTATAAGTATAATATTGAAATATCATTCAACCTCATTTTATTTAGTTGATCTTGAAATAATACATCTTTGGAATATCTAATACCTTTAAACGTGCAATTGATGTATAATACTAGGCTCCAACGATTTTCTTGAAATTTAGTATGCAGGGGGTTTCGGGGGCGATACATCGATAACTAGGTTTATTTAAAAAAAAATCTTTTATCCGTGTTTTCAGGCAATGAAAAACTGCTACAACAAACTGTTTTAACGACACAGCAAGACTAATGCTACTTGACAATAGATGGTGTTGTTAAGCAACAATAAGCCAAAAACACGTCAGGTTTCTCAAAAAGAAAACAAAGCATAGCTCGGTCATCCAAGTACTCTATCATTATATGAGCATGTGCTGTAAATAAACTACCTATTGGTGAATACTTCGTAAGTAGTAGTAGTTTAGTCCCGTAAGTTACATAATAATATATAAATATATAAAATGTAGCAATTTAGTTATGAACGACCTGGCCAATCTGTTTTTTAGAAGTTTGTAAGTTCCGTGTACTAATAATTGTGAAATGTTTGTATCGTAAATAATTATATTAAATACTTTTTTTTAATTAGTTGTGTTTTATATAAGATGTGCATCATAGACATAATCAAAGGACCGCTAACGTCGTGGCCCTCAGGAATGTTTACCTGAGTACACGCTGCTTACAAAGACTGTTTACGGTAATGATGATGTAATGTACGTGCATGTAGGAAACGTGTACCCTGCTTAGTCGATAAATAACTTAATAAATAGCTTTACTAACTTAATAATAAACATTTGCTCAGATCTGCTGTATAATTTTTATATTTACCGTTTTTAGTCCATGCAAGAATGAGCTTGTCATTTGAGACATCAGTCGTGCGAGCATGGATCTCGGGATAAAGTTGCTGAATCGATAAACTGACTTATCAGCTATCTTATCTTGTCTCTAGTATGGACACCCACTGACGAACATATGCAATGCATCCTCTATAGATTTCCAAAAACACTGCAGAGATGCAGATGCAGGCCACACTTCCAACCGGCCCGGTTGGAAGTGGCCTGCATCTAGCGTTGTCCTGCGATTTTTATCAGGTCGTCGCCCACCTTATCGGTGTACACTGCGCTTGCTGATCCATCGTCTCCACTTCAGAATCTTCCGCCCTTCATCCTCCTCTGACCTCTTATGGCATTAGCTAGGATTGGTGCTGATCTAGAGTTTTAATGTTATTTTGACGGTTTACGCGGTAGGTATAGTCGAATATCTCGACCAGTCTCGTGACCGTCCGGGCCACTTCTTTATGGATTACATGCGCACCCGGCTGCGTTCGCGCTAGTATTGATCTACCTAGATTAGAATGTTAGCTTTTACTGCAATTAGGTTGAATTGATCTCGTTAAGCTACAATGGTTAAATGGAAAACAACCTTCAACAAGGACGATGTCTCCTTTTTGGTGGACGGTGGAGATTTCGAAGACGAGTCATTCCTTAGTTAATCACACGGCAGACCCAAATCTTCATCAATATATAAAACAATACGATTATGTTTGTGTTTTATAAATAATAAGTTTCTTCACGGGGAGATGTACTTGTCTTATTATAGAGAAGTTACTCATTTAACGAATTTAATTTTGGCAGCTTTAGCAGCTGGACACGGGCTCTGTGGACCTAAAATTAACATAGGCGAGTCAACTCACGATAAATCAATATATTTTATTTCGTCATAGATTGGTAGGCTAGTGTTAGTAAATTCGTCCGTGTGTCGCAACAAACCAGTTCTGTTAACAGGGTGTTTAATTTTGAATTCCTTCTCTTAGAACGCGTCGCCCGTTAATTTTAATTGCTCGTACTCTACCGTTAATAAATTACCTTACTCTGCCTATACAGGTTGACACTCTCTACTATCTATGTGTTCAGGGTGCTTGAGAACGTGCCTGCACGTTTAAGCTTTATGTGTTTTTAAAGTTTTTGCTTCAAAGTAGAGACTAATTTTCTTTTGAAACTCTACAAATATAGAGCGATGCGATGTTGGCGCTTTACGGCTACAAATTGGGAAATTGCATGTTTGAATTTAATTGACTTACATTAAAATAGATTTATTTGAGATTGACAACTTTTTTTATTGAATTTATGTTTTATTTTGTATTTGTTGACTCTACTTGTTACACTTTATACAGAGTCAGTCGTCTCTACTTCTCCTCTTTTTCATGGTATGTGTATATTTTTTTCTACCTTTTTTCTACTACATATACATATACTCTTAGACATACAGATACATATGCTCTTATTTCAAATTTCAGTTTATTTATTTCTCTACCTATATTCATTCTTCTTCTCCTCCTCCTTCCTCATCCATCCTTCTAATATTCTCTACCTTCTATACTTTTATCTCTACCTGTTCTGGCCTTTAGTTGTGCAAAAAGAGTTTGGTTTAACTTTTTTGAACACTGAACACTATTGCGTAAAAACGTCTGTTCGTTTGTTTATCTGTTAGTAACGCGTATATTTATACTTTAATAAACAAACTCTCTAAACTTTTTATTAAATACAAAGTATATAAAATGCGATAAATCAATCACTCCATTTACAATTGTTCCAGTACAGCTACGCTCGCAGGCGCTTGCTTGCACACTCGGTTATTTCACTTACTCACACATACGCACACTATGCACACACACAATCCCTCACACATACACATATAAACATAGGTAAAAACACCGTCGCACGCACATATATATATATATATATGTGCATATATATGCATGTATGTGTATGTATGTGTATGTATGCGTGTGTATTAGTGAGTCATTATGAGTGTGTATATATATATATATATATATATAATGACTCACTAATACACACACACGCTCTCATAAACTTGCTAAACTATTCCCACATACAAAGTATTTCGTCACTAACCCTGAAGTGGAAATGAAATTGTTTACGTGTGTCGGGGGATTGTGGACCGTACTTTGGTGTCATATTTCTTTACTACGTTATTTATATTATACACACAATCCCACACACATACACATATAAACATAGGTAAAAACACCGTCGCACGCACATATATATATATATATATGTGCATATATATGCATGTATGTGTATGTATGTGTATGTATGCGTGTGTATTAGTGAGTCATTATGAGTGTGTATATATATATATATATACTCATAATGACTCACTAATACACACACACGCTCTCATAAACTTGCTAAACTATTCCCACATACAAAGTATTTCGTCACTAACCCTGAAGTGGAAATGAAATTGTTTACGTGTGTCGGGGGATTGTGGACCGTACTTTGGTGTCATATTTCTTTACTACGTTATTTATCTGCATTTCTCATCATAGTTTAGCTCGTACGTACATTTTTTATGATAAAAAATAACGTGACGCGAGATGTCTCATCTCTCAGCATCGCTCTGGAATTCATAAATAATATAACTAATAAATAAATAGTCTGAATCTAAGTCCTTCTATCTTCCATTAAACACTTCAATCTCGTCATCAATGACAAACAAGTGAGAGTGGACAAAAATGGTCTATCAATTACTAAAAAGTACCCGGATGACCACAGAACTTTGCTCAGTTTTTTTTTTGGAGTAAGATGACGTGTTTTTGTCTTAGTGTTGCTTAACAACGTCATCTATTGTCAAGTAGCTTTAGTTTTGCTGTGTTGGTAAAACAGTTTATTGTAGCAGTTTTTCATTGCCTGAAAACACGGATAAAACGTTTTCGTTACGTTTAAAGTAGATCAATGTATCGCCCCCAAAATTATGCATACCAATGCCCCCTGCATACTAAATTTCATAAAAATTGTTGAAGCCTTTTCCGAGATTCAGATTATATATATACATACAAGAATTGCTTGCTTATAGTATTAGATTAGTATTATTGATTGAAAGATCGATTGACTAATCATCGCTGTGAAAGTACTGAATAAGAGATACTTTTGCTCAGGACCCTTACTTCCTGGGGCCTTACTATGAGCTCTTTAAGCAGGACTTCTAGACAACTGCCCGGTTTATTCGTACCATGACAACTTTAAAGCAGGCCTGCTCAGGCATACTATTCAAGACCCGCAGAAAAACCGTTCACCTGTTTTTTGTATGGACCTCTCGTTACCATGTCGCTCTAAATCCACTCAGTTTATCAGCTTATAAACGTCTAGGCGTCTGCAATGTTGGTTATAGTAAATTGTTAGAGTACCAGAGTCAATATTATCCGTTCACCTTTGAGAAAACAATATTCAAACAGTTCACCTAAATGAGCGTCATGGTATGATTTCATTCAAAACTGTTTGTCAGGTTTAATAACTGCACGGAACTTGCATGGTTTTACGTAGCTGATGGTAAGACTCCCGGTCCAATTGAGGTTTGTGTAATGGTGTGAAAGTATGATAAAAAAAATATTAATACTAAAAGTACTACTCACTCTAGCATGCTGTTAAACACTAAATCACTATCGCAGAGAAGAAAAAACAACGAGCCATATATCCAAGAGCACGCACGAATGAACAGACATACGTAACTTATGTTATGTAGCTACAACACAATGCGATGCTGCATGAATAAAGCCTGTCACATACACAGCTATAATATATAACAGCTAGCTGCTCTTCCCGGGGTTTCACCCGCGCGGTGATGGATGACGATGATGAATCTTATATAGCCTATGTTACTCAGGGTTAATATAGCTTCCCAACGGTGAAAGAATTTTTGAAATCAGTCCAGTACTTTTTGAGCCAATTCGTTACAAACATACATACAAATCTTTCCTCTTTATATAACATTAAGTATAGAAGTATAGCTAGAATAGATATCAATTAAGATATGACATAGTTTGATATAACTTTCCATATTTAAAGAACTAAAACAGCATTCTGCAAACCTTTGAAACCGTAGCGTCGTTTGTTTTGACGCTCTTTTTCGGGTTATCTCTAATGCAAAGTTTCATCAAAATCAGTGAAATAGTCTACAACCATACTTTCTTATTCGTTATAGTGTCTAGAACTCTAGAATATCGTGCTACAATTTATATTAGCTTGTGTCGGGGACGAGCATAGGGCTTTGGCATAGGTAGAGCATAGGTGACGTTTTGTTGAGCATACATATAAATGGTCTTCTTCTTCTTCTCCTTCTTCTTCTTCTTCTTTTTTGTTATTAGCTTTTGCGACTAATTGCCACATTTCTGCCAGTATCCGTACGTGATAGGTTATAAAACGTGTGTAGATTTTTTAGAATATGGTCGGTGGTTAGAAGAGAGAATAGAGTTGATTTACAAAGTCCCCCGCGATGACTAACTATCCAAAACAAAAGGGATGGTAAAATAATACAAATGGTCTTTGGGAAAATATGAGCTTCAACTTCTTTTTGTGAATGGGCTTGCCACAAATCTGCCAGTCGTGGGTAGAGCAGACAACAAAAAGAGATTGATCGGGGGAAACTATGAAATACTAATAAATACTTTTGCGTCAAATAATAAAAATATATAAGGTATTTGTTAGTTAGTGCACAATATTGAATGAGTTGGTTTGGAATCGATAACTGTTCATTATAGTAAAGAAAAAAAGGAATGTTCTTTTTTATTATTACGAACCCATATTCATTGCTCTGAATGCATGGATCTGGCTAAAACTATAACAATGACAAGTACAATTTGATAAATTTAATAACGACTTCCATTGGAGTGTAAATCAAAAACTACTGGACCGAATTTGATGAAATTTAAATGGGAAGCACCAGCTTTCAAACAAAAAGAATTTTGAGAATCGGTCCACCCTGTTGAAAGTTATGAGGTAATAAACATAAAAAACATACAGTCGAATTGAGTACCTCCTTCTTTTTGGAAGTCGGTAGAAAAGTTGCCAATCGAATTGACGCACGTAGCTAGTTTCTAACCTCTAGCAAAGAGGACACTTGAATGCAAATTCACTTAGAACTTGGAGACTGTCTCGGACGGTCTTTACGTCTGTCTGTTTATTTTACAGCATCCATTGAGAGGGTACGGAAGGTGGGAAAGGGTAGATAAGAAGGATGTTTCAATTGGAAGATGTTTTCTTTACCTTGGTATTAGACCTCTTGTAGAAATAGTGTTTTCATTACACAGTATTCAGATATATCTCGTATAGAGTCTTTTGTACGAACTAATGCAAATAATTTATTAATAAACAGAAATTAAATGTTAATTAACAAGCTGGTGCCCGCGACTTCGTCTGCGGCACGTCTTGCACTTTTCAATAATACTGTAAAACCCCTGTTTTTAGAAGCCTTTCAAATAACCATTTTTTTACAAGCAAGTTACTCGTTAAAAAGTAGTTTATTAAAAAAATGTTTTTAGTATCTATTAATTCTAGCCCGGCTCTTCTTACTTGTAGAGTAAGGTCTTCTTTCCCCCTTTTTCAACTTCTGCGGTCTGTTCCTTTGCTTGTCCAATATTATTTGCGTTAGACCATACTGTCCTCAGTAGTACTGAGAGTTCTTTCTGATTTGAAAAAAAGTTTTATTAATTTATAATGCGGACTAAAGGAAAAGCAACGAATAGATAAAATAAATACGTGGTTTTAGTACCGCGAACTGATCCGATCACGCGTCGGAGTTAATTAGTGTGGAAATTGGCGGTCTTTTAATGTGAGGTATTGTGGTTTATAACGGTATTTATCAGCTTAAACTGGCCCACTGATGAAACCAAAGTAAATAATTAAATTAATGTTGAATAGGTATATAAATGCGAAAGGTTTAGAGTGTTTATGTTTACTTATTTACGCTTAACCCTTCTTATACCGTGGTAATTAAAACAAAAGATTTATGAATGAAGAGCACGTAAATTTACGTCGATGGTACTCAAAGGATTAAACGGATTTGTGTAAAATTTCAATAGGAAATAACATATATATCCTTGATTAATACGTAGGTTAACTGATTATTTTATTATAAATTTAATAAATTATTAACAGGTCCTCATTAGAAGGATTGTCATTTTCTGCGGTGCGCATCTAATCAAAACATGTATGGTAGGTTGGTTAGCATTTCTTTTAGAGACTGGCTTGGTTGGTATTATTGCAGGTGTATTAAACCCCGAAGCAGTTGTCTGCAAGCACTGCTTGTGTCAGCATTTGAAGCACACTTTTTTGTGGTAGTGCCACGCAGCAACCCCACAGCCGAATGGGCCGGCACGACCGGAGAAGTACCACACTCCACATATCGCCGACGTGAAGTAACATACTCGTAGCTTGCTATTGTGATTCATCGGTTTGTGGGAGGTTCCGGAGGCCCGATTCCCCCCTTCCCGTTCTACCTCTCCTTCCCCGTCCCGCTCCACCCTCACCCCTTCAATCTCTTCCTTCCTATCATCCTTCCTCTAAGGTCGGCAACGCATCCGAGAGACCTCTGGTATTGCGGATGTCCGTGGGCGACGGTATCACTTACCATCAAGGACCTTATTCGCTATGACCATCCAAACACGTAACGCGGTGTAGTACGATATCTTCGGGGAATGATCGTGACGTCGATACAATTTTACCATCATTCCATGAAGATATCGTAACGCACCGCGATCCTTGTTTGATGGTCATAGCGAATAAGGCCCCAGGTGAGCCGTTTGCTCGTTTGCCAACCTATCCCATAAAAAAAAAAACTTTTGAAAAAGACATCAGATGAATGAGACAAAAACCAATGTCTTAGTGTTACGATCGCAGTTTCGTGCCACGCAGAAGTTTTAAAATGCTGAGGGTTTCTGAGGAGATAATACTATGGGCAGGCGTTGCGCTTGCGATCAACCGCTAACTTAACCGTCTCGTCACTAAGAAGATATCTATACCTAAGTTAAATTAAAAAATGCGTGGGACTCGTATATTATTAAAATGTTCTTTTTCTACAAGTCAAAATAATTTATTCAATACTGGCATCAAAGACTCACTTACGAACGTCCATTATTAGAAAATGTACCTTAAGGCGCGTCCCATAGCAAATGCTGACCAGAACCTGGAGGTCTACGACCAAAAACGGACTGCGAAGTTTTGTTTGACGGATTTCGGATTTTCTACTGTGAAAGTTAAACAGCACAAAATATAGCCAAGGGTGATGAAATGAAGCGATATGTATTTTGCATCGTGATTAATTATATTTGTATGTAAACACATTACATACCTAAATACTAATGTAATTACTTAAATATATCATATACTTAAAGTGTTCAAAAAACCTCTCATGTACATTTCAACACTCTTGACTGCATTTGTGATTATTCACTTTCACAATAGAATAATCGAAATTCGTCAAAAGAAGCTATCTTCGCGTTATTTCAAAGACATTAAACAATATGAAAAATATCATGACATTTTCCAACATTTTCTCTACATATTTTGCGTTTAAAATATTATTAACAGTATTTACTATAATACGAGTACATAAGAAACCAATCCCTAAAAAAACGACAATTTGAAAAAAAAACCACTGATTCCTTGCATCTCCCTACGAAATACAATTCGTTTTGACATTTGGTGTACATTAATTGATTTACCGTAAAAAAATTGACTTTTATGAAATTTTTACTATAGAGCTATTTTTATATGTTGAGTTCGGCAGAGGGCCGTGCGCAGAGGTCACGCGGCTGTCGGCAGTCGCCTATCGCCAAGACCAGATTCTAAAGGTCGTTTTCTCTGCGATGCGCCTTAACAGACTACTCTGCCGTGTTCCGACAGTAACTAACAAATAGAACGGACAGAAAACTCGGGACATTTCTTTTCAATTGTGTTATTTCAATGTATTATTTTTATAACGTACTTAAATAGTTATATGGGTGGCAGAGGTACATCAAACGTCTTTGTCTTCTATTTCTAGTTGCTATCTCAAATCTCGTTTTACTCATTCCCTAGCATGGTGTTCCAGTTACGCACCATAAAGCATGCTGATGGAAAACATATCAAAAATCAAAGCGTAAAATTAGTAGAAAAAACCCCTACTGTAACCGATCCAAAGTGTTCCATTTAAAATTTTATATTTAACCTTTACACTATTTGATTCCCGGACGCTACCCGTCCGACCGTGCGACATGTGTCAAAGTGACGTTTGACAGTTTTGTGTCAGATTTGACAGATTGCGAAGGAAACGGTGGGTTTTTTATTGTATAGTATATTGTTTTTGAGTTCTGGAATGTTTTGTTTTCTGTGTCATTAGTATACGTAGAAATAGATATACTTATTCTGTGGATTTATTTGTATCGACACGTCATGATGTACGACGGTGTTTTGATAGTATAAAGTGTTATTATATTAAGAGAACCAGCACATGAGATCAATAAGCCATGAATAGAATTTTTTTTTTATAAAAGTATAGAATACGTACCCGCCGCCCCGCGCAATTTGCGTCCCCGCACCTCATCCCGCAGTCACGAGTTTGAGTAAAATTTTTTTTTTACATGTTTCTTTGTGGTAAAGTATACGTGAAACTAAACCATCTATGAGTATACAAACTAGTAGTTCTGCGAACAGTAGACCTTGCGAGCACAGTCTTGACAAATTTGCAATATGCGGTAGAACTAATTATAAAAATCGCGTCACGACGATTCTCAACATTCGCCGCTCGATGCAGTCGCCATCTATGAATTTGATCTGTGGGATCTTGGAGTAAAATTTGGAGGAAAATACTCTCCTATCACGTTACTCGTTTTCTACATAATCCGCCATTTTATTTTACATTCCTCGTCTCGCTCTCTCCGTATCGCGTCCTCTCGCCCACACCTTTCACGTTCCATTCTACACATCAACCATACGTTCCTTTCTTTCATTCCACAGTACTAATAAGAAAAAAAATAGCATGATAGTTCAAAAGTACCTATTATCACAATATTGTGTACATGATGCCGACTTCGACGAGTTTCACACTTTTTGGTGTTGAAGTCGGTTCCATTAGTTGGTAAAAAAAAATTTGTACCTAGTACATGCATACCAAGTTTCGTCAACATTTGTTAACAAAATGCGACCTGTACAGGAAGTCGAACATACAACTTACCAAACATACGGACAGATGATATAGAAAGTCAATTTGGCCACTTAGACAGCTGAGTCATAGCGGCGTGAACGATGTTATTGATTTAGCACGACTTTTATTGGGTATTTTTTTTTTTTTGATGCAGTTATTCTTCCTGATATTATTTCTTCGTAAATTGAACACCACTTTTTCAATCGCAGCCTCGTAAATCTGTCATCTTTAGCACACTAGCGCCCGGGATTGTGTCAGGGTGGAGAAACTTCAGCTGTCAGTTGCGTTCCTTGCCACTCTAAAATAATCGAAGCGCTGTCATGTTTGCAATAGATTCATATTGCCAAAGTAGCAAAACGAAATGGACTCCCCTCTCAAAATGTAATGAAAACTGATGTGTTCTATCACTCAGTTACCTTTATGAGACTCTCAGGTATAAAATAAGGGATGAGGATAAATCCTTATTCATATAAGTAAAAGAAAACATTTGTCCAACCTAAAAGGCTAAACGTCACTTTTAACACTAAATGTACGAATGGTATGCATCTTGGTAGAAATGCGTTCCAAATGTGATCTAATATTTGTAACAATGTTATATAGATCTTAAAGATGTATAGTTTTTTTTTCTTTATTTAAGGACAATTTTAACCGATTGTATGTTGGTTTTTTGTGTATGTTCGCCGATTTCTCCCCCACTTGTGGACCATTTCTCAAAGTTTTTGTTTGGTAGAGTAGACTTCCGAGGTGGTCCCATTTAAATTTGATCAAATTCGGTCAAGCGATTTTGAGTTACACTCCAATAACTGAAAAGTGCTACCCCTATCTCGATGATATTGTAATTGACGGTGAATGGCAATCGATGCCGTAAGTAGCAAGGATAACTAAAAGTAGTAAAAATATTTTTTTTCTTACCTTAAATTTCAACACTGCCCACAATATTGTGATAATAGGTACTTTCGAACTATCATGATACCGACTTCACCAAGTTATTTCACACTTTCACTTATATTATTATTACTATTTCGCTTATCGATAATGCCGCTCCGTTTGGCAACAACACATCCAAGTCGGCATCTACTGTACTTATGGCAATTTGACCATCTGTTTTCACTATATTTAGTCAATTTTTAAGGCAAGCCTAACCATAGCTAATACCATTTTGAATTTTTAGGACATATTATTACACAATCAAATGTATATATGTCAGGATGAATTGATGTTAATTATACTTTCACGCTAAAACTGCTGAGCCGATTTCTTTTGAAATTTCAATATAGGTAGGTGACTATACCAGGGTTCCTAAGTCTCTTAGCTATTGAACCGTGTTATCGCAAGTCAGTTGTATGAAAATTGTCGTTTTTGACACCCTTCGTAGTCGGCAGGGCTATTATGTATCTCAGTTGTTAACAATTTTTTAATGAATTCTTGAAAAATGGCGGCCCTATGTCAGTTTTGACAACTCCAGTAAGCAAAAATGTTAGTAAATTGATGACTGGAGCTGACAGAAGTGACATAGAGCGGCAATTTTTTTCGATTTCAATCTACATTTGTTAGCAACTGGGATACGTAATAGCCCTACTGCTCGAAGCAAAATATGCTTCGACGCGAGCCAGTGGCTTGCTATCGATATGTTTGAACTTAATTGGTATTCTGTAAACTATTTGTGTTGCGATTGCGTTGCTGCATTGGCGTTCATCGGTAGTCTCATCTTTAAAATTAGTTTCCGTGATATTTTATTGGTTTTCAGAGAGAAAAATGATTAAAAATTTATCAATTTATTGTGTATAGCTAGAACACCACTGTATTGGTGTTTTAATTGATAGAAGTTTTAAATCTTACATGAGTGGCAATACTCGCAAGCCCGCTAAGCGCAGCGACACGACAGCGATGCAATTGCTATACAACTGCGAATAAGAGCTAAATCTGACATACTACCGAATTTGACAGGTAGTTCAATCGCAGAAGCGTCGCAGTAGTGTAGCGATTGCTCAATAGCTAAGAGACTTTGGCCCCTGAACTATTATAGACAAATTTTTATTCCTATACATATATGCTTAAATAGCATTATGAGTAAGTAAATTTAGGCTTTAGAATAGTATGCTTAACAATTATTATGCATAAAGTAGTTATGCTTTAAAAATTGTGGCTATAAAAGTTATGCCATATGAATATTGCGTAATTATTATAAGGATAAGTGAACGTATGCCACGTTAAATTATGACAAAAAATGTATGCAAAAAATAGGGTACCAATTTTACGTGATAACGTCATAAGACACGCCGAACGCTTAGGCCGATCGTGCCTCCCTATCGCTTGTTCCATGCACGCTCGGCTCAGGCGAAACGTGACAATGAGTCATACTTTTTCATGCGTGCAGCCGGCGTTCATCGACTTATAAGACGGCATCACGTCAAAAATCCCTCATTACAATATTCTCGTAGATTGTGGGTGGCGTAATTATTTCTCAGCAGAGCCCACGTGTACTGACGAAATTTCGAAAAATGTTTCCTCTAAAATTGTCTTTCTTAGACATCGTTTATTTTTATTCACCCTTATACTTGTTACACCCACACGGGTTATCTGACTTAGCACTAGGGGCGATTCTTCGTAATGTCACAGTTTACCGAACGAAATATTTAGAAACGTCACCTTCTCTTTATTTTTTTTTAATCTTTGAAGGGTTTTTTAACATAATAAGCACTGACGCCTGTTTAGCGAAAGTCTCCCTGCTCGATGACTTATGCGTGTGCACACTGATAGGCTAATTGCATTATTCATCTTTCAGAATATTTACACCACGTTGTGATGCAACCCTTGAGTCACGAGATATTAAGGTTTGAAAGGCGACATAAAAAGAGTTTCACTCTCGTTTCTATAAGTCATTTTAAACACATTTTCACGTCAAAAGTAGCGAAACTACACATGAAAATAAAGTAAATTTCAACTGTCTGTAAATACACAAACTACTCCCAAACTACACAATAGATTTTGATGCTGTTTGACCTAATTTAGTTTTTATATAAGTAATAAAACAATTAAATAAGCAAAAAAGAGGAGGTTCTCAAGTCAACGGGTACTTTTTTCCAACCGACTTCCAAAAAAAAGGAAGGTTCTCAAGTATTTAATTGTTTATTTTTTCTGATCACATTTGAATTTTTTACAAATTTTAAAAAATCTTTTTACAAAGTAATCCAATATTGATAATTATTTTCTGTTTGGTAGACTATATTTCCGAGGTGCTTCACGGAGGAGGTGTTTTCATCTAAATATCATGAAATTCGATCAAGCGGTGTTTGAGTTACACTCCGATAACTGAAAAGTGTTTTGCTTCTCTTGATGATATCGTAATTGACGGTGAATGACAATCGATCCCTAAAAACGATGAAAAAATATGTTTTTGTTTTCTATTTGTTTACATTTTTTATACATAAATTAATTAGTTCCCTATTAGAAGCAGAACAAGAAAACAAACACAGTGTAGGCGTATGAACAGCGTACATTTAAAAGTGAAACCATATTGTTTTATAAGGAAGTTGCGTGTCTAGTGTCGGCTGCTCTAGGGAAAGTATTCGCGTGTGTTTTTTTTAATTACTCAAGCAATTAGCTATCCAATGATGGAGATCACCGTCCACTACGAACTAGAACTAGTAGAACTCTTACCTCCAGTCTGGAACGTTTATCACAGTTTGATCAGCTAACAGACGGAATACTGACCGCTGATTGGTCACATATCACGTCATAAAACACCATTGACCAATGAGCGTTTAGTATTTAGTTGTTCAACTAATCAAGAATTTGATGAACGTTCTAGAAAGGGGGGATGTTTGAACGAGTTCGTCCGTTGAAGTACTGCCGCCATACTTACTTCTACCGCGAAGCAGTTATTTTTGTATTACTGTACTGCGCTCAGCACCTTGAGAAATTCATGACCAGTTTTTGAGTCTCATTCATCATTAATTGCACTTGCATATTCACACCTCCAGTTGGCTCCAGTAATGCTTGCACTGTTGTGGTACCAGCTTAGGTTGTCTCATGCAAATGAGTCTACCATTTAAGTAGTTCTCGAGAAACTAAAACTCGGAAAGTATTATGTTTGTCACTTTTTTATTTTTTATTTCTATAAGACAACGTCGTACCCTCGGTGTTCAGGTCCCAAACTAGGCATGAACACCGAGGTAACTTAGGTAACCTAGTACGAAGTAACCAGTAACGAGGTAACCTGTACTATGGTATCCTGATGACTGAAATACTGTTGGAGACAGTTATTTCCACATTTTCTCGGTGTGAAGCAAAAAAGATCGCGTTAATCACACGGTATGTGAATTCCACAGGTTAATGATGTATGTGGTAAACTCTGGCAATTTTCAAAAACATGGTTAAGTATCACTATCTATCAAGTATGTAACACTGTTATTATTTTCATCCTTGTAATTGTTTTGTATGTATTAGTATATATATAGTTATTAGTATTTATTTATTGGAGTTTTAATAAGATAACATAGAGTTCAAGGAACATATTTTGCACCGCCGTCTTCTATTTCTTATGATAATGTCCATACAAAGGTTGACTGGAAGAAATCGCTATAAGCGATAAGACCGCCCATTGTACTTTCCTAGTTTAAGATTATACTTTGTAACTAATATTTTTGTATATTGGTTAAAGTGCAATAAAGAATTTTTGTATTTGTATTGTATTGTGGATGAGCTTTCTGGCGTAGCTGAAAGTCGTGGGTAGTGCGGTGATCGAACTGCGACGTAATTCTTCAGAACACTCCATTGTATACTTACCCGATAGAAGATAGAGAGGCAGCCAATATTCCTTCTCATACTGCACTCAGTATATTTTGGTATATACTTGGAATGTTTGGGGTAGTCGACAATTCTGATACCTCTACGTTGTAATGCATCAAGGAGCTCATGTTAATATAATAATACCAACCTAATAAATTTTTTAAATCTTTATTTATTTATAGAGGGTTTTATCACATATGATATGTCACCCTCATAGGGGCTTTCTTAGCTTATTCTCTACGCGCAATGCCTAATTTCACAATTTTATACAGGCGTTTGGCTTCCCTTGACAAGGGTGTAGCCAAAATGCTATTCAATAAACCAACATTACATAAATGATATCCACTTTCTAATAAGAAATTTTTTCTTTCAGTCTCGTTTCGGACACACTCCACCAAAATGTGAGTTACGTCCTCAACAAAAGTACACTCTGTACAATTTGGTGATTCTATCTTTTTCATTAAAAACGCGAAGCTGTTCAGGGGGATGTGTCCAGAACGAAGTCTGAAAACCATGAAAACATCCTTTCTTGACATATCTGCTGCACCAACAAACCAGGGGATGCGGGAAAGGCTGGGCTGTATGGTCTTGTACCAAATCCCCTTGCTTCGAGACCTCTCATTAAAATATTCGTTCCACATCTCTAAGCATTTATGTCGAACGTTGTACAGTGCAACCTTAATATAACGTACCTCAATATAACGACTTCCTCGATTTAACAAATTCTTCGTAATCCCCTTGAATTGTCCATAAGAGTCAATATAAAATATACCTTTACATTGCGAACATTCTTTGCGTACAACCTCTTTATAACGAATTTTCAACTATCAAGAAAAAGTATTCATACCTCTAATTAACGAATTTTGCCAACCCAAAACCTTTATATAAAGTTTCCACCAATAATATAACTCTTAATCTTATAATGTGATTCATGTCTCGACATGTTTCGACACGCTTTTGTTTGTACAGTAATCATTGTTGTTTTGATGGAAAGTAATGTAAACACCTCTGCTCGTCACTATTGTTAAAGATTTAAGTTAAAATGGCTCAGGTGAATAAAACTATTCTTTTACCTCTTTATAACGAATTTTAGACCAATCTAACCTCAACATAACAAACCTCAGTTCAACGAATTACTTGATATTACGAATATTTTCTTGTTCCCCTCCGATTTGTTATATCGAGGTTGCACTGTATATTAAATCGCTATAATAAGGTAAACATTGCAAAGGTATTCCCCAGTACTGGCTACCTTTGCCAATCGATCGACTTCTTCAACCAACCTATAAAACACCTGAGACATTATCGTCACTTTGTTTTTCTTAATTAAAAGGTGTAATTATTTTTCTTCCGTAATCGAGTAAGCGAAACGGTTATGCCGATAGCGACAAGATAATCGAGTCGTCGATTCCATTATGGCTGTATGGGTTGCAAATCGAATCAACTGCCCATATTCGATATATCGGCTTGTAATCGAATGTACATACGTTTAATTTAATTGGTTCGTTTCAGAAAATGGTTTATGTCAAAATTTACAGAAGTGGCTAAAACTTTATTAGGAAAAAAGCTTTTTACATATACATACGAGAGTCTCGGCCATTTATTTTTAAATACGTATAAGGTCTCGTGTAGATTCTAGGCCTATTAGTGTAAATCTTGGTCTAATGTAAGTTACACATACATAATATTAGATTTTATGATGATTAGATTACGTATCATATATATGATTTAAGGTGCAAAAGCTAACTTTTAGGCATTTAAGCGTGTGAAGCACTGGCCGTGACAGGAACAAGTGTGCGTCTGTAAACACGATCACATTGTCGCAGTTTTAACCCGTCCGCATCAGCGCAAAAAATAACAATAGATTTATGAATGAAACTTAACTCGAATGAGTCTTGCTGATTCGGACAGATTAATTTGTTTAACAATAAAAGAAGTCACAATGATAATAATCAGTATAATCAATTTATTAGTAATTACAATTTACAAGTCAAAAAATACAGTTTAATTAGATCAAAATATTAATCCAATTTTAGAATAATAATCAAAATTAAATAATATAGTATAAAATAGTAATAAAATAATTAATCAAAATCATAAAAAATATGATACATATAAATAATCAATTCGTTGAAAATGTATATCATCACAAATTTTAAAGGTTTTGCCGATGTATTCATTGACATCATAGAACGCCTTCTCGATGAGCCATCATAAAAAATATGGATGGTTCTTTAATTTAATAAATCACCTTTTTTCTGAATACAAAAAATATGGTACCTAGTTGTCGCTCAATATATTGATAAATATGAAATACGAAACGAATATACGAAAGTTTTTTTCTGTCGTTTTAGTTGCGGTTTTTTCCAAGGTGCCAGACAGATATCATAGTGCAATATTATTATATAAGCCTTTTTTTAAACAATGTACTGTATTTTTTTCCAGTCTGTCAATAATTAGTATGTCTAAACTCTGCTACGAAAAACATAGCATTCTACTGATTTTTTACTTTGGGCAGCCCCTTAAGTGCTTGGCACGATATTTTCGTGCGTACATACTTAGTAGAGGCCATTACTATCCTAGGTCTATTGTACCCGCAATCGCATCAAGTAGTCATATGCTAGATAATCTATTAATTATATGTATTCTCACAAAAACATTATATATCCTTTGACAGCATCTATGTATTATCCCGTTAAATCGTTTAAAATGATTATTAACCATCCCCATATCCAATATTGACACATCTGAACGGATTCCGCGAAGCTTATTAAAGGAGGGTAGATCTCAATCGACGTTCGGTAAACACTTCGTTCGCAGACGATCGTCGGTGAACTAATCTCTTCGGCAGATATGAGCTCTATCATGAGATTAGCGCGGGCTTATTGAAATATTAACCCTCTTAACATTATGTGAGGACAACAGAATCTATAAATAGTATAGTCAATGTGTGACAGACACGCGTCTGTCATACATACTTATGTAAATATATACTTATATGACGCGCGGGTTGCGTTGCGACGACAATAAACAGAACTGAAGCGGTATAGTTTCACTTATCTCCATACATGACGGTCACAGAATTAAAAAAAATTAGGAAGTGAGTGTGCGAGTGAGTTTTGTGTATTCGACGTACATAGATTGTGTTATGAAATGATTGAGTGAGATATACTCGTAATAATGATTAATTATAACAGGATGTTTGGTGGATGGTTTGTATGTCTTATGGTGATGTCCAGTATTGTTCTATTTAGTTTCTTTTACTTTTATTTAGTGTACAGTTCTATTTGCAACACTATTTAAATCATTTTCTACCGACTTCCAAAAAAAGAAGGAGGTACTCAATTCGACTGTTTTTTTTTATTTTTTTTGTTAGCTCATAACTTACGACAGGGTGAACCGATTCTCAAAATTATTTTTTTGTTTGAAAGCTGGTGCTTCCCGTGTGGTACCATTTAAATTTCATCAAATTTGGTCCTATAGTTTTTAAGTAACACCCCAATATACTAATATAAAGATACCGGCTTCACTCACTTGGTATTATGTCGGTTTAAGTCCGACGACGTTTCGAACGTGTAAGATGTTCTTCTTCAGGGAGTGTTCATGCGTGGAGGTCGCGTCGCGCACTGATATCTTTATATTAGTATAACTGATTTTTACCAAAGTAATCATGAGAAATAGAATGGAAGTCTGTATTAAACTCTTCAAATGGCACTTGTTATGATATGGACTTAACTGAACATTAGATAAATAATCAAGTCATTATAACTCCGTCAGTTGAAGGGCACTGTAGTAGGCGTAAGTGGTAAGTAGTAAGTACTATACTTACTATACTATATCTAGTACAAGTAAGTAAGTAGTAAGTGGTAGTACTAGGCGTAACGGATTAAGCAGCTCAAGCCTCAACAAAAACTGTGCAGAGCAAAACTTAAAAGATTTGGGTGGCACCTGCAACTGTTATGGGCACGCATGGCTTATCAGGAGAACGCTTTGCCCGTCACTTAATTCTATGTAAAAAATAAAGGTACAAGTTGGTAGCCGTAGCAGCAGCAGACGACGTGTCGTCGCTTCATGTCGCCGCGACACGTCACTTCATATCGCTGCAGCCGTGATTTCAAACCCGACTGCAGACGGCAACTGCAGATGGCATCAACCATTTATTAGAAAATTTTATACGAAAGGTTTTGTTTAAAAGCTATTCAGTTGTTTTACTTCGTAGATTGCTGATTGGTACTCGCGAGCGGCACTACTGATCTGTGGTCGGGCAAAAGTGTCGTCTGCCGCTCGACGATGTGACGCCTAGCTTCGTGTCGCTAACTACGAATTGTATTTCATCGAAATACATAGAAACCAATAGTGTCGCTGCGACACGTCGTTTGCCGCGGCTTCATGTAGCCGCACCTTAAGCCATCTGTTATCACCCACACCTTTCAATGATAGCGCGAGTACAGTACATTGTTATACGTTTAAGGATCCGCGAGGTGCGCTCATAAACTGTTGCTAGTAGCGGATTTATTGTGCGGGTTCCGCCTTTTTATACTATTTCATTCTTTTATTTTGTTTTCGATCAGCGATAGTACGACGAGTGCAGTGTTTTTAAGTATTGGTATGAGTAGGCAGTGATAAGGTAGTAGTAGTAATAGGTTCTGACCATTACAGATAGTAAAAACTCCTCTACTGACTGACCGGTTGGCGCCCGGGTTTGATCCCCCGGACAGATGAAACAATCGTGTGCGCGTGAACTTGTCTGTTTGAGCTGTGTTGGGTGTGTATATGTATATAAGTATAGCGGAGGCCGTATCACAAATTTGCGAAAAACGGCTTTACTTATAAACGCTGCTTAAATTTAAAAAAAACGTCACTTAGTACGGTGCAGAAAAGTTTTCCTTTGCGCAGTACTAAATAACGTCATTCAAAGTTAAGCAGCGTTTATAAGTAAGGCCGAAAGTATTTGTACAACGCGTCACGTATATGTCAATAAATGACAGTTTGTACTGTTTTACGTGAACGATACATTACGTTACACTTACGCAGTTATTTGTGCTAAGTCCACAGACATCAGGTTACCATAGTACAGGCTCTGTCTAGTTTGGGACCTGAACTCCGCGTGTGTTGTTCCATACACACATACATACACACTACTTCGCCATAGTCACCATTATTCTATTCAGTCAGAATGATCCAAATTATTTTTATTTGACACTGAATAAGCTAGTGTTTGACTTGATGTTCAGTGATGATGCGGTTGAAGGCGGTATCACACTAGACCTAGAATAACTCGTGGCTCTCAAAAGCAGCTGCCAAAACACACTGTTAGCTCAGCGATAGATTTGTACAATTGGAACGCACAATTTTATTTTTAAAATGTATATAATCCACGTTAGTTTTGATATTAAAATAGTGATAGATGTGATGATTTTTTTTATTTATTCCTTACTGTAACAGCTTATGCTGAAACATTAATAATTGCCCGAGTGAGCGAAGCGTGTCTGCCTTAACTGGCCATATTGACTTTCATATGTCCGTATGTTTGTTAGGTTGTATGTTGATCCTTCTGTACAGGTTGCATTTTTCAACCGATCTTGACGAAACTTGGTATACATGTTCTACTATTCAATATAATGTTTTTGTCGTCAGCGATTTATGAGTGTGGGCATTTTTCCTAAAAACTTTGCTGTGATGCTATTTACCTACCGATTTTGATAGAACTTGGTAAACACCTACCTGACTTTAAAGAAGAATGGTTCGCAGAATTATTAGTGTAAAAATGTATAGGTCGTATTGTTAAGGTACATATGATGTACAAAAGCTACCAACTCAACATGCAAAGCATATCCAAAACATATTCCCTTAAAAAAATCGATATTCCAAATATACAAGCAATAAGCTGTTTGCCCTTCATGTATTCAGATCACGCTCCTCTGTGTGCTCAGCGGGACGCGAATGGGGGTTGAAGCCTCGTTTTTAATAAAGTCGGTTAAACATAGCATCGCAGAGCGGTGATATATTTAACCACACACGTTGCAGTTCCTGGAAAAGTAGGTTGATTTCTGCGAAATCTATTGTATTATTGGCCAAATATGGCGAATCGCGAGTCAATGGGTTAAGCTCGTTTGCTTTCATAGCTAGTGATAACACTGATCGTGAATAGTGATAGTTGTTTAATTTTGATTTTAAGTCTCTTGGTAAGGGTGTACCAGCAGCTACGAGTATGTATATCAGTCATCAGGTTACATAGTACCAGGCTCTGTCTAGTTCGGGACCTGAACACTGCATATGGATGTTGTCCCATATTATTATTACTTTAGGTATGACCATAACTATTTACTCGATCATTCAATGTTGATTATCCTTTTATCTACCGACTTCCAAAAAAGGAGGAGGTACTCAATTCGACAGTTTTTTTTATGTTTGCTACCTCATAACATTCGACTGGGTGAACCGATTCAGAAAATTCTTTTTTGTTTGAAAGCTGGTGCTTCCCGTGTGGTCCCATTTTAATTTTATCAAATTCGGTCCAGTAGTTTTTGAGTTACACTCCAATAACAGAATATAATGGAAGTCGGTATTAAGGTATTCAAATTGTACTTGTTATTTCTGTTTTACCTGAAGTATGTACACATGTACTGTTCACTAACACTGCGGTCCGTTTATCGATATTTTTGCTAACAGTGCTGTCGTCCATTTAAGTTCATCAAATCATCAAATTCAGTTCAGTAGTTTTTGATATACACTACAATAACTGAATAATAATAATAATAAATCTTTATTATTTTAATAATAATGATAAATTTTTATTTTTTCCCACTTATGCCTATGTAAAGGACCGGGTGAAACCCGTGAAATATGTCAAATAAAAGGAATAATAATAATAATAATAATAAATCTTTATTCATTACCTTAGAGCTAAGATGGATAACTAGAATGGAAGTCGGTATAAAATTTTTCAAATTACCCCGTTACGGAGAATACATTGAACTCCCTACGTATGTAACGCATGTGAAATTAGAAATGATTACAAAGACTCTACCATTGGTTTTAGTTTTAAATTATTTTGCAATTACTATTCGTATTTCATATATCTTGCTTGAATATTATCTTCTAAGATTGTCTTACAAAACTTTGGATTGACTGATATTTAACAATGACGAGAAAGTATAATGGCCAGTACAGTTGTCTTAGTTATTTTATTTACCTATTTCTTTTCAATGGATTAGTGTTTTTTTTTCTTTTTACTCCGTACGAATTTATTATTTTAAATTCTTTAAGTAATAACTCTTGTTTGTTTGTGATAATTACAATAATTGTTGATGTTCGTGAGGTCATGATATGTGTTTCGACTGAAAATCAGTGACTAAGGATTAAACCAGGCCTTAGTCTAATGCTGAGTCGGGACCTGTATTCGTGACAACACACTATATTATTTACCTAATATATATATGCGTTGATTTCTTTTTATTATGTTAATAATTCCTTGTGTGTATTTTTTTTGTGTTCAGCTATATGTTTGTGTTAAGTTTATGTAATATTGTGTGTGTCCGAATAAACGTATTTCATTTCATTACAATTTGAAAAATTTATATATATTCTACTATACAGTTATTGGAGTGTAACTCAAAAACTACTGGACTGAATTTGATGAAATTGGACCACACGGGAAACACCAGCTCTCAAACAAAAAAAGAATTTTGTGAACAGGTTCACCCAATCAAAAGTGATGAGGTACAGTACTAAGTATACAGTCTAATTGAGCACCTTCTCCTTTTTGGAAGTTGGTAGAAAATATATAAAATTTGTATCATAGCTTCAAAGATTGAAGAGGACGAGAAAATTTTAAAATAGGTTTTTGTTAAATTTATTGCTGTCGCGCAGTGCCAGAACATCCGAGCTAAGACCGCGATAGAGAAAACTGCAGCTTGGACCAAAAATACCTATTAAAAGTACACAAAATTAACGTTTCGTTCTCCCCTAATTGCTTCTCCAAAACTTGAACAATTTAGCTATTTTTTTCATTAAAAAGAAAGGCTTTAGGTGTTTTCATATGTTATCATTTTTTATATAATCTAGTCGAATTTGTTTTCTGGATATTAGAACAAAGCGGAAAACTTGGCCATTTTTTTTAGATTTTTGTAGGTTCACGTCTCTTTTAATAATTAATTTATGATTAAAAGGAAACCTAGGGGACATGCAACTAGAGGCCCTACATTTCTTGGAACAAAAATTATAGATCTTCTGTTATATTATTGTTGTTTTATCCAGGGATATAACAGGACTACGTTTGCATGGAAAAACGGCCCTTGTGTTTCCTAATAAGTGCGTTACGGCAAATTAAGTTACCGGGCGAAAGGGATTGAACACGTAAGTCTCAAGGTGACCCTCGCAGTGCAGTGCTTACTTTTAGCTTTTAGAATAGAATAGAATAGGCTTTATTTATGGCAAAACACATACAAAAACATTTCGTAGTAACGCATAAATCCAAACAATAATCACAAAACACAATTAACTTAATGATTTTTGCAGCCTTCTGCCACAAATCTGCTCCAACTCAACATAGTGCTGATCGTAAACAACCAGCGTTGGTCTTCCGTTGAGGCCGGTAGGTGACGTCACGCACGGTTACACATAGTACTTACTATAATATATACAAGAAACAATTTGCAAAACACACCTAGTAGAAGAAGTTAAATTATAATGAAAGCTTTAACAGAAATAATAGAATAAAATATACAGTGATATATAATACATGTAATAATTGGTGAGAGGTGAGAGTGTCAAGGTGAGAACTAAATTTATTTCTTTTACAATATAACTAGTAGTTCTGCGATCAGTAGACATCGCGAGCACACTCTTATCAGCGGCAATTATTCGCAATCCGAGCTATCTGCGGACGGTACCTAATGTACCTAATTCGTGTACGAAATTTTATCAAAATCGGTTGGTAAATAGCGCCACAGAAAACTTCCCCCTTTTTAGTAAAAATATCCCCCCCACTCATAAATTCAGACGATAAAAAAATATATTGAATAGTAGAACATGAATACGAAGTTTTGGCAAGATTAGTTGAAAATGCAACCAGGGGGCCTACTCCCACCTTTTACGAAACTATCATAAATCAGGAGCGTTTTATAATAAGCTTAGAATAATCATACTTGCTCTCATACTCCCACCGACACATAATGGTCAACCAAATTTAATGGTAAGGTAGCAATATGACTACTTTAAGAGATGGGAGTACGGATCTTCAAAAATGTGACATTGGCACAATGAAACTTAGTGTCAATTGTCACGTCAAAGTACGTGAGTTGAGTGAATTTTTTGATACTACGTCATCAAAACGTCTATCGTAATCCCTTATTATTTTAAGCTTGCTATATTGACGTGGTGGTACGTAATTTAATGGCAAGGTTGAAATATGACTACTTTGAGAAGTAGAAGTAAGGCCCCAGTACAAGGAGGACCAACATACAACCTAACAAACATACGGACAGATGGAAGTTAATTTGGCTAGATAAAGCAGAGAGACGCTTCGCAATACTCGTACTAAACTCAAAATATAGGTGGTGAAAGTGGACATCAACCTATGTACTGAATGACAGTTCAGTTGACTATTTATGGTGTGACACAAAAACATCCGACTTAAGATCCAACGATACGAGAAACCAAGAGATACATACTTTCGCATTTATCATATTAGTGTAGTATCCTTACAAATGGGACAAGAGATCCTTAAATCCCTCTTCAATACAACACACGGGCCCAGTTAACACGTGTCACACCGTGACGTTCCGCATTCAGGTGATCCCCTGACGAGGGTACCCGTGTCGTGTCACGTCCGTTGTCGTGATAGTTTCCTGTCGAAAGAAGGTATTAATATCATTTCATCCGAAATATGGAAATATTATAAGTGAACAAGGTTGTGAGGAGCAACAAGTATGGGGCTAACCCCAAGACAAAAAAATATATATTACTGGATGCGCCCTGTGGTTACACCTGCACGGTGATGGATGATGATGACGATGAAAGTATCCTATGTGTTAATCCAGCGTCTCATCGTCTCATACCAAATTTCATCAAAACTGGCCCTGCCGTTTGCACAAACAAAAAATTTGTAAGAAAAAGTCATAAGTCTACTAGAACATCGCAAAACTTCTTAATATTAACCAACCAACTACTCCCTTTTCTTGTAAGTTTACAAAACCTGAGAGCCGAAATAATTACGTCATCAAGAGCAATAGCCCGAATGATAATCATAATTAATTCATAAGGCTTTGTTATCTGTCTGTTAAACTGTCTGTACATATCCTTTAAGCCACTGGATATGTCATATCGCCTAGACGACCTTTTTTCTCTTAATATCGAACCTCAATTTCGGATTTAGTAAGAAATCATCAAACATCTTTAGCTATGTTATTTCAGAATTATTTTGTTAAAATATTTCCTGGTCAATTGCCTTAACACTTTAATAAAACAAACGCGTGATAATCGGAAGCCACCAGTGTGACAGTCCATTTTATTACAATATTTTTCACGTGATAACGTCGTAAATCGATGAACACCGGCTGCACCCATGAAAAAGCATGACTTACGTTACGTCTGAGCTTAGACCGATCGTGCCTCTCTATCGCTTGGTTCTAGAGGTATACGGTCGGCCTGAGCGTTCGGCTTGTCATATGACGTTATCACGTTAAATTGTCGCCCGTAAACCTACTTTATAGACAACCATTTTTTACGTATGAGTAGATTGACGTTTTTGGTGCAATCGCGGATCCTCGCATTCTTCGGACACGTTTCGAGGCGGGGCAGCTAGTATATAGAGCGGCTTGTCGTTCAGCTCAAAATAGAAGGCAGTAAACCGCGCGGGAGGTTACCCATGCGATGGACTGATCAGATCAAATCTGCAGTGGGAGGTCCCTTGCATGAGTGCACCAGGATGACTGCAAATAGAGGGGGATGGCATAACATCGTGAGGCGCATTACATCTGCCTCCACCACAACTACATGACGACCACGACCGCTCTGTCAAGAGCGAAACGACTGAGAAGAAGCTGGGCATTATAATCATATAACGTTTATATCTGGAAGGTCAATGAAAACCTTGAAGAAGTGTTACCTAGGTCAGCTCGTTTTGAACACCATACCTGATATCTGAGCTTGTAGCATAGTAAAGTTTATATGTCTTCCGTGAATGCTTAGATAAAAAGTGAAAAGGGTATAATAATGCCACTCATATCAGAACCTTATTTATCTAGACGTAATAAAAATACCCGTAAATAGAAAATATAATCTTCCCACAAAACCAAATACTTGTAAGGTCCAACCCACGTATACAATAAATACAGTGTTGCTTGTTGTTTTCTCCGGCGATATATCATTGGCGCAGTAAATAGGATTTCGATTTGGGGGTGAAATGTTTGGTGACAATTGATTGGGGCTTCGATTGAGGTGGGAGCGGTGTGTTTGTTTAACAATTTCTTTTTGTGTGGGCTTAGCATTTATTGGACTTAATACCGAACATGTCGCGCCATGCTTGAAAAAGGGTTCCGCAATGTAATTATAAATGCAAACTCGGAGAATTACGAGTACAATGGACTGTTTTTCGAAACTCTCAATGAATTTAATCTATATATATAAAAACGAAAGGTCACTCACTCACTCATCACGAAATCTCAGAAACTACAAGTGCTAGGAATTTCAAATTTTGCATGCGGGTGCTTTTTAGGACGTAGGTGCTCACTAAGACGGGATTTTATGAAATTCAAATCCTAAGGGGGTCAAAAGGGGTGAAAACGTTTGTATGAAACTCCTTTGTTTTTGAACTTACGGTTGTGAAAATTTGTATTTGGATAGGTAATTCAAAATAAAAAATGTTGGCCGATTTTTTTTTTGGATAGACATAGACATTTTGACAACTTAGGGGGGTAAAATGGGTGATATTTTTTTTCAAAAGTTCTTTGTTTTTGGAGCTACAGTGATGAAAATTGATAACTGATTAGGTAATTTAAAATAAATAGTGACGCTATTAATATTTTTGTCTGGAATGACTTAAGGAGGTAAAACGAGGGATGTAAAAACTACTACATATTATAAACTGTAGAGGTCAAATTTCTGTACAATGAAAACTATGCTAAAAACCGAGTCAGTTTCTCTGTATGTTTGTCTGTCTGTTTGTACGGGCTAATCTCCGAAACGACTGGACCGATTTAAATGATATTTCGTATAGTGGTAGCTTATATCCCTGATCAATATATAGGATATTTTTGATCCCGGTAAATTAAAGAGTTCCCGTGGGATAATTAAAAATCTGTAATTACCGAATCCCGCGAGGCCACGCGAGCGTAGCCGCTGGCGGGTCAGCTAGTTTAAATATAAGTGAGTCTTGCCAACGTAACATTTACTTTTAATGGTGTATCAAATAGGAGTCTATATGTGCATTGTTTCTATAGATCTTTTTTGAAATGTCCTGTCTAATAGTTTGCAGTTTTACGTCTATTGCTCGAAAATCAATTTACACTGGAAATAATTTTGAGAGATATTACTCAGGAATATAATGTGGAAGATTATAAGTTTATACGTATGAAAAAATAAACATTGATATATTTGACCATTATTTATATATAGCCTTATTTAAGGATTTGCCACACGAGGGGACACTTACATGTCATGCCCAAAAGTACATACTCATATGTCATTATTTATTCATTTAAAGTGGAGATTTGCGAACCTCTCTTATGAACCGACTTCCAAAAAAAGGAGGAGGTTCTCAATTTGTCTGTGTTTTTTGTGTCCTCATAATTTTTTACCTACTGAACCGAATTTGATGATTCTCTTTTTATTTGAAAGCTACTGGTGTTTTTTTTGATGTTTCCACGAAATTACGTTTTTTCACAATGGTCGTACAAATCCAAACGAAAAGTCATGTCCAATTTTCATTACATATAGTTTGTTTATGGCAATATATTATTACCTCTACAAATAGAAACTCGATTTCAACCCTTAAGGGTTGAAATGTTTGCTGAAACTTGATCCTCTTTCGAGTTCCGATAGTGGCGACTTTGTAGACCTGCTTCTATTATTAGTTTTGTATTGATATTGTTGAGGCATAGTTTAAATTTATAACTATAAACATCTAAATAATTAATATAAATATAGAATTATAAATGTATACCTATTAAGTAGTAATAGTATTTGTAGATCTAATGTAATAGCGGTGTTGCTCTTGTATTCATGTCTAAGGAAGCATACACAACACTCCACACAACAAGGAGACATATGACTGAGTGGTTACATATACAACAGCACACCTGACAGCTATACTTAACTGGTTAATTACCTAGTAATAAAGAAATAAATTTGTCTATGTGATGATGAAATTTGTGTATGTATGATCCAAGTAAATAAATATATTATTATTATCATAATATAAAAATAGATGCGCACGCGGCTTTGCCCGCGCTGAAAATTAAAATCCCAGAGGAGCCTTTTTCAGGGATAAAGTTACATGTTATTCCCAGGTCCCAGGGGAAATATTTGTGTGATGGCCAGAAAGGTTTGGTTTCGGGCCTTACCTATATGTTGTCATTTGTTAATGTATCACAGCTGTAACACAGCGTCACAGGACGCAGGGAATTCTAGTGCGGGATAGTACATTATTAATTAATCTATATATTATTCCTGTTTAAATATGCCTACATAAATATGTTTCTTATTAAAAAAAATTATATATGCACAATATTGTGATAATAGGTACTTTTGAACTATCATGTTACAGATTTCAACAAGTTATTTCACACTTTATAGTGTTGAAGTCGGTTCCATTTTTTGGTAAATTACTCTTGTTGCTTACGGCATCGATTGTCTTTCACCGTCAATGATGATATCATCAAGATAGGCGTAAAATTTTTCATATTTTATTTTGTATTTTTTAATACTTTTAACTATCTTACTTGCAGGACAAGATTGGGTATATCAATTTTTTTTTCATATTTTCTCTGACTATGATTACTGCACAGAACAAAGTTATTCATATTTATATATAAACTTTATTCAATTTTATACGGTTGTAGAGTCAATATTATGACACTGTAATATTATTTATTCGTTTACTTATCGAGTAGTTCCCAAATGGGGTCGGGACATCCTACACAAATATATCACGGGTGACATGTATGAAATGCAAGCCAATTAATAATTTGGGACGTGTTTCAAACTTCAGTCCCTATCCAATTGCCAACTTTGAAAGTCAAACATTAAATCATACCTGTGCTGACGTGTTAATATTGAACTTCCTGTTGACCTTAGAGAATTCAACTCTCTAAGTAGTTGACAGAAGGGATATGTCACAAAGAGTAAATTTGGTTAAGGCACATAGTTCCATGTAAACTAGTTCTATTTAACTTTGTTACCAGTTATAATTGGAAATTAAACTATAGTTTTTTATACTAATATAAAGGTACCGGCTTCAGTCACTTGGTATTATGTCGGTTTAAGTCCGACTGAGAGCCGAGGAGATAGCGTCGCGCAGTGCGTGACGCCATCTCCGCGCGTGAACACTCCCTGAAGTAGAACGTCTTACACGTTCGAAACGTCGTCGGACACAAACCGACATAATACCAAGTGAGTGAAGCCGATATCTTTATATTAGTATAATGTGTGATACTCACGATAGTTTTCAAACTCTGTAGTTTTTTTACATTACATACAAAGTACATAAAAAAACTAAACACTTTCGGCGGAAATGTGAGAATGAGGGGACCCTAATATCCCCACTTTTCCTCCAACGAGGCGGTACGTTTCTATACCCAAGACGATTTTTGGAGCGCACTAATATTTTTTGATAGGCAACTATTATACTGACTTAAGTTTTATTAATTTATTATTTATTTCGACATGTTTTATTGAATTAACATAGTTATTATTTATCAATTTTCTACAGACTTCCAAAAAAGGAGGAGGTACTCAATTCGACTTTGTTTTTCTATGTTTGTTACCTCATAACTTTGGACTGGGTGAACCGATTCTTTGTTTGAAAGCTGGTGCTTCCCGTGTGGTCCCATTTAAATTTCATCAAATTAGGTTTAGTAGTTTTTTAAATACACTTCAATAACTGAATAGAATTGAAGTCGGTATTAAATTTTTCAAATTGTACTTGTTATTTCTTAATTTTTTATTTGAAGTTATTAGACTTGTATTATGTAAATTGTAATTTAAGCAATTGCCGTTTATTATAAATTTATCTCAACTGTAATTTTTGTTCAATCAATATTATCATTATCATTGTCATCATTGCTTCATTGAGATATAATATATTGGTGTTTAGTTCAATACTAGTCTCTTTATTAGTGTATGTGATATTTATGGTTACTTCGAGCTTATCATATGATGCTGTGTGTGTATGTGTTCCACTAACTAAATTTGTTCCAACTGCAATCGAATCGTAGCTGATTTACACACATTCTAATTCTGCAGTGCAGACGCTGTTACGTTTCTATTGACACCAGCGATCGAATAACATTTTATATTATAGTAACTCGATAGATCATGAACACGACGGTAACTCATATTAGTGTTTAATATTTAACTATTATATAGTACGAGTAGTGTTTATAATACGATACGTTTACGTGACGTTATGTTCCAATTTGTCTACAGTAATAGTAGAATGGATAATTATCGAGCGGCAACCGAAGTCGAACTGCAGTTGCAGCGGGATGGATTGGTGCAAGTTGTGAAATAGTGGAATTGTCCCCCAGGAAGGTGTATAAATTACAATGTACATTATTATAGCTATGTATAGGTTGAGCGTTTGATAAATTTTTCGGTATATTATTTTGATGAAAAAATTGATTTGCTTGCTTTTGTAAAATTCATGTATATTATTTTGTTACAGGTACGTACTGACTTTATTAAAAAAGGAACCATGCAAATGTATTATTGGTAAGTATTATATGTATAGTAAACACGATGAAACTTTTGTGCAGCAGTTATGCTTGCTCGCCTTAGGAATGGACATTATTTATGAGTATGGGTGTTCGCCATGATATGACCACGGAGTTTTATAGTCACGAGTGAAATTTCTAGTCTTACATGCTATATCTTAGTCTCTCGCTTTCACCTGCTAAATATTAGTAAAAATTATGGTAACTAAGGGATGCTGTGTGAGACTGGTTGACTTGGGCGCTGGTCTGAAGCCTGCCTCGGACTTGAACTTCTGTTAAAGATAACATCAACAAACGCAACCTTTCTAGCTCATGCCTCATCATTAAAAATTGCGGTGCTTTTGCATAATGGTGCATATCCTTCCTTTGACTTAGTCACAGAGGCACCCGCTGTGTCAATACGTAAAAATGACACTAGGTTTTAAAAAAATACTAAACATTCTTCTACTACAGAAAAATATCAAATCTAAGCCCAGTCGAATTAGCTCAAAAAGGGGCAAACGCAGAAAAAATACAAGAAGCAATTTTCCTTCTTAATATATACTTATCTCAGTTTTGAGACATCATGCTGATGATCGTATGGATGTACAATTATATTTTCAGCATACCTTTAATTTCTCCTTTACCATTAAAATTTTATAATCGTCATCGCTTACAAAATAAGCATACATGCTACAGTGGCTACAAGCAAAAAAATCCAATACAATAAACACCAGTATTCACAACATTTCCATATTGTTTCTCACAATATTATCATCTCATACATGAAGGTGAAACATCTAAACATGAAATACATTACCCGCCGAAATCTTAACACGTTCATCAATCAAGCGCGTGGTAAATTATTCACAGTGGAGCGAACCCAGTACAGAGGTTCTCTCGTCGACACCTTCTCGATGTTATCTCGACGTGCTGTCGGCTTGGTTAATGGCTCTACTGCTCACCTGCTTATACTGGGGTTTTTATACGTCTTCATTCAATTATCTCTATTCTTTTTTATATTCAAACTGAATGTTGACATTATTTTACTTGACTTATAATTACTATCAAGACTTTTATTGACTGTATTAGTTTTCTTTTTACCAGGCTTACAAAATAAGAAAAGATTATCAAGTCTGTATATATAGTATATACAAGCATTATATTTGATTTTATGACCGTGCATACGTTTTACTGGATGTCTTTTTTGTTATTCCGTCACAGTTGGATGATGTTTTTGAGTTATGCCCAGTAGTGTGTACTGGCTTGTAACATGATGTACGACGGCCTCGTTCGCCTAGTTGGTAATCACACTGCCACCAAAGCGATAGGTCCCAGGTTTGATCCCTGACCCTGGGGGCAAACATTTGTGTGATGGGCAGCAATATTACATTCGGTAATAGGGTCCCGTAGATCCGAAACGGAAAACTAACATACGTTTCATAAATCATATCAGTTTTATCTGGCACATTACGCTAATCACGCCATGGTCATAAATAATGAAAAACAATCTGGTCTCCCCCAACCTTTTGTGGTACGATGAATGAATCATTGTTTTTAAACTGCACGAAGCTAAATGTTAAGTGCCATGATAAATCACGATGCAAGTAGAATCTACGTTGCAAACCTTAAAAGTTAACATATTATAAGGGTTAAAAGCTAAGACGAACTTTGTAGATATTTATGTAGGTTTATTCGACGATTAACACTAACACATTTAACTATGTACTACTTTACTAGTCGACCGCTACGTACAGACTGGCCTGTCTGTCCTCCCACTCTAATCGGCTGTTGAAATTAGCGGAGTGGGGCTGTCACTTTTGCTATTGGTGGAAATAAGTAGGAACTCAAGCAAAGGGTTGTACTCATGACCGTACACACAAGACCGTATACAAATAATATTCTGCCGTTTAAGTTCTTTTTAGTTAATAATATTATTTATATTAATAATATTAATAATTATTATTTTAATAAATGAAGCTAACAATAAACAATATTTTATTAGTAGCAAAAACAAAAAAAAACATACAGACATTAATAACAAATAAACAAAAGAACAGAATATAATTTGTTTTTGCCACAAACCGGTCCCAACTCAGCAAATGCTGGTCTAAAACTAGCGCTGGTTCTCCGTTGGAACCGGCAGGTGACGTCACGCACGAGTGATATGTATATGACGGCGTCGGCCGCCTATTATTACGGAGCATGCGCAACGGGCGAGCGGTTTTAGTCACCGCTACACATCCAATCACCACAAGAGCCTATAAAACAGCTGCCCTTGGCAACCGGAACTCAACAGTCCGGTGTCGCTTTTAATGCCCATAGTGGCAAAGAGCTCTATCTATGTCCTTCCTAAAAAAAACCGGAGCTCAGTTTGCTGCGAGCGCTCGCCGCGTGCGCACGTCTCTGTTGTTATATTCTAATAAGTGAACGAAGTTGGAATGGACATTACGTGTTTCCTTCATACCGGGTCACACTTCATATCTGATTCTCAGCCGATATGTATAAAGGCACATGGTCCGTATCAGGATCTTTATAGGATGGCATGCTCCAATTTCGTGACTAGGTGTGGTTTAAGCGGGCGAGGAGAATAAGATATCACATGTACAATAAGTCTGCTTTTATTACGTCACACTGAGATTTATTGTAACAGCACATAGTGTTTAGAGATCAACTTGAATTAACTTGGGGACAAGGTATTTCACTTAGTAGCGAACGCTGCCACGACCAAACGCAAAGTGAGCTGCTCTGACAGAGCCTCCGAGCGTGTCCGCGCGCTCCCCCCCAACCTATTGTACTGTGATGACTAAGTACTCAACGGTAATTGGCTCTCAACGACCGACCAATCAGCGAACACCGCACGCTACCAGAGTTATACCAGAGATGGCGCCACTTTGCATCTCTAGTCCACCAAAACTAAACTAGGTCGCGCTTGACTAAATAATAACATCGCTTAAAGCTATGCGCCGACATATCTAACAATATGTCAGTAATAATCATAATAATAAATTAAGCTTTCTCAAAAATGGTATGTAATGTTGACATAATATTTATTTATTTTATTTATTTATTTATGATACACAAAACAAATTACAATCAAATTTTCACTTATAAATATAGATGCTAATACAATTCTTTACTGGATTGTAACTCAAAATATGTGTATACAGAAAAACAAAAAGTACCGAGATAGATGGGATTGAAAGTATCCACCTGCAAAGCAATGATCTTTGCAGATGAATACCAAAAGGTTGATGCAGTTATATATATTATACATAATCGAGAATCTACAACTTTAAGCGGGATGGATTATCCAGACGCAACACCGCTGTTGTGTCTGAACCATCCGGTTTAAGATGGAGGATATCTTTAACAGTTTTTATGTAACTGCTGAGCTTAGGATCAAAAATGTCTAATTTTGGGTTATTTAAAACGAGCTCATTATATTGACGAGTCATTCTTACGATGGGGTTAAAATAAGATGTATTATTTTTGTAGATTTGAAGTGCAAACAAATTAGTGATATTGGCTCTGCGTGCTCTGTATTTAATGTTGAAGGATATTTGAGATAACAGATCACGGGAATCAATTATTGAGTGAATAATTTTATACAGGTATATAAAGTCAAAGTATTCTCTACGCGTTTTCAGGGACTGAACATTAAATTTCATCAACCTTCTCTCATAGTTTAAATCAGAGCGTCCCACATGCTGACGATAACAAAGTATTCTCAAACATTTTTCCTGAACACGCTCAATGTTATTACAATGAATTTTATAGTGCGGAGACCATATTGGACTGCCATATTCTAAAATACTTCTAACTAGAGAAAAGTAAAGACACAGAAGACTACAAGGTTTTTTAAAACCTTTAGTGGACCTTAAAACAAAACCAAGAAGTTGATTTGATTTGGCAATAACATGTTGATAGTGAGGTCTGAATGAGAGCTTATCATCAAACAGTATGCCTAGATCTTTAACAATATCAGAACGTGTTAATGCTTGCCCTTTAATTGTATATTTGTTGATATTTTTTTTCTGCTTTCCCGAAAATGATATTACGAAGCATTTATCAATGTTCAAGTTCATATGATTTATCTCACACCAATAGGAGACAATATTCATGTCTTTTTGCAAAATTTCGCAATCATTTTCAGTTGAGATGATATTAAATATCTTCAAGTCGTCCGCATACAGTAGGCATGAACATGTCAAGCGGTCGATGAGATCATTAATAAATATGACAAAGAGAAGCGGCCCTAAATGGGATCCCTGAGGCACACCCGAAATTACCTCCACTGGAGATGAAACATATCCCTTCAGAGCAACAAGCTGACTTCTGTTATTGAGATAGGAACTTAGCCATCGAAACAGAGAACCCTGAATACCATATGAAGCTAGTTTATTACAAAGTAGTGTATGGTTCACTTTATCGAATGCCTTAGAAAAATCTGTGTATATTGAGTCCACTTGACCTCCCACAGCGAAACTTTTACAAAGGTAATTTTTGTATTCAAGTAGATTTGTAACAGTTGACTTATTTTTTACAAAACCGTGCTGCTTTTCAGAGAGCATAGGTTTTACGTGGTTATACAAATATCCGTACACCAATGACTCGAACAATTTCGCAAAACATGATACGCAAATACGCAATATATCTAAAAAGTATCCAGAAAATAAACTCTACCGGCGACTTTTTCGCAACTGTCCAGCAAGAAGCGAGATTTTAAATTTGGAACCTCCTACTGTCCAGTAAGTATGTATGTAATTTACTTACTGGACAGTAGGCCATCCTCTTTAGATCTGCTTAGAAAAAAACATAGTACCAGACACAGATTAGAGTTTAGCCATTATGACATGGTTATAAGAGGGAGGCTCCAAATATATATCTATCTTATAATTTATGAGATAGATATATTTTTGGAGCCATTTTATAGTAGTCTGTTGTGACACTTAACGCGACGCAGTAAAAGTATGCACGATGCGTTTTGTACTTAGTAATGTTGTAGAAGTATAGTGTGGGATTTTATGTTTGTATTTAGTAATTTCAGTTTATATGTTGGATTAAAGCTTTCCAAATTTAACATGGAGATTCAAAAACAATAATTTAAATTTTTTTTACTAAAACATTCATGTAATGTAAAAATAGAAAAAGGTTCAACCCTAAACACAAACTTGTCAGTAAACAGGTACAATTTCAAAAATTTTATACTGACTTCTATTCTATTCAGTTATTGGAGTGTAACTTAACTACTGGCCAAATTTAATTAAATTTAAATGATTACATTTAAACTATTTAAATTTAATAATTTAAATTTTAATAATTTAATACACAGGAAGCTTAATACACGCTTTCGAACAAAAAAAAAGTATTTTGAGAGTCGGTTCATCCTATCGAAAAATATGAGGTAACAAAATAACAAAAAAAATTACAGTCGATTGAGTACCTATACTCCTTTTTGGAAGTCTGTAGAAAAAAGCAACGACGCGGGATTTCACATTCAATTACGACAATTATGTTTTAATTTATTGCGTGAACATATGATCCCAAAAAATTAATTAAAGCTAATCTGATTCAGAAAATAGATGGCACTCCTCCTGATTTAAAAGCTGAGGCCGAATTAGCAAAAGCTTTCTTTCATTTTTGAGATAAGCATGATGCAAGCCTCAACCAGTAAGAAAGCCATCCTGGCCTCGTATATAACCACACCTCACCTGCGGTTCTGTCCGGCTAGCTCATACTTGGCCAGGAAGGCTTACTTACTGATTTATGCAGTAATGTACTCGTATTAGAATATTTTGTAACTAAGTATTGTTACTGTTGCAGACGAGTGACTCTGTCAGTAACTTGTCCGCAACAATCGCGACATGACTCAAATAACTGCAAAGTTGTTGTTGAAACTTTTGACCGGTTGAGTTAAGAGCGACAAACTAACTTGGTAACTTTTCATCCATAACTACTGTCGCTAGTGATGGGCAAGGGAGCGAAGCTCGGTATACTATCGCTTTATTGTCCTTGTACTGCCTAACATTGAATACCAATAATTTAGAAACCAACAAGTGATCAAGAGAAATTAATATCAACAATGAAAAACCTTTAAACGGAAAACATCTCATACATTTTATATAATTAAATAAAAAACCTAATTACAATAGAAATGATGGTTGGCAATATGGCAAGTCCTGACTGATTTCTGGTTGATTAATCAACGCAGATACTAAACATCTGGGGCAACAAACTCGAAATGTAGGCGTTCGATGTCGTTTTTAACCAACTTCAAAAAGGGAGAAGGTACCTAATTCGATTGTATTTTTTATATTTGTTACCTTTCCGATTTTGATGATTTTTATTTTATTTGAAATCTGGTGCTTCCGAGTGGTCCCATTTAAATTTCATCAAATTCTCTGCGACTCTATGAGAGTTTCAACACAAAGCGTAAGAAGCCGCTGGCGGGTCAGTAGTATGAAATGTACGCAATTTAATCAGTTTAACGATGTTTAATAATCGCAAAAGCCTATAAAAATAATGTATTTCTTCACTCTTACCATCCTATATTAATTCAAGATAGCGTCGCGGCAAATGGTTGGTATTTGATTTCAAGTAAAAACAATTGAAAGAATTCAAGCTCTGAGCAGCAGGGCTATTATGTATCTCAGTTGCTAACAAATGTTGATTGAAATCTTGAAAAATGGCGGCCCTATGTCAGTTTTGGCAACTCCAGTAAGCGAAAATGTTAGTAAGTTGAACACTGAAGCTGACAAATGTGACATAGAGCGGCCATTTTTTCAGATTTCAATCCACATTTGTTAGCAACTGAGATACATAATAGCCCAGCTGATAGCGCCTCAACATCAGAATTGAAATCATTTCGAGTGTCAACCGCGTCAAATATCGTCATCGTCACAGCAAACCAAAGTTGAATAAACACTGTACCTAGGCAGGTGGTTAATATTTGTAAAAAAAAAGAAGACAAAAGCTCCAATAGCCACAGTGAAACACTCAAACCAGTAGACCCATTAACAAATCCGACACGTCAAGATAACATCGCGGAGGTGTCGACGCGAAACCTTTGTATCTCTAGTGGATTCACTCCACTGTGAATAATTCGGATTTATTACTTTACCCACCCGTTTTTCTAGATTTTTTTTGCCTTCGCTACATTTGTTTCAGCTGAGCTGAGACTTAACAATAGTTAATGTTCTCGTAGAGAATTTTTTAATGTATTTCTTCACTATTATGGCCAGTTGTACCGATTTCCATTGGGCAAACAATCTTATTTTCAATATAATTCCAAAATACAAGGAAGCGCTTTTACTTGAGTACCTACTCAAGTAAAATCGTTTTTTAATGACCCATATTTTTCATTATCCAATTTCATAATTTTAAGTTGAAATGTTTTATATAGTTGTGCCAAATAATCTAAATAGTTTCGATTCAGTGCCACTGTAATTATCTGGATTAGGAATCTCATTTTTAGACGTATGTTTTTTGTAACCGTGTTCGAGTTTCGTGTAACTGCATACAATGAAATGTTCTCGATGGAAAAAATATCCAAAATTACCTCTGATTTTTTAAATTTTTTCCTGCCAATGCTAATCGGTTATGAGGAAGTCAATGGAACTCGATTGAATATATTGGTACTCACCGAAGTTCGCATAATTCATTTTTTTGTTTCAATGTGTAGTTTTTATTTTAAATAAATAAATTATGTTTTGGCACATACGCCGTTTTACTCCGAGCGCACGCTCAACATAGCTATCTCTTCTTTCGCGTTTCGAAAGTAATTGCGTCGCTTTCATTCAGTCATCTCATCAGTGATTCTCATAGACCAATCAAACGAAACACCAGTTTTATATGAGCCCGTGTATCATAGAGAGATCAAGCAAATCTTGGATTTATGTGACGGATCAAGATTAAAAATTCATATTCAGAAGATCCGAGCTGTATTATATCCATATAACACATTTTATCGAACCCTGTCGTAGTTTTTAAGTTTTGCGTGAACATACATACAGGCATTTTTTTCAATAACGTCATATTATTCTACAGTAGGTAATTTGTCGTCTTCTGACCCACATTTTTTATTTTTCTTCCAAGTACAGTACAGACATTTTGGTCTTTACTTCTTTATTATAACTATAGATATACATAAAGTAATTTTACAAAAAACACATTTTTAGTAGGTACCTATTTGTCTACTCCATACTTTCTATGTGTTATATATGCAAGAGCCGCGGACAAAAACGCGCGACGCGGCGGCAACAAGCACCAAGAAACTCAGCGCCATATTAACTGTTATATCGTCTGTGACCGCGCGTACATAGCTCGCGATGATGCGCGATCTTTGTATTTGCGGTTTTTATGACAGAAGTTACGCCCAACGAACGATGTTTTATTTTCGACATACGCCCTTAATATTTAAGATGCATCCATCCTCGGTGAAAGGTACATTGTACAATACATATTTATGTATATGCTATCTATGTATTTATATGTTAAATAAAGTGCAGGTTCAGTAACATGAAAGTGTTACGACTGCCTCGTATGAAGTCAACATTATTTATAAAATGTTCAAACATTTTCACATACATAATGGCGTTCATTATTATAATCTACCTCTCATAATTAACGCGAAGTAAACGGCGATAAATTACCCGACCCCCCTACGGCCCGGGCCTTATTGAAAACTTAGCGACGATGTTACAAAACGAGAATTGAAATTACTCGTTGTGTGGGTCGATTACACCTCGTATGAACATATGAAGATTTTCCATTCTATAATCTAACCTATAACTATAAAGAGCACTGTAGTGCCAGACATACTGCTTGCCAAAAGTAGTGTACTAGGTTCCATATGAAGACTGAGGTGGCAGAATATCTTCCTACCTGCTCCATACCACCCCATTCTGATTTTATAATCCTTCTTCGTACTGTTTCTCCTTCATTCTCACGGTCATGGCAATCCCAAACTATTTTATTTATTCTATTTAATACAACAATATTTATCTTATCTACTATTGAGATTAATTACACGTGTAAGATTTCTCTGGTTTTGCGTGTACAGTGTACACCCGCACATTGAATTCAGAGAGCACAAGCACAACTTGAAAATTTTAATACCGAATTCCATTCTATTCAGTTATTGGAGTGTGACTCAAAAAGTACTGAACCGAATTTGATGAAATTTATGACCACACGGGAAGCACCAGCTTTCAAACAAAAAATGAGAGAAACAAGAATTTTGAGAATCGGTCCACCCTATCGAAAGTTATGATGTAACAAACATAAACGAAAAATACAGTCGAATTGAGTACCTTTTGGAAGTCGGTAGAAAATGAGTAGCTTAACGCACGTAAGAAACAAGAGCAAGTTAGAGGAGGAAACGCGAACTGATGCAGACCATCAAAATAAGAAAGGTCGCCTACTCGTATCTAGGTCACGTGCTTATAGGCACTCCTGATTATAAGCTTCTTCAGTTGATAATGATGGACATGGATGGTGGTGATGACATGATGATGGATGGTGGCCGGAAGAAGAGCTGTAGGGCGTTGTAACTACCGTGGATGTCGTGCCTGCGCAATATCCGGGAATGGACCGGAATCGCAAGTGTCGCGGAGATATTCTACCTCAAATACAAACGATCAGGTACCTCTTTTTTTATGTGTATGCTACTATCCTGTCGACGTCACACACATTTGAATTCATTCGGATCCACCTTTAATAGCTTGAGACACCACGTGGTCCAATTCCTTTATATACACTCACTCCATTCAAAACGTCACCGCTATATAAATAGAAGTGAAAAATAGTACGGTTCAATAGTACCTTTAAACAATCCTATTCAAGCCCTTTTCAAAGACTTTCCACTCAACGCAGACACACTGCCTCAATTGAAAATATAAAACTTGTCAGTATACTAGATTCGGGATCGAGCTGGATTATTCTGGTTCGTCGAAAAGGAACAAACTTACGGGTAACCAAACTTTAGTCTCTTAACACTAAACAGATCAATATGTGTTTTTTATTGTACTACGCACGTTTTGCCCCGTGAAACGACGGAGTTATGGAATATTCCCTGATGACATGGGTTTTGAGTCCCTTACGCCCAGTAATTTCACATGCTACAGTGCCCTTCACACCATAACTCAGTTATGCTATTACTATTGCTTCGCGGCAGAATGTCTAGTACTGCGGTTATACTAACCAAGACGTTTTTACCCGTATAGTCCTCCGCCAAGGATGGGCGATATAGGGTCGCGCCAGCATTCACCATCTCGCACCAGCGGGCCAGCCGGCCTGTTGTATGTAAAGATATAGTCGAGCATGGTAACTTCTGATTGACAAAGCCCGTATATTCTTTAATTTGGCCCCTCACCGATTAAAAGTACTAAACCTAGTATTCTACGTATTAATATACAAAAAAAGAAGTTTACAGGTAAGCTGACTTACTGTCAGTGCCTCCACTGCGTCTACGAGGTCGGCATTCAAAGGGGGAGCAATAAAAAGTGACCCGCTTCACGGCGCGACCTCACCGGGGTTAATAATTCAAATGTATGGACTTGTAACCATTCAACAAGTAACGTACCGTCTGGGGGTAGATAAACAAACTGCTGTGGAGGGGAGACGCTTTGAATTTTAAATGACACCTATTTCTGAAGATATTCGGTTACGGACTGTGCTGTACATTTTTTCATGATTTTCATGGAATTTTCTTCTTTTTTAAAAATGATTATTTATTTTTACATTGTATGATGGGTATAATTTATACGAACGAAAAATCACAGGGTTTGGGCACAACACAAACATCACAACCACTGATTTAAAAGTTATTTTTATATCTATACTTCTATTCTAAAATTATAAAGAGAAACGATTTGTAATTTTGGATATTAAATTTTTTTAATGTAACGAATAAACTAAAAACTACTAGGCCGATTACCAAAACTAATTTTGCCGTTATAAAGCTACATATCACTGAGTAACATAGGCAATATAATATTTTCAAAAAAGTTAGGGATCCGTATGAAAACTTTGATAATGTAACCCAAGGTGGGAAAATATACACATAGGTACACAAAACATCCATTTATCGCGTACGCTGCGAAAACTGTTCACATTAGAACTGTGATGTAATGCAGTTTTATAGAAGACATGCATATCTACAAAAAATTTTGCAATACCATATATCTAATTATTATAATTATGTCACAATAACTACTTTTTCGTGTTAAAATATGCCATATTAGCGCGGGTACAAACTAGGCCATATTATTCTTACCTTGGTGTTAATCCTTATCTACTCTGATAATAAAGAGGAAACATTTGATAGTTTGTCTGTAACGGATAAACGCAAAAACTACACAACCGGTTCAAATTAAAATTTATTTATTTGTAAGAATTTTGGGTATCAGAATCAGAATCAGAATCAGAAAGGTAAGTATACACCATAGTAGCTAGGTTCTTAATGCTAAGGTTTCATCAAAATTCTACCTTATTTGGTGTACAAATATTAATTTAATGAAGATTTCAATATTATTGACAGTAATAATAATAATAAATATTAACGCAGGGGCGGCTTTGTGGCGAGTCGTCGGTGAGTGGCGACACCGCGGACCCTGATTCTCCCTGAGGCTCTTATGGGGGCCGTTTAGTGGGTGGCAAGTCACCACCTGCCTAAATATTTTAAATGAGACTGAAATTGGCAGGTGCCGTAGTCTCGTCCATAGCCACTATCTGCCGTACCACTAATAAGTACATATCAATAGCCATGCCATTTTACCCATTTTTGTAATAGATATACCATGATTATTAACGGGATATTTACCGTGGTAAGGTTGTGGAATGAGCTCCCGATATTTCGGCGCAGTTACATGCACCATGTTCACGGGAAGACTGTCTTCCCGTGAACATGGTACATATAACTTTAGAGAACAACCGTGATAGTTTAAACAGTGTTTTTAGATATACCATGTTACCCTTCATCCAAAATGTCTGTTTTTTATACTACATTGTATTTTTATACCAAACGAGCCTCTAAGTGTTGGCTACAGCCCCACTTATGCCTTTGTAAAGCACCGGGTGAAACCCGTGAAATTGTTTAAATAATTTTTTTTATTAATTACAAATAATACAATTTTACATAATATAAGCACTGGCAGCTTAAAATAGCTGTAGCTGTGCGATAAGCGCCAGTTACGACTTGTAGTAGTTAGTGTGTATTTAACTAGGGGTTTCTAACATTATTACATTTGTATTATCAAAGTGAATGTGTGTGTGTGTGTATGTGTGTGTGCGCGCGCGCGCGTGTGTGTGTGTGTGTGTGTGTATTTGACACTTATATCTAATCTGTTACTGTGGAACATGTAACCAAAATTCAGTAGCATCATAATCTAAGGTAACAAGGAATTGTTTTACGAAATTCCTACATTTATAGTAAGTTAGCTGGCGAAGGGAGATGGTTTTACTTAACCTATTATATAAGTAGGGAGCTGCAAATAAGGGGTGTTTACCAGCAAAAACAGTTCGGTGTAGCTTTAGCTTAAATACTCTGTCCTTTCTTCTTTTTGGTTCTGGTGTTGATTTCCTATAATATGTCGAATGGGCAAGTAGTATATTTTTTAAGATTAGTAATTGACGTACTGTTAACACATTACACTCATTATAAAGTTGTTTGGTTGGGTATAGTCGCGATTTATACGTTGTTACTTTTAACACAGCCCTTTGTGCTCGCTCTAATTTTAACAGGTTAGTTTTATGCGTTCCCCTCATACAGAAATACAGTAGTTAATTATTGATTGGCATAAAGAGAAGTATATCATCTTCAATATTTGAAGGTCTCCAATGTGTCGAAGTTTCTTAAACACAGGCATAAGTTTCCTAACACGATTTGCTAGAAGATCAACATGCTTATGCCAATTAAGATTATGGTCGACCCATACTCCTAAGTATTTAATGTTTTCAACTTTATCGAGTAACTGACACTGACATGATTTGTTATTTTGTTTATTACTTGTATGAACTTTAATCTCTATTTCATCAGTTGGTTGTCATTGCTTATTAATAGAAAATGCCATTTTGTCTTACTGACATTCATTGTGAGCTGATTAAAGTTAAGCCAATTAGTCACTTGACTTAGACCTTTTTCTGCAACATCCGTTACTTCCGCCCAGTGCACGACCCTCAAAAACTATAGCGGTGTCATCGGCAAAAGTAACGATGTTCGCATTAGTTAAGCATAGGTCGCATAGTTGGTTTATATAAATCAGGAACAACGTAGGACCAAGAATGCTTCCTTGTGGTACGCCAAACGTAATGGAGGCATCTGCACTCACTTTTGAACCAACCTTAACTCTCTGAGTTCTTGGAGCTAAGTGACTCTCAAAAAGATTCAGTGGGTTTCCTCTTATACCCATTCGTTCCATCTTAGCCAAAAGTTTTACAATAATAGAAATAATAAATTGATTGCATACATAACTAATATATTTAAATGATTGTCATTTCATATTCAATTAAAATAATAATTCATTAATGTCAAAGTACACTAACAACAACTAATAATAAAGTAATGTCCAGAATGATGTCAATAAAGCTATAGATAAATCTAAGTCGTAGCAATTAATTACATATACGAGTATTTCTATCATTTAAGAAGTCTTTGAGTGAATAATAACATTTATCGATTAAGTATTTGAAAATTGTCCTAATAAATGTAAGCCTTCAGTTTTGAACTTGTCTGGTAAATGATTGTATACGCGTACATATACGGAAATGTCATAAATACGAGTATATCAAAGAAATCTTTCACCAGTATAAAGCTACATTATGCCTGAGTAACATACGCTATATTTGATTCATCATCATCATCATCCATCACCGCACGGGTGAAACCGCGAAGTGCGGCTATATACGTGTACTTTTAAGATGGGTAGAGATATCAGTGGAAGAGCTCCTTGATATCCCTAAATTAAGATAAACTGGGGAGCAGAAACACAGCTTAGTTTATTAGTAGAATAAAGGTAGGATTAACCAACCCCGAAACTTTGTATTTACTTTTTTAAACTTAATCCCACTTGAGTCTCTCGAACGCAACCCATAAGGCAAAACACCGTTTCACCTTAAGTTACTGACGAGCTTTGTATCTACTACAGAGTAGACTCACTGCAAGTTTATCTAAGTGTATATTTGTATATATATATATATAATACTAGTTGACCCGCCAGCGGCTTCGCTCGCTTGGTCTTCGTGTAGCGGCGAGAGAGTTATTCTTTAAATTTCAATAACGTTTTTATATATGATCCGATTGGCATGAAACAAACACTAAATGTGATAAGCCACTTATCACAATATATTAGTGACCACACCACATCTGAATCGGATAAGCCGAGCTTAGCGTGCACAAACGCACAGATAAAAAAACAAATACACAAAAATTCGAACAGTCATTTATTTTTTATTTCGTTTATAAAACTGCCAATAACATTTTTTCTCATATAATCTTCCAATGACAGACAGCGATCCGTTACATTTTTATTAATCCTGTATATATCTAACTTGTCCAGACTGAATCGCTAAACCGCTGGGGATGCGACTAACATGACATTATGGAGTGAACTCAATTTATTTCAGTGGCTCGGTGTGCCATACATCAAGCGAGCAAAGCCGCGGCGGGTCAACAAGTTTTGTATAGGTATGTGTATATTTTAACTATAGGTGAGGTTGTATTCATCGAACTGCTGATAATAGAAAAAACATATTCGCCTACGTATATGACTATGTCTTTAATTTAGTAATTGATTTCATTAGTACTTATAAGTGCACGTGCATTATTTTTGGTGAATGAAAGAACACATGTTACAAGAATTACGTATTTCAATACTGGATGTTTTGTATTTCTTAAATAAATATTAGTTAAAATATTTTAATAAATCTAAATTCTTTATTAATGTTTATTTTGGTGAATGAAAGAACACATGTTACAAGAATTACGTATTTCAATACTGGATGTTTCGTATTTCTTAAATAAATATTAGTTAAAGTATTTTAATAAATCTAAATTCTTTATTAATATTTATTTTGGTGAATGAAAGAACACATGTTACAAGAATTACGTATTTAAATACTGGATGTTTCGTATTTCTTAAATAAATATTAGTTAAAATATTTTAATAAATCTAAATTCTTTATTATTATTTATTTTGGTGAATGAAAGAACACATGTTACAAGAATTACGTATTTCAATACTGGATGTTTCGTATTTCTTAAATAAATATTAGTTAAAATATTTTAATAAATCTAAATTCTTTATTAATATTTATTTTGGTGAATGAAAGAACACATGTTACAAGAATTACGTATTTAAATACTGGATGTTTCGTATTTCTTAAATAAATATTAGTTAAAATATTTTCATAAATCTAAATTCTTTATTAATATTTATTTTGGTGAATGAAAGAACACATGTTACAAGAATTACGTATTTCAATACTGGATGTTTCGTATTTAGTGAATGAAATAACACATGTTACAAGAATTACGTATTTCAATACTGGATGTTTCGTATTTCTTAAATAAATATTAGTTAAAATATTTTAATAAATCTAAATTCTTTATTAATATGTAATAAATCAAGATTTATATAAGCAATCTTAAACGGGTTGTCACTACATAGTATAAAACAAAGTCGCTGTCGCTGTCTGTCCGTCCCTATGTAAGCTTAAATCTTCAAAACTACGCAACGGATTTTGAAGAACTTTTTAATAGATAGAGTGATTCAAGAGGAAGGTTTATATGTATGATACATGCATAATATTGTAGAGAAACACTGATGAATTTACAGGTTTCTAATGTGATGTCGTAAATAAACACATTTTTTGCGCTTACATTGCAAACGCTGACTGAACCCCACGAGATAAAGAATGTACTGCGGTATTGTACACCTTAAAAAGGTCAACAAAAAAGTTGGCGATAGTATATGTCTATCTCTTAAGGATAACCCATTAAATAACCATTTTTTATCCTTTACATTTTACGTGAAAAAATGGCTTATTTAGGAATTTAGTACGTTTTTACGAGCTGCGCTTGCTTGATTTGAAGTTAAGGAACGTAGCTAAGTGCTGAGCTGACAGCGCCTTAATGTCTCAGGGTTATGGGCGCAGTGCAGTTCGTCATTTGTGATGGAATGCATCTGTTATAGGCAGAGCCAAGGTTCCTCGCCTTTATCTGATACAGTTACGTAGAAAAGATTATTTCACAAGGGGGAATAATATATCGGCATGGAGCATTATAAACCTATTCCGCAAACTGTATTTTATATAACTTTAAAGAGCCTTTATCATCAATTTTCTTATATTCTTTCTGCGGGAAATGGGGATACTCGATCGTTATCCCGTGTCGGGGATGATTGCTGAACAATGAGGCAGCAGAATCAAACCAAAAGGCTTAAGGCGAGTGGCGAGACCAGTAATTGTGGCGTTGTTCCCGCAGTTAACTTTGATTAATTGACTTTGATAAGTCAAACGCAGTGTTTTATAAAGTTGCAATTTTGCGCAAGACTTGTGTCGGCTTTTGTATCTGTTTTTAAGGTTATATCCCGGAGTTTCTACAATAACAAGCTCCTTATAAACGTGGATGATCTAAGATTTGCCAAAATCACAAACAAACAAATGTTTTTAAATCTATATATATATAAAAATTAACCCCAATTTCTCCTGGTCACGCTATAACTTGAGGAGAGGTAACAATCTCGCAAATTATTTTTTTGCTGTCTTAATTATTGTCAGGAGAAGGTTCTTGTGGAAGAAAAAGCAAGAAAAGATGGTAGGTTATGGTGAGGCCGAAGGCCGAGCCTACTACGCGAACGAAGTCGCAGAGTCGCTAATAAAGAATAAATTACAAAAAAGAACGAACAATATATAAAAAAATAGCAAGCCATGAAATCTCTTGATTTGAATCTTTGTTCCATTGTGATTAAATTCTGTAGGCAAAATTTAGAAACAAAAATGTATGAAGGTAAATAATGTACAGGAGATACTAAAACCCAGTTATTTATTCTGGGGTTTTTAAAGCCTTATCCATTATACTTTAGTCGAAGTCGGCATTGTCTCAAAATATACTTCGTAGAAAATATTATCCCAGAAAAAAAGACAAAAGCAAAAGAAAACCTAAAGCCAAGAGATTTATTCTTTTATACTTTTTTATAGTATGGTCTAGTATTACTCGCTTAGAAACATTGGCTCGAAACTACCTTGTAAAACTATGAAGAAAATAATATATTTTGTAAGATCTAAATGTTCTCTTACAAGCCAACAACAATAATATTAAGTATTTAAGCTTATTCCTACTTTGGAAGAGAATAACGCTTTAATAGGGCATTCTAGATATTATGTTTTAATGATAGGTATAATTAAATAATTTGATTAGTTAGCGGGGTAAAGGTTTCGTAATCTCATGAGGCACTTTACACAGAGCACACGCGCCATTGTTTAATTAAAAATACATAAAGCTAATTTATTTAAATGTAATCATAACTATATACTCCAGTTTTAGGTATGAAAGTTCATATGGTAATACAATATTCAGACTTTAGTTGCATATGTACAACATTATGCAGGATTACGATATAGCAATTTAATTTAAGTTTATTTTAAATAAGGCCCACTTGCACGTTTGCTCGGGTTGAATAAATAAGTCTACGAGTTTGTAAATTTGCGTTAGTCATATCAATTTTTAACTCTCATTTGCCTTGCACGTCTATAAAAGATATATAACTGCTATGCGCTTATATTGTAACCTGGCCAATAAGGAATGATTAAAAAAAAAGTGAAACTTTTATCTATCTCTTTGTCACTACAGTACAATGTATATAGACTAATTTCTTTTGACACAGAACTTCACTAACCCTAGTTAGACTTAACCCACATTGCTGGGTTAAATATTTCAATAAATAAGCTTAGATTTACTCCTAACCTTTAATGGTGCAAGATAAATTAAATATAAAACCCCGTTTTAGCAGTTGACTCTGAGTTATTGAAGCTAACTCTGGAACGTGTAAGTGGCCTAAATGAAGTAAAACTCTTCTAAGTAGGTTCTTGTATTAAAAATGTAGTTATTGTATTTCATCATCATCATCATCTCAGCCGTAGGACGTCCACTGCTGAACATAGGCCTCCCCCATGATTTTCCAAAAGGACCAGTTGGAAGCGGCCTGCATCCAACGTCGTCCTGCGACCTTCATCAGGTCGTCTGTCCACCGTGTCGGTGGACGACCTACGCTGCGCTTGCCGGTCCGTGGTCTCCACTCCAGAACCTTTCGGCCCCATCGGCCATCTGTTCTACGTGCTATGTGCCCTGCCCACTGCCACTTCAACTGGCTAATCTTCTGGGCTATGTCGGTGACTTTCGTTCTTCTACGGATCTCCTCATTTCTGATTCGATCACGTAGAGAAACCCCGAGCATAGCCCTCTCCATAGCTCGTTGTGCGACTTTGAGCTTATCTATGAGGCCCATAGTAAGAGACCACGTTTCAGTGCCATAAGTCATCACTGGTAACACACATTGGTCGAAGACTCTTGTCTTGAGGCACTGAGGTATTGAGGTATATTGTATTTAATCAATAATAATTGATTTATTTTTTATCGACACAAATTTATAAACACTTTAAAAAACATTAAGACAATCCTAAATACTTAATGCTAACATTTAGTACAATACAGAGTTGAACAATTATATAGTGTATTGTTATCATAAATGTTTATGCGAACGAAATTATAATTCTAAATACATTAAATATGTGCTTTTCTCATTAAAGTAATGAATGAGAAAACGAATACAATTCAAAATAAAATGTAAAAATGTCTGGCTTAATTTCATTATTCATAGTATTGTAAATCTCTTACCTCGGTCATGTCCTCCGTCATCAGCGATATGACCTTCTGCAGTTAATAATCATGGGTAAAATTGCTGGAAAAATAAAGGTAGGGAGAAGGAAGAAGTCGTGGTTGCGGAATATCCGGGAGTGGACTGAAATATCAGGGGCGTCTGAGTTGTTCCGCCGAACCAGAAACAAGAAGGACTGTGCCACGCTGATCGCCAACCTCCACTAGTTGGAGAGGCACTTTACGAAGAAGATAGTATTGTAAGAGATATAAATCATAAGATGTTCAAACAATTATATTCGTTTCATTCACGAAGGGGTGTGTAGTACTTACTATCTTTGTCCCTAACGTCTCGAAGATCGTGTGCAAATGGAGAACTTTCCTTTCAAGTACTTCAGGGATTTGCCAGTAAAGGAATACAGAATGAGATGGAAAATGGTTTGCAAACTTTGCAAATGTCATAGGCTTTGTTTGTCAACATCACGTCCCTCCAGAGATGAAGAAGTGCGTTCTGCAGTCGTAGCATAAATTATTTACGGTGAAGTATTATTATCGTCGGTTGGTTGGTTTTTATAACATATATCTAACGCCCGCTTACCCTACCACTAGTACAATTAGTCATGCATAATATGTGAATTTTTGATCTCTCGTAAGGTAAACTAAGTAAGGAAGTAAAGAATATAAAACTGGCCGTAAGTAAACAATTAAAAGTGTCGCCCTTCGCTGTAAATTTATACAAACTAAGAGTTACGAGTATATGGGCCACAGTTATGCTAGAATTTACTAGATTCAAACATAACATAATAGTCCCATCAACATTCCACTACTTTGACTCGGGCCTTCCTTTTAGTTTAGAGAGACCACTTTGGCCCAATGCTGCTTTGTTAATAGGCTAGTGGCCAGTCTAGTGTGAAAGTTTTCAGGCCACCCGAAAATCTCTGATATCTAACTTCTATTGTTCTGAGATAAAGAACTGGGCCAGACGGTTCAACGTACTCAAAAAAGCACGGAAGCGGGTTGTTGAAATCTCCACTGGCGGCCACCCATCCGAGTCATGACTGCAGTAAGGGTCGCTTAACCCGTCGATTGATTATTAACGAGACGACTTCGCATCAGACTGCGAAGTCTAGTCTAAAACTACTCTCATTTGAATTATGTATTCTATCACATACTTGATACTTGTGCTCCGTGATGATGCGCTCGAAGATGACACTTCAGTACACTAGACCTGATGATGATGATGTCCGTGTCCGTTGACTACCTAGCATGCGCTCTATGGCACGCTAGACCGAACAAGGTTTAAATATACGACTACATGTGCTACAGTTGAGTCTATTCTTTAACATACTCGTAAGTTTCTTGACTTGACGGCTTTGTTAGCTCAGTTGGCTGGCTTTGCCTTGAAAACGTGTCCTCGGTTCGATCCCTGGCTTGGACAAATATTTATGTGATGAGCAGAAACGTTTGCTGTCGGGTCTTAGACGTTATGACGTGTAATAACACGTCACAACGTCTAAGCTGGAGGCATGGGCATACATAATAATGTATGCCCATGCCTCCAGCGACGTAAGGTATCCTATTACGGAGGTGTAAGTATAAAAACGTCTAAAAACACCGTATTTTGAAAACTTACTCTTCTAAACAAATCGAATGCCCGCGTGCTGATAAAAAGTGCCTCAGATTTTAAAACTGAAACGTTTCCACATCAGGCAGTACGAACCAACACCTGTCGACCCGACCTCAAGGTCCCGCGGGTGAATAATTCAAATAGTTCCGGCTCGAAGGATCAACAAGTTAGTGTATCGTTGTTTTGAATCTTAAACATGCGTACCAAGCCTTGGCCGTTCATGAATTGTAACATTTGTTAAATGCATTAGCAAGTTCACTCACGTTGTGATTGAAGTACGTAGTTCATAACTTAGAGTTTCTGATGGTAATGATGAAGAGAGGTACCATTTCTCACTGTCATATTCCATCAGAATAAATAAATCGGTCTATTTGTGTACATCGCTGCAAGAAGTGTCTCCTATTAGGGAAAGGAGTGTGAATTATAGTATCAGTACGCGTTGAGAAGGCTAGTGGTCAACCCCAGTTTCGAAAGTCTTCCAACCGCCCTAATGTCTAACACAGCCTAACTAATGATGTCCCAACAATTGTTGACTATCGAGCCCTAAGAAGCACGAAAGCTATCAAAAAAAACATGTCAGGAGTCGAAAGGTCAATTTGCCCAGTCAGCCAAACTCCAGCTGCAAACTCAAACTGCCAGCCCTCGCTGATTCTTTTCTCAAGACTGAAAACGTTCTTTTGAACGACAAGGCAAGATATGCTACTAGCGCTTTATTCATATTTTTCACTCATATATACCTCGGTATTTTTGTTACGCCATGTTGATAAAGCGCAGTTCTATACAACACATCCATGGCTATAGCAAAGCTTTGGTAAAGCCGAATGCTTGTTGATGTCATACGTAGTTAGTTGTTCTTATGTATTTTTAAATGCCTAAATGACGATACAAAGAAGTTGTTTGATTGTTTGTAAACTATATCCATAACCAGTTAGCATGCCATCCAGTGCTTTATATTTCGAAGATACCCAGGGGGTACTGCGCTCTCTAGCGTTATTATATCTGTTACAGTACCGTTTAAATATAAAGCTAGTAATATAATATTTACTTGCATGTTTCTGCTTGGAGATTGTAAATTTGAAACGGCGGTGGTATTCAGTTATACCAGCCAAAACGAACTTATTCCAAAAATGATGCAATCATATAGCAAAATATGATTTTTACAACGACAAAGTAGTAACATACGAAATCTTGAAACTGTGTTTGTTTTTATACGTTCATTTTCATTACGATAATCCCGTCTCTACCGTCCAAATTAGAAATAATCCTATTAAGGCCCTAACATAATAATCGCACTATTACCCCTCTTTTCCAGGTGGGGGTAGACAAAAGGTAACACAAATAGATTAGCCCCTAAACTAGCTTCACGTAATCGGACGATCACGTCTCGTTGCGAATTCCTCACCGTTCCATTTACAAATTTGAATTCAGAACGTTACCTTTAGTTAGGGTTGTCGCCTGTAAACGCTGATGTTATTGACAGAAATACATATTATCTTTCTTAAAGGAAAAACTATAATAAAAACAACATCGTTCTATTTACATTATTTACAGAAAGATTACCTTATTCCACGAAGACCAAGTAACGGACAGTAACTACTTAATAATGAAAAACCGAAGCGGTTGAGTTGATAACCCTACATACACAACCATCCCTAATGGATGCGTTCACGAATTAGCCATTTACCAAGTACCTACCCTCTTTTGCGAGAAATTTAAAATTTAATTTAAGCGTTTTTGAACGTGGTTTTTACGACCACGGTTTATGAAGTCGCGAGTATGTACCGGGTTTTTAGTACTTCATTTCAGCGAATGTGCCTGAATAATGTTATTTTTAATGGCGGTTAAGCATTCCGTGTCCGGCCGCCGCGAGGTTTTATTTATTGTGTTGTGACTGTGCGTTCGAAAGTCGGATTTTGTACGGCAATGTAACTTTTTTGCGGACATAAAACTACGCTGGGTAGTGTTGCATCTGCAAAAATGTGTATATTACGCAGTTTTTGAGAGTCGAATTTGTTAAAATTTACAAATATTGATTGAGCAAAGGCCCTGATAGTACCATAAAAGATTTACAGTGGTCGAAGTTTTACTTTTTATTAATACGTGTCTTTTCTGAGAAAGCTATAGTAGAGCATCATTATTATAAATATAAAGCCATGTTTATGGAGCATTCACGCTCACTAAAAGGCTTCTTCTCGCGGCGGCGTCGTGTGGCGGGTCGTCCTCTTCCCTCAAATATGGTTGAGGAGGGCGATGGCTGGCACACGTGTCAAGCTCGTGAACGGGCGCTGCTTGCGGGAGCCGGTATGCTCTCGGTATGTACAATATTTAGAAATTAGTTAAGTCTACTTGTGTACAAAAAAAAAGCAAAAATGCCCCTCTGGCCTCTTTTTAAATTGTAGGTATGTGACCCTCAGACTAAGAAATTTAAAAAAAAAAGTTTTGAGCCCTTCATGCTCTTATCGTATTGTGCCCTTCAGGGTAAGTAAGTTTTCAAAGTGCACTTGAGGCCTTCACAAATGTATTATGTAAGTTTAGTTAAGAAAAAAATCCTGTTGTCCTCCTGTATTCCGTTAGTATTTAAAAAAAATAGTTTTTTTTAATATAAGTTTAAATTATAAGTTTAAAATATAAATGTAAGCAATGCCACGGACCCATTGAGTCTGTGAACAAAAGCTATAATAATTTTAAAAAAAACCATGTTTATGCCTAAATCTATTCTAGCTTTATCCGGTACAAACATTGCATAAGACGTTGGCGTCACAACTGTACCAATGATATAGCCAACTTTGGCCACACGAGCCTAGTACAGTTCTTTTTAGTACCTTGTTAAATACTGGCACTTATGTTAATATAACTGTAGAAGTACGCTTTCAGGGATAAGGACAGACAGACGGGCAGACATAATTATAGTTTACGAAACCCTAAAAACAACCATTTATATCAATAGTTTTATGGCACACCAATGCACCCATTTTTCTCGAAGAGAATAATTGTGGAGTGAAGACGGGTTGATTATTCAGAGTGATAAAAGGCCATCAGCTAACAAGACGTTATTAGTATATGCTCAAATCTCTCGTTGATCTCGCGTCTCGCCCTACAAGCAGTTGGCCAAGCTTGACGCCTACATTAATAGCCATGTTTTGCTTTGACATCACCATATCTGCTATGAGATGGCCAACACTGGCACCAACATTCATTTACATTCATAGCCGCAGGGATGTTTCTTGGAGGCTCAATCTTAGTCGCCGGCTGGCCTCCTTTTGACTTAGCGCTAAATGGTAAGGGCGTGGTCGTAGTAATAGCGATTCATTACTTTACATGCTGAATATCTGTATGCTATATATATCCTAGGAGGTGGTTATTCGGCAAACTTTGTAGTAGGTTTCAAACTGTCCGAACGCCTGTAACATTTATTTATTTAAAAACTTACAAAACATGGCATGGGGACTATTCTAAGACAAAAACTGGGACCGAATGTGAGAGAGATCAAGTGACTTGCAGTCTTAATACCTAGTTTCTTTATCTAAATAATATTTTTTTAAAGCAATATCTCATACATTTTTAGCAAGATTTTTTTCAGGTAATTCAGTAAATTACGTGGGCGCTACAATAAATATATGGAATCTCCCTGATGATATTAACTTCTTGGATTTGCCCTGTATAGTAGAATATGTTTTAAAAATAACAACATAATTGTTGCTTAAAAGACCTATGAAACCTTTCGTGCTTGCTCCAACTAAATCTTAACTCGCTTTAGAACGTTCATAAGCTTATAGCTCCCCGCTAGCATTGCAGCCGTAGTCCATGCATGCAAAATTATACCGCGTCCACGTGACGTGCACCGCCTTGAAGCTTGGCTTTTGATATTCTTCTTTGTGATCTTCTCCCGCAAGTACATCTGAGGTTTCTTTTCTTCTCTTTAATATTTGCACGAGATGAGTCTGAAATTTCCATTTTCAAACCGTTTTATCATGGGTGCATTGGTACCCATTTTTCTCGAAGAGAATAATTGTGGAGTGAAGACGGGTTGATTATTCAGAGTGATAAAAGGCCATCAGCTAACAAGACGTTATTAGTATATGCTCAAATCTCTCGTTGATCTCGCGTCTCGCCCTACAAGCAGTTGGCCAAGCTTGACGCCTACATTAATAGCCATGTTTTGCTTTGACATCACCATATCTGCTATGAGATGGCCAACACTGGCACCAACATTCATTTACATTCATAGCCGCAGGGATGTTTCTTGGAGGCTCAATCTTAGTCGCCGGCTGGCCTCCTTTTGACTTAGCGCTAAATGGTAAGGGCGTGGTCGTAATAATAGCGATTCATTACTTTACATGCTGAATATCTGTATGCTATATATATCCTAGGAGGTGGTTATTCGGCAAACTTTGTAGTAGGTTTCAAACTGTCCGAACGCCTGTAACATTTATTTATTTAAAAACTTACAAAACATGGCATGGGGACTATTCTAAGACAAAAACTGGGACCGAATGTGAGAGAGATCAAGTGACTTGCAGTCTTAATACCTAGTTTCTTTATCTAAATAATATTTTTTTAAAGCAATATCTCATAAATTTTTAGCAAGATTTTTTTCAGGTAATTCAGTAAATTACGTGGGCGCTACAATAAATATATGGAATCTCCCTGATGATATTAACTTCTTGGATTTGCCCTGTATAGTAGAATATGTTTTAAAAATAACAACATAATTGTTGCTTAAAAGACCTATGAAACCTTTCGTGCTTGCTCCAACTAAATCTTAACTCGCTTTAGAACGTTCATAAGCTTATAGCTCCCCGCTAGCATTGCAGCCGTAGTCCATGCATGCAAAATTATACCGCGTCCACGTGACGTGCACCGCCTTGAAGCTTGGCTTTTGATATTCTTCTTTGTGATCTTCTCCCGCAAGTACATCTGAGGTTTCTTTTCTTCTCTTTAATATTTGCACGAGATGAGTCTGAAATTTCCATTTTCAAACCGTTTTATCTCGGCTTGTTTTAGCGTTTATTGCGAGAAATGTCGCGTTTTGTTTCTCTGCCAGTGGTTTATGGCATTTTTGTAGGCGTAGAATGAGACAGAACTGAGATAAAGTCTTTAGTATATAATTTGAATTTAGTGGTGTTTTCTAAAGAAAATTTCGAAGGGCCAATAACTTCACGAGTTTAAAGTTTAAGTTTTAGAATGCAACCATGCGGCTCGTATACTTTTTAAACTGAACTTTTGTAGTTAACTATTTCATCTCATGTTTGAACCGGTAATGTGTCGATTGCTTTATAAAAGTATATTATTAGAATTATTATGACAGCTTACAAAAACATTTTTATTAATGTTATTTAAACGACTGAGTGGGTAGATATTCTTTGAAGCACTGAATTGTAAGGTACCGAAATCGAATCCTAAAGTTTCCTATTCTTAATTATATTTATTTTGAAATTTTAGAATGTGTGTGGGGTTTTAGGTTATGTTAACTAACTTCGTGGTGCACGTCACCTTGATTAGTTAGGTTGATATGCGCGCCCTGATCCTTCCACATGCGTATTCTGTCTATCTACTGGGTTGGGTAAATGAAAGTACGACATTTCGGTGATCACCATTAGTATTCTTCATTTCAGAGTTACTATATATACATCAAAAGGTTACATTGTGTAGGTGGGCTTAAGTACGGACACTCGGTACAAACGCGGCAGGGCAACTGAGCGCATGGCGCGACTTTTGCAATAACAGCAAATTGTGCTCACGTTGCATGTATCGTGCAATGTGTATTCATAAAGCCGGTAATTAGTTTGAAAAACATATATAAAAACGTGTTAGACAGAGATAAATATTTAAAACTAATTTGGTTATCCATTGTGAAACCATAGTAATAACAACAAACCATTTTTTATATCCGATAATTAAATATTATCGGCTGAGAGCCCGACATGAAGTGTGACCCGGTATGAAGTAAACACATGTCTGTTCCAACTGTATCTTCGATCTCTTATTACATTATAACAAAACAGAGACGTGCGCACGCGGCGGGCGCTCGCAGCAAAATTGACTCCGGTTGCCAAGCAGCTGTTTTATAGGCGACTTTGAGGATGGGTGTGCGGTGAGTCAACCGCTCACCCGTTGCACATACTCCGTCGCAATAGGCGGCCGACGCCGTCAAATACTTATATTCGGTAAGGTGTCTTTAGATCTTCCCCCGATTCGACTATCCTACAGATTACGAAAGACATGGCGCGTAATTGTCGCATTTAACTATCTGACCATCTCCCCCACAATTAGCACTAAAACCCAGCATAAACAACAAAAACACGGCATAATGACAAAAAAACAACATAATGTTCAAAAACAAGCTGAAGGGAAGGAAGAGATTCGTTAAGATAACAATCTGCCTTTAAGTAATGAGCCGAAAAAAGCTGGTCAAGGGTGTGACGGATTTGGCTTGTGTGCACCGGTCGGAGTATAACGACTAGATGATAGAGTGCGCGACTAGCGGCCCTCGCTGCTAGACCACGCTATCCATGAGGATGGGCATCAGTACCGCCCGAACACCGGTCGGAGTATAACGACTAGATGATAGAGTGCGCGACTAGCGGCCCTCGCTGCTAGACCACGCTATCCATGAGGATGGGCATCAGTACCGCCCGAACACCGGTCGGAGTATAACGACTAGATGATAGAGTGCCTGACTAGCGGCCCTCGCTGCTAGACCACGCTATCCATGAGGATGGGCATCAGTACTGCCCGAACACCGGTCGGAGTATAACGACTAGATGATAGAGTGCGCGACTAGCGGCCCTCGCTGCTAGACCACGCTATCCATGAGGATGGGCATCAGTACTGCCCGAACACCGGTCGGAGTATAACGACTAGATGATAGAGTGCGCGACTAGCGGCCCTCGCTGCTAGACCACGCTATCCATGAGGATGGGCATCAGTACTGCCCGAACACCGGTCGGAGTATAACGACTAGATGATAGAGTGCGCGACTAGCGGCCCTCGCTGCTAGACCACGCTATCCATGAGGATGGGCATCAGTACTGCCCGAACACCGGTCGGAGTATAACGACTAGATGATAGAGTGCGCGACTAGCGGCCCTCGCTGCTAGACCACGCTATCCATGAGGATGGGCATCAGTACTGCCCGAACACCGGTCGGAGTATAACGACTAGATGATAGAGTGCGCGACTAGCGGCCCTCGCTGCTAGACCACGCTATCCATGAGGATGGGCATCAGTACTGCCCGAACACCGGTCGGAGTATAACGACTAGATGATAGAGTGCGCGACTAGCGGCCCTCGCTGCTAGACCACGCTATCCATGAGGATGGGCATCAGTACTGCCCGAACACCGGTCGGAGTATAACGACTAGATGATAGAGTGCGCGACTAGCGGCCCTCGCTGCTAGACCACGCTATCCATGAGGATGGGCATCAGTACTGCCCGAACACCGGTCGGAGTATAACGACTAGATGATAGAGTGCGCGACTAGCGGCCCTCGCTGCTAGACCACGCTATCCATGAGGATGGGCATCAGTACTGCCCGAACACCGGTCGGAGTATAACGACTAGATGATAGAGTGCGCGACTAGCGGCCCTCGCTGCTAGACCACGCTATCCATGAGGATGGGCATCAGTACTGCCCGAACACCGGTCGGAGTATAACGACTAGATGATAGAGTGCGCGACTAGCGGCCCTCGCTGCTAGACCACGCTATCCATGAGGATGGGCATCAGTACTGCCCGAACACCGGTCGGAGTATAACGACTAGATGATAGACATGAGTGTTTGTCGGTTTTACCATTAAACTAAGTACTTATTGCTACAGAATAACTAATTGACGAAGTACATAGTCGATAGAAGGCAAGTCATAATATTGATTATCTAATGAAGATTTTCCAAAGTACGCTTTTCATATCTTTCGTTTGAGCGAAGACAATAATATAGATATAGTAAAAGAGTAATATGGATTTCATACATAAAAGAACTACAATATCGAATTTGTATGTCATCTGATCAAAAGGACATAATGTTCTAACTGCCTGTAGGATTCCCTGCTGCTGGAAGTATGGATAAACTTACATCCAAGATACGAGAAAAAACATCATACATATATTTGCACCGGCTAGGGTTTGAACCGGGGACCGCGCACTTCGAAGGCAGTGTCGCTATCATATAAGTTAAGGGAACCGTCAATTGTCGTCAACCATCCAATGACCACAGCTCAAAGTCGCACAACGAGCTATGGAGAGGGGTATACTCGGGGTTTCTCCACGTGATCGAATCAGAAATGAGGAGATCCGAAGAAGAACGAAAGTCACGGACATAGCCCAGAAGATTAGCTAGTTAAAGTGGCAGTGGGCAGGACATATAGCACGCAGAACAGATGGCCGATGGGGCCGGATGGTTCTGGAATGGAGACTACGGACCGGCAAGCACAGCGTAGGTCGTCCACCGACACGGTGGACAAACGACCTGATAAAGGTCGCAGGACGACGTTCGATGCAGGCCGCTTCCAACCGGTGCTTATGATAAATTATGGGGTAGGCCTATGTTCAGCAGTGGACGTCCTACGGCTGAGATGATGATGATGATGATGAATGACCACCGGTTCCGCTGAAAAGAAAAAAGAAGAAAGAAGTTAAAAGAGCTCTGTGTTTTCCATGAAGACCTCTAAAATTCCCGAAAAAAATGGTTATTTTTGTATCTTTGTGTCATTATTCCTATGGGGGGGTGTAATCGAATGGAACGGTTACAGAGATTTGAATAATCAATCCGTTTACTTATGAACGAGCATCGAGTAATCGAGATCGATCCGCTTGGACCCATTAGCGATTCTGTATTCGATTAATTCGATGGGCCTATTGTTATGTAAATTTATTGCATACTAGGTGACCCGCTCGCTGATTCGCTCGCGTGGCTTCGCGAGATACGGCGGCTTTAAAATAAAAGTAAACTTTACTATTCAATAACTTTTTTATACTATTCAATAGTAAAGGTTACTTTAAAATAAGAGTAATATTTACTACTCAATAACTTTTTACATTATGAACCGATAGACATGAAACAAACTCTAAATGTTAAGTCGAGTTTACCACAATATAGTGAAAACATCTAAATCGGATAAGCAATTTCTGAGATTAGCGTGCACAAAACGCACAGACAAACAGACAAAAATCCTAAAATCATTATTTTTCATCAATGAAAAATTCGTAGTAAATTATTTAATAGAATCATATCACTCGATTCTGTCAACTGTCGTTAAAATCGATATGGAAGTATAGGACCGAAGTGGAATCTCCCGTATGTTTGCAGTTTACTCTTGACTAAAATAGTTCCAGTTAGAGAACAGAATATATAAATTCTTGTCTCAAAGAAAGTTAATGCGTTTACGGATTTGTTTATGTATTATGTATAGCCGTAGGACGTCCACTGCTGAACAGCCTCTCCCATAATTTTCCAAAAGGGTCGGTTAAAAGCGGCCTGCATACAACGTCATCCTGGGACCATCATCAGGGCCGTTTCTATACCTTGTCGGTGGACGACCTACGCTGCGCTTGCCGGTCCGTGGTCTACTCTCCAGAATCTTCCGGACCCATCTTCCATCTGTTCTGCGCGCTATGTGCCCTGCCCACTGCCACTTCAACTGGCTATCTACGTAAAATTATGAATAGTAGATAACTATATAGTAAATAACCGAGCTAACTTTAATATAAACACATGACCGAATATACATCAAATCATCCGTATCAATCAATCATTAGTTTTGATGTCATGAGCTTTAATTCGTTACACCCCCCCCCCCCCCCCCCTACTTAAATGATAATTACTGCTCACGTTTACTTCCACTTTTTGTGCGTTCCCAAGACAATTAGCCGAGTCTCATTTGAATATCAACCCAGTTCGTATCTCCCCTGTATCCTCTCCCGCCTATTTACCGTTAATTTGCATGAAAATTAACGTTCTATGAAGTAATTAAATCGTTTCGCGAAGTAAACAACTTGGTAACCGCAAGATGGCAGATTGTTCTACGTATTCAGGAAGTTTTGGTTGCGTACTTGACAAGTTTTCGGAGTGGCGAAGATTCCATAGTTTCGAAGAAGAGTAGTTGGTTTGAACTATGTCATGAAATATATCGAAAGGTTTTATTTGTTATCATCTCTCTACCCTTACTGATCTTTGAAATCGGTCGTTGAAATATGTTTTTAGATCCACACATTGCATGCATATATATATTTCATCACTAACTGCGTGGTTTCACCCGCGTGGTGATGGATGATGATAATGAAGATGATGAAATAAAAGTCTAAGTTACTCCTAGTAACATTAACTATCTGCTAGTTAAAGTCCCGTTAAAATCGGTCGAGCTGTTCCAGTGATTAACCGGAAAAACAAACAGATAAACAGAAAAAATAAATTAAATTGATTTTTTTATGTAAGTACCGTATATACGTTCATATGCATATAATGAAAAGTTGATAATTTGGAATAACAAACAGACACTTAAATTTTATTTATCTGTTGGTTTTGGGTTCTATTGTATGGTAGGCCGCCAGCCAGACGCTAACCCTTCTTTCTCGTTTGTATCATCTATATTTCGGATCATAAGAGCATTAAGATCGTTAAAGGCCTTACTATCTGCTTCGTAAAAACCATGCAATTTCCGTGCAGTTCTTAAACCTGTCATAAACAGTTATGAATGAAATCATACCATGACGCTCATTTAGGTGAACTGTTTGAATATTGTTTTCTCAAAGGTGAACGGATAATATTGTCGGGACACATTGTACTTTAATTATTAAAAAATTGTTTTAAAGCATTGTTTTGTCAGGAGAATAATGCTTTAATTTATTTTTTTAATTTTCTTAAAGAAGTATGTAAATAAAATATCCATCCAATAAAAGTATGTATTTCATTTCATAATTAGAATATTACCGATTGAGATTATATAAAGGTATTAAATGACTATAGACGACATAATTTTGCAGTGTTATAACATATACCTACATAATAATTATGTAATTTAAGTTAATTAAAGCGCTCTCGACGCGACCCAAACAAGATGCTGTAAGATACCAACTCTATGATAAAGTTTCAAGATTTTGCCAGTTGAGGGTAGTTTTGAAATTAATAGGTGAGCAGTTTCAAAGTGTCGCGTGCGGTGTCGGCGTTTACGCGAGCTTGTGTTGGCGCGGAAATAAACTGGTGTCGATGTGTCGGGATAATTTTGGAAGCCCTTTTTATAGTGTATATTTTTAGAAGACCGTTTTTATAAGCTTTATCGTATATTGACTGATGTCAGTCTGTATATATTGTCATCAACACTATTCATGTAAAATCGGTAAATATTTTTTTCTTTAAGAATAATCCTTATATAATAATAATTGTTATAAATATTGCCTTTCATTAACAATAATAAGTATTTGTGTTGACGACTAGTACTGGACCGTGTGAGAATAATAAAATGGCGGCACAAGTCGACTAGTCATTTTTCTAGCACAAATATAAAATAGAAGAGTTTGGAAAAGAAGAAGACGATCCATTACTTGGCGTTAACGTTTGGCAGTGGTATAATAATTGTAAAAAGAGTACGACATTTTGAACAAATACAAGTGAGTGACTAATAATGTGAATCTACAGCAAGAATAGGCCTGTTACATACTAACACAATTGAAAAACCCCTGGTTACTAATTTAGTACTATATGTTGGCTATGTATTACCTAAAAAATAAATTGTGCTATCGCTGAAAATTCTGAGAGTTTGGACGTGAAAGTTTCTTTTTTATGACCTATTTAGGAATTTTTTCTGCAGAAAGCGAGTAATATTTATGAATTCTGTTCGGTTATTACTATTTGCCTGTCCGTTTTCTAACCTAAGATTTTTTTCATAGAATAATATCGATCTGTTTTGTTACACTAGATGTTTAAATATTCTGATTTTTACTATTATCAGGATATGAGCGCGCCTCAAAATCTTAGTTTATCCTCCACTGCACTTGCAGTTCTTACTTTATTCATAACTACGAATATATATTTAGTTTAGAAGACTATAACTTAGGGCCGGTTTCGATAGCTATAGACAGATACTTGACACTATTTGTGTGGACGTTAAGTCAAATTTTTATCCGTAGTATGTATAACTGTGGATAGATAGATTATTCAAAACGGCCGTTAGAGGATTCATACTGTTTAATGTCTAATTGCTTTGGACAAACTAATTTCAACGTTCAAAACTCTCAAACATGTGTGTAGAAGACAAATAAGCAATTAAATGTCATGTCCATTTCGTTGAACACGCAAACTGCGATGAGACTTTAGATTAAATGCACTAGTTCGAAACTACAGTACCTGTGCGCAGGGGTGCGTTGTGCCGTATGAAGATTGCTCTTGATTGCTCGAACACGCATTTAATTAGTGTCGGGACATCGCCGTACTAATGTACGTACACTTCTGACACTGACGAATCCTTGTCACAATAAAAATTTATCAATGTTTTCATTTGAACCACTCATAAAGGCGCTGTCAGTTCAAAGCTTGAATTCTTTTAATTTCTTTCTTTTTTCAAGCAACCGCATCTCGAAAAACGTTCAGAAATTGAAAAAATAATTATGTTCAATAAAACAGTATCCGTGATATGTGTGTGTGTGTGTATGTGTTTTATGACAAATACAATTGTGAATAAAGAGCAAAACTGTTTTAAAGGTAAACGAAGTGGTATGTTTTGTTTTAATGTACTCTATATATGTTAATAGTAGATTAGTAGCCAAGGGCTGTAAGGCATCAATTGCAGCCCGAGATATTTAGACGCACGAGGCGCCTATAGTTCGAGGGTGCAATTGATGCTTACAACCGAGCTAATTACTCTGCTTTACATCTCGATTGTGAGGTAAGTAGAAAAAAACCAGCATTACAAAAATAAAATTGATGACTATTATACTGATACGAAGACAAGGCTGAATAGCGAAGCGACCTCTTTTGTCATTGGGCTGAATGCATGATGTCTATTGCCAGTATGATGGTTAGATGTACGCGAATTTATTGAAAGAGTGAAGTGTTTTTTATTACTTACCGCCCTAGGGCTTTTCTAGCTACATTATCACCCTAGAGCGCTAATTGGTCACCTACAAGCCTCATTTGGGGGTAATAAGGACCTACATACCGAATATGAGAGATGTAAACCGCCCTAGGACTTTTTTAGCTACATTATTACCCTAGCGCGCTAATTGGTCACCTACAAGCCCCATTTGGGGGTAATAAGGACCTACTTACCGAGTATGAGAGATGTAAAATATGTTTTTAAGTCCAACGTGTACTTAAAAGTCTAAGAAGTGTCATATTATATTTTGTAATTTTGAATAATTCGCTGTTTATGAGATAAACTGCTTTAACCCCTCATTTTTGCCGACGTCATGAATTCACAGCACCTTAAGAGGAATGCATAACAGCTAAAAAGTTTAATTTATATTACTTTATACATTTTAAAAATTAAAACTTTCAGGCATAGTAAACAATGTGTTGATTAAATTTAAATAATCGCTGAAATTGGACAATATTAGGAGGTAGAAAAGAGTAATTTTTTTTTAAACATGGGCTAGCTATGCGTCCCTAATAGCTGTAGAAGTAGCTGTAGAACTTTTTAGAATGAGTTCGTCTATGGAAGTACTGCCACCGTAGCTATAACTACCGTGAAACAGTAATGTTCGCATCAGTGGGGGCCTACTCCCAGCTTTTACGAAACTATCATAAATCAGGAGCGTTTTGTAATAAGCTTAGAATAATCATACTTACTATCGTACTCCCACCGACACAAAATAGTCGAACATATAACTTCAATACTATTAACGGCGTGTTCCTTTTTTAGGCCGAAATCGATCCTAATGGTGCATTCCAGAATGCACACATGCATAGTACGCGAATTGAGTGCAGTATTTGATAATACGTCATCAAAACGTCTATAGTAATCCATTATTATTGTAAGCTTGCTATATTGACCTGGTGGTACCAAATTTAATGGTAAGGTTGAAATATGACTACTTTAAGAGTTGGGAGTAGGGTACCCCCACCCAGTTCCGGTTTGAAGGGTATGGACACCGGCGAAATTACAGGCACAAGAGACTCAACAACTTAATTTTCCTAGATTTGTGTTTCTGCTACATTTGTGTTTCTGCTACATTTTAACCGACTTCAGGAAGGGGTTGTGTATGTGTTGTATGTTTTTTAACAAGTGCAATTTGAAAAAAATAATACTGACTTCCATTCTATTACTTTGGTAAAAATCAGTTATTGGTGTGTAGCTCAAAAGCTACTGGACCGAATTTGATGAAATACTTTTTTTGGGACCACACGGGAAGCACCAGCTTTCAAACAAAAAAAGGTGTTATCAATCATTTCAGATCATCGTCCATCACCTTAAAAGTTTTATTATATAGCTTTAGAAATGTTAGGAATGCATCCACCGCTTTTCTACAACTTGACTTAGACATAAGAGTGACTTCACAACAGATTTTAGGTGACTGTGACTCTGGCTACTTGAAATCTCACTCGATGCAACTTTTAGTACAAACATAAAAATTGACAACAAATGTACAAAGATACGAGTCCTCTTCTTCAATCGTTCCCTCATTACTGAGGATCGTGACTCCTCTGTTGCAGTTTGTTGACTGTTTCTCTCCACCGAGTTCTGTTGCTGGCCTGATGTATACCTGATCCGTCCATCGCTTAGGGCTTCGTCCTCTTGGTCTTCTAACTAAGGAATAATAATAATAAACGAGTCATCTAACTAAGGAATAAGTCCTACTGCAGACCCAATCAATTATATTATTGCAATTATATGTAGGTATACATGCAGGTCTTAAATACATGTTCTTATTTGTCTAACATATGACCCTGGTAGGATATAGCAAGAAAGGTAATAGAGCGCCAGACCCATCCAATAATCATTAAATTTGTCATTAAGAAAAGCATTTAAATTATAATAGCATTTAGTAATTAGCAGATATTTCAGGTTTGTCACATTTTCTTCATCTTTTATTTTGCTAGGTAGGTGATTAAAATTTTTTGTAGCCATTACGTGAGGAGCAGAACTGTGTATTACTAGTTTAGAGCTCGGAAGAATAAGTTTATGTTTAAACCTAGATGTATATAGTCGCGGTAGGTCTGGAACTTTTTGAATAACTGAGGCTGTTTTCTAACAAATTACATAATTCTAACATGTACATATATAGATATTAGCGTCAACATTTTATATTTCATGAAGTATGTACGGTTTGCAGCTTTCAGTATTTTTTAATAACTGCAAGGATACGAATACAGTTTTTTGGGAACCAAACAGCCCTACTTCCACCACTTAAAGTAGTAATGTTTCAATCTTACCATTGAATTTGGTACCACCACTTCAATATAGCAAGCTTAAAATAATAATGAATTACGATAGACGTTTTGAAGACGTAGTATATACACATATTTCACTCAATTCGCGTACTTTAACACGACTTTTGACACTTTTTCATTATTCCTATGTCAATTTTTTGAAGATCCGTGCTCTTATCTCTTAAAATAGTTATATTGCACCCTTACCATTAAATTTGATTGACCGTTTTGTGTCGGTGGGAGTACGATAGTAAGTATGATTATTCTAAGCTTATTAAAAAAACGTTCCTGATTTATGATAGTTTCCTAAAAAGTGGGAGTAGGCCCCCAGGTCTGCTGAATTAGCACTATTTCCCCAGAGAGTGATGCCGTATTTAAGCCATGAGTATGCGTACGCGTGGTATGCTGTTTTAGCAGTTATTATAAGATCTGTTGCTCGCCGCAGTTCCCTAAGCGCGCAAGTAAAGGATAATAACTTAGCTGTTATTTAACGAATAACGACCCTGCTCCTGACATTACAGTAACATCAAGTCGTTTACTAATCTTTTGGTTTTTGTTTCAGGTATGTGAACCATTTTGTTGCTTCTACAACTACATTGTCGTAAATGTTTTCGTGAGTACGATTTCAAGACAGTGCTTTTATATATTTTTTTTAGCATTTCTAATACATTTATAAACTTTATTATTCTTTAACTTTAAGAACCGGCTAGGACTTGCAAGGTATTAGTAGTTGGACTTTTGCTCAGTCTACCTGGGGAAGTACCACACTTTTCCCAGTTATTCAACCGTGAAGCAGTAGTGTGCAAACATTACTTATATCTCATGATGACGGGCGCAGTGCATTACTTTGCAGGGTTTTGAACCGTAGCAGTAAAATTCTGAAATGCACTGATCTGTTATGGATAAGTGTGACGCTTAACATCATCCGATCGATTTGCTCGTCTTGTACCGAGTTACATAATAAATAATAACGGATTTTTTCTCCGATCAGCCTTTATTATTATTGGTCGAATTCGCCGTAATATGTTTAAATGCACAAAAATTTTATATTTTCGTTTGTGTTACTTTGTATAAACAATTGGACGGTAAATGAGTTGTTTGGACTCCCAACATACGTAACCCCACGTCAGTTTAATTTTCAACCCGAAACGCGTTCCAATTAAAATACGGGAACCAAATTAAATTCTCACATTTGAACTTATTACTCACAACTGACATGAACATATTTTTTTTGTGGGGTTGGTTAGCAAACGAGGAAGCGGCTCACCTCACCGCTGATGCCGTCCGCAATAAGTACTAGAGGTCTCGATGATGCGTTGCCGACCTTTGAGGAAGGATGATAGGAAGGAAGAGAAAGAAGGGGGTGAGGGTGTAGGGGGAGGACGAATCGGACCTCCGGAACTTCCACCAAACCGACTGAAACGCAAGCTATGTTACTTTATGTCGGTGTTATGTGGGAGTATGGTACGTCCCCGGTCGTGCCGGCCCCCCCATTCGGCTGCGGGATTACAGCGCAGCACTAACACAAAAAGAACGCAAGAACGTAACGTGTCCTTCACGTGAAACATTACAAACCGTCATTTATCTAGCACAACTATGACACAGACAACAGAAGTCATAGTTTGTACTCCGAAGCGTGAAGCGTTGACGCTTACCTTACGAATACTTTTTGCGAATTGTTTGTGCTACGGCTTCTGAAATCTCCAAGAAGACATTATTCTACCTTACAGTGAAGTCACTATGTGATCAGCGACATAGCTCTTCGGTAATTAATAATTATGAAAATCATACAAAAGTTTTCCCCGATTTTTTATTTTGGACCTTAACACTAGTTCCAAGAGTTTTATGTAACATTTACAACCACGCATTATTTTTTATGATATCAGGCCGGCGTTTGACCGCTTCTCATTGTAGTCATGGTGAAACACAGACTCACGCAACGAATTCAACTCCTTAACCGTACGTATTATGAATGAAACACTTCGTGCGCAATGGTGGAACTTCATGTAACTTTTGTAGAGACTGCATAATAAATTAAAAAAATAACATATTGATTGTCCTTTTTTGTTTCCGATAGAAAAGTATTTAATTATAGTGTAAGACTGTAACAAAGGATTTATGTATCTCAAGCGATTTTAATGCGGTAATTTCTGTCTGCTTTCGGCTTTATTACGACATTTGTCTTTCATACAATAACCGCACCTTTGGCATGTATACCGAAGTCGTTTAGTTAAAATTTATAGCAAATCTACCCTTGCGCTGCTTGACCTCTATTGTAAACATAAATACACCTACGTAGCTTTATGAGGTTAATGGGTAACATTGCCTGGTTTTCAAGTTTATTTACAAAGCTCATACAAACTGCTCCCCACGGCTTCGCCCGTGCATTTCCTACGTAGTCACAATGCTTACCAGTATATAAATACATTATTACGAATACAAATGCATATCTAAGTATATACCTAAGCATAATAAGTCCCACACATATGTATGTACTTTCTTAAAGAACATGGGGCGTTATTTGTTTTCATTAAAGACAAGCCCAATTCAAGGATAACAAAAAGAGATCCTAGCCGTATTGTTATGCCTATTAATAGATCTGCCTTATTTTCAATAAACTGTCATATCATGTCAATTAGAAGATTTATTAAAATACCTAATGTCTTAAGAGAATTGCCAATGAGACAATTCAAAATAAAATTATTCCAGTGGCTTCATGATAAAACCTCTGCAGCGTATCCGAGTTATTAAATAAACAATGGACATGTTAAATGTCTTACTTTATATAATTATTTTTTTTTACTTTAGATTTTAATTTTGCAGCGTTATAATTGGACATATTTTTTTTAATTTAATCCTATTCATCATCATCATCTCATCCGTAAGACGTTCACTGCTGAGCATAGGCCTCCCCCATGATTTTCCAAGTTGGAAGCGGCCTGCATCCAACGTCGTCCTGCGACCTTCCTCAAGTCGTCTGTCCACCGTGTCGGTGGACGACCTACGCTGCGCTTGCCGGTCCGTGGTCTCCACTCCAGAACCTTTCGGCCCCATCGGCCATCTGTTCTGCGTGCTATGTGCCATGACCACTGCCACTTCAACTGGCTAATCTTCTGAGCTATGTCGGTGACTTTCGTTCTTCTACGGATCTCCTCATTTCTGATTCGATCACGTAGAGAAACCCTGAGCATAGCCCTCTCCATAGCTCGTTGTGCGACTTTGAGCTTATCTATGAGGCCCATAGTAAGAGACCACGTTTCAGTGCCATAAGTCATCACTGGTAACACAGAGTTGGATGAAAACTCTTGTCTTGAGGCACTGAGGTATTTTTGACGAGAAGACTTCGCGTAGTTTCCGGAACGCTGCCCAGCCGAGTTGGATTCGACGATTGATAATCCTATTGACAGTGTATAATTGTTCAATTTTAAATTCAAATATTGCATGTCAGTCATGTTTCTGAAAAAATATGTAATACTAATAAGTAAATCGACCAACAACACCTGATGTAACACCATATATTAGGCAAATAGATACATTTCATTTCATTTTCATTTACCCATGAGAGATACAATACAGCAGGAAAGTAGAAATTTTGAGTAGAACTTCGGCACTTCAGAGCAGATCAATACTCATTACCATTACTCCTGGTCTATAATTACTTCATAAACTCTTACAAGTTCAAACCTGGATGTACCGCAGTAATGGTTCCACATAACTGCTTAGAAATTGCGTTGTTTCTTGAAATATTAAGTAATAGTTCTGCGAACATTGGCAATTTTTCGCAGTCTGAGCTGTTTGCAGAAAATTTGTCAAATATCTATATCGACAAGACGCTGACAAATTTTGCTATTGTTAGTACCAAATGTTTATTTCCAAAATCGTTTAGTTTTTAAACTTCACAACCTATTATCTCGGCAACCACTTGACTAATAAAATTATGCTCACCACCAAATATTCCAAATTTTATGAAAAAATCGGTCGGTAAATAGCGCTTTACCAAATTTCCCCCCTTTTTAGGAAAAGTACCCCCCACTCAAATAATCGCCGACGAAAAAAATTAAAACAAATATACGTTCAAAAGTGCCATGCATACAAAGTTTTATCAAGATTAGTTGAAACAAAGGACCTGTACAGAAAGACCAACATACAACCTAACAAACATACGGACAGATGAAAGTCAATTTGGCCAGTTTAAGACGCTTTGAGAAAAAAAAACATTCTAGTTAAATAGCTGTCCACAGTGATATGCAAAACGGTGAACTATTATGACGAAATTAACCCTTCTGCCGGGGTGTCGAGGTCAAATCGACCCCAGGGTTGAATTTTAGCGGAATATTGTTTACCTCATTACCGGAGGCGTCGTATTATAGTGTCGGGCTTGGAAGTGGATAATTCATTAATAACGAGCATGTCAACAATATCCTTTGTCTTTATAATTAGACCCTGTGTGATAGTTTAACATTGTTATTAAATTACGTGATGTAGGTAATTCAACAGATTTACACGAATAATGTCAATAAAAAAGGCTAGTTAGAATTACGTCCAGTTATAATAACGTCCATTTAGAATAATATCCAGTTATAATAACGTCCAGATTGAAAAACGACCATTTAGAATAATGTCCAGTTATAATAACATTCAGACTGAAAAATTAAAATTAAGAATAATGACCAGTTATCGGCCCCGACCAGAGTCCGTAGCACAAACAATTTGAGAAAAAACATGTTACAATTAGTACTGTTTCACGTGAACGACACGTAACGTTACACTTACGCGGTTATTCGTGCTACGCCCACTGTTGGTAATTGGCCTTCGTGTGTGAGGAGTCTCAGATTCGATCCGAGGCTGGGGATAATGTTTGTTTAATTAATGAATAGAAATGTTTGTCAAGAAATGATGATAGTGATGATGACAAGTATGTGTTAATCCAGCGCCTGATCTACCTCCATAACAAATTTCACTAAAATTGGTCCAGCCGTTGGAGCGTGAAGAAATAACAAACATAAAAACACACCCACAAATTTAAATGTACGTTTGTATAACAAAAATTAATCTTTCCAATGATACCGATCGTTCCTTTGCTCGGATATATCTGTGGCCTACTCATTAAGGCGTCTACGACGGTAACACGCGGGTTTGGATCCTGCCGAAAGCTCTTTCCAACTTTCTTTCTCTATTGTTGCAATATCTTTGTTATTATATATACAATATATTACATAACATATACAAACTTATACATTTCATTATTAACGGGATATTTACCGTGGTAAGGTTGTGGAGTGAGCTCCCGATATTTCGGCGCAGTTACATGCACCATGTTCACGGGAAGACTGAAGAATGCGGGTGGTTGGTCAAAAAGTTTAAAAGTTATGTCTGCACCTAACTTTTAAACTTTTTGACCAACCACCCAACTGCGCCGAAATATCGGGAGCTCATTCCACAACCTTACCACGGTAAATATCCCGTTAATAATCATATAACTTTAGAGAATAACCGTGATAGTTTAAAACAGTGTTTTATACATTTCACATTAATATTCCGTTAACAGTCTGTACAAAGAACAGAGCAAAATAGCTTAGGGGTAGAAAATACCCCGAACCCGGCGTCCTCACCCAAAAACCCGATTTCCCGAGTAGATGGTGCAAGGTTGACTGACTTGCATGCGGTTGGACGAACAGATAAGGTTTTATTCTACGCGAAAGGAGGCTTTTTTACGAAGCAATGAAAGAAAATATGAGAGTCTCGCTAATAAAAAATTTATATACAATTGTATAATGTTTATAAATTATTTTTTATAAAGACAAGTATTATAAGTTTAATATCCCGACTACGGGAATAATTAGCCGGCACAATAAAGCACATAAAATTCGTCCTCCTTTTGTGCTTCGGCGCAGTCGGATAATTTTTGACACTCTTGTCGTTAATACGAATCTAATTACGAATCAAAATCGGTTGAGCAGTTGAGTAGTTACGAGCGGACATAGGAACGGACATAATACAAGTCAAACACATATACCCTCCTTTTGTGCTTACCGCAGTCGGTTAATAATATTAACATGGAAACGCGTTTTTTTTTTAAATTTATAATGTAAAATAAAAATAAAATATTTATAATGTGCATCATACGGAACGAATAGAAAAAAGATGTTCATTTTTTATTCTTTGCGGGCAATGCTACACATTCGTTTAAACTAAAGTCCATGGAAACTCTTTTTTTATCTGTGAAGGTGTGTGTATTATGTGCAAAATTACCGTACATTTTGTCGTTTTAGAGCTAGATCTCAAAATTACCGTATGTTTGTCGTACGGTAATAAACTACCGTACAAGGTATGAAATTACCGTACATAATACGGTAATTACCGTACGGTTGGCAATGCTGGTGCTTCCCGTGTAGTCCCATTTAAATTTCATCAAAATCGTGCCAGTAGTTTTTGAGATACATTGCAATAACTAAATAGAATGGAAGCCGGTATTAAATTTTTTGAATTGTACTTATGATTACGATAAAAAAGCTACTAGTATACTTATGCGTACAAGACGAAGTCATTAGTGCATAAATATATCCAGTAGCACGCGGGCTGATTCGCAACTAGGGTAATATATTGTTTAGTATCATACCTGTTTAACCTAAACGTATGCATTAACAAGTCCCTCTCAGCGCTGTACTTGGTACAATCCATCAATAGGTGATACATATTATATAATAATAATATTATTAATTAGGGGCCCGTTTAGTGGGTGGCAAGTCACCACCTGGCCAAAAATGTATGAGACTGAAATTGGCAGGTGCCGTTGTCTCTTCCATAGCCCACTATCTTCTTTATTACAAGTAAGATCATATCAATAGCCTTGCCATTTTACCCATTTTTGTAATAGATATACCATGTAACCATCCATCCAAAATGTCTGTTTTTTTTATACTTCATTGTATTTTTATACCAAACAGGCCTCTAAGTGTTGGCTACAGCCCCACTTATGCCTATGTAAAGGGCCGGGTTAAACCCGTGATATAATTGAAATACAGAGAATAATAATAATAATATTTATGCATTTAAACAGAGTTTCATAGTTACATTAAGAATACTTATAAACTAACATGCAAGGTGGAACAAATAAGGTGGAGAAGTAGTAAATTCACAGTTCAGATGTTCTCGTAAAAATGAGTAGTTAGTTGTAACGTTCGTGTCGTCCTAGCCCTCACGGTAGGATACCCTGAGTCTGTGAGGGCTTATTAACTAGTGTACCTACATACCTCACAATTAACGGAATCAACTTTTCTCATGAGGTGTCCAAATTTTCTTGATGGACAGTGAACAGATCGTATTCTATGAGCTAGAACAACATTATAACATAATGCTTACGCGTCCCGGAACCTTATTGCCTAGGCAAGACAATCAGACAAATAACCATATTTTAACCATTTGGTTGTACGAAATAAATACAAAAAGTATTAGCAAGTATTCAATTGCATCTTCGCATTACATCGTCCAATCTGATAAGCGATTCTCAACCTCATGTAAAGCACCGTAAATTGTTTTAAAATTATGATTGGACCGGGCTTTATTCACAACCCACAATATAATATATCAAACAGGAATTATTCATCTTTCTACTGGTGAAAGATATTACAGTAGTTCAAGAGATTACTTCCTACAAACAAACTCACAAAGTTTGTTCTTACAAACTTTACCTCGTTATAGCTTTGTTAGCTAGGTCTTTGTAATATTTCACAGTTCTATTGTCTCGTTGGTTCTGTTGCGGAAAATTAAATCTGTTTCGTGAGGTACTATAGGTTTGATGCCCACGGCTTTATCCTCGGGCTCCTAATAGCAGTTCTCAGTGTGGAACTGTGCACGGTAGATGGCAAATATCAATAGGTTCAACTCCTACAATACATTCCATGTGAGCAAAATTAAAACTAGCGAACTAGTTCAATAAAAAAGTTTGTGTTTATGTACACTTCTGCGAAACCCTTAGGGGATGTACAGGTGAAATGTTATTTACTACCGACTTTCAAAAAAAGGAAGAGGTACCTACTCAATTCGACTGTATTTTTTTAAGTTTGTTTCCTCATAACTTTCCACTGGGTGAACCGATTCTCAAAATTATTTGTTTGAAAGCTGGTGCTTCCCGTTTGGTCCCATTTAAATTTCATAAAATTCGGTCCAGTAGTTTTTGAGTTACACTCCAATAACTGAATAGAATGGAAGTCGGCATTTAAATTTTTCAAATTGTACTTGTTTTCTATTAACAAAACAGTTAGTAGCACTCCATCCCATAAATAAACCTAAGGTCGGTAAAAATAGAATGTTTATTCTCGCTCCAGAAATATGTGACGAAACTGAAATAAAAATAAACTACGATATATTGTACTGCTAAGGGTTGCCAGCATTTTTCTTTTGTTTTGCCTTTTCAACGTTTTGGGTCACCTAGTTTTGGCAACACTAATAATACTACAAGCAAAATGTATGATTTTAATCTTTATAATAATAATATAATAATAAGCCTTTATTGCCAACTAAATAAGAGTTACATAATTTTCAACTTAAGGTAAAATACAATATTATTATGAAAATACTTAATAATTTTAACAATCTAACTAAGTAATTGTATTTAGTTATTGGGTGTTGGCGTGTCTTTGCGACACGAAGGCCTCCTCCAGCTCTTTCCACTCTCCTCTATTCTCAGTTATTCTGTGCCATAGGGAACCTGCAATCTTTTTGATTTCATCAGACCAACGTTTTCTTTGACGTCCTCTTTTTCTTTTTGTTTTGAATCTGGGGGTCCATTCTGTTATATTTTTTGTCCATTTATTTGTAGTCTCTCTCATCATGTGGCCCGCCCACCTCCATTTAAGTTTTTTGGTTTTGTCAATAATGTCTTTGATGATTTTAATCTTTACCACGATTTAAATCGTCTTCCCATGACACAAGATAGTTTGGGTCTAAGCATAAGTATTGCGTGGCACTCTAACGGCCGCTTTCAATAATCTACGAGTATCTATCGCCGGTTTACGAGTACCTTACTAGAGATAGATATTTGACACTATTTGTACGGACGCTATGTCAAATTTCTATCGGTAGTAAGGAAAACTATGGATAGATACGAGTAGAATATTGAAAACGGCCATAAGTGTATATACATGAACACTGAGATATGTGTATGTCAGTGTGTGTGTGCATAGAATATATAGGTAGTTAAACAAATGAAACGACTTGCATTTCGATGACTTCGTCCGCACGCAGAGTATATAGTATCTATGCAAAGAGTCTGGCGAGCAAGGTAACTTAAGGGGGGCCTTTCCTGGGTCGCCTTATGGAGGATCCCAATAATCTATCTATCCACGGTTTTCCTTACTACCGATAAAAGTTTGACATAACTTCCATACAAATAGTGTCAAATATCTAACTCTAGTAAGGTAAACCGGCGATAGATAGATTATTGGGACCGGCCGTTAGTGTAACGCAAGAATGGTATAAAAGCTTACGGTTTCCTGCAACGCAATGCTGAAAATGGTAGCAGTGTTAATGCAGTACGAGCAAAAGTAAGACAGTGCCAGATCCCTTAGTTAGCATTAAGAAATTCACGCTTCAACTATTGAACGAAAACAAATGCGTGGCAATTCATAAAACTAATTCCAGTACTATATGTCTTTTTCAAAAAGCTTTACCATTTTCTGAGACAAATGTTTGTAATTTAAAATCTAAGTATATTGGCATTTCAAGGTTTCTATTGAAGTGTTTTCCATATATAAATATGTATATATATTATATATAATTTATGAGTATACTATGAATGACCAGTTTAGCCAAATTTGGAGGCCATTTTAGAATTTGTGTCCCTATATTTTAAAAAAAATTATACAAAAGAATCCTAGATGCAGTGCTCAAGATATCGATTTGTTAAAAATATTTTAATAATAGGTACAAGCCATCATCATGAACGAGCGCTTGTATGGACAGTATGACGGGATGGCCACTCTTAAACCCAACTCCCACATTGACTCCCGCACTGCGGGGTGCAGGGTCGTGGTTGGAGGGCGACCATTATGTACGTATATAAATAAATAAATAAAATAAGCAATAACAGAATGAGTGTTACAATCATGAAACTGATTCTTAAACTAATAATCTACGATTAATTTGCAAAGTTGTTCATGTTGTTTGTTAATGAAAATATGTAATTGACGAACCTTGCAATACATTAAAATTTATGTTTAGTTAGGGTCCACTCTCAGATGAAGGCCTTTTCCAAGGATTGCCCTTTCTCACGATCTTGAGCTATTAGCTTGTACACATGTCTCGCTTAACTTAAAATTTAGATGAATCAATTTCTGTGAATTTTTAAGATTTTGATATCAAACAAAGGGTAAAAAAGATAATTTTTTAAACAATTTTATCAGTTGTGTATAAATGACGGTTCTTGAGAAATAAACCGTCAAAATCATAAGAGTTTATTAAAGATCCATAGGACAGTTTTTTCAAATTTAGTTAAATCCACGAGAGCCAATCAGCGCATTGCGTTTGTTCAACATGGCCGTCAGTCAACAGAAACTCTGCCACAGTGGCAACGTACGCTCCCCGCTTTTTATAGTGTCTTTTTACTTTTTAGACAGTTCCCATGGATAATTCAATAAAAATTGTGTCACCAAGTAAAGCCCGCAAGCGGCCTTATATAAAACTTCCATAAATCCATCCTGACTTTTTTCAAAGATAGATAAATTGCATTTAATTTTATCAAATGAAGGTAAATCGAATCTTGATATGTAATTTTTGAAAGAATGAATGTTTATAATACTAAATTTGCTGGATCAGGATCGTTTTCTACAATACTGTGGCCATAATAAATAGAAAAATGCCTTTTAAATCATCGAATTAAGATTACTATCACTTTTTTTATATATCTCCTAAGAGGGTAGAGTGGATTTATCCGAGTTTGAAGTTAAGCGACACATATAAATATATAAATATTACTTTATTAATTCTCCTAGTCCTACCACCTTCTGTCTCCTGATAGTCACCCACCGAGAACCACGTGTAAAGATTCCGTGAAGGGTACAATTCTCTACTATGGTCGAGGCGTGGGTAGCTCAAGTGCTTTGTTGAACTCTATTGAACTTTTCCTAGTAATCCGACTGTGGAGTATTACTAAGCTTACGCCATCTGTCTGTGCTACCTTTAAAGGGATGTATCTTTTGAACCGTGATAGCTAGCCGATTGAAATTCAATCAGAACATGTGTTGTAATGGTGGGTATCGTAATTTATCTATATGTATAAAAATGAACCCCTATTTCTCCTGGTCACGCTATAACTTGAGAACGGCCTACCGATTTCATTCAACTTTTTTCAATGTTTTCTGAGACTTCGTAGAAGGTTTATATTAAAAAAAATAAGAGAAGACGGGAGGTTATGGCAAGGCCGAAGGCCGAGCTTACTACGCCAACGAAGTCGTGGGCAGTCGCTAGTATATATATAAATGAACCCCTATTTCTCCTGGTCACGTTATAACTTGAGAACGGATGGAATAATCTCGCTAATTCTTTTTGTGTTGTGTTAGTTATTCAGGTTTCAGGTATTCAGGAGAAGGTTCATCACGTTTCCATTTTTCATAAACCAAGAAAAGATGGGAGGTTGTGGCGAGGCCGAAGGGCGGGCCTACTACGCGAACGAAGTCGCGGGCAGTCGCTAGTATTATTATAGAACAGTAGAACTCTTTGTGAATGAGTTAGTCCGGGGTATTATTACCTCCATACTTTTTTCTACTGTGATGCTTCACAGTAGAAAAACGTATGGTAATGTTAAGTTAATGTTAAGGTAACGTTCGAAAAACTGTTTTGGTTTAAAGGTATGAATTAACAATTTGATGTCTCAAGGTTACGGGCGCAATGCAGTTTGTTACTTGTGAGGTTATTAGCAGAGGTTATCACTTAACATCAGGTAGGCCTCGTGCTTGTACCGTTTCCCAATAACATTAAAAACTAGGTATCTTCTTCTAGGAGCAAGAGGTATATATTTAAGAAACGACTTGTATTTTTTGAGTTTGGTATACCGTCAAAATTGGTAATACTTATATAAAAACGTCACATTTCCCTAGATAAAGTAAAATACGAAATCAAACTACAAATTTAAGTATAAAGCTTACCTTTTTATTTACATAAACCATCTATCTACCTTTTACGTTCACTGGAAAAATCAGCGAAAAATCCACCATTTGTGTAGTTTATGTTACTTTTCTAAAATTACTTAGTTTTTATTTTCTGTGTACAATAAAGCATGTTTGTAATGTATTGTATTTTATGTAATAATAACTCGTCATGCTCAAATCGGGCTTGCCCAAAATAAATGAACACTTAAAAATAATAAATCCTTAACACAATTGTATTGGCACGGAACCCCTCTATATGAGAGTCGGACTTGCACTTAGCTGGTTTATTATAATAACAATGGGGTGTTCTAAAAAAAAGAAGTTCTGAAGGGCATGGGTAAACAAAACCTTTTCCTGATAATTGTTTTTCCTTATATGACCCTCCCCTACCCCATCTATAAACAAAACAACCCATTTCCTGAAAAGTCCTATTTTATCATTAGAGGTTTTTGCCTTTTGTGTAGGAATTTCCATAAAGATTTTATTTATAGATGATAATACGAAATGTTGAGTGATGCTTACGCATTTTTTTGAATTTGTCTGTTTTGTTTTGTTGCTACTTATTCTCGGCTTAAGGCGCTGCAAGAACAAACGTTTACGTATTTGGGGGAGGTGAAGCACTGGCCGTGACAGGAACAAGCTTGCGTCTGTAAACACGATCACTTTATAGCAGTTTTAATTTGTTTAAACATAAAAGAAGCCACAATGTAAAAACATAGATAGTTCTTTAATTTAATAAATTACCTTTATCTGATTTCAAAAAATATAGTAGTCGTCGCTCAAAATATTGAAACATGCGATATGAAAGATTTTTCTTAGTTTTTTAATTGCAAAAGTAGGCAGACAGGCAGGCGGCCCACCCGATGGAAAGTGGTCACCGTCACCTATAGACGTTTGCACCACCAAGGGCATTACTGACGCGGTGCTGACCTCTAAAAGGAATAAATATATAATAAATAGAAGGATGAGGGTAGAGGGGGGAAGGGAGGGGAGAAGGAGAGTGGAAGGGGGGGATTGGGCCTCTGAACCTCCCACAGACCGTCTAATCAAATCAAATGAAACCCTTTATTCTGTATAGGCCTACGGGCCTACACTTACAAATTGTTACAGATTGTTACACTTATGAACTGGGCGGCCTTGTCTTTTTGATTTGTTTTTATCGCCAATTTTAATGTACTTAACTATATAAAAATTGTTTTTTTATTTTTAGTGTGTTGCTCTACAAAAGAGACCATACCAATGGTATCAGTAGGGCAAGACACGCTACACTTTGACATCATAGTACACGAGTAGATAGATCCTGGAGTGATCAGTCCCAAGCTGTTTTATCGTCCAAGAAATCTGAAATTTCGTAATAACCTTTTTGACAGAGTTTAGTTTTGATAGTAATCTTTAACTTATTAATAGGCCAATCTCGGAAAACACTGGGAAGTTTATTATAGAATCGTATACATTGTCCCATAAAAGAAACTGAAGACTGAAACGCAATAGCAAGCTATATTACTTAAGAGTATTGCATAGCTAGTACTTGTCCACACTAAAAGAAAAAACTCTTTTGTACCTCTTAACATTGTGCGATTTCAGTGAGTAATATATAAGTAATATAATTTTATTTTTTTTAAACTCAAAAATACAAAAAAAAACAACGTACGGCCATAGCAAACAATGTGTTGATTGCATGAAAAAAATATCACTGAAATCGGACAATGCTAAGAGGTAGAAAAGAGTTTTTTCTTTTAGTGTGGACAAGCACTAGCTATGCAATCCTCTTAACGTCGGTGTTTTGTGGGAGTGTGTACTTCCCCGGTCGTGCAGGCCCATTCGGCTGTAACCCATAGGGTAAACTATAGGGTAGGGTATGCGCACTACCACCAGCAAAAGTGGTCAGTGGTTTTATTTGCCATTTATTTTCTTCAGGATGCCAGATAGATATAGTGGAATAATAAGAGCCTTTCTTAACCCGTTGCGTCCCAGAGATGTCTGTTTCATTCATACATCGTTTGTTTTAAGTATCACGGTATAGGAAGTATTAAACCTTAACTGCACTATGCACTATATTTTTCCGAAATTCTTTCAGTAACTAGTAAGTCTAAACTGTGCGACAAAAAATATAGTGTTTTATGGATTTTTTAATTTGGGCAGCGCCTTAATAAAAACACAGTACTACACCGACAACAGTCGTAAGGGTCCGCGTGACGATTATGACCCAACTCCTCTCTCTGAGAGGAAGGCTGGAGTCCCACCTGTGGGAACGTAATGGGTTGAATATGATGATGGTGATAATTGTTAACTATTATTTTATGCTCCAAGCCGTACAGGGCCCGCCCGCGTTGTTGTTCATGGTCAAACCCAAACTCTTCTCTGGGTGGAAGGCCACCCGACTGTGGGAAATGCGGATTTTTCTGTGCAAAGTTAAGACACCATCAGTCTCAGGTATAATGCGTAAAAGACCCAACAATGGCGTTCGTCGATTTATCCCCTCAAGTGTCGATGTCATTATAACAATACAAACAATAACAAAAGGACATTACATGAGAGTAGACGATTTAATCTGTCTGTTTTCAGTAAATGAAATTATTAGGGATATGGTAAACGTCTACCTAAAAATACAATAGCATTTTCTAATAGTATAGTCTAGTCTTTCGACTTTCATAATGTCGTCGGTCCACCCAGGGTGGGGTATTACATTACGTAGGGCAGGCTTCGGGCTACTTACAGTTGGACCAATTTGGGGGGAGTGATGAGATTCTTGGTGGTGGACTATTCCTTTATATACGGTTGGCATTACAATGGCATATACGGGCGAAAATACTTTTTTCGTTATTTGAGCATAGCTCTTAAAGTTTTCAAACGTCGGTGATAACATTAAAATGCCTTATTCATATATATACAAGTACAATTTGATAAATTAATGCCGACTTCCACTCTATTCAGTTATTGGAGTGTATCTCACAAACTACTGGACCGAATTTGATGAAATTTGGGACCACACGGGAAGCACCATCTTTCAAACAAAAAAGTTATGAGGTAACCGACATAAACAAACAGTCGTGTTGAGTACCTCCTCCTTTTTGGAAGTCGGTAGAAAATACGCGTAGACTTGAGAACCTGCGTTTTTAGAAGTCACTAAAAGAAAGTATCACCATAGAAAACATTGAATCCTATTAATGAAACATAAAATAGTAGTATTGTAATTAAGTTATCGTTTTACTACTAAAAATATCACCCATTACTTTCCCATCGCTGGGACTAGAACCTTCATTTCAAAGAGCGGAGTATTGGCCTTCCATGCGTACCCAGTAACCAGTCATAGTGTCGAAGTTGTCTGGCCCCCTGAAAGCCTCCGACATAGACTATAATAATTATCCATGTCATCCAAAACAAGGAAGCGTTCAGTAGTACCATTAGTGGTCACCCATCCAAATCGTAACCGCTTACCACTATGCATGCATGGTAATAACTAAGAAAGCCCTAAAGTGATAAACACATAACTGTGCCTGCCTCTAGCTGCCACCATCGCATGTCATTTGCAGATAACCATCTTTTGCCGGCTTGTTGTTCCAATGACAGCTCAGTATAAAATGCGAGTATTATGGTATTGCATTGATGTGTCGAATTTGAAAACGAATCAATGAAAATTTGAATACATATAAATTAAAATTAGAATACATATTGAATAACAACCATTGGTAAATTATGCATTATAAATCTAATACAAATAATTAGTCAACGGAAACATATAACCTTTGATTTTCTACACTACTGGACCGATTTCAAAAAGTCTTTCACCATTAGTATCCTATATTACCTGATGAACATACACTACCTATATAATATTCTGCAATACTATAAATCTAACTTATCCTTGTTTAAATATGCAATATTACCGCCGCTAGGCCACATTATTCGTACCTTGGTGACTGGTGTCCGCACACAATGCATTTTTCGGAATCGGAAAATGATTTCTGCGATTTTTTTTTTACCTGTATTGGCCAAATATGGCGAGTCTACGGGTTAGTCCTTAACTAATCTATTAATAAAGAGAAAAGATTTGATTGTTTGTGCCCTCCACTCGACACGACGACATAAAAAATATATTAAATAGTAGAAACATGCATACTAAGTTTTGTCAAGATTGGTTGAAAATGCGACTTGTATGTGAATAGGGTAGTGGCTAACCCATGTCGAACTTTTTAGGCCGCCCGAAGGCATTCGACATAGCCTAACGACTGACATCATCCTACAAGTAAGACAAACAACGGTGCCGACGGCTTAACGTGCCCTCCGTAGCACGGAGTTGAATAATGCCACTAGCACACACCCATCCAACTTCTGACCGCAGTAAGCGTTGCTTAACTTGTTGATCGGTTCAGGGGCCTTACTATCAGTTTTGTAAAACCATGCAAGTTACGTGCAGTTTATAAAACTGGTTTAAACAGTGTTGAATGAGATCATACCATGACGCTTATTTAGGTGAACTGCTTGAATGTTGTTTTCCTCAAAATTGAACGGATAATATTTTCTCTGACATTGTAATAATTTAGTATAACCAACATTGCAGACAGCTGTAACTGCAGACTTACATTTGTAAGCTGATAGACTGAGAGGATTTAGAGCGACATGTTAACGATGGTCCATACAAAAAAACAGGTGAACGGTTTTTCTGCGGTTCTTGAATAGTAGGCCTGGGCAGTTTTCTAGAAGTACTGCTTTAAGAGCTTATGGGTATTGTGAATTCACCTAATTGCCCGGAGTGTGGAATAGTTGAGGACGTCCATCACATGTTGATGGAGTGTGTTCGGAACGAAGCCCGACGACAGAATATGAGTTTTATGTTTAATAATAATGTAGGTATTTGTAACAGCATTTTGGCGTTTCCTCTATCAGAGGAGGCCAAAATGCTATTACAACTTTATTTAAGTATTGTGTATAATTAAGTAATGTTGATAGTAATAAGATGATTGTGAACCTATGGGGGTGACATAGTCAATTTATGACAAAACCCCTTAAAAAAATAAGATAAAAAAAGAGCTTATAGTAATCGCTGCGAGCGCTTTACGTACATAATAAGTTCTAATAATTTCATAAATAGTCATAACGTTTTCCTGCCTAGCTTGCTGTTATCATCTTGATATACTGACTGTATTTCTTTAATACCTACAAAAAATAAGTAAAGCTCCCGAAACGTCGAGGAAGCGCGGGTGAAGCGCGCCGATAACGGGACTGGACGTTAAATGAAATGTCGAATGGTGATTTATTGTCTGCCACATTTTGCAAGTCTGGTTTTTCTCTCTCGATGATAATTGGATTTTATCAAAGAAAACGTTTAGAAGCTGTTGTTTTAAGATCAGGGGGAATTATTAGGGAATCTTTTTCAGTGTTACTGCAATTTTGTTGGTGCGATAATTTTGGGGCTGTTTTTTGTCAAGAAATTATCATGTTTTGTATTTAAATGACTGACATATTTTGGAGTGATGAAGTGTCGACGCGTTCTAGCCCTTCGTCCGTTGAGGTTGTAGTAAGTATCTATTTATTTTATAATAAGTTTTACATACAAGTGCAATTTAATAAAATAATACCGACTTCCATTCTATTACTTTGGTTAAAATTCAGTTATTGGAGTGTAACTCGAAAACTATTTTTGAGAGAATTTTGAGAATCGGTTCACCCTATCGAAAGTAATGAGGTAACAAACATAAAAAAATACAGTCGAATTGAGTACCTCCTCCTTATTGGAAGTCGGTAGAAAAGTAGCTGAAATCTCACCGTAAATATTAATTAACTACAATGAAATAACAATATCTATTTTAAAATTTTCATTTTGTAATATTTGGGCATCTATTATTTTTTTCCAAATATTTACAATACTAATATAATAAAATAGAAACCCATACAAAAACGTGTTTATATATGTTTTGTTTTTAATCTATAGAATGAACAGTATGCCTACAAGCATTAAATTTGGTGAGACTATGACGCAAAGTAAAAATAATAAATCCCTGCCAAGCGAAACTTTGTACTAATACGTAAAATAACATGTTTAGAGCTCCTTTTCGCACTTAGCTGTATTAAAACATGTCAATCTTACGAGTATTTTATTTTAATTGCGTTATCGATTTCAATACTTAGTTTTTAGAAAAAATCTCATAAAAATACGCTTGTTTGCATCCACAACAATGTGTATCCAAATGGGGTGGTTTCAACCCTTCCCATCCAACGTACTGACGTCACACTGCGTCTGACACACACGTTAACGTAACGTCCACTTTAGGTTTTATGTCGGCGGTTATGGGGACTGCATTATTGTAGAGAGAAATAAAAACTGTGCTTTTTATGCTCACATAGTCAACTGTAGTGCCATTGTAACCGACAGAATAAAGTATACTCGTAGATATGATGTAAAAAATTGTTAACTAGAAGGTAAAATAGACTAGAAAATAAAATAAAATAAAAGTTCTATTAAAATGAAACAGTTTTTGCGAAATCTTGTGTTTATTTTTTATATTTTAAATACTGCCCCTGACAAAAAAGGTTGAAATGTACAAGTGTACAATGCCATGTCATTTCAAATGCATTTTTGGTTTAGACCCTCTACAACCCCAATATCAACGATCCCCATACATGAAACTGCGTTTCCACCAGACTTTGTCGAGGTATCATTATCATCATCTCCGTAGGACGTCCATTGCTGAATATATGTCTCCCCATAAATTTCCAAACGAACCGGTTGGAAGCGGCCTGCCTTCGACGTCGTCCTGCGAACTTTATCAGCTCGTCTGTCCTTCTTGTCGGTGGACGACTTACGCTGCGGTTGCCGGTCCGTGGCCTCTACTCCAGAAGTAACTTAATTACTCGTACCTACTGATCTTGACTATACTTAGTAGATTCTCGCTTTCAAGGTTTTGGCGCGTTTCCTATATAAGACAAGTGGAACGAAATAAAAAGAACTACTGGCAACAGTTATACTTTTTATCTTGTTTTAACTGTGACTCGTGTTTGTTCTTTCATTCCTTAGCTTCGGATAACTTGGCACAGAGTCTGCATCACTAGTACGTATGTTGACAAACCAATTCGTCAGAGCTTCTCGAACACTAATGGCACCTTCAATATATCAAAACGTAGAACGGGCGCGTCCAATTATACGCATATAACGTTTAAGTGGCTCCACCATTAGGCAGGTGTATTTGGTTTGCTAGATTCTAGTCAAATGTGACATTCGGTCTGATGATTTAGTAAGTTATGGGTGATGAATTAAGTTGGAGACAAATAAGCTTTTCATCATTATCATCGGGGAGAAGCTAGTTAATTAATAAAGAGTACTACGCACCCTCGCACCGCAGCTTTGGTGAAAAGGCGCCTAAGCAAGTCGTGATTCCGTGTGTACGAAAGCATATAAATAAAATAAACTCAATCAAAGACCTTTCACCCCTTACGTTGGAGTTTGTCCGTTAAGTCAGTTCCAAAGCTAAAGTAAGTTCAAGTGCTAAAGGCCACTCCGGGGTAGTTTCCCCTAGGTTTATTTTTAGTTTTATACTCTATCGTACCTACAAGTAACTTGAAAAGAACTTTTGGGAATGTTCTGTTTTATTTAACTTCTTGTTTCTGGTTACATATAGAGTATACGTATCTGGTAAGTAATATATAATAGAAACATAAAATATCGTCATAGACATCCTCAGTAAGTAATACACACTTACTTATGACGTCATGAACCATATTCACACAAATAAAAGTAGCGCTAAACATTTTTTAAATTAAGCAATCTCACACCTCTGTTCTGCGTGCTATGTGGGCAGGCACATAGGCTCAGGATTTCTCTACGTGATCTAATCAGAAATGAGGAGATCCGTAGAAGAACGAAAATCACTGACATAGCCCAGAAGATTAGCCAGTTGAAGTCGCAGTGGGCAGGGCACATAGCACGTATAACTGATAGCCGATGGGGCCGGAAGGTTCTGGAATGGAGGCCACGGATCAGCAAGCGCAGCGCAGGTCGTCACCGACACGGTGAATAGACTACCTGACCTGTAAGTCGCAGGGCGACGTTGGATGCAGGCCGCTTCCAACCGATCCTTTTGAAAAACTATGGTGGAGACATATGTTCAGCAGGTGACGTCCTACGGCTGAGAGGATGATGATGATGATGATGAATATTTGTTCTAGGAGCAAAACTTTTTTTCCGTCGGTCGGATTTTGGATGCTGTGATGCGTTATTGTGCGTATGCATGTCTCCCAACACGGAATCCTAATGCGCGGGTATGAGTGTGTCACGTTAGAAAGTTATTATTTGTTGCCTATAAAGGTATCCGTTTAGTTAAAATTGAACTTGTATTACGTCACTGATCGTTACTACTCTTATACGTAATGAGCGAAATCCTGCCGTGTTCGCCACTCTGCGGCCCCGCCCGCTATCCACTAGGTTGACCACGTGGACAAACAGTGAGGTCTCATTTCAAACGGGACGTGGGCCGTGTAGGGTGACCATTATAAATGATATTGTTTCGTTATGCCGCCGCTTGGCGTACATACTCGTTTGAAATCTGTTGAAATATGATGATAGATGAGCGCTATATATATTTTACTAGGCAGACACTATTCAACTGACGTTACACGTAAAGCAATGCGGAAGAGGAACAAGCGTTGTATAAGTTTTATAGTAAATAATCTATTATAATAACTTGTTTAGGAACTACAAGCTTTTAAATGACTTATGATCATACTCAGATTAAAAAGGCGGAAATATTTTATGTTCAATGCAATTAAAACTCTAAAAGAAGTACTATAACACATAACACGGTACTCGTGCTTAAACCATTTTTTTTATTTCGTTGAAGTTTGTTTACAGACTTGTAATGTAAGTTTTATTAGTTTATTAATAACTACTTTCCAACCAACAGTTATTTTAGCCTAAAATTATTGTCTAAAGTTTCATTTATGTGACATATATCAAGCATAAAATAAATAATAAATAGTTGCCCTCGTGCTCGTTTTTTATCTTTGTGAGTTTATGAACGGGAGTACAAAGGCGATTGTCTGTACTGTAACAGTTATAATCAGCTCAGACGAAGTCACGAGGCGTAGCTAGAATTGCATACATACATTATAGTTTCGTTGGATTATGTTCACAGCTGTCCGGGGAAAATATAGATACAGGATAGCATGGTCACTGTACCCCGGGAGGGAATAAAAGTAAACCGATCCCGGAGAAACGGCTAATGACAGCGTTCGGGACCGCTAGTGGCCTCCCAAAGGACCTGGGACAAATATCCCGGGGAAAAGAAACCTTTTATTCACGCACTGTCACAGCTTTCAACATAGAATTTATAATTCAATTTAAGTACCTCTAACGTAATCAACTTACTTGTATAACACTAGATATTAGGCTGATAGTCCACCGCCAAATAAACTATGTTAGTTTAGCTATAGCTCACATAGTTGAGCCAATTTTTCATACATGTGCGTCCACCGCAAACTACGCCAGCTAAGCTACTTATTTATTTATTTTATATATTTATTCATATGAACGCACTTGCAATTATACATATTATTAGTTCTTAAATGAAACAAAATAAAGTCTTAGCTAATGAACTAATTTAAAAATAAAATTATTAATATAATGTCAAACTTAAATAATAATACTTAATAAAAGGTCTAATTAAATTATTCACAAAATGTCAGCATTAAATTTACAATATTAGACCAACTATAGTTAAATCGGGGAGTACCGACGATGTACCGTACGACACCAGCCAGGGAAGAAAAACTTGTGCCTGTGATTAGGTCTATGGTGGATATACTTATCTGGCACATACATAGCACACATACGATTGTGCAACTCTAGAGGATCTATGTCCCCTCTTAATATTTTACAGCCAGTCTTGAGCTGGTCGAGTAACCTCCTGGTTTCTAAAGAATTAAAACCAAGGTGGCCGAGAAGAAAGGCTGTGGGATAAAGAAAAGGATAATATCCATACATTTTCTTATAGAGACTTCTCAGGAAGCCTTTTTGCACTTTCTCAAGAGATAAGACGTGATTGTCACAGCGAGGGTTCCAAACAGACACACTCGCCTCCAGCTTACACCTAACCAGGGGCCCTACTCCCACCTCTTAAAGCAGCCATGTTTCAACCTTACCATTAATTCTGGTACCACGACGTCAACATAGCAAGCTTAAAATAATATTGGATTACGATAGACGTTTTGATGACGTAGTGTCAAATATTTCACGCAATTCGCATACTTTTTCATGACTTTAGACACTAAGTTCCAACGTCAAATGTTTTGAAGGTTCGTACTCCCATATCTTAAAGTAGTCAAATTGCAACGTTACCATTAAATTTGGTTGGCCGTTTTGTGTCGGTGGGAGTACGATAGTAAGTATGATTATTCTAAGCTTGTTACAAAACGCTCCTAATTTATGATAGTTTCGTAAAAGGTGGGAGTAGGCCCCCAGGGCAGTGAACAGTACTCTCAGGACCGCAGGGTCACGGAAATCTTAGGCATTACGCAATATGAAGGCTAGCCGCCTGTAGGACTCTCTTGCTGTGGCTGCAACTTGATCATTAAATGGAAGACCCCGATCGAAAGTCACGCCGAGATCCTTGATGGTGAACACTCTTTTCATACTTTTTATATAGCTATGTAAAATGGTTTATACTCTCAACTATTTAAGCTAAGTTAAACTTATTTTGGTTGGCGGTGGACGATTGGCGGACAGGACAACTGCCAATTCTCAGACTTGTGAAGACAAAATAGTCGTTAGAGTCCGTTAGTTTAATGAAATCCCAAAATGTACATAACAGGAGTTCATGGATTTCTTATCCATGTTTACGTCACTTTTCCATTAACGCTTCGTTTTTACTGTATATAAAACATATTTAAATACTCGTATAAATGATCCGAAATAACATTTCAATATGAATAAACAGTAATTGTGTCTGATTTTGCCGTTTTGAACAAAGTGACGAAGCGTAAATTGTCGCGCGCATAATATTAAATATTGTTCTTAAAAAATCTACCTGTAATATTTTCTTCCACCCACATAAATTAGCAATGCCATTAAATGTTACGCCTTTTGAAATGTAGGTAGTAGAGTACACTCAACGCCCACAGCGGGGTGCGATTTGTACACGACCTGACTTAATTTTATCATGAATTTTATTTATATTATATCAAGGGTCTAATGTCAGCGAAAACCAAAATTTTCTAGAAATGATCTTAATTCCTGTTTTATTTTAACCTACTTCCAAATGTTAGTGTTACTTCAGTACTTTTTTGAATGTGAACCGATATCGATGATTCTTTATTTTATTTAAAAGCTGGTGCTTCTCAAGTGGTCCCATTTAAATTTGATCAAGACCAGTACTTATTTGCATAATAACTATCATCAACATCGACAGGCCGGTTGGCGCCCCCTGCCTTCTGAGCCGCTGGTCCCGGGCTCGATCCTCGGACAGGTCAAACATTTGTGTGCATGAAAATGTCTGTCTGAGCTGTGTCTATATCAGTCATCAGGTTAGCATAGTACAGGCTCTACCTAGTTTGGGACCTGAAGACCTTTGTGTGGATGTTGTCCCATAGTATTATTATTATCGGGTCAAATACCTGAAGACCTTTGTGTGGATGTTGTCCCATAGTATTATTATTATCGGGTCAAATTTTGAGTAGGTATATTACAGATCGACGTTTGGCCACAACCTCGCCTGATGTTAAGCGATGGTGCGGCCGTGGATGGAGCACGTCGATCTAGTAACAATCTATTTACTCTAGCCTTAAAGATGCCTAAATTGTGTTTTCTCGGGAAAAACAGAAAACGGCAAGGAGTTCCATTCCAAGGCTGTACGTATTGAAAACGAGGAACGAAAACGTTGCGTACGTAATTTTGGAAGTAATCTTCAATTATAAAGGGTGTTTGGTAGAGGGACCGACAAACCAAATGAGCGTGTTCGGGGGACCACTTGGAGAATACAAGTTGGCCAAAAAAAATCCACCCGACCCCCCCAATTTTTTTTAACTAAATCAGTTAGTTAGCTCTGTTTTGTATCCAATTTTGCTTTGCGTGGCCTGAAGGTGTATTAGAGACCAAATTCAACTAAAAACATCCGGTCTAAAACAGATTTTACAAATGTTATGGTGGTAAATAGGTACAATTTCGGAGAAAAAGGGAAAAATCACAAAATAAAGTTAAACATATTGGGGGGTCGGGGATTTTTTTGGCCAACTTGTATTCTCCAAGTGGTCCCCTGAACACGCTCATTTGGTTTGTCGGTCCCTCTACCAAACACCCTATATATTGGAATAAGGTACTATGGTGGTAATTGGTAAGGCAGGTCGTGTAAGTAAATTGTGGAATGCTTTGCCGGCGTACGTATTTCCTTGCAGCTATGACCCTGGGTCTCAAGCGGGGCATGAAAAAGCATCTGTCAGGTCATCATAGGGGTGGCGATTAGTGCAGCTTACGGCTGCACTAATGGTCATTGCTTCTTGATTCCATCTTTGCTTTCCATCAGGCGGAAGGGAGTTACTTTGATGAACCAGTATAAAAAAAATTGGAATGGAATTCGTCTCAAATTTGTATTAATTAGCAATTAACCCTAGGACACTATTATAATAACTGACCAAGGATAGCGACAGGCTCTCAAAAAACTGGCAGTCCTCACCGCTTATGATATTTTTCATTATTTGCAGGGTATTTACCCTAGCTTGTACCAGCAAGTACCCTAGAACTACGGAGTGGAGTATTAGGGTATACATGTACTGAAGGATCAACGCCGTAGGATCCGATCCTATGACCACTTGTATGACCACACCACATGTATGACCACAAGTTCTCATTCCTTAATACTTCATCTGTCGAACGAGCCACACTCTTTGAAACTTCATTGTTATATTGACAATCTGTAAGTTTATATGGTGTCAGAGACTTCGTGATAAAACTATGGGTAGTTCTTCTTTTAACATACATAATTTAAATTTTGTATTGATTTTATAGTTATTAATTGTATATATTTTTCAATTGTTCAATGCCTTAGGGGAGAACTGCCTCCTGGTCCACAGCTGACGCTTTTTTATACATAAAAATGTATCAAAGTCAAAGTCAAAATCATTTATTCAATTTAGGCATCAAAGACGCACTTATTAATGTAAATTTTTCATTATAATGTACTTTCAAGACTATCTACTTAGGTACTACAAATATTACATTTTATGGGTGGCAGAGTGACAGCTTGCCAGAAGTGGAGTATTCCAAGGATCTTGGTCTTCTATATAATGTCTGACTGTATCACCAATTTTCCTTTACAAAGGCATAAGTGGGGCTGTAGCCAACACTTAGAGGCCTGTTTGGTATAAAAAATACAAAGTAGTATAAAAAAAACCAGAAACTTTTGGGTGGATGGTGACATGGTATATCTCTCAGATTATAGAACAAAAGGCAGATGGAGCGTACCGAACACGCGAGCGTCGCCACCAAAGCGAATACAAATTCAAAAGCAAATACAAACCCGCGCTAGTGCTATACGCGACTTGTCCGAAGCAACACGTTACGACTGGTTAGTAATTTTAATGTACAAAATACCGTCTTGTGTTATTAAACACTGTAAAAGTTGTTCCCAAAAATAAAAAAAGAAGATGGAATATCCTTTCACAGATAACTATTAATTATTTGGCTTATATAATTTTTAATCAACATAATAACTTTACATGTGACTCGGAACACAAAACTTCAACAGTCATTCGCTTGTGTTGCCAGTATTTATTTAAATTAGTTAGCCGTTTTATTGGTAAAACTACATTTAGAAGGTCTAGGGGTTAGTGATGTAACAAAAGTTTGTTTTTTAATATCGCAAATGCGAATATTTTTATAAGTCTCGCTCGCACGGTTTTTTTCCCAAAAAACCTCAAGTCTTCTTAGAAAATACTTTTTATGTCAAGTTTTTAATAAAGTTGAAAATGCGAATACTTGTCTCGTTCGCACCATTTTTAGGGTTTAGCAACTCAAAAGGTAAAAACCTTGTAGACCTTGCTTTTAGCCTAAATTTACTAGTCTGGGTCAACCGGAAGTACCCTATAGGTTTTGGGTCGAAAACCCATAATATGGTAGTTCCCGTTGACCTAGAATCACTAAATTTGGCAAAAAGCTAGGTCTTATAGAACAAATAAAGGAAAAAATATACATGGCCTCTAATCTCCAAAGTCTGTGAAGAGCAAAATCTGAAATAATTTGTTACCTACAAATTTGTTCGGAACCCGAGATGGGCGAGTCCGATGGAATGTTCAGTATGTTAATCTAGATTAAAAATTACCTGTGTGCCAAATTTTATCCAAATCAGTATAGTCGTTTTTGCGTGAAAGAGAAATAAACATCCATACATACGTACTTCCATTCTCACAAACTGTCGGATATATGTGTAATAATTAGAAAAGAAGGATACTATTAAAATATTAAATAAAAACAATTAAACAATGAATGTGATATTTATACAGAACCTTCTTTATTTATTGTAATTTATTTAGTTATTAATAACCATTATTTTATCCATATACTACTTTAGTACTGTATGTTACAACAGAACGTTTAACTTTCCAATATTATAACAATTTGTTACAAAAATGAGGGAGTTAATTTTTCATTATCTGGTAACTGTACACGCACACAGATGCACGTGTACGTACAGTGCAGTGGCTCGTTGTCACGCAAACATAACTATAAAGGTGGCGACACTCGCGAGTTCCGCGCACTCCATCTGCCTTTTGTTCTATAATCTGAGGTATATCTATTATAAAAATGGGTAAAATGACAAGGCTATTGAAATGATTTTATTAGTGATAAAAAGATAGTGGGCTATGGAAGAGACTACGGCACCTGCCAAATTCAGTCTCATTTTAATTTTTATTTTATTTTATTATTATTATTATTATTTTTATTTTATGTGAGAAGATTCTTTACAAAATACCCGAGTAATAAAATGAGAACATAATCCTTAGGTGGTTGTGAATTCTGTCTTACCTTAGTTCCCAGCAGTCAACCAGCCTCTCAATCCAGTACACATTCAAATAATTTATTGATTTAGGCGTTACTTTGCGGAAATCCATTACTTATCAAAAAAACGATATTAAAAGAATATTTAGTGACACTTCCGCTGAAAAGAAAACAATGATTTTGGCCTATTTGGGGGCGTGCACCACCCTCCCTCCCGCATAAAATGCTAATAGGAAGAATACAAAATAAAAAACACAAGAAACCCCAATAAACCAAAACCGATTCGACACGTGTTTCGCCTCTACACGGCATCCTCAGGAGATGTTGACTCGTTGAGCGCTAGACCGATGTCGGTCTAGCGCTCGACCTACCTAAACCCTTCCTAGTTGATTATTAGTACAAAGTTTAAAATGTATTTTTTTTGGTTACCTTGCAAAATACTTCATATAAATACTGGTTTGTAGCCTATTATAAGCTGATGGGTACTCCCAATTTGTTTGCAGGTGATTTATTATTTGCACTAATAACTTGACATAAATTGACGCCACAGCTGTGAGTCTGGCTACTTAGTTATAAAGGCAGTGGAACAGTAAGTTGATGCTAAATACCTTGACTATATATACCTATACATACTATACGCTGCTATACACATGCACACAGTTTCAAAAGCCTTCCCGTGTTCGATGCTAGGATAGGTCAAATATTTGTGTGCATGAACATGTCTGCAGCTAGGTATGTGCATATAAATATGTATATCATTCATCAGGTTATTATGTACAGGCTCTGTTTAGTTTGGGACCTGAACACCGCGTGTGCATGAACATGTCTGTTTGAGCTGTGTCTGGGTGGGTGTGTATGTATAAGTATATACTCGTATATCATTCATTAAGTTACCATAGTACAGGCTCTGCCTAGTTTGGGACCTGAACACCGCGTGTGCATGAACATGTCTGTTTGAGCTGTGTCTGGGTGTGTATGTATAAGTATATACTCGTATATCATTCATTAAGTTACCATAGTACAGGCTCTGCCTAGTTTGGGACCTGAACACCGCGTGTGCATGAACATGTCTGTTTGAGCTGTGTCTGGGTGTGTATGTATAAGTATATACTCGTATATCATTCATTAAGTTACCATAGTACAGGCTCTGCCTAGTTTGGGACCTGAACACCGCGTGTGCATGAACATGTCTGTTTGAGCTGTGTCTGGGTGTGTATGTATAAGTATATACTCGTATATCATTCATTAAGTTACCATAGTACAGGCTCTGCCTAGTTTGGGACCTGAACACCGCGTGTGCATGAACATGTCTGTTTGAGCTGTGTCTGGGTGTGTATGTATAAGTATATACTCGTATATCATTCATTAAGTTACCATAGTACAGGCTCTGCCTAGTTTGGGACCTGAACACCGCGTGTGCATGAACATGTCTGTTTGAGCTGTGTCTGGGTGTGTATGTATAAGTATATACTCGTATATCATTCATTAAGTTACCATAGTACAGGCTCTGCCTAGTTTGGGACCTGAACACCGCGTGTGCATGAACATGTCTGTTTGAGCTGTGTCTGGGTGTGTATGTATAAGTATATACTTGTATATCATTCATTAAGTTACCATAGTACAGGCTCTGCCTAGTTTGGGACCTGAACACCGCGTGTGCATGAACATGTCTGTTTGAGCTGTGTCTGGGTGTGTATGTATAAGTATATACTCGTATATCATTCATTAAGTTACCATAGTACAGGCTCTGCCTAGTTTGGGACCTGAACACCGCGTGTGCATGAACATGTCTGTTTGAGCTGTGTCTGGGTGTGTATGTATAAGTATATACTCGTATATCATTCATTAAGTTACCATAGTACAGGCTCTGCCTAGTTTGGGACCTGAACACCGCGTGTGCATGAACATGTCTGTTTGAGCTGTGTCTGGGTGTGTATGTATAAGTTTGTACTCGTATATCATTCATCAGGTTACCATAGTACAGGCTCTGCCTAGTTTGGGACCTGAACACCTCGTGTGCATGAACATGTCTGTTTGAGCTGTGTCTGGGTGTGTATGTATAAGTATATACTCGTATATCATTCATTAAGTTACCATAGTACAGGCTCTGCCTAGTTTGGGACCTGAACACCGCGTGTGCATGAACATGTCTGTTTGAGCTGTGTCTGGGTGTGTATGTATAAGTATATACTCGTATATCATTCATTAAGTTACCATAGTACAGGCTCTGCCTAGTTTGGGACCTGAACACCGCGTGTGCATGAACATGTCTGTTTGAGCTGTGTCTGGGTGTGTATGTATAAGTATATACTCGTATATCATTCATTAAGTTACCATAGTACAGGCTCTGCCTAGTTTGGGACCTGAATACCGCGTGTGCATGAACATGTCTGTTTGAGCTGTGTCTGGGTGTGTATGTATAAGTATATACTTGTATATCATTCATTAAGTTACCATAGTACAGGCTCTGCCTAGTTTGGGACCTGAACACCGCGTGTGCATGAACATGTCTGTTTGAGCTGTGTCTGGGTGTGTATGTATAAGTATATACTCGTATATCATTCATTAAGTTACCATAGTACAGGCTCTGCCTAGTTTGGGACCTGAACACCGCGTGTGCATGAACATGTCTGTTTGAGCTGTGTCTGGGTGTGTATGTATAAGTATATACTCGTATATCATTCAATAAGTTACCATAGTACAGGCTCTGCCTAGTTTGGGACCTGAACACCGCGTGTGCATGAACATGTCTGTTTGAGCTGTGTCTGGGTGTGTATGTATAAGTATATACTCGTATATCATTCATTAAGTTACCATAGTACAGGCTCTGCCTAGTTTGGGACCTGAACACCGCGTGTGCATGAACATGTCTGTTTGAGCTGTGTCTGGGTGTGTATGTATAAGTATATACTCGTATATCATTCAATAAGTTACCATAGTACAGGCTCTGCCTAGTTTGGGACCTGAACACCGCGTGTGCATGAACATGTCTGTTTGAGCTGTGTCTGGGTGTGTATGTATAAGTATATACTCGTATATCATTCAATAAGTTACCATAGTACAGGCTCTGCCTAGTTTGGGACCTGAACACCGCGTGTGCATGAACATGTCTGTTTGAGCTGTGTCTGGGTGTGTATGTATAAGTATATACTCGTATATCATTCAATAAGTTACCATAGTACAGGCTCTGCCTAGTTTGGGACCTGAACACCGCGTGTGCATGAACATGTCTGTTTGAGCTGTGTCTGGGTGTGTATGTATAAGTATATACTCGTATATCATTCATTAAGTTACCATAGTACAGGCTCTGCCTAGTTTGGGACCTGAACACCGCGTGTGCATGAACATGTCTGTTTGAGCTGTGTCTGGGTGTGTATGTATAAGTATATACTCGTATATCATTCAATAAGTTACCATAGTACAGGCTCTGCCTAGTTTGGGACCTGAACACCGCGTGTGCATGAACATGTCTGTTTGAGCTGTGTCTGGGTGTGTATGTATAAGTATATACTCGTATATCATTCATTAAGTTACCATAGTACAGGCTCTGCCTAGTTTGGGACCTGAACACCGCGTGTGCATGAACATGTCTGTTTGAGCTGTGTCTGGGTGTGTATGTATAAGTATATACTCGTATATCATTCAATAAGTTACCATAGTACAGGCTCTGCCTAGTTTGGGACCTGAACACCGCGTGTGCATGAACATGTCTGTTTGAGCTGTGTCTGGGTGTGTATGTATAAGTATATACTCGTATATCATTCAATAAGTTACCATAGTACAGGCTCTGCCTAGTTTGGGACCTGAACACCGCGTGTGCATGAACATGTCTGTTTGAGCTGTGTCTGGGTGTGTGTATATAAGTTTGTACTCGTATATCATTCATCAGGTTACCATAGTACAGGCTCTGCCTAGTTTGGGACCTGAACACCGCGTGTGCATGAACATGTCTGTTTGAGCTGTGTCTGGGTGTGTGTATATATAAGTTTGTACTCGTATATCATTCATCAGGTTACCATAGTACAGGCTCTTGTCTAGTTTAGAACCTGAACACCGCGTGTGGATGTTAAAAAATGGTGAAGTGGTCGGTAGAAGTCTAAAAATGTGGGACACGGTAGCCTAATCCAAGCTATACAATACATTCCCGCTTTGAATTGAAAAGGGTTTCATCTTAAGTTCACACTCAAGCGAGCGTGAAACCCATCGGTCCGGTTTGCATACATATGCAAATAAATACGAGTAGAATCGTTTTGTATATCTGTATTTGCTATTGTAGACTCCTTGTTATGCTTATCAAGCATTCTACGTTGTACCAATATCATTGGGTTACATACCAAGTTAAATATATGTTTTTAGTAATCAGTAACGATTGTATAGGCTCGGTTGCAAAGGGATATATTTAACTTATTAGCAAATATAGCATTATAGTATCGCGGTGGTGCCGCCAACCAGGATACGAGTAGAATCTTGCAAAAGAGGCTCGCCTGAAGAATCTGTTTAGCTACCTCGAAATTTGGTTTGGGACTGTATATTAAGGTGCTGTCATGATGTCAATAAAAATTAGGGTTTTTAAAGCAGTTTCTTTGTATAAGCAGCGATTAAATTAAAATAACAAAAAAATAATATGACATATTTAAGACTTTTGAATATATTTAATTAAAAACATACTTATTTTAACGTACTGTATAATGTAATTTTTTAAAGTACTCTACATTAAAAATAAATCAAACATACCAAATAATTTCACTTTTAAAACAGTTTTTCTCGTTTATACTATTTATTGTAATTGTCATGAAACACATATCATAAAATAGCACTTTTTAATACACATACATTGGCAGATTATTTTTTTATTTAAGAGTACACATTATTTTTAATGAGTTTTGTGTTTTTACGAGATGCGCTTGCTTGCTTTCTAGTAAAGGAAATTGAACGTAGCCAAGCCCTGAGCTGACAGCGCCTTAATCACTCGCTAGGAAGAGAAACGTTGGCAACTGTCTAGAGTTTTAAGACAAGCTGCGTTCACCAACCCCGACTGTTTTTGTTCTATGATCTCACTTATTATAGTGTCCTTCAAATCCATAAGAAATGGAAGCTGGATTGAAGTTCTGTATTCGCTTTAACCCTTTGCGCCCCTGAGACGTACATATACGTCAGTTTCATTCACAAATCTTTTGTTTTAATTATCACGGTATAGGAAGGTTTAAATGGTGATTATTGGACTGTCATGCAGAGAAAGGTCGCCTGCCTCGGACATGTTCTACGGCATTATCGGTATTCTCTCCTGCACTATCATGGTGGGAAATGTACCCGGGAAGCGTAAATCGGGTAGAAGAAAGATGTCTTGGCTCCGTAATATCAGGGAGTGGACTGGGATTAAGAACGTGGAGCAATTGTTCAGATTGGCGCTTGACAAGGAACAATTTAAGAATCTGACTGCCAACCTTCAGTAATGGAGAGGCGCACTTACAGAAGAAGAAGAAGGAAGGATTAATCCAAATACTTTCCCTGAAGTAGCATACGTATTGATTACATGTAGGTCGTGTCTGTAGACGCGGAAATGTTGGAATATTCTCGAGAACTCGCGATACTCAAATTCATTTGTTATTTAGACAATGAATTATTTATGATTACACAACCTTGCACGAAAAAATCGCATTCGTTCCCTATAATTCGGTAACAATTTTAGTTAAATATATCCATTTAACTTAAACAGGAGTTATTTGAATAAACTCAGTCTTATTTACGTTTCAATTATCTTGTAATCTTCAACCGCGCAATCACATTTCTATTATACTAATAGCCGCATGAGAACCACAAAAGAAATTATCTAATAATTAATATCATCGCACAAGGAATTGAAAGTCTTTCCTCATTACATACCAACCAAACGAAATTAACTCTTATTTCAATCAAATACGTCTCGTTTCACATTGGATTATATATAAAAGTTAACAAGACACTCCATTGTAGATCTTATTGTTGAAATTATAGAGTATACTTTAGGACTGGAAAGAAAGTGTGAAACCAAATACTAGGGAAGACGCGTGTAAGGGAAAGTTTCGTAGTAGGAAAAACTGTGTCTTGGTGTTTGGTGCAAGTGATGAGCATACCGAGTTAATATAAATACTGAATCGCTATTCCATAGTATTTCTCTTATTTCTTTTGTGTGTACTCTGTCGGTATGTCAAGAATAAGCCGTGAATTCATTCATACTTTTACACTTTGTTATATATTAATGAAATTCATGTAAGTGATGGTTATATCGCTATTAATTCCCATGTTGTCAATTCTAAAATCAAGTCTGAGTGGTACAAATGCGATGGTTGAAAGCTTTACCACCGAATTGGTTCTGTAGTTTTGGCGTAATAATAAAATAACAATCCATTACTCCAATTAAATATATTCATAACTAGTTGGCCCGCCAGCGTTTTCGCTCGCTTGGTGTTTGTGTAGTGGCGTGAGAATTATTCTTTAAATTTCAATAACTTTTTATTTATAAACTGATTGACATGAAACAAACACTAAATGTTATGTGAAGCTTACCAAAATATATTAGTGAAAAATCGGATAAACCGGTTCTCAGCTTGGCGTGCACACACGATGTTTGCTTAGGGTGGTATCAGACAGAGAGCGGTCACGCGTTCACGCGGTCAGTTTTGCGTTCGTTGTGATGTATTACGTTACATAGATATACCTAAACTGGAGGCGTTCTGACCGCGTCGGTAGACTGTGGGTATATCTATGCAACGTTAACACAATCAACACAACTAACGCAAAACTGACCGCTTGAACGCGTGACCGCTCTATGTCTGATAGCACTCTTATATTCTTTTCATTCATTCAAATTCATAAATTCATTAGAAATTTTCATTAGGAATGGAAATACGCCTTTACTGTTAATTGTAGTTGTGTAACAATTTTTTTTGTTAGGAGACTGTACAATTATGAGGCGTACTTGGTGTTAAGTAGTAACATCTCAAAGTCAAAGTCAAAATCTTTATTGCACATTATGTTCAAGTTATTTACATAATTATATTATGTGATGACCCATTACATAATGACCCAGTTTTGGGTATAGCAACATTGTATGGAGCGGCCCGATTTGTTTTACAGCGATTTGTCAGTTAGATACTGCTCTATTTTATAATAACATTTTCAACTAATGTACTTTTCAACTTTTTGGTGAAGCTGTGTTAATTTTTTTCACTTTCAGGACGTCCGGTAATTTGTTATATATTTTAACTGCCATTGCATGGGGACCACTGCTTTGCGTTTTCAGTCTACACTTAGGTGCTTCTAATCTATTCAAAATCCTGAGCGGGTAATTTCGTGGTAAATCCGAAAGTTTTTTGAATAATGCCGGGTATTTTTTTAAAGAAGATGCAGGTTTCTAAAATATAAATTGACGCTACGGTTAAAATTTTAAATTTAATAAAATATGTTTTATGACATTAAGTTATTAAGTCTCATGTACCCGTTATTTTGGCCGGCGCCAATGCCCTTCAAACCAGAACACAGTATTGCGAACATTAGTCCTTCACGGTAGAAAGAGATATAGCTATATAGTTCTAGTGCTAAAAATGCCGTCGCGTATGCCTTGCACCATACAGTTGCCTAACGTAATCAAGTGTACGTGTGAATCAATTTTTTGTAAGGTAATTTATTGCGTTATTCAATTGGCAACTCCAAAGCGTGTTGAGGGAAAAAACGAAAAACCAATTATTTGTTCCCAATACATGTAAAAAAATACTTTTTGTATATTTCCATGCTTAATTCGTTATCCAGCGTCTCCAGAGGCCGTAGCACAATTTGCGAAAACGTATTCGTATTGTAAGTGTCATTGCGTCACGCTTCGGCGTACAAACTATGAGTTATCTGTGTCACAGTTGTCTTGGATAAATGACAGTTTGTACTGTTTACGTGAACGACACATTACGTCGCACTTACGCAGTTACTCGTGCTAGGCCCACAGGCAATCATTTGCTATGCAGGCAGGGCGCAATATAAGAAACAATTGAATTTCAGTAAAACTATCTAGATAATTGCATAACACTCTTTTTCTAGTTCTTTAGTTCTGTACTGCTTTTAGATACTTTACTCGATAGGTTTTGGATTTTGTTTTAGTTTAAAGTAAATCTAATGTGGCGACTTAGACCTGCCGTGATTGTTGCTTGATACTTGATATATCACACAGATGAACGTGAAGGTGAATGCAATAAATCTTTTTATTTTCTTGCCATAATCCGTTGAAATATATCCACCTGATAAGGCCATATGTGTGAGTTTTTTTTATTTAACCGAATATGTGAAAAAGAAACATCAAATTGTTAAAACGTGCGTCTCATAGAATCTTCGTTTTCGTATGAATAAATGTCGTCATCAACCAATTGTAGAATGTGTTTTTGATAATATATTATCTTAACTTGTTGACATTGGTACTGATTCGCTTGTGCGTACACTAAACTAATATTCTCTAAACTATGGTAGTTCTTATTATGTTCATATTAAAATCTACATTCGAGTAACACTTAGAATGATGATTCTAAACATATGATTATTCTATTGAATTGTGGGTAGTTTTACATCAGTTTAGACTAGTTTAGAGAGCACGAACTTGGATGACGATTAAATTTGCACTAAACATACCCACAATTAAACAGAAACGGCAAATTTAAGAATTGTCACTTGCAAGCATTATACGAATTTGGACTTAAGCATGAACAGAATAAGAACTACCACATATTTGCTAAAAATAGATTTTAGTTTGCTAGTTTAGTTTGGTGTTCTGAACAAGCGAATTACTACCATTGTACTAATATAAAATTTTAACGAATCATAAATTTTCGTAGTTAGGTAATTAATTGTGACATTTTTAATAATCGTAATAAATAATTCGAATTTTTCTATTGTACCTTTTATGCTTGATACCCTATAATGCTTTATTAAACTGAGTAGATATATATGTTTCTAACGTTAAGATACTATATGTTATTTTTTAAGTTGTTACAATTTAGAACTAATGTAAGTTCGACTTGCCCAGTGTAACTACGAATGTTCTAAGACCAATAATTTCTATTCTATTCTATTATATTCTAAACAAATTTACATCATTCTCGCTTTTTTCCAAAACGTAGCTGAGAACTGTACTGTTAAATTTCCTGCCACAGAAACGTGATAGCCAACTAAGAGGGATATGCTTGTCTTTTGCCAGTTATTATATTATAAACATTGTTTGTCTGAGTGTGTTACACCCAGAACATGATTGGAGAAATGTGGGTGTTTATATTCCTCTCTGCCATTGTGTATGTACCATTACCATTACCAAATACCATTTCGGAACATTTGTAGTATTAAGTGGGTAAAAAAAATCCGGTCTTAAAATGTTCATAAGCTTTGCCCCCAAAACTATAGAAATATTCTCTCTTACACACGTATACATTTTTATATTTTTGTACCTTACGTCAAGTTTGCATGAGTCGCATCTAAACGTATACAGCCTAACTTATAAACGCTGCATAAATGTAAATAATGTAATTTAGTTCAGTACCAATCTTGTTGTGCGCAGTACTAACCCACGTTATTTAAATGTAAGCAACGATTATAAGTACGGGCGATAGTTGTAGCGATTCACTTGTTCAAAAAAACTAAACTACCGAACTAAAATTTTATTATGGTGGTCCTTATTCTATAACAATCAAATTTAAAATCATTTATCACTTAGAATTACTTCCAAAAATAAGATTATTCTATTCAATTTTGGGTTATTTTAGTTAGACGACTGTCTAAAATATGCCCACAATTGAAGAGAAATGTCTAATTTTTTGTGCTGTCATTCGGAAGTACTATAGGTACTAATTTGAATTTTAGCCTAAACAAAATAAGTACTGCTATAATTTAGAGATTTTTAGTTAAGAGTTTGCTTAACAGAATCGACACCAGTGTTTGACGAATTTGAAACATCATTCTGTCTATATCAGATTTTAATTGAAATGTAGCAATGTCTTCGATCGATCGAATTGTTCGAGCAAGACGCGCTTAAAACATCATCTAGTCTGAAGACCATTATTCTTTCGGTACAATCTCCCCGGTACACCGGTTGGTTAAATTTTAAACAAGCAGGTTCATCTATCAACCGCGTTGTTACGCAAGCATGCTCAGTTCCGGAGGAGCAGTAATTTTTCATGCAGAGCAGATGGTGGTGGAAATATTACTTGTAAACCTGCTTAGTTGAGAATTAAGGTTTTGTGATACTTTAGTGTGTGTTTTTATAAAGCGCTTATCTTTTGTTCTAATAGTGGATTATTTTTACTAACCTCTTGTCCCCACTTCCTTCATCCGACTCGTTTGCATTATATTTCATTCGTACATGTCACGTTTCGTTACCCTCCCAGATACAACACTTTTTGTAGATGTTTGTTAAAAATATATGCATAAAGCCTTTTTGAACTTGTCCATACTAAAAGAAAAAACTCTTTTCTACCTCTTAACATTGTCCGATTTCAGTGATTTTTTTTCGTGCAATCAACATATTGTTTGCTATGCCCGTACGTAAATATTTTTTTTACTGACTTTACATATCTCTTGCTCTGTAAGTACACCCTTACACCCCTGAATGCCGGGGTGTATGACTATCATTACAGCATAGGTTTTCGAATTTGAAAAAATAACTGTCATACTCATACTGCAGAATATTTTTAAAAAGTTAATATTTTTTTTCTCGGTATCGATTAATTACTCGAATCGGAATCTAGACAATTTATTTTAAATATGGAACTATTTGTTTCCACATCGTATGTTAGATGGAATCGATTTAAAAATCAAACTGGCCAGCAAGATTTGACGCGCTTGCGTGCGTGAAAAAAAAAAGGCAGTCTACTAGTAGGCGCGAAAGCATCGCGAAAATAATTAATTTTCTTGTTTGAGTTCTTTTTCAAAAGTTTTAAACATGTCTAGTGACGAAGACATAGATCTAACGCCCGATTTTATTAAAGAAAGGGCAAAAACAGTTGTCGAAAATATATTACCGCCGAACTCGAAAGAAAGATATGTAAAGGCATACGACGAATTTATGAAATTGCGGTCAGAAAAAAAAGAGAAATCTCTTTCTGAAAGTGTTTTTATATCATATTTTGATGAATTATCTAAGAGGCTACAACCTTCCAGTTTATGGTGCTTTTATTCCATGCTAAAATCTACAATGATGACAAAACATGACGTGAATTTGAAAGATTTTTCTAAACTTACTGCTTTCTTGAAAAGGCAGTCTGACGGCTTTAAAAGCAAGAAATCGAAGGTATTTACTGCAGAAGAAGTACAGAAATTCTTAAATGAAGCTCCGGATGAAATTTATTTAGCAATAAAGGTACCTACGTATTTACTTGCCCTTTTTAATAAGTTACCAAAATATTTCACAAAAATACTATGCGAATTTGGTGCCTTTAATACAACTTATGTCTTTTTTACAGGTTGTTCTAATTTTTGGGATATCGGGAGCCTGCAGAACCGTGGAATTGACAAACTTGACAATAGAAAATGTAGAAAAACATAACAAATTACTACTCATAAAACTGCCTAACACGAAAACTAAAATTGACCGGTCATTTGTTGTGCATGAAGAATTTGCAAATTATGTTGAAAAATATCAAGCTCTTCGGCCTGAAAACGTGGATACAAATCGTTTTTTTCTTAATTACAGTAAAGGAAAATGCAATGCCTGCCTGCGGCATGCCAAAGAAAATAGCCACATATTTAAAACTGAGTAACGTAGAGTTATACACCGGGCATTGCTTTCGCAGAACATCAGCGACTCTATTGGCTGATTCGGGAGCCAACCTCACTCTGTTAAAAAGGCACGGCGGCTGGAAGTCCAGCAAAGTGGCCGAAGGTTATATTATATAGATTCGATGGCAAACAAAAGCAAAATTACTTCTAAAATAACAGAAAATATAAACTTGAAATCACCACGTCAAAGCACATCATCTGAGCCATTTTTTAATGAAGAATATAGTACCAGTCAACTGCCGCCATTTACGATTTAAGAACCTCAAGTCACTCAAACTCAAGTCTTATCATCACAAACTCATATTCAAACTATAAATATCCCTAAAAAGAACGTGACCATATCTCTTACAAATTGTAATAATTTTACTATTAATTTTAATTAAATACACATTTTTTTCTTCTTAAAGAATGTTCATTGAAACCTGCTGTCTTGTTGTTTACTAACCTCACAATCGATATGTAAAGCAGAGTATTTATCTCGGGCGTAAGCATCAATTGCATACTCGGGTTAATTAGCGCCTTCGCTTCGCTCAGGCGCCAAAGACCTCGTATGCAATTGATGTCATACAGCCCTTGGTTAATAATCTACTATTAAAATACTGAAAAAATTAAAACGTACGGGCATAGCAAACCATGTGATTGCATGAAAAACAATCACTGAAATCGGACAATGTTAAGATGTAGAAAAGGGTTTTTTTTCTTTTACTCGTAGTAAGGACAAGTACTAGCTATGCAATCCTCTTAAGTGATGGTGAACACCATATTAAAATCGTGCGTGCCTAAATTCGTTGCGTGGTTTAGGAGGTGTTAGCGCAGAAAACATCTAAAATCGACTTAATCATTATACTATGTAAGAATGATTTTAACTTTAATGATTATTTTTGTTGCAGGTAAGTTTATCCCGATATCAGCCGTTTTCCGTGGAGATTGCATAAAACCTACACAGAACAAGGAGTTATGTTTAGAGGTAAGTATTGTAACTTATTTCAAATAAAATACTACTTACTGTACTTGTTTTTCAAGTACCTTAGAAAACAATTCAAATCAAATTTGCACAATGCACAATTTTGTTTATAAAACTCCAAGACTCGTAAAAGTCCCATCGTAATTATATAAATGATATTGGAACACTTGGCGAACAAACAGATGAACAAGGTGGCAACTAATAGTGGTGGAACCCGTTACTGTTCATAATGGTGTACGAATGTCAGTAATGTGTATAAAATTATAAAATAAATCATTCTTTTTGATATTTTTTTCGTCAATTGTGTTATCAATTATCTAATTATTTAATCTTCTTCCTTGACAATATTTATAATTAAAAATGTGGTTAACTTCATATTACTTATCATCGTTATGTGTTATTTGTCAATTCAGAATTATAATCAGTAACAAATTATAAATTTAAATGTATATTCAATATTGCTTACCATCTCGGTATGTTACAGAGCCCTGTTAGTCATATACCCACTATAATTATAACTGTATACTTTTAACCTGTGACAATGCAATAAAGATATTTGATTTGATTAAAGCTATCATGGTCACAACATAACATTTCTAATATAAGGCATCAACATAACAAGAATCACGGTTTGTACAGTTCCACCGCGTAGTACCATCTTTATTTGACTTCCCGTCTTTGCTTCGTGTATACTTTCCTTATATTATTAGTGTATCATTGTTTTTCTGATTTTAGGACCTTGGTCCATTATAATAAAAAATGTTATTCTAATATCACGTGTGTTACTTAGATTATTTTAAAACCTACATTGATTGACAATAAGAAATCAGTGACATGAACATTTTTTTTCTTGTGGCCAGTATTCTAATGAGTAATTGTATCCTTCATAATCAGCCCATTTTGTTCCCACTGCTGGGACACGAGCCTTCCTCTTAGAGAGAGGAGTCGAGCCATAATCCACCACGCGGGCCCAGTGCGGATTGGTGGAAAGGTTAGTGGCCAACCCATGTCGAAGTTGTCAGGCCGCCCGAAGGACCTCGACATATTGTAAAGACTGTTGTCCTAAGACAAACAACCGGGACCGACGGCTTAACGTGCCCTCCGAAGCACGGAAGCGCTCAGTTGAATAATGCCACTAGCGGTCACCCATCCAAGTCCTGACCGCAGCAAGTGTTGCTTAACTAAGTGATAAGGTTTCGTGGAAGAGTACCTACTCAAAGAATGGCTAGTTTTAGGGCCTTTTCTGACCGACGCCGCGGAACGCGAATATGTAGCGAAACTATTCAACGTTTTGGCAAATTAAACATTTTGCCAGTTTACACTGTAATGAAAATTTCAACATTTTGACAAATTCAACATTTTGCAGTTCAACATAATGAAAATTCAACATTTTGGTAAATTCAACTTTCTGGGCCTGAAGGAAAATAAAGTGTAGCCTAGCCTAGCTTTAAATTCTGCATTGGTGAATCAGTTAGAACAAGTAATAATTTGTAGAACTTATTACATTAGGTCAGTTAGGTAAGTAAGATATACAGTAGGTAAATTAGACATGTAAAAATATTGTTCCAGAAGCTTGTAGTTTTCAATCTGGATAAATGATTCCCAAAATTTGTTTTCATCAATCAAAACTAACGATTCCATTACACAAAGTGGCTCCGCTGGCGATGTCGCGTGCCAACAGACAAAACTCGTAGACAATTTTTTTGAAGGCAAAAAATATGGTTGTATTTTTACGAGTATCACCACTTGTATTGGGTCACAGTGTAAAAAAGAGGTACACTAAGTCAAATTTCCAGCTTTAGTGTGACAGATAGAAAAAGATAAAAGATACTCAATTCACAATTCTTCGAGTTACGATGGGTGTGTAAAATGATCTTCACTGTTTCTTCTCTTAGTTTTGAAAATTAATATTTTAAGTTTTATTATGTGAATCGTGATTTAATTGAAATTAATGATGTGGTCGTACACCTAATAGTTTTTGAATATAGAAGTTTGAATTCGTATCCTGCGGCACTGTTCACGTAGTAGGCCGAGCCTACTACGTGAACGAAGTCGCGGGCAGTTGCTAGTATACTATATAAATGTACTATAGTCTTAATATTAGTTATATTATGCGAATTCACGAGCATAGCATTTAGTTGTTACATATGTTGCTAGCACGACTATGTATTTGTATGTACCTTGATTGTACTCGTATTTAGGTAATGGTCTCATATAGTACAGGAGACAGAAGTAAGTTACACTTCTGTTTAAATTGTACTACGTCCGCTTTTCTTAGAAGCGTTGAGTAGCTCGATTGTCGGACATTTTCCGCGCACACTTTTCCAAACGTATTGTATTTTGAAATTGAATTCTGCTGTCAAGTGTTTTATTGCTAACGTTTATTTTACTGAAGTAATAAAATATAACAGATATTTTTATAAGAGGGGCAAATTTTTTACATGATATTAATGGCTACTTCGACTTGCAGTCGGCACAGGAGCATTGTAACCCTCATTCGTAAGGTGATGCTTAATAACTGTTTGGGAGGAGATTGACCCAGTAATGCGGTAGGTAAAAAATATATATTTGTTTGTTTGCCTGTTTTAACCCTTTGCGTCCCAGAGACGTATATATACGTCAGTTTCATTCATAAATCTTTTGTTTTAATTATCACGGTATAGGACGGATTAATATAATAATTTACCAACTTGAAAAAAAAAACGGCACTGCAACACATGCCTATGGCATAGCTGCTCTACTATTGTATACAAACTTTAGGAAAAAAAACTCGTTAACAAGGTATATAAGTCTTCTCAAACGCATGTTTGTTTACACACGGGCACATCAACTTTATTATATTAGTAAATATACAACGTATTCACAAAGAGAAAATGAAACTGTTTTGTATTTTTTATGTACAAAGTTGTGTGGTTTTATGTCCCCCGAAATTGATATTGTTTGTTTTAACGCGAAATAACTCGCGCGTGTCTAAATCGTGACGTTATATTTAAACTTTTCCTGGAATAAAACCTTTATATTACATTTTTAAATTAAATGACCGGTAGAGTTTTTAGTGTAGTTGATTAAATTGTAGGCTTAGGACAAGGGCGGACGGGCCCAATTGTGTTCATTTCGGCAACTCTACAGTGCATCAGATATTCTCCTCCTATACAACAGCACACATTAAATAATAGTCCTTACAATAGTATGAAGTTGCTTGAATAGTTATCCACCAAGCCGCACTGGGCCCGCGTGGTGGATTATGGCCCAACACCTCTCAGAAAGGAAGGCTCGAGTGGGAACATAATGGGTTGATTATGTACTTGATTGGTTTACACTTTCGGAGCCCTTCAAGCATTAATTGCTCAGCAACAGTTATCAGAGCAATTAGTCGAGCAATCTAGAGCAATTGCGTCAATGTTCAAGGCTATTGGTAACTAGTTGCTCCGTATAACCCACATTGCTAAATCTCGCTGACATGCATTTGATAATGTCCAGCAGGTATAGTAAATGCAATTCAGTTGAATTTCTTGTTTATCAATACACTGCCTAGTTTATTAAGTTGCTATGGCTTATTTGTTCGACTAATGCTTACTAAATTCTTTGAATATCTCATGGAAAACGTCATAAATTAAAGAGTACTTAGTTCATTCTCTCTCTACACACCACAAGTCGCTTTATTGTTCATCAAGTAATATATTGATCAAGTTAACCTTTAAAACATTAATAATAAATCTTGTGTCAAAATCTGAGTGAAGTGTAACAATATAAAGATTCCGGCTGCACTCACTAGGTTATGTCGGTGACACAAAAAACACAAAATCTACATCAACAAACAAAAACAAAATCCCGCGCGACGCGAAACCCCAGCGAGAACAGAACACTCCCTGATGAAGAGCTTTTTATACGTTCGAAACGTCGTCCCACTTAGACTGACATAATGCCAAGTGAGTTCAGCTGGTACGAATCCTACTAATATTATAAACGCGAAAGTTTGTGAGTACGGATGTATGGATGTGTGGATCTTTGTTACTCTTTCACGCACAAAAGGCGGGGGTAATTTTGATGAAATTTGGTATGGAGGTAAATGAGGCGTTGGATTAACACATAGGATACTTTTCATCATCATCATCATCCATCACCACGCGGGTGAAAAAGAGTAATATTCTTGGGCACACAGCATAGACAACATAACAAGATCTCGACCTACGTTAAGATTGTAATGATGACAGTTCTGTCAAAGTTTGTGTCAGTTTGTGATAGTCTAATCAAAAATCATTTTGACAGCTTGATACACTAGACGTCCTCGACGATCGTCAAGGGTGATGAATTGTGATTAATTTTGTATTTGTCTGTACGTAGGTCTTGTATTTTATTATTAGAGTTTACTGATTAATTTACCAAGTACTTAAATTTACTCATATAACGATTTAACTATTTTATGACATTTTGGTATAAAGATAGATATGGCTTTGGAGAAGATAATAAGCTAATCGAAGTATTAATCCTGCGGAGACGACGTCGCGTTCTTTGTAATTGTTATAATGTGTGATACTCACAATAGTTTTCAAACTGAAATTATGTACTTTTCTAGTTGACTAGAACATATTGTTATGAGCCAGTCAAATCCTACTCAAGTATGACGAGGCTCATTTCCGTGTCTAGTTGTTGTTATATACGAGCTTCAGTGTCACAGATTAGTTCACAGAACGCAAAAATCCGTCTCCACATTGCGTTGGAAACAAAAGTGCGCCAATTCGACTAATGGAGGGGAGATAAAGCGACGTGTGCTTCTGTTGTCTACACTGTACTATCACGCTCAAAAGTGTATAGTAAAGGAATTGATAGGTATATGGATATTGAGTCACTCTTCAGTTTACCTTATTACCTTACCTATTCAATACCATCATGCTTTCCTTTGATAATGTTGGGACTCACTGGAATCGGAGAAACTTTTCCTGAAAATGAGTACCACTAAATTGACCACCCATTTGCTTCTGAGGCTTTTTTATTTTATTATTTAAATTCAGGCGTTTGTATAGGGCATTGTGTATAGCAAATGGGTGGTCGGTTTAGTGGTACTCATCTTCAGGGAAAGTTTGTTCGATACCAGGGAGTCCCAACATTATCAAAGGAAAGCATGATGGTATTGAATTGAAAGAAATCATCCAACCAAAAGTACCTAAAGTCAAAAATACCTCCTCAAAAAGTGTTCCTCCTGTTAACAACCTTAGTGAAGTGAGGTTACTTAAAACGACTATTCGATAATGTATACTTTATATTTCACAAGAACGTGTATAACATTTAATCAAATATATTTTACTTTAAAGTTAGGGCTACAAGTAATAGTTTAATGAAAACCCGAAAAGAGTAAGCACCAAGGTGTGGCGCGTTCCGTCGCTCGAGCAAAAGTGGCGGCATGGCGCGGCGGTGGACCTGATGATCCGTCATTACAGATGGGAAACTCGGTCCATGCCTTCGTTCAGCAACGCCATCTGTTTACCGTCCGCAACAACTTTACTCGGTGTTGCCAACACGGCCCTCCTGCGTCGTGCATGTCCTCAGGCACGCCATGAAGACAGGTGTCATCATCACTCTCAACTAAGAAGCACGAACATCTGAAAACACATGCCCCGTTTTAATGGTTTGTCAAACAAATAACAAAGTATAGCTCGGTCTATCATGATCACAAGCTTCGCAAACAGGGGCTCGAGTTGCGGGTTTTCCTTCTTATTCCTTTTGACATAGGAATTTTCACTTATCCGCAACCCGAATTCCCATCCATGACTTTACCGAATCCGAATCATACTACTAATAAAAAAAACATTACAGATCACTTAACAAGGGCCCTTTAGACTTAGGAGCCTTTGTAAACTATTCTGCAATCTTGATTTATGTACTGGATCACCCAAAATTAGCGTTTTTCTTTAGACTTAGAAAAACACTGTAATTGTTGTTTAATCTCACTCCATTAATCCGAGGTAGTGCCTGGTCCAGTTCACTTTCCTTTAGTCTTAGGAAAGAACTGCGTCAGCTCACCACCACGATTCTGGCGAGGAACAATACAATCTTTTTGGGTTATCCAGTATAAGTCGGATGAATAGAACCTTAGGCTGATACTTCTACACATTAATAATGTTACCTTTACTACAATAAATTTAATTACCTTGCCAACACGAGTTTTCTTTATAATTGTTAAAGTGGTGCATCAATCAATCTTCCAGTTATCAATATTTATCCACGGTTTAATATTTTCTGCAGCAGCTACCCCACTATAGGTTCTACTACTTCTTTCACTACCCCGCATGTCTTTGACTTGGTATCTATCTTTCCCAAGGCATTTTGTTATTTGAAAGGGACCCTTGAACTTAGGCAATAACTTCTTACTTCGTCCGTCATTTGTTTGGCTTTGTATCTTAATAAGCACTAAATCTCCCTCTTTATAAAGCTTTGCTTTAGCGTGACATTGATCGTATTTTTCTTTTTGAATCTTCGCACTTTTTTCTATATTTTCGATAGCAGTTTTACGCAACTTTGTCACATCCGTGCTGTGCTCAATATCGTATTCAATATCTGGTCCAAAGCTATCCTTATCCGTACGTAGTCTATATCCGAACATAATCTCACATGGGACTGCTTTAATAGTTTTGTGATATGTACTATTAATTGCCTGTTGTAATGGCGTAATACAATTATCCCAACTATCTTCATCCAAATCTGCACCCATAGTTTTCATCGCATCTAAAATAGTTCGGTTGAATCTTTCGACTTGGCCGTTAGATCGTGGCATACCTGTGGCCACCGTATGCAGGCGAATATTCTTACTACTGCAAAACTCTTTAAATCTTTTTGAAGTAAAGGCAGAACCGCATCCGTGACAAGTCTACGAGGGTTACCGAATATCTTAGCTATACCTTCAAGTTCGTTAATTACGTTACTGCTGTCCGTATTTGCTACCGCTGATATAAAAACAAATTTAGTGAATGCATCTACGGTAACTAACAGGTACTTATTTTGGTTTTGGGTTTCTACAAAAGGACCCAGGTGATCCAAATGAACCGTGTGGAATGGCTGTGCGTATTTGGGCAGTGGATATAGTTCACCTTCCCGTGGGCCACCTTTGTTTTTGTAATAAACACAGTTAAGACAGTTTTTGATATACTTTTTAACTATGTGTCTCATTCGAGGGAACCAATATCGACTAGCAATTCGTTCTACTGTTTTATCAATGGAAAAATGGCCGAGGTCGTCGTGGTTATATTTGAGTATTTGCCATATGCACCTTTTAGGCACTACCCATCGACGACCTTGGCTTGTACGTCGGTACACTTTATTACCCAGAAGTTCGTATTTGTTGAATATGTCTTTGTGTTCACTTTCTTCACCCGATTCCAAAGCTTGTCTAATCGTTACTATTTTAGGATCTTGATGCTGAACTGAGAGCAACCAATCTGCCTCCGTAATAGACATAATAATTTCTGCTTCAGACTTTTTACCACAACCTAAAGGATTCCTACTCAATGCGTCCACGTGTTGCATACGAGTACCTTCTCTGTGAACGATGTCATAGGAAAATTCTTGTGTGTATAACACCCACCGCGAAATTCTGGGTATTATGTCCCTTTTTGTTAACGCGTAACGCACCGCACTACAATCTGTTACTATGCGAAAATTTGCCCCCAACAAGTAGTGTCTAAATTTTTCTGATAGCATACACCTTCCGAATGGCCCCTTTTACCACAAAACTCACATTTTACAGTACCTTGAAATCGTTTGTGATTACCACCGCAATTAAAACATTCTATCGGTTTGCGTTGAATTGTATTTGATTGACTAGCTACAGACCCGGTTGTCGTCGTTGCTGTGGAAGTTTGTGGAGCTGAACTTTGAACAATAGACGAAATCTTAACATTGTCACGAGTATTGTTGAGATTAACTGTTTGTTTGCTAATTTTTGCTTTGTAAACGCGGCTGTGCAAAAATCCAGCTAAACTGTCACACGATTTGAAATTGCTAGCTTCTACTGACGCTGTAATGTTGCTATCACCGATATTCCCTAATATTATCGATATTATATCACTCTCCGTAAAATTTAAGCACAAACTATCAATTTTTGACTTTTGTTCAAAAAAGAAATCGTACAGTGAATGGTTGTCGACAGGTTTTCGTTCAACAATCTCCTTCAGCAGATCAAACATATTCCTCTTTACTGTAAACGTATGAGATAGTTTTTTTTTTTTTTTTTTTACCCAGCAAACAGGCGTGGTCGACCACAGAATCTCTTCAGTGTAAACAGTGCACGCACCTCAGCGCGAAGTCAGACTCCGCTCGTTCGTGCTCCCCACCATCTCAATGCCCTCCTTGTCGCCAACACTGATTGCGATTTAATGACTGATGACTTAAACAATGTCATGCCGGTCATACTTGCCTATTGTGAGAGCCTCGTTGACCAATGGGACAGATGTGCCAAGCCTGACAGCTCGACAGATCTTTGTGATTTTGACTGCGAGTATTCTTAAGTTTAAGATTACAATGATTAAATAATGACGACATATTTGAATGTAAAATGGAATTTTGTTTGACCTAATTTGTAATAATTTATATAATATTTTTGATACTAATGAATGATTGATTGATTACCATGTATGTTTTGTTAAATCTATAAGTAATTAAAACATGTAATAAATTACCATCTTAAAATAGACTATTGAATTTGTTTGAAATTAAACTTATTAAGTAGGTACTATTGATTTAATTAATTTTGTGAGATAAATGTAATTGTATTTTGTGACGTTTTTATCTCAATAAACAATTTATTATTATTATTATTATTATTTATTATTTCTTTCCAATCTTTCCATAACCAAGTTGTCCACATGTGATCATTGCGCAGTAAAGACTCGTACCATATTTTAGCTGAACCTTTGAGCTTATTTAAAGCTTGATAACGTATCACGCTATCGCTCCATGAAAAAGTAGATGCGTATGATTCTATCACGTTTAACCACGAAATTACATTATCAGTAAGCGGGTCGAAATCAGGGATCATATTATGCAAAACTGTACTGTTTGTACTCACAGTTCCGGTATCGTTTGCCTTAGATACCTTTATCCTTTTTCGGGGTGCCAGCGGGGGTGTCCTCGAACCACTACTGTTGCTGGAACTCGTACTGCTGCTTGATGATGATCGAGTGCGCTTTGCCTTGTGCCTACGCTTACCATTGCGTCTTTTTCCCATAATTGGCCTTTAGTTTAAATACTTTTGGGGCGTGAGAAAAGCTATGCTCACTTCTGATGTTAACAACCTTAGTGAAGTGAGGTTACTTAAAACGACTATTCGATAATGTATACTTTATATTTCACAAGAACGTGTATAACATTTAATCAAATATATTTTACTTTAAAGTTAGGGCTACAAGTAATAGTTTAATGAAAACCCGAAAAGAGTAAGCACCAAGGTGTGGCGCGTTCCGTCGCTCGAGCAAAAGTGGCGGCATGGCGCGGCGGTGGACCTGATGATCCGTCATTACAGATGGGAAACTCGGTCCATGCCTTCGTTCAGCAACGCCATCTGTTTACCGTCCGCAACAACTTTACTCGGTGTTGCCAACACTCCTCAAGTCAAAAGTGCCTCAAGACAAGAGTCTTCGACCAATGTGTGTTACCAGTGACGACTTATGGCACTGAAACGTGGTCTCTTACTATGGGCCTCATAGACAAGCTCAAAGTCGCACAACGAGCTATGGAGAGGGCTATGCTCGGGGTTTCTCTACGTGATCGAATCAGAAATGAGGAGATCCGTAGAAGAACGAAAGTTACCGACATAGCCCAGAAGATTAGCCAGTTGAAGTGGCAGTGGGCAGGGCACATAGCACGCAGAACAGATGGCCGATGGGGCCGAAAGGTTCTGGAGTGGAGACCACGGACCGGCAAGCGCAGCGTACGACCTGATGAAGGTCGCAGGACGACGTTGAATGCAGGCCGCTTCCAACCGGTCCTTTTGGAAAATCATGGGGAGGCCTATGTTCAGCAGTGGACGTCCTATGGCTGAGATGATGATGATGATGATCCAACCAAATTAAAAGAAATCACTCGTTTTGCATTTTTGTACATTATAATTATAGTGCGCCATTTTGACACTTTTATATTTGACTAGCTGCGCTGCTCCACGGTTTCCACCAGTCACCCGCGTGGCGATGTATGATGAAAAGTATCCTATGTCCTTCCCCGGGATGTAATCTATCTCCTTGTCTTGCGATCTGTTCAGCCGCTGCGGCCTCATAAGGTAACAAACAGACAGGGATAGTTGTGATTTACTATTATAATGATTGTCTTTTGTTAACATATTTTTTCTCGACAACTAGTACTAAGACCAGAGAAATTAGTCTTGTGAAAACTAATAAACGAATCCCTTTGTTATTTATTTAGAGGCATATGACGCAAATTTTGCAACCAACAGACAAAGTGTTATTAATAAATAATATGTAGACGTGTGTGATAGAAAAGAGGCGTTTTTTGTCTAAAAACTATCAACTTTTGTAACGTTCGAGTAACAATTTACACAATAAAATTATTCTTAGCGTGGTGATTCAATTATGAACGTGACTGTACCTCCTGCAGTGTGCAGTTGTGCACTCGGACTTATAAGTGGTTGTTTCTGGTTCACTTTGTAGATTGGTATTGTTAGATTATGATGCTGTTTCCAACTTTTATTGTGAGACTCCAGTTATGTTATTGACTTATAAGATGAAAATTATGATATTATGTTAGAAGATTTTTCTATTTTTATTTATATTTACATGCAGTACTTGAACTTACTAATCTAGATGCATAAGGATTCACTTTGCAACTTAATTTATACATAATTTATACTTTGAGTGATATAGTTAGGATCAGCGTTATAAGAGAGCGGTGTAGAGTGAATGAAGATGTAGTGAATAGATCTGAGAAAGGCATGCCTAGATGGTTTGGGCATGTAGAAAGGATGGATGGGAGAGACTGACAAAACAAGTGTACAAGGCGAGCGTGGATCGAACAAATGGAAGAGGTAGATCTCGTCGAACATATTCTGATCAAATCGGAGATGTTTGAAGAAAGGCGAGGTCAAGAGTACGCGAAACCGACGATTGTGTAGGAAGAATGTGATGCGAGTGGATGAAGAAAAAAGGTATGCCAGGATCGTAGCTTCCGAGAAACAGGCGTGATGTTATGTAATGTATATTTATTTACTTAAGCTGACTGACTAATTCATCAACACAAAACCTTAACAGCTGGGGGACAAACTTGAAAATGTAGTGGTTGATGCCTTTGTAACTCCACTAAAGAAAGAAGTTTAGAAATTTAGCCCCTAAGGTGGTGGATTCAAGTTATTATAGTTGCTTCGTATCCCATAGACCAAGCGAGCGAAACTGCTGCATGGTCAGATATTTTGCTTATATAATGAGCATACAAAACAGACAGCACACCAATACAGTAGATAGGTGTTTTTATTAAATGTTTAGAAATCAATTGCATTCCGAAACTGTGCATGCCCAATAATTCCTTAAATAGCGAAAATAATCACAGACGAAAACCAGTCTCCTGGAGGTCTATAAATTGTCGAATAAACCCGCTTCGGCCGTCTACGTAAACGTAGTGTCGTAACTAGTTACGAATGAGGAATAAATAAATAATAATAAACGAAATTTCTCTATAATAATTAGTTCAATAATATACTCTAATGAGAAATCTTCGAAATTGTATATAAAATATATTATTTTTAGCCTGACTTGTTTTTAACCTTAGATGGAACGAAATATATAACTATGTCTCTATTTGAGCGAAAAATCGTCTCTAATTTCTTTGACTGGTAAAAGAAAATATTTTTTTACTATATTTCTATTCAACCATCAGTTTTGTTTTTGTATTCGCTTTATTCAATGAAAAATCATTATCTTTTTGTATGATTTTTAATATCGCTGTTTCTGAGATCATGGAAAGATCTCGTCACTTGATTATTTATACTTTAAAGGAAATTGTAAAAAAAAACTGCGTCTTAACAACACTGAGATCGACCAAGTCGTATACTATCAGTATATCTTATCTTTGCCGATTAATTCGCGTAACAAATGGACCCACGTGGTGTGTCGCAATATTATACAATGAACAGTAAATCAGCTTTTATGAATTTCATGTACTTTTCGATTTCAACGTTGTTTAACGGTAAATTATCCTAAAATAAAGTAAGTAAATATCTATAAGTAGAACATCTTCCCTACTAACGTTGATTCACGCAGGTTTAGCGCGAGACGCGTGTAGGGATGTCAACATCGCCGTGTCCTCCGCAGCCCCCACCGCGCTGCCTCTTGCCACTTTTTTTTTGCATATTTATCGTGAAGAGTAAAGAGAAGACTTACTCAAAGCCGCGCACTCCAAGTACTTTACCTAAACCATGTCTGAGGTCTCTGGTCATGTTTTTATTATATTTTTCGATAGGACTAGGTAAGCAGATAAATGTGATCATTTATGAAAAAAAATTACACTAAAACGAATAGAAAAAACCGTAATCCTAAAAGAAAACTATCGATAAATAGAGCAAGATGATGACTAGACAATTTACAAACATTGCATCCCATTTACAAACGTTAGATGAGTGATCACCTGAATTATTTATTTTTTTATAACGTTGGGACGACGTATTTTGTAAATTTTTAACTATTAATTATTATTCTCGTGTAAGTGACCTTGGTATTTTTTGAGAAGAAATATCTTTAAACCTTAACATTACATTACATTTAAATTTTATATTTCCACGATTTTAATCATTCTGATTAAAAATAGCAATACACACAAAAATACGTATTAATTTAAAATCTTTCTGAGTCGCCAATCATCCAATCCAATGACTCAGTGAAAGAGATTCGAATAGGGATGTATCTGTGTGGACTTATTCTACTGTATTTATGAATTTAAATTTGACGTCGTCGGAAAACTTATCTTTGTTTTTCCACAACAATAACAGTATTGATAACATAACTTACCACACTACAGTAGTCAGCTAACCTTCTTAAAAGGAGCACGTCATGAATTTTAACAATAAAGTGGTGATCGTTACTGGAGCCAGTTCTGGGATCGGTGCCGCTTCAGCTTTGCTGTTTGCTAAATACGGCGCCAAACTAACCCTCATCGGTCGTGATGAACAAAGATTGACAAATATTGGCCACATGTGTCAAGAATTTAAAGGAGTAGAACCCCTGTGTCTCAAACTTGATCTGACAGAACGAGGGTCTTGTGAACATGCAGTCTCAAGAACCATAAAACATTTTGGACAAATAGACGTTTTAGTAAACAGCGCTGGATACCTTACACTCGGGTCGCTGTTCGATGACACAATGGACGTATTCGATGATATGTACGAAATCAATATGAGAGTGCCTTACAAAATGACATACCTCTCCCTCCCACACTTAATAAAAACGAAAGGAAACGTCGTCAATCTGACAATGACGAACTACAACAAAGTGCGCCACGGTTTCTTGCCGTATACTGTCGCAAAATGTGCCTTGGAAAAGTTCACGAAGTTAGCTGCTTTCGAATTGGCGTGCGAAGGAGTGCGGGTCAATTCTGTGAACCCTGGAGTGACCAGAACGAATCTGTTGAAGAATTTAGCGATGTCCGAGAACGAAATCGATAAGGCATACGAACGGCTGAGTATCCAATGCAATATGAAGATACTGGAGCCTGAGGAAGTGGCGAAGATGGTTGTTTTTGTGGCGAGTACAATGTGCCCGAGCATAAACGGAGCGGAAATGTGTGTCGATGGTGGTGCTATGATGTTATGATTTGGTAGCAATGCAATTGTGATCCGTGAGCTCTCTCTCTCTAAGAAACTTTAATTTAAGTGATGGTCCAACATAAGTATTTATATTGTAAACTTTAAAGACGCGATGAATGTTGATAAAAAGAAGTAATATAAAATAAGATGAAGTACTAGTAATAAATTTTGCTGCGACTATTGTGGTTTTGCGGACTCTTTTTCGGTATTTTGTGTAGCATCAAAGTATGTATTCTACGAATTTAAATGATTGGTAGCACACCCCGGAAACTCATCAACACAATGTTAAGTCTATAATTTTAAATTTAATTCATTTTGGCTCAAGCGGAGTCTTGGCCTCCGATAATTAAATCTGACATTTTATTGTGCCACATCTTGCCAATCATCGGCTTGGAGTTAGCGTAGGTCTTTCCCAAGTTCCCAACTGGTCGAGGCCGAGTCAGCCGTCCCAAGTATGCTCGTTTCACAGCACGATTGTCTTCCATTCTTTCTATATGGCCCAGCCAGTGAAGCTTTTGAGCTTTGATCTGATATATGATATTTGACTCAGCCACTATCCCATCCTTCTTCCTTCTTCTCCAGATTCCATCCTGGATCTGTATTGGCCCTAATATCTTCCTTTTAATAACACCTTTCTTTCTGTATGTGATAGTTTAAATAAATATACATAACAAGAACCTCCAACAAAGGTACACGTGGACAATTTTTTACGTTATTTAACTAAGCATTGCAAACGTGAACACGACTTGTGTAGGTACATTCCGATAAAAACCAGGTTGTTGATAAGAGTTTGATAACAACATTACATAATGTTATTGCTGGTACTAATTCACGAAGAGCGCGTTCAGTGTGCGCTTGTTATCAACTTGGTGATAACATTGGTATTAAATACGACACAAAATTTAATTTCAATTGATAAGGTTTGCTTTAATACATTAAGCCTGTCGCACCCAGAATTTACTATAAAATATAATCGATAAACCTATTGAAAAAGGGTTTACGTTTAACTTATCACTAAATATAGCAAAATATAACGTTAAATGTCAAATGATGCCCAAAATTGAAACATCAATTTAAGTAAATTGGTGTTTGATTTCCTCGCTTGGGTGGCGTGTCGTTGTAGCTGCCAGTAAACTAACGTTCCTCCTTGCTTTGTTCTCGTCGTCGTCGAGGTAAGATTGGTTTTATCCCTTTCGCATTATGGCCTTAAAGGGCCGTATTGTGTATCCGGGACCAACAAAACATTACTCGCTAATTTGGTCGATATAATTTGCTTTATTTGGTGGTCAAACTATTTGTTCCGTTTAAAAATGCATTCCGTCTCTCTATCAGTATCCAAACATAAAACAGAAATAAAATGTTTGAATGTTTTTTATTGTTTTGTTGTAATTTAAGAAAACCTTAGGAACAGGCTAGACTCCTACAACACAGGGAATACTGTTGTGGGAGCTGGGGTTCATATTTAAGCTAAAAAACTAAGTATAAAACTCTTAATTTTAACTAATGTTTTGTAACCTTTAATGGTAATATATTTGATATGATTTAACTAGATTTTGATGATTTATTTGTTAAGAAATAAAATTTAAATGATGGCTAATGTATGATTAGTATTGTAACAGGTACTCGGGCTTATTTTTTTACTTTATCCGTGCACTTAGTATTGTCTTGTAAAATTTTACTAATCCCAGATATTTTACTGTTTATTATATTAGGTATATGTTCATGAGCTTTTATCATTTCGTTATCACTTCAAAGACATTGACAAGTCTGTTTACTATATTCAGTGACTGACCGACATTAATCTCAGATAGGCGTGTGTTATTTTATTTATTTTATTAGTAGAATTAGTTACGTTTTATGTGATGGATTTTAACGGCAAAGTTGTCATAGTCACAGGATCAAGTTCAGGCATCGGCGCCGCGTCTGCGCTACAATTCGCCAAGTACGGCGCAAGATTAACACTGATCGGAAGAAATGAAGATAGACTACAAAACGTAGCAGATAGATGCAAAGAGATCGGAGGCATTGAACCTCTATGTCTCATCTTGGAACTTACAGAACGAGGCTCATGTGAGCAAGCGGTTTCAAAAACTATCGAAACATTTGGTCGAATAGATGTTTTAGTTAATAGTGCAGGGAAATTCGTGCTCGGTTGTCTTTTCGATGAAACTATCGACGTATTCGACGAAATGATTGATATAAATCTGCGCGTACCGTACAAAATGACACATTTATGTTTACCGTATCTGATCAAAACTAAAGGGAACGTCGTAAATTTGGCGGCGGCAAATTACGATAAGTTCCGACATGGATTCTTACCCCACACTATTGCTAAATCTGGCCTGATCAAATTTACAAAGATGGCAGCGTTTGAACTCGCAAACCACGGCGTTCGTGTTAACTCCGTCAACCCAGGAATGACGAGGACCAATATATTGTCGAATCTGGCGATGTCCCAGGAGGAAGCCAAGTCGATGTATGAAAGTGTGAAGATGGAGTGCAATATGAAGATCATGGAACCGGAAGAAGTTGCTAAAATGGTGGTGTTTGTGGCTAGTGGACTTTGCCCTATTAATGGCTCTGATATGTTTGTGGATGGCGGAACCACTGTGATGCTTTAGAATGGTTAAAATGTCAATTATTATTCGTTAGTACATATTGTTCTTATTGTATATGAAAGTAACAACCCATAGTGCCAATTAAACATCAGCTGGTGTTTCTCAAAGTTGAGTGCAGAAAATAATACATACCGCGTGCGATGGGATAATGTTATGTGGTGTGGTACAATAATTATAATTATGATTAATTTTATTGTCAGAATGACCTCAATTTGTTAAGAGTTTCAAGAAATGTATTGACATTGCTTACGAAGACTGAATAGCACAATCTGTTGACACTAAAAGAGAAGTAAGAAATTCATTATACTTTGTAAACTTTTATCTGTTTTTTCGACACATTAAAGGTGGTTAATTTTTTTTAACATTAGTGTTATAGGATATACGCATGACTCTCTTCGCATTATCATAGACAGTGGTTAAAGTGCATATTGGTTTCTAGACAAATGAAAGGTTTAAAGGTATCTTTTTTATATAGCATTAATTGGATATACGCATGATTAATATGTTCCCTGACATTAAGAAGTTTAATAGCGCCGAGATTTGAGGTTGTAAAAGGGGGGTTGAGTTTTCAATTATTAAATAATCGAGCTAACTTTTATTTTTCAAAACTAGTAGTGTTTCATTTAATTAAAAACTTATAATTTTTGGGAAAAATTAAAAAAAAATGGTTACCTTGCAATGCTTTTTAGTTCGGAACTAATAATAAAAAAAATTGGGTTTTTTTCGAGTGCAGTTTTGGCCAGGTGTGATTTTGATGTATGTATACGTACCTAATTAACAAACTGTTGGCTCATGGACCCAAAGTGTATTTTGGTCTTATGTAGCCTTTGAAACGATAAAGCGCACTGGAGAGCAATAGAAGCATTTCATATATTATGTGTTTTCATTTATTGCTTGTGTTTTATTTCTGTTACTTATAACAAGTACAATTTGAAAAGTTTAATACAGACTTCCATTCTATTCAGTTATTGGAGTGTAACTCAAAAACTACTGGACCGAATTTGATGAAATTTAAATGGGACTACACGGGAGCACGAGGACTATAGCACCCGCTTCCAAACAAAAAAAGAATTTTGAGAATCGGTTCCCCCTATCGAAAGTTATGAGGTAACAAACATAAAAAAAATAAAACAAAAAAACAGTCGAATTGAGTACCTCCTCCTTTTTGGAAGTCTGTAGTAAATGGATACATGATTATTGTTGTATCGAGTGATGGAAATGCTGAAACTTTCTCGGTCCGAATCAGCAATCCTCCGCTTCGTTCATTAATCTTTTGTTATAGAGTAGTTTTTGTAATGATAGACGTATGCACAGTTTAGAAACGGGAGGGGCTTGTCTATTGTTTCTGTAATTTATAAAAATGAATACATGATTATTGTTGTTTCGAGTGAAGGAAATTCTGAAACTTTCTCGGTCCGAATCAGCAATCCTCCGCTTCATTCATTAATCTTTTGTTATAGCGTAAACCTGATGCGGACAGATTATTAAATCAATACAATCATATGTGTTTTTTTTATGTAATGATAGACGTATGTACAGTTTAGGAACGGGAGGGGCTTGTTTCAGTTTCTGTATTAAACGAAATGTCTGAGATGACGTTCATATCAACCAGCCAAAAATCCAAGTGCGATTGTTTACGTATTTTGATTTTTGTTACAAAAATACTGATTACATATAAACGTACTAACATAAAGTACAGTACAGTAATAACATATAAAAAACGTAAAATAAACAGGTTAAATAAACCTGTTTATTTTACGTTTCTTATACGTTATTTTATATAAATAAATTACAAAGGCATAATAAATTTCAACCAGATGAATTTCATTCAATTATATAACATTTCTTGTAGAGTACTATCGGTTTATTAAAATATAGATAGCAATACTTGCCGTTATACATTTTTTTTCACTGACGAAATACTAAGAACATGCGATTTCGTAACATGAAGTACTTGATATAAATATGAGTGTCAAAGTAAATGATACAATATTATTCATATAACAGAGAATAATCTGAAGCAATATTATGGAGTACCGACCTTTAAGAAACACTTGATTCACAGGCTCATATATCACCAGTCATCCTAAGTGACACTGTCAATTTGTCTTGATCCTTTGATCAGTATAATGTAAACATGACCTGTATTCCCTAGGAACTGCAGAAACGTCTGAAACCCGATAGACGTCGCGTCCATTTGCAGGGCGCAAAAGTGACATACGGACGGACATAATGACGGTCCGACGTACGGTAATTATACCGGGAAATGGCGGTACGAATCGGTTGTAACCGGATTGCGGCGGTCCAGACCAATATTGGAAACGCAAAGTGCATAACTACGTCAGTATCGACAGTTTATGTTACAATGTTTCTCTGTATTGAATGTTGTACCATCGCTTTTACTTTCCTGAAGGGGTCGGCAGCGGTAATGGCCAAAATCAAAGTTTTCATGCGCATTTAATAATATGTCTTTAACGATTGTTTTGCCATTTTAGGGGGGGGAAATTGTACATCTCGAACGGTATTCGACCGCTAGGCCATCGAGGTGAACCGTCCGAGCGTCGAATTTTTCTCATTAATTGATTTTAAACGACGAATGGGGACAGAACGGAATTTCTCAATTGTTGTCTTAAGAAAAACAATCAGGACCGCGGACATTGAAAACCAGGACTGGCTGTTCAACTGTCTCAACCTTTTGACTTCATATTTAAATGGTAGAATTCAAAGGGTTGAATGGTAAAAAATCGCCCGGCTCTATAATCTCAATGGGCGTTCCACAAGGTTCAATACTAGGGCCGTTCTTGTTTTTAATCTATATTAATGACTTACCTTATTATGTAGAGAAGAATCACGAGATTGTATTGTTTGCAGATGACACTTCACTGTTATTTAAAATTAAAAGGCAGTTACTAAACTATGACGATGTTAACAATGCATTAACTAAAGTTGTGAATTGGTTCAATACAAATAATCTTCTCCTCAATGAGAAGAAAACTAATTGTATAAAATTCTCGACACCAAATGTGAGACAAGTAGAATCCAATATACAATTGAATGGAACAGGGTTGGACCTTGTGGAGTCAACAGTCTTTTTAGGAATTACTATAGACGCTAAATTGCAATGGGGTCCCCACATTAAAAAATTGTCTAGTAGGCTCAGTTCAGCAGCTTATGCTGTTAAAAAAATTAGACTATTAACTGATGTAGACACAGCTAGAATAGTTTATTTTAGTTATTTCCATAGCGTTATGACTTATGGCATACTGCTCTGGGGATGTTCTGCAGATATTAATTCTATTTTTATACTGCAAAAAAGGGCTATACGAGCAATGTACAGTTTGGCTCCCAGAGTTTCCCTTAGACAGAAATTTAAAGACATAAACATTCTAACTGTTGTCTCTCAGTTTATCTATGAAAATCTAATGTATGTAAAGAAAAACATTAGCAGTTTTGATAAAAGGAGTGATGCTCATTCCATCAACACGCGAAATAAGCACAAGCTATCCGTACATGTAACGCGTCTCCACAGAATAAGTCATTCTTTTATGGGACAATGTATACGATTTTATAATAAAGTTCCCAATGTTATCCGAGATTTGCCTATTAATAAGTTTAAAATTACTATTAAAACTAAACTCTGTCAAAAAGGTTATTACAAAATTTCGGATTACTTGGAGGATAAAACAGCTTGGGACTGATCACTCCAGGATCTATCTACTCGTGTACTAAGATGTCAAAGTGTAGCGTGTCTTGCCCTACTGATACCATTATTATGTTCTCTTTTGTAAGGCAACACACTGGAGCTAATATTTGTAGTACCTAAGTAAAAACATTGTAAAAACATCTATATAAAAAGAATGGCCCCGAGTTTCTTGCCGCTTCTTCTCGGTTGGCTCTATGTATTTTGGAACGCGGCGGTAGGCTTTAAAGTACATTATAATGAAAAATTGACGTTCATAAGTGCGTCTTTGATGCCTAAATTGAATAAATGATTTTGACTTTGACTTTGACTTTGACTCTCCGAAACAGTGAAGAGTTCCGTTGAAAACACCACTCGCAGTTACCCATCCAAATAGTGATCCGAGAAGATTTGATTATTCTAGTCGAATAGTGTGGATTTACTAGTCAAGTTTTACTACGAGCGCTTCATTGTCTTCCGTCTTATAGCTAGCTATATATATCACCTGTGGAGTCGCGAACCATATGGATGTAGTACTTGAGCTCAAGAACGTAAACAATAAACGTTCGCTCTTAGTAAACGGTGAAATTTAAATCTTGACTCTTTTTCTTGATGCAATGTAATTGAAGCTATTCTTATTGTTTTTATGATATAGGAGACGGTACAAGCACGAGGCCCAGCTGGTGTATTTCTTCACGTGGCGAGCTGCCCATAACCCTCAGATATTAAATTGTTGAGTCTCATCTGCCTGTAATTTCGCCGGCGCCCATACCCTTTCAACCATATGTTAGTGTAGCAAACATTACTGCTTCGCTGTAGATATAGGTTCCCACCATGGGCACAGTATAAAGATGCAACAGTATGGAAACTAAGCCTAGTTGACAAAATAATTATCTATGCTCCATTGAAGCCATAGGGTTGTCACTTTTAATGCTTGATGGTATTGTAAAGATGCAACAGTATTGAAACTAAGCCTAGTTCCATTGAAGCCATAGGGTTGTCACTTTTAATGCTTGATGCAGTATTGTAAAGATGCAACAGTATTAAAACTAATACTTGTTTTTTGCAATATTTATAATTGTAAGAACAACATAACATAAGATCGACTTCTTCTTAATGAAATGCTTCTGTAACTAATATAACATGAGATGATAGCAGTCAGTCAAGTGTGAAATTTCATATTTTAGATTAAAAAAGGTTATGATGTAGAAATAGGTTGTAACACTCACTACTGACGGCAACGCGAGAACCGCTTAGGGGTCTCGTCGATGCGCATGTCGGTGTCAGTGGGCCGTTTCGAAAGTTTCTAGGTAGATTCCGTACTGTTCTCTATGTTTCTACTGTGCCATGGGAGTACTTCCCCGGATGAGCTCATTTTTACTGCTTTTACTGCTACAGAGTTTTACTACTGCTAAAACTTTACTTAAAGTGTTACATATATCATCTTTAATAAATGTGCTGTTAACTTCGTCAGCTTTTAGCTAGATTAAACTATATTTTGAAAATCTGCACAACTCAACAATAACCGTCCAATATTATCTGGAAGACACGTTTTAAACTTTTCGTCCGTTATTTATCTTCCGTTTGAAGATAATTTTGTGAAGTTCCAGCGTTTCTCAAGTTTGCAGATACGGGTGGGTAGTTGCGAAATTGATATGTCTTCGGGCGTATCTTTGATTGGCCGGCCGGTCTACTTTCTTTGTAACTCTTTGAAAAGTTTCTCTGATAGGAATTGGAGTAATAAAGTTGTTGAGGTCCGTTGGCTTCATTAGAAAAGACTTTTACCCACTTCCGAAGGAATGTTACTCTATCGCCTTCCATAAAATACTTTTTTGAGAATAAATTTCTTTAAACCTATAAAAGAAGCAGGTTCTCAAATCGTTTTTTCCATGTTACTTCAGAACTATTTTCTAAATTAACCGATTATCATCATTTTTATATGAAAGATAGTGTTTCTGAGTGGTGATCCCATTTAAATTTGACCAAGCTCTAATTAGTAGTTTTCTTTACCATCTTCATCAGCAGCCCACATTCGTCCACTGCTGGACATATGCCTCTCCTAAAGTACGCCACAGAGCTCGGGCTTCAGCTCTCTGCATACAGTTACTGCCAGCCGCCTTCCGCAGGTCGTCTCTCCACCTGACGAAGTTTGCCTAAACGTGGTCTATACTCAAAAACTCGTCTACTCCAGCGGTCATCGGTTCTTCAGGAAATGTGGCCAGCCCATTCCAACTTCAACTTCTGTCGGATAATCTAAATACACTATAACTATGACTATAAGGTTCAATCTTCTTGCCATATTTAAAAACGTGTTAAAAATATATAAGTTACTTATGAATGTTAATAAAAAGTAGCCTTTGTGGGCTATGTGTTATTCCTGTGTTATCAATTCCAAATTTCATCACATTTAACGTGTTTTAATAAAATCTATAATGATTTCTTAGGCTTTTACGATTCTAATACATTGATATTAAACAACTGTAAACGGATTAAATATATAAGCTTAAGACATAGCCTACTTTTTATACGGCACGGACGGCTACGTTAGCTCAGTTGGTAGATACCCTTCGAAGCGCGGAGATCCAGGTTCTATTTCCGGCCGTAGCTATTTTTGTGTTGAGCAGAATTGATATTTTCGGGCCTTGGACGTGTTATTGTTTGGGGCCATGTCTCCCGCGATACAGGGAAATAGTACGGGGGTATTTATTTTTTCTTTTAAAAGAGTTTATTTAAAAAAAAAAATTGTGCCATTAGGTTACCGAACAAGCCCGAGGCCCACCTGTGTGTTATGGCGCGGTCCAACTCCAATTTTAAATTAATTTACGATGCTTTACGTAAGTTTGAATATCGCTTGTTAATTGGACGATGTAATGTATGTCCAAATGAAGAAGTATATAACAGAGGAAAATATCATACCTAAATACCAGTCTGGTTTTCGAAAGGGTTACGGAACTGAAACAGCTCTACTAACTATTTGTGACGATTTGATATCGGCATCGGACACCGGATTGGCAAGCGTCCTGGTATTATTAGACTTCTCACGTGCATTTGACTGTATATGCCCTAAACTTCTAATCGCGAAGCTCTCATACTATGGCTTTTCAGCAGAAACTTGTGAATGGTTAAAACTTTTCTTACTGGCAGAGAACAATATGTGCAACGTTCAAAATGGAAACAAAAGCATATCCGATATCGATACTAAGTCCGATCCTTTTTTCTTTATTCACAGCGGATATGCCTGAATGTATAACACTATGCAAGTATCATTTATATGCTGATGACACACAAATATATCACAGTTTCAAACCAGAAAATACATTTGATGCTATGAGGGAAGTAAATAAAGACCTGGACAGAATACATAACTGGGCTCGGAAGAATTCTTTGGTAATAAACCCAAGCAAGTCAAAATTTATAATTCTAGGCACAAGAACGCAAATAAGTAAAGTGCTGTGCTTTGACCCTAAATTAACGATAAATGATATTGATATACCATTGGAGTCAGATCTAAAAAATCTAGGATTGATTTTGGATCGTGAAATGAGATTTGAAAAACATATCAACGAAAAAAATAAGAATGCGTATTATAAACTAAAGATTATGTACTCCATATGAAAGCATATCTCAGTAGAGATAAGATGTATGCTCTGTGACCTTATAGTGCTATCGCACTATAATTGTTAATGTGAAAACGCATTAATTTTGTACGTTTTCTTTATATTTTTCGATATATACTAATACAATTGAAAAAACTGCTGGTTACTACTCGTATTTTAGTACTAAGCATTGGCTATGTATTATCTAAAAAATATAGTGTTATCGCTGATAATTCTGAGAGTTCGGACGTGGACGATTTGCGAGTAATGTTTATGAATTCTATTCGGATATTATTTTTTTCTTACCAAAGTATTTTTTTCATAGAATATTATCCATCTGTTACTATTATCAGGATACGAGCGCGCCTTAAGTGGTAACCTCTGACTACAACAGATGTCAATAATAAATGCACTGCGCCCACAAAATTGCCCTGTAATTTCATACTCATCAAACCGGATCACAGTAATGTGATTCCCGAAGGATTCGCAATCCTAATAAACCTAACTTGCGGATGAAGTCGCAGATACAAATAATTATATTTCATAAACTTCGATTCCCTTAACACCTCTTTATTTCAAACACTATTTCCGTCGTTTGTCATTGAAACACAAACTGTTGCTCCAACTACTTACCAGAGTCTTGCCGACAACAGTACTCTCTGTCAAATCATATTTCTATGCAAATCGCTATTTTGATACGACCGCCCTGCTGTTGGACGGAATTTAAATTTTATGAGCTATTTCGGCTAACGATATTAGAACGACATGGATCTATACATTTTTCGAATACACGTTGAATTATCTCCTTTAGACGTGCTGTAGTGGAGCTTGCTTAGCCGTTCTTAATCGTGCATTATGGGTACACCAACGCAATGGCCCGCGTGGTGGGTTATGCTCGTAGTTCTTTCTGTGAAAGAAAGCCCCTTGTTCCAGTAGTGGGAATATAATAATGGTTTGATAATTCTCATGAATTTGACACATATTTATTTAATAACAACACCGACTTTACTTACGTTATTGATCTAGGCTGCTGCAGCGGCACCCTGCAGTAGTCGTCGCGCTTTTGCACCGTAAACTCCCTGAGGATGGGCATCAGATATACCCAAACCCTAGGTCGATAATAACGTGAGTAAAGTCGGTTTTGGTATAAAAATAAAAATATAATAGTGGGTTGATTATGGTATTTTACCGCTTAGAGCGACTTGAGCAAACCTTTTGTAAGAGGCCAAAACCTCGACTTAATAGGAGGTAGGTCACATGTGCTGTAGGCCGTGGCCTACCTCCTATTAATTCGGCCTCAGAAGCAGTAGTGCATAAGCATTCCTGTGTTAAAGTGTGAAGGGCACTGATAATACGCGTATCAATAAGTTTAAGCAACACATATTGAACAGAAGAGCTAGATTCCCGTGACGGATCTTTAGACATCTGATTAGGCAAATCAATCAAATCAAATCAAAAGCAAGTGAAATTACTCGGCGAATGAGAATCAATAACAATGTCTCGGAGTGCCGAGCGCTGTACAGTGTCATGTTAAATTAATAAATTAAGCCATACTATTTATAATTATTATCAATATCATTAGTGTTCGTTGTAACGGTGCTAATTTGAATAAAATAAATAAATAAATGTTAAAATTTATAAACATGCTTAAGTCATGGACACAGTCATCAGATCATATACCGATATCAGTATTTAATTTAATCCTTATCACATTGAATTTTATGATAAGATATATAATTAGGCTTTATGTCTGCGAGTGATATAATTTTTCTATTTATAACCGTGATGTTAATTATGTTCAATTCAGCTTAAGAGGTGCGGAATTCCCCCTAAATATGAAGTAGGAAGCGCTCCTGTCGCTTTTACAGGACACATAGTTCAGCAAAGATTGCTACAGTCGCTAATTGTAAGTTTGACCGCCAGTGGTAGCGGTTCACTTGTTCAAAAAACTAAACTAAACTGCCGAACTAAAATGTATTATGGTGGCCCTTATTCTGTTAACAATAAAATCCAAAAGCATTGAACACTTTGAATGACACTTCTAAAAATAGGATTCTTCTATTTTTTGTAATAATGGAAACGGGATTAACATGAGACTTACGCGTTGTCGATATCACGATAGACAATTGTTTCGGCTTCGTCCGGAAGACTTCTTCTATGGAAGGATTATTCTATTCAATTTTTGGTTATTATAGGTTAGTTTAGCGAGCACCAAACTGACTAAACTGTCTAAAATATGCCCACAATTGAAGAAAAATATCTAATTTTAGTGCTGTCATTCGAAAGTGTTATACTAATTTGAATTGTAGCCTAAACAAAATAAGTACTGCCATAATTTTGAGATTTGTAGTTAAGAGAATGCTTACAGAATCGACACCAGTGGCGTTATCAACTGAGTGTTTCCTTGATTTTGAGTGCACGTTAAGCTATCAACCCCTTATGTGTTTTTAGATTCAATAACCAATGTCTGAGACATTCGAGTGGTATAAAACTCTTCACTAGGGCTGCCAACGACTCCTTACACCAAGCCGCACTGGACTTGCGTGGTTGATGCTTGGCCGTAGTTCACTCAAGGACTGCGTATTCTAGCTGCGGGATCGTGCTGAACGTATTATGCTAAGGAGTTCGAAAATATAATGAAATAAAGCTAACGTAAGCCCGTGGATATAACTGGGCTTACTATGAAAGCCACTCCGTAACGTTAATTTCCAAAAAAATACTTATCTTCATTTATTCTAATAATAATTGTAACAGTACTAAGGTGAAACCAGAACACAATTATATGCAAAAACCCTCACGGAACCTTTATTTTTAGCGCTTTTTGGTTTTTATTTAAGATCGAGACAATATAGTTTATTTTTATAGTATGATTGTTAAAGCACTAACGCCTGTTAAGCGATACCAAACATTGCTATTTTTTGAGAGAAAAATTTAATGCTCGGAAGGGATTCGAACCTGCGTCTTCCGACAGTTAATGTCAGACGCCATGGCCACTAGCCTACCGAGGCACGAGGTCTGAGCATCGAATGTTAACTCTATCTGATTTTAACCGTCGTATGGGGACGGAGCGACATCTATTGAACAGCTTGACAGCTTTATTCTTTACGACCGTTAAAATTAGATAGAGTTAAAGTGTACTTATGACTAGGCTGATTATGATAAGGTTACGAAAGAATAAGGACCTTTAGAAATAAATATTTCGTATGTTGCATGAGACTTAAATTTAAATTCATTGAAAATATAGAGCAGATGAATATTAGGGCGAAATATAAGATGGTTCAATATCGTTCTTATTTCGTCCGTCTGAATACGAGTCAACCCTAAAGCTATCAAATTCCAATAACTCAGCCGTCATTCAAATGCCAATCACTTTAGTCTTTACTGTACAAGACACAAGAGCCGTTATCCAATGACACGGTCACACAATGACCATTCTTGTCTTCCTTGGATGACGGCCAAGCTGATCGTCCAATATAAAATGATCTACGATCCGGCTTACGGGGACATTTCCTTTTGAAGTTTTCTAAAATATTTTAGAAAACCTCATTTGTCTGTATTCTATTTTTAGCAGAACAAAGTAAAGTCGAAGGATGAGAATTCATCAGGAACATAAACAAAAACGGTCTGACTCCCATTTAAACATCCTGAGATATTGTTGCAATTTGAGAATTTTCTCTCAAACATAGCATTTTGTACATCCATAATAAAAGACAAAACCTTACTTAAAAGATATCTCCACCCATTAAATATGATAATTCCCTACTCGGATAAATAAGTGTTGATTTAAATTGTTCAGTTATTATTACCGATTACTGTATTAGAAAAGAATTTTATTTTTAGTTTGTTTTACTTTATATTAAAGAGATCTTTAAAATGTACTGTATTTTATTGAACATTCTAAATAGTCTCCGATTTCTGAAGATTTGCAAAATCCAGTTGCAATCCTGAGAAGAGCCAAAAAGTCCTGAAATCTCAGGACAAAAACCGAAATATGGTACATGACAATAAGAATGTATCTAGTCGACGATATTATATGTGGATATACTTATACGTTATATTTTATGTTCTAAAGATAAGTCTAACGTACAGCAACTCCGTAACTTTGCGTTTGCAACATTGCAAGATTAGTTGCTGAGTTTATACATTAGTCTTAATCTATTACTAAACTTTTTGCCATTAACGGGTAAGGCTAAATTACTTTTTGGTGTATTCAGAAATTAAACTTAAGACAAATATGAATGTTTGTATTGAAATTCTAGTGAGTATGACACATATTTACGAGGCTTCTGCGGGCTCCCGGCGGGCACTCGCAGACGCCACTGCGCACTCGCCCTGAAGATGAGCATCGGACATGAACGAAATCCGGGTCGACGTATTCGATCCTTAACGAATGAATGAATGAATATTTGGAATGAGTGAATTAATGCATGAATGAATATTAATTTGCTTATTATTTAATTATTAACGTGAGTGTTTTGCCGGTTAATAATAATAGTTAAATCTGAATTTATTGCTACATTTAAAAAAATACATGCGGTGCAGTCTTTGGGGACTGCTGATAGAAGTGAAAACTATTTGAATTATTTTTAAGACACACAATCAACTATAGGTAGTCATGGAAACCATTATCGCGCCTAAGGAAGTGTTTACTTCAAAACGACATGATCTATGACAAAGCGTTACGTGACAATGACGCGAGTTCCATGATTTTTGTTCAACCAAAAAGTGCTCAACGCGCCTAAAGAAGTTTTCACTTCAAAAATTATGAGTTGCTATCCGTTTTAATCTATGTACACCGCAATCTATACTACATATATACTGCTAGTCGATGAGGAAATATTATACACGTTCGGGTAACTTTATTAACGTCATGTCAGGTAAAATTTAAATGCAATTTTGGGTGAAATCATGTAACAATATTTATGAAGCCCGAGGGTTTGCTGTTAAATATTGTTATTGTAAATTGGGGAATTCCACTTGCAGGTAATTAAGTTAACCATTTCAACTATTTTGCTAAAGGAATTAAAAATATAACATTTGTTTGATAGTTTTTTGTGAATGGAATGACTGTTCTATCGGCAGTCCCCAAAAAAACCGCAAAATTGGTAAAATATATGTTCTCGTTTAAAGTCATTCGCTTAATGTGCCCGGATATTTCTTAACATTTTCATTAATATTTTTAATCTCACCCATCAAAAACATAAATGCTTTCTATAAAATTTTATATAAAAATCATCTGCCTCTATGAAACCCGTCTCGTACTCTTAATCGACGATCTCATTTCCTGAAGATATCAATTTCATCACATAACAATTTTACAAAGTTTGAAATCGGGGGTAGTCAGCGAAAAGTTTAAATTTCCGGAGAGGCTGCGTCAGTTGGGCGGTGGTAGCCGTTCCGAGCGGACGTGTCGGGCGGAAATTGAATTCTGCTTTTAAAATTTGAAGTCGATACTGCTACTGATATGATAATGCAGGTTTAAAATAGGTTCTAAATGTTATGCACATTCAAATAATACTTCATCTGAGAATTTGTGTTTATGATATTTATCCAATATTTTCATTCGTTCATAATTAGACTAGGTTTATCTTAAATAACAACTGGGTTCATGCTTGAATAGAGTTCCGTAGCAGATATTTAATAGGTGATAGCAATAATATCAAATTATCTTATGATGGAATAAATAGCAGGCCACGAATACGAATAGTGCTTTATATGGGAAGATTTTTTTAGGACAATAAAACCTTTTTCTAACACGTCTTATGTGTTTATGCTGTTTTCTCTCTACTAATGGAAAAGTTATTATCTCATTTTGCTTGTAACAATTTTGAATAAGAATGTATATACTAAGGTCTATTAGCGTGTAGACTTAACCGAGTGAGCGAGCGAAGCGAAGTACAACTGCAATGACTCACCAAATTTTCTATTATCCGTCCGGATGTTTGTCCTCGCGTACACGTCGTATTTTTTAATTCATCATCATCATCTCAGCCGTAGGACGTCCACTGCTGAACATATGCCTCCCCCATGATTTTCTAAAAGGACCGGTTGGAAGCGGCCTGCATCCAAATGGCGGCCAAAGCCCATAGGAGCGGCCCTGCCTGAGCCGGCCAGCGCACCCCAACGCCGGCGCGGCCCCTGGGTTCCTCTTGGCTTCACCGTGGTGCTCCAAGCCACGGCTACTGAGCCCCCCCGCCACGTCAATGCGGGAACCCTTCGGGGGGGACGTTTCAGTGCCATAAGTCATCACTGGTAACACACATTGGTCGAAGACTTGTCTTGAGGCACTGAGGTATTTTTGAAGAGAAGACTTCGCGAAGTTTCCGGAACGCTACCCAGCCGAGTTGGATTCGACGATTGACCTCTTTCTCGAAGTTGGACCTGCCTAGTTTGACTGTCTGTCCCAGGTAGATGTACTCGTCAACAACTTCGAGAACTGAGTTCCCAACTGATATTGGGGTAGGTACAACAGGCATTAGAGATAATTTTCGTCTTATCCATGTTCATCTTAAGACCTACCCGTTGGGAAACTCGATGGAGGCCTGCGAGCATTGTACTGAGGTCTTCCATGGATTCTGCCATGACTACAATATCGTCGGCAAATCGAAGGTGAGTGATGTATTCGCCGTTAATATTAATGCCAAGTCCTTGCCATTCCAGAAGCTTGAAGGCGTCTTCCAATGTAGCGATGAACAGTTTCGGAGATATAACGTCTCCTTGTCTCACGCCTCTTTGCAATGGAATTGCCTTCGAACTTTGCTCCTGTACTCGGACTGACATGTAGGCGTATTTGTACAAACACTTCAGCACTTCAATATACCGATAGTCAATACGGCACCGCTGGAGAGACTCCAGCACTGCCCACTCCTCGATCGAATCAAAGGCTTTCTCATAGTCTACAAACGCTAAACAAAGAGGCAAGTTATACTCGTCGGTCTTCTGTATAACTATACTTCTGTATAATTTTTTAATTAATCTTTATTAAATTCGGTATACAGTTTCTACGAGTCTATTGAGTTTTGTGGTGATCGGCGTTTTTTTTTGTTTCGAGGGGTATTTCCCCTAAAGTGCTCGCGAGGTCTTCTGTTCGCAGAACTACTAGTAAGTTTAGATGTGTCATAGTTCGTTCAGTTAGATGCGGGAAGAGGGAAGGTACATACATTTAATGCCATTTTGACTACATAGACGACTTTATTCCACGTCCATGGTTTGGCCTTGAGCTCTCCAACAGGGGCAAAAGAAATAATCATTTTGTCACTTGCTGCCTCATTAGCTAGGCTGTGAGGCAGATCATTTCGAAGGAAATAACCGTCACATATCCGAAAGAAAAAAGAGTATTTTGCAAAGCTTTTTCTTAAAATAAATCTCCCCGGTTCCACCTTGAAAATAATGAATCACGATGTTCCGAGTAATACTTGTATGCCGAAATACTTCTCTTTCCCGCGATTCTAATTCAAAAGCATAATTATCGCACCTCCGCTCTTATTTATTAACGTCCGGGGGTTGATTTATTTGTAGGAGGTGTTTATGTTTGCTTTAATCTTCTTTATTCATATTATTATGTTCAAGTATATAGTACAACGTATATACTTACATTGTGTGTTACCAGTGATGACTTATGGCACTGAAACGTGGTCTCTTACTATGGGCCTCATAGATAAGCTCAAAGTCGCACAACGAGCTATGGAGAGGGCTATGCCCGGGGTTTCTCTACGTGATCGAATCAGAAATGAGGAGATCCGTAGAAGAATGAAAGTCACCGACATAGCTCAGAAGATTAGCCAGTTGAAGTGGCAGTGGGCAGGGCACATAGCACGCAGAACAGATGGCCGATGGGGCCGAAAGGTTCTGGAGTGGAGACCACGTACCGGCAAGCGCAGCGTAGGTCGCCCACCGACACGGTGGACAGACGACCTGAGGAAGGTCGCAGGACGACGTTGGATGCAGGCCGCTTCCAACCGGTCCTTTTGGAAAATCATGGGGGAGGCCTATGTTCAGCAGTGGACGTCCTACGGCTGAGGTGATGATATACTTACAAATAAATAAAATTGAAGTGTCTGTTGGCAATTTCAAATTAACAGCTTTTCACTAAATACATTTTTGTGTCTGTTTGTGTTTTGTTTGTTCTGTTTTTCTAATTTCTAATTTCTAAAATGGCTGGACCGATTTTAAAGGGACTTTCACTGGCAGATAGGTGATGGTATAATGGAGTAACTTAGGCTACTTTTATTTTAGAAAAAAATAATTAAAAGTCTGTTTCTCTGTTTGTTACCTTATCACGTTTAAACGGCTGAACGGATCGTAATCAAAGGCATGGTTTTAGATTATATCCCTGGGAAGCACATGTGGTACTTTTCAACATAATCATCATACCTCACCACTCTTATAAAACTGCGGGACGCAGCTGGTGTATTATATAATACGTGAATACGAAGTTGTTAGTACTCGTAGGTTAGCTAACAGGACAGGCTTCTAGGAATTCGAGCAGGGACCAGTTTGAGCACCTCTGTGCTTCAGAGGAATTGTTTGTTTGGTTCATAGACTTGTTGATAGTCAAGATACCCCGTTGGCGACATGAGTCGGTCGTTGATTAGGCGGCCACGGGATTGTTGCCCACCTCGGGCTTGAGCTTTTAGTGAAGGTAACACCGTGATGAAATCCACAGCATTGTGGTCGGACACTTCTGGTGTTCACCTGACTAGCTACCACTCTGTTGTTTGAAAAATCTGCCGCTAAGCAGTATGTAACGGTAGCAGTCATTGAGAGTCATAGTTGTTATTCTAAGTCTAATGTGATACCTCCTTCGACCTCATCACTGAACATCAAGTGATTTTTTTAGCCAGTAAAACTCACTGCTCGTGACAATCGTTTATTGTAACGTCTACTTCGGCTGATGTACAGGAACAGAATGCCTCGCCTTTTTTTTTTTAGAACAGACTAATGCTGTTTGCCTCTACCGGCATTTACAGCGTCACCGGACGGTGCCTCGCCTTTCGCTTGCTCTTGTCTTTTATAGGCGCTATCGACTCGCCCCCATCCAAGATGGACGGCGGAACTACGTCAGCAGGTGAAAGGCGAGTCATTATAATAACTTATATTAATCTTAATACAATATTCTCAATTAATAACTTATGTATTCTCTTAAATAATCATATGGCATTTATTTAATTATTTATAAAATGTTATCTATACCAATTGATAATTAGGAATTAAAGTTGTAAGCAACTGACTCGCCATCAATGATGGCGGACCGTATATAGACTTCGAGGATAATATAAATTAACTAAAATACAGATCACACATCATTAAAGTTATATGATTATTAACGGGATATTTACCGTGGTGGATTCCACGCACTGGCGAGTTGAGTTTCAACTCGCCAGTGCGTGGAATCCAGTATTAGGTTGTTTTAAAAATAAAAGTCCGCGTTCAAAATGTGTTCAAAATACTATACGCAGTGATACAGTGAGTGTGTTTTGTCGGGACTTAGGATCGAGTTCGAGTTCCAGTGATAACCGTAGCAAAAGACTAAGAAAGAGGGTAGATCGTTATGTCTGCACCTAACTTTTAAACTTTTTGACCAACCACCCGCATTCTTCAGTCTTCCCGTGAACATGGTGCATGTAACTGCGCCGAAATATCGGGAGCTCATTCCACAACCTTACCACGGTAAATATCCCGTTAATAATCATATAACTTTAGAGAACAACCGTGATAGTTTAAAACAGTGTTTCACACATCATTGTTATGATTAATGTTATGTTTATAAATAAATGCATTATTATTATATTTATATCTAAACTATTATAAAAGTATCTAATACTGATAAATGCAATCTGCGGTCCTTTAACGTCCGGTACGACATCTTGTAATGGCGGAGCGTGTGCGGAAAATATGTCTACTACAACGTTATATATGTGATTCTAACAATAAATACATATTTTTTAATATCCTGCACTGCCGTTTCGATTGGGGTGTATTGTGCATTTCCCCCGCCAGGCTTTACACGAGCCATCTTCTTCTTCTCGGGGTGCCATCTTCTAATGAATGTCGGCGATCATCAGTGCAATTTGAACCCTCGACACAGCAGCTCTGAACAATGAACGGGTGCTTTTATTATACCACTGGCGTAAGTTTTTCAGCCAGGATGTTCTTCTCCTACCTTGTAGCCGAACCATCTCAACTCCTTAACCACACATGTCGCTGTTCCTGGAAAAGGAGTATGATTTCTTGGAAATCTATTGTGTTATTGGTCAAATATGGCGAATTGCAAGTCTACGGGTTAATGTAACGGAGTATGGCCCTGGGTCGCTGGCACAATGGCTCCAATAATATTTGTAGTACCACAAGTATCGATACCCTCATCTCTGACCATCTAATGTGAAGAATCAGTGCGCAAATGCAGTCCTACCAGTTGTTTAAAAAAGAAACCAAAATCATCAATGCAATCGCGTAAGATCCGCAAAGTATAACGTGTCATTGAAATATCGAAAGACCCTATAATTACTCCTGCAGGCCTAGACAAAAGATGTTTCTGTTATCGTTAACGCCAAACGACAACTCCAAAATGTATGACGTTGACATTAGCTGTGGAAAAGTCACGTGACGTCGCGCTAAGTTCGTAGACGGGACCCGGGAACGTTCTGTCTGTAGAGTGTGCTGAAAAACGCCTGCTTGAATTATGTCTAGGCCTGCTGTTCTCTCACTACTGTCGACAGCTAAGGCTGAGCGCACATTGGAGTCACGACAGTTTTAAGACAGACTTTCCTCACATAGACAAGTTTGTCTTAAAACTAAAACCAAATTGTTTTGCCTATGACACGTCGCACATCTAAAACGAAACTGTTTTGACTATGAGACAATTTTGTCTATGAGACGTTTTGTTTGAAGTGTGCGCGTTTTCATAATTTTTGTAAAGCAATAGTCTGTCTTAAAACTATCGTGACTCAAGTCTGCACTCAGCCTAAAAGTCTCCCCACTGACCGCACGCTTGCAATCCGTTTGCGAATAAATTCGCACCGTCTATTATGATAGTAATTAATGTAACCGGTCCCGGTTGTCTCCTCACTATGATTTGTGCCTGCATTAATCTATTTTAGTATGTGCTGTTGCTATTGTCTCGTTTTTGTTGCAGCTTGCATTTTATATGTATGACAGATTCAGGTGGGAGACGTATTCGTCACTTTGATTTATTTTCTTAAACTATTCTACCTGGCATGTGGTCACGTTGGTTGGATGGTGTGTAATAGAATTGAGAAATTACAAAAATAAATTTATACACAAATATCATGTAGTATCTCAGTGTCACAAAATTATTGTCCGCTAACCCTTTGCGTACCATTGACGTAAATTTACGAGCGTTTCATTCTCAAATCTTTTGTTTTAATTATATTTGTATAGGGGAAGGGTTAAACTATTTTAAGTACAGTAATAATATAATTAATAATAATATATTCCCCGAGTTTCTTGGCGCTTCTTCTCGGTGGGCTCTATATATTTTGGAACGCGGTGGTAGAGTCTTTAAAGTACATTATAAAATTGACGTTTATAAGTGCCTCTTTGATGCCTAAATTGAATAAATGATTTTGACTTTGATATTATTATTTGCACCACAGTATAAAAAAAAAAAACATAAATCTCATTGCAATGAATTATTTTTCTATGTTAAAACTTATTCACGCCATAAATACCGGAAGAGACAAACAGTATTTCAACCCGCTCCATAAATGGGTACGTCTGACCATTTACGCTTTTCCCTTCTTTGATCCTATCTTAGAAATTTTGACATAGTACTTAACTATACTTTTTATAATGTCTACTATACTATTTAAAAATTTCCAAACCAATACCTTTTCTGCGCAATAGTATTTCAAACTCCTGGAGGAAGAATATCCAGAACTGCGATGGTATTCACCAAAGTGGACACTAGCAAAATAGCCTACTACCTTGTTCACGTACTAACGTGATTAACTAAGGTTTGCCATACTTCCTTGGACTTCGTACTTGGATGATTCAGTCCCCAAACTTCGGCCCGAAAAACCCCGAATAACGACCCAGCTTTACGGTATATATACATTTATTCAGGGTATATATCTACATAATATATATATTGTAGAGTTAATATTATTTGAGTATACTTGTTATGCACATGTATTGTGAATATTGTGAATATTGTGAATATTGTGAATATTGTGAATATTGTGAATTGTAACACTTAAAGCTGTATAAGATTACATACTATATTCAATTAGCATCACCTCGCTGCTCCACGCATAAAATGACTCTTGGAAAATTCGTAGCATAAGATTAACTTTAGAAACGGGATATTTACCATGTGTTGTATTTATTGGGAGCTTTCGACATTTCGGCACAGTTACATGCGCCATGTTCACGAGTAAACCGAAGTATGAAGTTCATCTTTGCAAAAACCGAAGAAGTTCCGAAAAAAGCTCGCGAGCAGACACCGCGTAAGTTATGCGTGTCGAGATCCAGATCGAGTTCCAAGTGAAGTTGTGTCAGTGGTAATAAGACGGAACGCAAGAAGCGTTGTCGGAAGAGGGTAAACCGTTTAGTCTGCTCATAACAACACCTACCCGCAGATACTTCAGATAACTCGTGAACATGGCGCATGCAACTGTGCCCAAATATCGAGAGCTCACAATAAATACAATGCATGGTAAATATCCCGTTTCTAACGTTAATTCTTGCATTAGTAACCATGTCAGTAAAAACTTATATATTCATAGTATATTCCATCAAAGGTCACACACACGGCCAGACACAATATAAATTTCATTGTTATAATGACATCAACACTTGAGGGGATATTTTAATCCTGAATTTAATCCTATCTGCATTTCAAATTTATCTCAAACTAGCTGGTGCCCGCGACGTCGTCTGCGCAAGATTAGTACTCCGAGTAGCCTGATCTTTTAATGCCTGTAAACTTTTTGTTAAACTTACCGTTTCAGATTTATGGCCCATTTAATGAACCGGGTTTTCTGTCTCGGCGCTTGAAGCTCCACCTGGATCTGTCAGCATTTTGTGATTATATGCTCAGTAAGCGACGCTAAGACATTTAAAAAATAAAACGGAAATTTAGTGCGAGGTTTAATTCTATTTTACTGGCCTATACATACTCAAAAGCTTTTGCATTTACTATACGAGTATGACTTTAATCTGTGTAAACAGTCGGCGGGGTGCAGTGCCCGTCTGGAATTTTCAATAAACCCTTTGCGTACTAGAGACGTAAATTTACGTGAGTTTTATTCATAAATCTTTTGTTTTAATTATCACGGTATATTAAGGGTTAAAAGCACTGCAACTGTTACAGACTGTACAGACGTCAATTTCAAATGTTAACATGACAGAGATTACTATTTCAACCTTTTGCAATATTAATTGACATTTGAAATGGTGCAGAAGACAATAAATTGATGAGATATCTAATTAACATTATGCTATATAACAATATAATAAAATGAATTTAACGATGTGATCGCGCTCGTCAAATGGAGTGATGTTAAATACGAGAGAAGTGATTAAAGGTACGGCGCGTGTGAGAGAGGGAGCGGATAATTTACTCGTAGATTAAAAATATATTTGACTTGTTCATATTTGGGCCAGACATAATAAAAGTCTGTTATATTTCTACACGGATACATTCTTTCTTGCTTAAATAGATAAAAGTGTAAAAAGAGTTAGGTTATTAATGACTACAACAATACGTCAGCCGTGCGAGCCAAGCGAGCGTGCCGCGGCAGCTCCTGGCGAAGTATCAGAGTTCATACATGCGCATCTATCAATTTCTTATTTTTGCTTTCCAAGGCTAAAATAGTCATTTCTTTATCATGGCAAAGCGTTTTGTGGAAATTTGAAAAATGAGCAATAATGATAAAAATAACAAATAATGATAATCGGTCTCTTGAACATAATAATAATAATAATTGTTTATTTAATAAAAAATGTAACATTACAGTATACAGACCAAGGCGTTACAAAATAAATAATAAATATAATATAATAGAACATATGGTAATAGTAATTTGTAAATCTACAAAAGAGAAACAATAACAGATCAAACATTTTATGTAATACAATATTTGAAAAAGTAACAATTCCAAAGTGTGCGGGTTACCTTTCACACGAACTACAATATACAAAGACATATTGGCAAAAGAATAATTGACAAATAAGAAATTGTATCGTCTATACTAAAAATAGGTAATAATAATATTCGGTTATTATAATACATAATACGCTGCCACTTTCGCCGTGCGTTGCAAGTGCTAACATTAGTACCACACCACATGCTTCTCATCGTCACTATCTCGCTATCGCTAACACTGTCGCCCCACCTAATACCGATCTCTGAATTCCGCTCCACTTCCTTTGGCAACGCGCAGAATATCACCACTAAATAAAACCATTGTCTTACTCCGGGCACTATATCGACGCACGCATCATTTCTCTAAGCATTGTTTGCTGACTTTTGACTTGTGATACATGGTGTTTGCATACATGGTGTTGCGAAAAACTTGGTCCCCGCAAGACGGTTAGTCAAATAGAGAGTTAAAATTCGATGCTCGAACCAGAACCTCGGTGGCCTAGTTGGTCAATGGCGTCTAACACGGAGAGTCAGAAGACGCGGGTTCGAATCCCGTCCGAGGATGGAATTTTTGCTCTCTATAAATTTCAATGTTCGCATCAATATGCCCAAAAACAGAACACATTGCTCGCGGCGGTTCGCAACTTTTGCATTGTGCGACTGAACGCCGGTCGCGATATTGCATGTGAACAGTTTACAATGCTTGTTCTGTATCTTACGATTCAAACTTTAAGTTATACCGCAGTGGATAATGAAGTTATTGAAGCTAACTATACGTTGATACGCGGAATACGGGTGCAGGTTGCGACACCAGGTTTTGTACTTAGCGCTCAGATTGGCATCTCTATAGATCTCTATGACTTTTGACACATATTTGGAATAAAAAGCCCGAAAATCTTTTTGATAAACTTGTTTTTATAAAGGACATTCACTCTGCCAACACTCGTTCCAGATCCCTGCTCAATCTCTCTATACCTAAACACAAGGCCACTAGATATAAGGGTTGCTTCAAATATAGCGCGTCCAAAATTTGGAATAATCTTCCCCCGCCAATGCGGAGGAAGATTAGTTATGCTCTATATAAACTTAAATATAAGACAATATTAGTTGATCGGTATAAAAAAACAATTAAAGGCAACGTTTAAAATAAGAAGATAAAATAGCAACATATACATACAACATTTACATAAACACTCAAATCCAAACATACAAACATTCACACACACACGCACACATACCCTCACACACCACATTGCACCCTAACACTTCATTCCACCAGCGATTCAATTGTAGAACGATTATTTTAGTACTTTGTGTAAGAACTTAACAGATTATGGCTATCTATAAATCTATGGTAGATATTGAAACCTTGCTTTACAATCGGTTACATACGCTGTTCTAATGTTATTTAATACTAGCTGCTCTCCGCGCTTTCACCCGCGCGGTGATGGATGATGATGATGATGATGGATCTTATATAGCCTATGTTACTAAGAGTGAATGTAGCTTTCTAATGGTGAAAGAATTTTTGAAATCGGTCCAATACTTTTTGAGCCAATTCGTTACAAACATACATACAAATCTTTCCTAATATTAGTATAGATTGTGTGTTATTGTACCCGCTTGTCTGTACTCTCGATTAAGATCTTTATTCGAGCAAAGGATTGCGCTGAAAACCAGCCTTGCGTTAGCGAAATGCTAACACAGTTCAATGCTGAGCGTACTCCTATTGCCATAAAACAGGTTACCATTAATAATGTTAAATCCTGATGTTTTAAATGTGTTTTTTGTTTCGTTACTATGTTTTTGGCAATAAATATTTTCTTTCTTTCTTTTTTTCTTTCTATGGTTGAACCCCAAAGAAAGGGGGATATGTTTGATCTGCATTTATGTACGTATGTTCCCTCTTAACTACTCAACGGCTTAACCGATTTTGATAAAGTATTCCCCGTTAGATTCGTTTTGATGGCGTGAGTGTACTGGGTACATTATTACCCGACTGCAGAGAAGCCAAAATGAGGGCTTATCTTAAGCGCTTTAATGTGCTGGCTAATTATTTTGTACTTGCGTTATTAAACTTTTGTAACTTTTCTTGTGTTTATTGTTTATTTAAACAGAGGCCGTAGCACAAACAATTTACAAAAGCAGCGCTTTTATAAACGCCAAAGGTATGGCCCCTAATAGTTATGGTTACCACTCGGTACTTCTTTATATTATGAAGTCACAAAACGGGTAAGTAGTGCGTCTTGACGGTAAAGACTACCCACTTGCAGTTGCAGTGGTATCCATAGATTAAACCCGCAGTTTTGCGTTTGCGAAGTTCATCACCCCTAGAATGTAATTTAAGAGTTTTATTATTCTAGTAATTTCACTCGGAATACCCTTCACACTCCACGCTTGCGCACTATTACTTCACGGCAAAATATCTTGAAATCTTGGTGGCACCAACCAAGACAGCCTTCCGCAGAAAAGACTTGCCGCCAAGAAGGTTGGGTTTCACGCCTTTTACGAGTCACGTCCTGACGGTTTTATAACTGCGTCCTCTCACAAAGTAAACTAACAGCCTGTATGCTGACATTTGACATTTCCTGCCATTAACAGTGTTGCCAAGGATAGATGTGGTGATCGCTCGATTTATAGCGTAGCCCTCCTACGAGATGAAACGTTTATTGTCTATGCTCGGGTATAAATAGGACGGTGTAATGTTAGCCCGAACCTCGTACTCGTAGACGCGGTAACATCCTACTAATATTATAAACGCTAAAGTTTGTATGTATGGATGTTTGTTATTCTTTCACGCAAAAACCATTGAATGGATTTTAATGAAATTTGGTATGTAGGTTGATGAGGTGTTCGAATGACGTATAGGAAACTTTTCATCACCATCATTCATCACCACGCGGGTGTAACCGCGAGGCGCAGCTAGTAAGAAATTAAACCGGCCAAGTGCGAGTTGGACTCGTGCAACGAGCGTTTCGTTTTCCGTACCACCACACATATTTGTTTTATGAAACACATGCATGAAAAGAAATAGGCATAAACTTAGCAACCTTAGAAGCCTGCCAAGTATGACGTTTATCCCAACCTAAAAAAGTCAAGTCGGGCGTTAAAGATTAATACATAAAACATAAAATAATGCCTGTGATGGTATCTAAGTAAGGAACCCTTTTTTTATTTTTATTTTTCTTTACGCAGAGTAATCCTTTATGGATACCACTGGCCCCGGGGGGAGCACGGTGGTTATGTGGAAGTCTCTGCCAGAAGGGCACCAAACCTCTGCGGTGTTCCGTCACTGCCGCTTTTGGCGGGAACGCGGGACAGATTTCGCACACGACCGCGAACCCGCCGCGGCTGTCCGTTGTTGACCCTTCTCTCTTGCAGCACGCTTTAACATTTGGCATGCCGCAACTGCCTCGGGGGACCAAACCCGCAAATAGACGCCGGATTCCCCCGAGTCTAGGTGCCCTAAGTCCCCCTACGATGGGTCAGGTTAGTAGCCCCACCGCCTGCTACTTCGGCCGCAGATGATAGGAACAGCGGCGCTTCTCAATACCGACAGTCCTCTTCCCCTGCGACCCCACCGCGTCTGCCATATAACGGTGGCGGCAAGACAGGGAGAGCGGCTCACCGTAATACCGGCACTCCTCCTGCCGCGGCCTTTAACTCTCAGACGCGGTGCCGCCCATACGACACCGCTGCCCGCCTCAGCCGCATTGGCGCCCATACACCACCGCTACCTACACGTCCACATGGGAGCGGTGGTCCACTGTAGTAACCGCTCCCATGTGGACTTGGAGGGCAAAGCCCATAAGAGCGGTCCCACCTCGGGCCCGCCAGCTATCGGCTATCACTGGCAGGTTCATTGGTTTCTCTTAGCTTCACCGTGGTGACCCAAGACACGGCTACTGAGCCCCCTTGCCACGACAAGACGGAAACCTTCGAGGGGGAAGTAAGGAACCCTCCGCGCATAGCGTCAATCCTACGTGGACACTTTTCCGGGATAAAATCATATGCTATATATTTTTCGGGCCTTTTATAATTTTTATATTATTGTACATATTTAAATTAGACATTTTGTTTGTTTGGTATTTTAACTACTAAATATGCAATGTCTATAATAATACTTACTGAAACTTTTCTCAAAAAAGGGGCTCACCCCTATTTTGTGAGAACGTATTCTCCAGTTACATCCAAATCCTGTCTTCATGCCACTATATAAGGAAAATCTAAGTCAAGTTAAGTCAAAGTCAAAATCATTTATTCAATTTAGGCATCAAAGACGCACTTATGAACGTCAACTTTTCATTATAATGTACTTTAAAGACTCTACCGCCGCGTTCCAAAATATATAGAGCCCACCGAGAAGAAGCGGCAAGAAACTCGGGGCCATTCTTTTTATGTAGATGTTTACAATGTTTCTACTTAGGTACTACGAGTACAAATATTACATTTTATGGGTGGCAGGGTGACAGCTTGCCAGAAGTGAAGTATTCCAAGCATCTTTATCTTCTATATAATGTCGGACTTTATAGTAAGCTTTTTTTATTAAAACTTTTTTTACAGTTATCTTGAATTTGCCCTTTGTGAGCCATAAAATCCCAAAACACATAACTGAGTATGTGTTTTGGGATTTTATTGCAAAAACGCACACAATTTCCTAGGAATAACTTATTAGTCTTCGCAAGTCTAAAACTAGGTACAGCTATCCTATTTGTATTTCTAGTATTAAAAGTGTGGTGATCACTATTTAACTTATATTTATGTAAATTTTTACGAACATACATTATATTTTCAAATACATATAAGGAAGGCAACGTTAATATATTGATTTCTTTAAATAAATCTCTCAAAGATTCACGGGGACCCATTTCGTATATAGCTAATTTTCTACAATCGCATTTTCCCAAGACGTTTAAAACCGTGTATCTCTTTGTTACAGGTAAGTCGACGCCATCGTTTCTGTACAAACTTTAGCAGCGAGATGCTCATAACGCAAGTCATCGTGCCGTAATCGGTCCCGCGCAGGTACACTTCAAGTTATTAATCATACCTAGATTTGAGTTTTGGTGATGGTGCGAAAATTACTTTGTACATATATACTTCATATTATAAGAACCAGGGTGATCATAAAACGGAATAGGTCGATATACTTTAGTTTATAGGTCCGTACCAGGTGACGGTCTAAAACAGAATGCCCGTCTATTTTTTTTTTAGGAAGGACAGAGCTTTTTGGGCTTTAAAAGCGACACCGGACTGTAGCGACCCGTTTCTCATATATATGATACGTGACACAATAGCATTCGGGTTTTTTTTGTGGACGGTATAGTTGGTCCCAATCCATTCCTCAATCTGCTCTTTTTTTTGCTATTTCTTGACTTTTTCATGACAATACATATTTTCTATTTATTAAATTTTTTGATTATTTCTCGTATCGCTTAGTTAATGAATGAGTTTTGATATACAATGTAGAGGTTTTAATGAGAACAAATGTAATTTGAAAAATTTCATACCGACTTCCATTCCATTACTTTGGTAAAAATCAGTTATTGGAGTGTAACTCAAAAACTACTGGACCGAATTTGAAAGATGAATGAACGAAGATGAAATTTAAATGGGACCACGCGGGAAGCACCAGCCTTCAAACAAAAAAAGAATTTTGAAAATCGGTTCACTATTATCGAAAGTTATGAGGTAACAAACATAAAAAAAAAAACATTCGAATTGAGTACCTCCTCCTTTTTTGGAAGTCGGTAGAAAAGTGTGATGATATAATAATAAATAAATAATAAATATTCCACAACTATCACACAACGCCATCTAGTCCCAAGCTAAGCATAGCTTGTGTTATGGGTACTAGACAACTGATAAACATACTTATATATTTCTAAATACATACATATTATAGATAAATCACACCCAGACACAGAACAAATGATCGTGCTTATTACACAAACATTTGTCCTGGGTGGGAATCGAACCCACGACCTCCGGCATAGCAGTCAGGGTCACTAACCACTAGACCAACAGGCCTGTTATATGAAATATATATTTGCGACTGTACCATTATATGTTTCGACAGAGGCTTCTAAATGGGCTGGTATTTTACCGCTAGTATAATCAGCCCATTAACAGTATAATCAGCATCACAGAAAGACGAGATGGGAGACGAGACTTTTTCTCATAGAGTGGAGTACCTATTGTAGACAAGGTGCACCCTATTGCATTTGTACTTTTTCTTGAGGGGGGTTAAATGCCGTGCATTTCGGAGCGACTTTGCGTCGCGCTAACATCCAACATCTATATATGAGGCCTTGTATGCCCATCGAAGAGTTGGTGACTGTAGTCAGGCCACTAGAGAATCGGGTCTAGTGACCTGACAGTATTCTTTGAATATATATATATATAGAGATTCTTTATTTTCTATTAGATTGCAAAAAAAAAACTATTAATTTCGACCTAATTTCGATTTCTATTACTAATCTTAAGCTATATACAGTGGGCCGAGCACGAAAATCTGTTTAAGTGTAACGTAATCGCATCGTTAACGGACTTAGTACAAACTGTCATTTATCTAGTACAATAGTGGCACAGATAACTAATAGTTGGTACTGAATACGTAAACGATACGATAACGTTACACTTAAGCAGATTTTGCGCACTGGTTATTCACATATTACATACAGAGGGCTTTCCTCTTCATGATGACCACAGATGCATGACCAATTCTCCTTCGACTTAAACCAGTGCAGGTTCGAAGAGAACCCGCCGTGCCTCGTCATCAACTGAACGATAATAGGCTCCAGTGCTTTCTTAGTTAGTATTTGATATGCTTTTATGGCATCTGCAGTGCAAGTACCATAATAGTAGTTAAATTTGTCGAATCGCTAAGATCGATAAAAAATTGTATCGCAACTAGTAAGTATGAAAGTCATATCGACGACTTATAAGATCGTCAGATTGTCGACAGTATACCGAATATTATGAATTGTTTGTATTCCACAATGCGTCCTTCTATCATTTGAAGATTTCTACGAGTATTTCGCTCTTCTACGATCAATAGAAGGCCGAAGTCTATTTTTTTATTGAATAGGTACTAGCTGCGCCCCGCGGTTACACCCGCATGGTGATGGTTGATGACGATGTTGATGAAAATTCTATGTGTTAAATCAGCGCCCTATCGACCTAAAACAAAGAAGGGACCAAGCCATGTGAAATTACCACTAGCGTTGACTCATCTCCAATCCTTGCAAAGAAAAAGTCAATTGCTTAGATTGCTGATGATGATAATGAGATAGATAGGCCAAGCTCCATAAATGTCTAACCAAAAAACGCTACAGTCTTAAATCTAACCTACAAACTAGTATAACATACCAATTTTATTGGGTTATGGTACCCAGAAGTTTCTATTGCTTACCATCTTACCTCCAGTCTTACATACTCTTATCTTAAACCTTGTAGCCTACCATCCACTAAAAACGTTATTAATAAACGTTGCGTAAACATAGGCGTAACATGATTTGTCTTGCTTTCACGCGTGACATTTACTGCAAGCGAAAAATTGACAGATAGATGTTTTAACTATTCCGGGTGTAAGCCAAGTTTATTAATAAGGCCGTGAATGTATAAAGACAGTATAAATATACCAACTTATTCGTTTATGACATTTCATTTGGGCCTGATAGCAAAACACCTTTCAAACATAAAAAGGTCAATCTTATTTTAGACACATTATTAATAGACTGATACATTTAGATGACCTAGAAACCTAGACATGATCAAAGTCAATGCCTTTGAAAACTATTTCGGCGTCCATCGACGACAATGTATAATACATAACATTATTTCTGCACGTCTAACCAGACAGGTTTAGTGGTGTAATAACTTCATACGAGTGCTTAAGTAGCTGCTATTGTACTGTGTGTGGTTTTAGTACTTTAGTGACGTAAACGTCGTGTTAATGTCTGTTTTTGGAAAATTGGTTTATTTGTTCGTGTACTGATTACTTAACTAGAAAGATCTACGAACGTATTTTTTTACTAAAATATGTGTGTTTTAGACAAAGGTCCTCAGACTATAAAAGAGATGTTAGGTACTAGAGACTAAGAAAGTTAAAATATTTCACATGATGATGCTTTCTCATTAGGACTATAGTAGCTCTAGCAAGAATTTTCTTTCTCGGAACTTAAGTTGTCAAAAAATCTCGAAACTTCTTAAACTTAAAAATGTTCTTATTTCTACGAAGAAATAATGTCAGTAATCAGGAAGCATAACAACAAATTCCACACAAAAAGTGGTTCTTCAAACCAAAACGACTTATGATTCCAAATACGAATTAGTTCCGAGGTTATAAATAGACATGTTCGGTGATTGGTTTAAACTTCAGAAGGAAACCAGGGATTGGTCCACGCGCGTGCTGCAACATCTACTATGACAGCTGAGTCATAGTGGCTTGAACGATGTTATTGCTTTAGCACGACTTTTATTGGGTAATTTTTTTAAGGCAGTTACTCTTCCTGATATTTTTTCTTCGTAGTCTTAATGTTAAACAATATTGTTAAATTTTATTATGTATATAGATTTTTATACTGTTGATTTTGTTGACCTATATATACAGCGTGTAACAAAAATGTGCAGTAACACTAAAACCACACACGCAGAAGCTTGCATACAATAGGGACCTAACTACTGCGTCCCAGGAAGTAGTAAACATTCCGAGTTATGAGTAACCAAAGCTTTCTAATACTCAGACAGGTTCAGCCCTGAAAACTAGGCCAAAGACGGCAATGACCTCCAGAACGTAACCTAGGTAAACAAGGGGCCTACGCAGGACCTGGCAAAGGTGTAGCGCGGGGAGAGGGCGCATGCATGGTAGGGGGACCGAGATGAATGAAGAAATGGCGTAGGGATTGCAAAGCGCATTGACCCCAACAAACTCCAAGAATATGCATGTCTAAAATGGCTGACCAAAAAAATTCAGGATATATATTTTTTTTTACTTTGTATGAAAAAAAATATGTGAGAATTCAATTTTGATACTTTGCTATGTGAATCCTGACCATGTACATATGCACACATTTAAGTATTACTACACCTTTTTGTTACACGCTGTATACACGCCGTAAAATAAATTTTCCTAGTTTCCGTTTTCTGGCCACTTTAATCTTGCTATATTAAATTGTAGATTTTGTTATCCGTATTATAATTCACCTTGTTGAATTATTACCTTAATTAAGTTCGTAATTGAATACTCCAAAGCATGTTATTGTGAACTAAATGGCAAGATTAAAATCTTAATGTAACCGCAGGGGACTACAGAGAAAATATTCATTATAATAATGTTAAACTAAATGGCTTCCTCAAACCTCATAAACTTGCTATTTGCAGCTACATAGTGGTAAGGATATAATCTGTGTCTACGTTATAAAGGCAAAGGAAAACAATCTTATATACACTGTTTACATTTATTTATTGCTCTTTTTCACTCAATTAAAAACCATTACAATAGTATCGCTATCAGTCTAAATTTTAATATAAAATAAAACGATCGAACATTTTGTTCATATACTCTACTATGAGCGTTAAAAATATCTTAATAATAAATCTTCTTTATACACATCAACAGCCAATATACATACAATCACCATTTTTATAGCACACAACACAAACAAAAACATGATAAAACATAATTATTAGAAAACTTCTCTAAATATATAACGTTACTCACAACAATTTTAGGTAAAGATAAATCCTGAGTCTCAATCCTATCTACGTCATACTAGCGGTTCCGTCAATTAAAAGTTCAGCTCCATTCACACCGGGAAATACATCGCTTGCAATGATACATATAAAATTGGCTATCTCCTTAGGGGCTACGGTTTGCCCATTGGGTATATCCTCAGCCATTCTATCGTACTCTAACTTCTGTACATAAGCATCTTTGATATTTAAGTTAGCTAATATATTTGTCCTTGTCATACCTGGGCTTATCGTATTAATCCTTACGCCTTCAGCTAACAATTCTGGTGCTGAATGCTTCGCCATCAATGCTAGAGCCGATTTTGTCACTATGTATGGCAAGAAGCCTGGTTTAAATCGCTTGGATAACGATGAACCAATGTTTATTATGTTTCCTTTTGTCTTGATCAGGTGTGGAAGAGCTAACTGTGATAGATGGAACGGTACTCGAAAGTTTATGTTCATTACTTCATCAAACGCGTCCATTGTTTTATCGTGTAGTGATGTCAGCACAATCTTGCCTGCACAGTTTACTAGTATATCTATTCTCCCATACATTTCCACTGTTCTGTTTATGACTGTTTGGCAGCTTCCTTCTTTCGTTAGATCTAGGAGGATACAAAGGGGAACATTCCTCAATGTAGTACATTTCTCTGCTATACTCATGAGTCTGTGTTCATGTCTCCCAACTAGTGCTAACTTGGCTCCGTACCCTGAAAAGGCTATGGCTGTTTCTGCGCCGATACCAGAACTAGCGCCTGTTATTATAGCCACTTTGTCATTTAAATCGATTTCTTCCATAATTTTCTTCGTGTTAACTTCTATGTTTTCACTGTTAGTTTTCTTTACACTTCAACTTGTGTCGTTAAATATTTTCACATTCGAAATCTTTTTTACGCTAATTTAAATCGACGTATCGCATCGTATCACAACTATGACTTATCACTGTCATAAATTAGTCGTCAGTTATCAATGAAGGAAATGTTTTAGTGTCTTCGTTTTTATCAGTTCGAAACACTTCTGCTCTGTCCCCCGGACACTTTACAACTGATAATATTTCGTCGAGGTTACGTGTTATCATTTGCCATTTGTTTACTTACATTATGATATCCAGTTTAACACTTGGTGGTAGGTAATGGCTGTGTTATCGTTTACGTATGAATTTTATTTATTGCGATAGTATTATGAATTGTAATATTTCGATGTCATATGTTTTACCTTTATCGCAATGTAAGATTACCTTCACTATTTCATATCTTTTATCATTAATACGTCCCGGTATGAGCTAACAAGCCATACGTTCATGATGCCCATTTTTTCTGACTGATATTTCGTTAAAGGTATCAGTCTCAATTATGCTTTCAATACTATTTATATATAATAATACAATAATTTCATTATTATTTTTATATAACTATCTCTTATTTTCTATCTAGGCAACCGGACTAAACTACGGAACTACTGCTACTAAAGACTTTTAATAGTTCGGTGATGTGTATCGACCGGACTAATGCCACTGAAAAGTTGCACTACTTCGGTCAACCGGACTAACAGCCGAAGTACTGCTACTAGAGAATATTAATAGTTCGGTTTGTACCAACCGGAATATTGCCACTGAAAAGTTAGATCAACCGAACTACTGCTACTAGATCAAAAAACTCCATAAACGTCAGATCTGGGGGCGGAGATGTAATGTCAAGTACATAATTTATAGTTAACGTTTCAGAGAGTTTTTTTATGATATCTACACTGAATAAACGATTTTAATTTAATGTTCTCGCCTGTGGACTTTTGTAATTAAAGGAGCTAAGAGAGAACCTGGAGGTGTACCTCCAGGTTGACTAAATTAGTGTTTCCCTTCTATAACCACTAGTTTTGTAACAGTTCTCTAGTTCCGTTTGCTAGTATTGACACTATGACCATATATACGTGACCCGTGACGGAGATATCCCTTCGTGTGTAATAGGTTTATGATTTTTCAATATTTTATCCTTATTTAGAATAGTTTTATGAATGACTAATAGAATTGGTTTAATAGTTTAAATAAAGAAAACGTCAGCTCTCACGTCAATCCAATAAAAGTGAGGGCGAATATACACATTTTTTGTACAAATGCTCGATAGAGATTTGTTTGGTACCAAACGTTATTTTGTACTGGTAGACAAATGCCGTAATTTTGATAGGGCAACCCTTTTTGTAACCTTGACTTGACATTTTCACTTGTCAACTCTTCCTCTTGTCACGCGTTGGCTTGGTCTTTGAAGATTTTGGTATTTTGTTAATTTGGAAAGTAACAATGTAGCTGTGAATGTTTGTTGATATTATAATATAATGTGGTTTCAATTCGATTGGGTTCAATCGTCCGTGCGTGTGCCTCTAGATACCATGGTTGGCATGCTTTGAAAGGATATACGCGAAAATCTCGAAATATGCATCAATTTTGTTTATACAACATTTTTTCATCTGTTTGCCTTGGGTCGCAAATTGTTTCATTGTTTCACTAGATCCTTAGTAAGAAATATAAAATTGCTAATAATTAACACTTTAAGTAAACATTTAAGTAGTAATATTAAATACACTAATATATGTTATCTGTAAGCTCAGATCTGAAACACAGATTAGAATAGTTCGGGAGCCTATGGATTCATAACATATTGTGGAATTATTGTATGTCAATAAATTAGATTTGTATTTGTATTTGTATTTGATACATATATTTTGAATACTTTGTACATATAACAATTTCAGACGATAATATTCTAAGTTTTTTCGTTATTCGTATGTCGTTATTATTTTGTTACTAGCTGCGCCCGCAGTTTCAACCGCGTGGTGATGAATGATGGTGATGGTGAAAAAGTGTCCTATATGTTATTCCAGCGCCTTATCTATCTACATACCAAATATCATTAAAACCCATTCAGTAGTTTCTTCGTGAAAGAGTAACAACCATCAATACATCCATTTTTCTACCGACTTCCAAAAAGGAGGAGGTACTCAATTCGACAGTATTTTTTTTTAGTTTGTTACCTCATAACTTTCGACTGGGTGCACCGATTCTCAAAATTCTTTTTTTTGAAAGCTGTTGCTTCCCGTGTGGTCCTATTTAAATTTCATCTAATTCAGTCCATTAGTTTTTGAGATACACTCCAATAACTGAATGGAATGGAAGTCGGTATTAAATTTTTCAACAAATCAAATTTTCAACTTGTTGATAGGGTAAAACCGGGATAGATGCCGCGCTGGGATAGATGCCTCGTTTCTAAAAACTCAACTACCAGAGAACGAAACAGCGAATTCGTTGTTTACATACGCGCCACATGCACCCCCCACCTCAGTGACGCGCGAGTTATTGTGCTAGACGGACGTTTCTCGCTTGTGTGTCGAATTACATTCGCAGCGGACGCGACGAACGCTTCAAAATTTCAAACGTAAGTATTCACTATTCCATATCTTTATAAACAGTTAAATGATTACATTTTATTTGAATAATTTTAATACATTGGTTCTTTGAGAACACATTTAAGAGTCAATCACTGATGTTTGCATTAATTTTATTTATAAAATATTGAGAGGCATCTATCCCTAGTGAAAAGGATAGTTGGCCCGAGTTTACAAGGGATAGTTGACTTTAGGGGCATCTATCCCTCTATACTGCAAGAGCCTTATCAAAGTATTTAAAAGTCATAGTCGTGAATATTTTGGTATTTCCTAATAGTAGAATATTAGAAAACACCAAAAAAAATGTATCCAACTTTAATTTCATAATTCGAATGTAATGAAATGAGTGTAGATACAGTGTTTTATTTATACTTACTTTGCTTATTGTAGGTGAGCCATGCCAAGGAAATACAAAAGAAAGGCGGGCGTACGAGCTCGAGTAGTTTCTTGGACAACAGAGCAGCTACAGTCAGCTTTTCATGAATTGGATAAAAAAGAATTGGGGATCAATGAAATATCCAGGCAATTTGGGATTCCATCCAGAACATTGCGAAGGCGTTACGCTATTAAAAACCAAACTAAGTTGACTTTGGGAAAACATCCTGTCCTGGGTTTTGAACACGAAAAAAGGTTGGTAGCGCACATTTTGAAGCTTAGCGACGCGGGATTTCCCCCAGATAGACGATCTATACGTACGTTAGCATACCAATTTGCCGAAAAGCTACAGATTCAACACAATTTTGATAATGAAAACCAGATAGCTGGGAATGAATGGTTCAAAAGTTTTATTGAGCGAAATCCAGAGTTGTCTATTAGGCAAGCAGAAGGTTTATCTGTCGCTAGGGCTAAAGGTCTTAGCAGAGAAGAAGTGAATAATTTTCATGAACTTCTGACAAAAGTCCTGGCCGATAATGATCTCTTGGATAAGCCTGAAAGGATTTATAATATGGACGAATCAGGAGTTCAGCTTAACAATAAGCCTGGCAAAGTTGTTGCAAAGAAAGGTGCAAAAGTAGTAAATTCAGTTACATCTGCGGAGAAAGGTGAAACAATGACTATCGTAGCCTGTTGCAATGCCATTGGTAATTTTCTCCCACCAGTAGTAATAATTAAAGGTGTAAATAAGAAACCAGAATTCGAGAATGGTCTACCACTGGGCTCAAAAGTGTACATGAACAAAAAGTCGGCATACATAAATACCGATCTTTTCTATAAGTGGCTTACGCAACACTTCATAGCTTTGAAACCGCAAGGTAAGGTTCTGCTTATTTTAGACGGGCACTCATCTCATTCATCCGCACCAGACATGTTGCAAGTTGCTTCTGATAACGATATTATTTTGTTATGTTTACCCAGCCACACTACCTCAGCTTTACAACCATTAGACGTAGCGGTGTTTGGGCCATTTAAAACATACTTTAATCATGAAACTAATCAGTTTATGCGCGCAAATACAAATAAAAAGATAAGCCGTTATAATGCTGGAACCCTTATACGCAACGCATGGATACGCGCTACTACACCTGCAAATGCTCTTGCTGGCTTTCGAAGAAGTGGGATTTATCCACTAAATCCTAATGCTTTGCCCGATTCTGTTTTCACTATATCTGATATTGCACATCGCAGTGACAATGATCCTGATCAACCCTGTGTGCTTCATCAAACTACAACAGCGCTTCTTCAAACATCTTCTTTAAACAAAAATGCAGAACCTTGTGAGCATGTTGAAGTTGAACACAGAACACAAACAACTATACCTCCGATTTCTTCAATTGATTGTCCAACTACATTTGAAAACGAATATTTGTATGTCGCAGACCTGAACATAACACCACCCAATATGCCATCAACTTCATTCAACCGAAACTCACCTAGCCTTTTGATCGACCCTCAGATTTTAGAAGATACGATTATTGATATTGTTGATATAGGTGATGATTCACTAATACGGATTCTTGATAACGAAGAAAAAGAAACACCTTCTAAATTTTTAGTCGAAGCATCACCAATACCACAAATTCCTCTGACTTTAGCAAGGAGAGCTAAACAATCGGCAGATATTCTCAATTCTAGAGAAAAAATAAAAGAAAAAAGGGATATTGCTGACAAGAAAAAGAAACAAATAGAATCTAAGATAAGCAAGACTGAAGGTACCAAAAAAACACGAACAATAAAAAAAGCAAATAAAAAAGCCAAAGAACAAATACAAAAAAATAAAAATAAGAAAGGAAAACCAAAGAAAAACTATGACTCAAGTGAAGAAACAGATGGTGACGTGACTGATTGCAGTCATAAAGAAAATGATTATTATTTAAAAGTAAACAAGGATCGTGGATTACGTAAAAGACTAGCTATTTATAGCTCAAACAGTGAAAATGAAGATCACCTCTCACCTAATGCTGAAAAAGGTAAAAAAACCATAGGACTACCGGTGAAAAAAACTAAAAAAAATAAATTAGAAGAGACTTATGCTATAAATGAAAATTTTTGCGTAGAATGCTTCGATAACTATAATAACACGAAGTCTAAATCTGATTGGATCCAGTGTATTATGTGTCAGAAGTGGCTGCACGAAACATGCACACTTTTTAAGAACTATTGCTCAAGATGTGGAAAACTTAAAATGTCCGGTTCCACTTAATGAAGGATAGTTCCTTACGAATATGTTGATTTTCTTAAATGTTTAAATAATTACTAAGGTTAAACGAAATTATTAATTTTTATTTTGTTAGAGATTCATATGCATGTTGATTTTTTTTTAATGTTAAATAATTATTTCTACGTTAAAACGGGAATGTTTCGTTTGAGATGATTCTATATGATAGTTTTAATATGTTATCGCTTAAACAGTTTTTTTGTATTTTTTGTTAAAGACATGCATAAATGTAATTATGGTTAAGCATTTTATAATACCTACACATGAAGATAATAAATAAATATTACATTGTGATTATGTATTCTTGTTGATTATTTAAAAAGGCATCTATCCCGCATCACAGGCATCTATCCTCCTAAGTGATTTCATAGTGGGGCATCTATCCATATAGGTAGGCACCTATCCCCAAAAAATGTGTTTCGCAAGAATTACATTTTTGCAAAACCAGTAATGGTTAGGTAAATAAATACAGTTTCTAAAGCTTTATGAATGATTAAACTAACTATATTACAGGGTCAATCTAAGCAAATATGTTTGGTATTCAAATAATGAAACAGTTTCGAAAAGTGGGGCATCTATCCCGGTTTTACCCTACTGTTCTATTATAACTTTTGTCGCTTTTATTCGTCATAATTCACCCATAACGTAGTTATTAACGTTTATAACAGTGTGTTGAAGGTGCATAGGATTAGCTTTAGTTTGTTTGGTATATGAATAGGTATCTAGTAAAAAAATATATACATACAAACTGTCGCGTTTATAATATTAGTAGGAGTTTAAATAGTTGTCAATATACGTTTATACCAGATTGACATAGCTTCTTTGCTTTATTTTTATAAAAGTGACCCATATTTTTGTGCCGAGGCAGACCCAGCCGCCCTACACACTCCGTACTCCTTTTCAGACAGCTTTATTATTATTATGTCTAGGAAGTGAGGAGCACAGTTCAATACCTCGCTTAACTTTAAGACAGTAACAAAATACAAATTATGGAGCTCACCATAAAAAGTGACCCATGTATCTACTGCTACAATCTTCCGTAGTGTAAAAAAAAAAGATTCACTTGAAATGATAACTTTTCATAGATTCAGTGTTAAAAATGTATTTTTATAAAAAACAATGGTTTGATTTATTTTTTCGGGTATTGTTCGAAGAATATTCTGATCAAAAGTGGAATGGCGAGAATGTTGCGAGAAACAATGGTTAGAACCCGTTTCTCATCAGCTTGCATTTCGTGTGTCATTATGCATGCGTGCTTCTGTGCATGTTGTTTTTATATGTATATGAGGATGACTTGTTTTTAATTTTTCAGCGTGTTCGCGAGTTTTGTGTAGGGGATATATAAGACATTGCTCGTTTTTGTTTTGCGATGTTCATTTATGTACCTTTAGTTTTACTGTAGACTCTTGTTTTTTAATTTTTTTGTGGTCTTGCCTTCTTTATTTTATATTTGAATTGGTATACTCTCTTAGGCGAGGGTTGAGTTTGTTGGCGTGACTCCTCTTATTGACGTGGGTGTCTGACCCCAGAAATACTATGACGGGAAGATAATTCGATATAGTACTTAATATGGTATAATTACAAATAAACTATTCTAGGTATAATATGGTAACCCGTTCGACCGCATCATCATTGACCATCAAGTGACATAGAGGTAGCCTATGAAATGTAAAAAACTCAATCAACTCGAAAACCAATGTCTCGCGGTTGCGAACGCAGTGCAGTCCAAGCAAAACAACAGTTCTGAGCTCTGCGTTTGCAAAGGTCATGACACGCGTGGGCAGTGCTGAAAGTGACAAGTAAGCATAAAAAAAGAGTATTTTCAATAAGGTCTCTTTTTAAGTAAATTCTGCTAAATTACATATGTGATAATAATTTTACCTGTTTACTAGTATTTGTTTAACCACACACGTCGCATTTCATGGAATCGTAGTATGTTATCTGAGAAAACTGTTGTATTATTGGCCAAAACCACGAGTCTACGGATTAATTAATAATATTACAAACGATCGTTTAATTATGTCATGTTCATGTATTGTTCAGGTTTCTTTGTCGTATTGTTTTTATACTTATTATTGCGAAGCTGAGGTAAATAAACTCGCAGTTGTAAAGAATCAATATTTGCTGACGATCGACGTTTTATTTGTAGACATGTCAACAAATATCCCCTTACAAGATGCAGGTGTTTACACGTTTGATTGTGAGTGTGGCTTATCATACATTGCGCAAACAAAGAGAAGTATTGGTGCTTTAAAGAACACATAGCAGACATGAAGAACAGACGCTTGACCAAATCTGCAGTATATGAACATATTCTGAATAAACCCATTACATCCGGTTCTATAACCCACAAATTTTAGCTAGGAAGAACCGCTATGTGCCGAAAATGTTAAAAGAGGCAATATACCTTAAAACATCCTCATTTCAATAGAGATGATGGTTGGCAAGTACCACCTAATTAACAGAAATTATGTTATATTTCTATTTCATTACGAATATTATACATATACTTAATATTTAAATAAAATTCAGTTACATTTGTAAATGCTTATTTATAAAGACTCAACATTATGTTAATTCAACTTCACCTTTGCCCCTTTTCACTGGTTTACATATTCATTCGCTCACATATCAGCGTTTTATAGTTGCCACACACATACCTAAATCAATACGACACCAACTTTTACATTTCCCTTTAATACAAACTAACAGTTTAAGAATAAGAAGACGCTCCACCGTCCAATATGAGGTTAGCCCCAACCATATTATGACTAATATCTGATACTACATATAAAATTGTCCTTGCTACTTCATCAGGGTGAAGAATTACGTTATTTGGGACCAGCGACGACAGTCTGTTGTATGCTGCGTCCATGCAATCCGCGTCGACGTTCAAATTCTCCAAGAAATTCGTCCTCACTAAGCCAGGTCGTACTGCATTCATTCTGATCCCTTCAGCTATAAGTTCCACCGCCCCAGCTTTTGTGAACCTTTCTAAAGCGTCACGTATCATCGAGAAGGGCAGGAACCCTGGCCTGACTCTGAGTGGTGCTCCAAATACGTTCACGATGTTTCCTTTTGTAACTTTTAAGTGAGAAGAACAGAGCTGCGTCAGACGGTACGGCACTCGCAAGTTCAAGGCTACCAGCTCATCGAACCCTTCCATTGTGGTATCGAATAGCGACGACATAGCTGCTTTCCCAGCGCAGTTGATCAGAATATCTATCTTTTTGAATTGTTCCATAGTTTTTCGAACAGTCTCTTCACAGTTACCGTTAACTGTCAGGTCCAAGAGTACACATAAAGGTTTAGATCCGTTTGCCGCTTCGCACTGTTTCGCAACCTCCAGAAGTCTGGCTTCATTTCTTCCGATGATGGTTAGTGCGGCTCCATGTTTCGCGAAGAGTTTGGCAGTTGAAGCACCAATTCCAGAGCTCGCTCCTGTTATAATGGCGACTTTTCCTGTCAAATCTATCACTCCGACGCTTGGGCTCGCGCCTGTTAGGTCTATATTACTCATGATTCTTTCACTCATAGTAACACTTTTCTACCACTATCACTGCAATTGTTTAAACTTATTAAAAGATCCTCATTCACTGCGATTTTCAGTTTACATACAAGTCTATCAACATGATGTTACCGATTCTACTACGTATATTTTTGAGAAAAATATATGAATACCCATATTGGCGTGCGTCTACGTCGTGGTGCGAACGGAACTGGATGTGAACTCTGTTGGTTGGTTGTTATGAATGCTCGTCGCTCGACCGGTTAGCGGTTTGTAAACAAGAACTTGTCTTACTTGTTTGGACTGTGGATGTCAAAGTGTGCGTTGAGGATAATGTTTGCTCGGTGATTCTTATTTGGATGGAAGCTAGTAAATCCGCATTGCTGACGTCTCGCTCGTGATGATTTGTTTATTTCCTCGGCATGCGGTTACGAATATCATATCCCGATATAGCGGAGTATGTTTCAAATTTACGAATTTAGAGATATAATAACTGCAAATTTTTTTAGTTGTAATGAACTTTATGAAATATGGTTTAATTGCGATTTGATGCGATAGTTCGTTTATGGATAATTTTTTTAGCCATTGTCAGTATTTTGCTTGTAAAAAGGCATCGTTATTTCACACTAACTTGTTTATCACTAATAGTGGATGGATGGGACGTACAATATTGATTTCTGTCCATATTATCGCTGTACAGTTCGCGACTTTGGTATCGGACTATGTACTAATCCACCATATTTCACTACATGGATACCGCAAAGCCGACCTATGTATACGATGTAGATCTCGAATGTGAATGTTTGTACACCTTACCACACTGTGTATATTTTACCGACTATTTTATATGTCTTTTCGAGCTGAAATTGTTACAAAAGAATAGAGCAACTAATACTCAAAATAGTCAGCCTATTCTTTATCATCTTCTGGTACACGGGGTTCCTCTCTGTGAGCTGGTTGTGGTGTGGTCTCTGTGATTGTAATCAAACACGTGCACCCAGTACGGGTTAGCGAGTAGGCTATTGAAGAATAAAAAGACGTTTGTTCAAACAAACACTATGACATGTAGTAAGTAGATGATGACACACGCTTCAAAATGAGTATTATAAATAAACTAGATACAGTAAGTACCATGTAAGTACAGTGCAGTCAGAATAGGTCTGGGCTCAGCATCATGCTATATAATATACTAGCTGACCTGTCAGCGGCTTCGCTCGCGTGGCCTCGCGGATACGGTAATTACAGACAGATTTTTAATTATGCGACGGGAATTCTTTAATTTACCTTTAAATTTTTTTTCAAAGGTATCCTATATGTTGATCACGGATATAAGCTACAACCATACGCAATTTCATTTAAATCAGTCCAGTCGTTTCGGAGATTAGCCCGTACAATCAGACAGACAAACATACAGAGAAACAAACAATTTGAACTTATTTTTCACTCCTTACATCCCTTCGGTTTTTAGCATGTTTTTCATTGTACAGAAATGTGACCTCTACAGTTTACAATATGTACTAGTTATTAAATCCCTCGTTTTACCCCCTTAAGTCATCCTTGACAAAAATATTGAAAACATCACTATTTATTTTAAATTATCTATCCAGTTATCAATTTTCATCACTGTAGCTCCAGAAACAAAGTACTTTTGAAAAAAAAATATCCCCCGTTTCACCCCCTTAAGTCGTCCCTGTCAATAAAAGTTGAAATCATCACTTGAAACTGTCCAAATGCTAATTTTCACCACTGTGTGTTCGAAGACAAAAAACTTTCTATACAAACTTTCACCCCTCCATTTCACCCTCTTAAACCGCAACTTTAAAAAAAAAATTGCCCAACCTTTTTATTTTGAATGATCTATCCAAATACAAATTTTCACAACTATAAGTTCAAAAACAAAAGAGTTTCATACAAACGTTTTCACCCCTTTTGACCGCCTTAGGGGTAGAATTTCGTAAAACCCATTCTTAGTAGGTACACCTCTACGCATCAAGGACAACACCCTTCGAATGTCAAGTCTCTACGATCAGTGGTTTAGGCTGTGCGTTGAATGTCAGTCAGTCAGGACATCTTCTTTTATATATATAGATATGCATAATGCTGTGCTTATTGTAGGAGTTTGCAGACCGGCCCAAGCCTGGTGGCATGATCTAACGGCCATTTTCCTGAGACAACAACGTGGCTAAGCGCTCATTTCAGGAAATATCCCTCTTACTTACTGGTCACCCATTCAAGTAGTGACAGCCGCAGTTTTGCTTAACAAGCCTAAAAATAAGCTAGAAGCGACTGGGTAAGCTACGGATGCTTATTATTTCCTCAGGGCCACACTTTGAGAACCGCTGTCACAAAACACACAGAAGCGTTCACAATCAGGTGTAGCGCGGCCTTCAGCACACTAGCATTTATAATTCCATTTATAGCTATATATTGACTCACGGCACATCTGCATTAGGTAGTTACTATGTTGAATCATAATGCGTGTTGTACCTACTCTGCGACACAGAATAGTGAACAGTTAGTATAGGAAATAGGCACCGGAGGGATAAACAATGAGCTTTTGCTACATAAATATAATACCATCTTTATTGTATATAAATTAATGATTCATTTCTTTATAAGTGTACTCTTAAGAGAATTGCATAGCCAGTACTGTCAATATTAAAAGAAAAAACTCTTTTCTACCTCTTGACATTGTCCGATTTCAGTGATATTTTTTTCATGCAATCAACACATTGTTTACTATGCCCGTACGTTTTGATTTTTTCAGTATTTTTAGTTGTATTTTAGTTTGTATTAAGTGACTGAACGCCGGTCGCGATATTGCAAGTAAACAGTTTACAATGCTTGCTCTACACTTGTGAATATTCAAACGTTAAGTTTTAATACTGCAGTGGATAATGAAGTTATTGAAGCTAACTATACGTTGAACTGCGGAATACGGCCGCTGCTTGAGTCACCAGGTTGTGTACTCAGCGCACGGATTGGCATCTCTCTAGATGTCTATGCACTGTCCTCATACACGACACCTTTTTTACATTGTTGAACATAACTTAGCAGTGCACAACCGATTGTGTTAACATTTTAATAGGACCAACTCCGAGCCGTACTTAATTCAACAAAAAGAAATTGCTACCAAAATCGATCCGTTGACGGAGAAATCGGTGAGCATGCATTAAAAATGCACACAGTCAACAGTGCTGACATTTTGGTAGACATTGACGTCTTCTAAAAAAAGGTCTACATCACTTTGCTCTTTGTCAATAGTTTTCGTAGCACACGCGATATAAGGATTTTTCACACCTTGTGTTACATTATCAAAGTTTTCGTACGTTTCCCTGAATTTGTGCAAATCTCTTATGTCCTATCAGTACCATCAAGGATAATGTAGGATTCTAATGGTGAAAGAATTTTCCAAATCAATTAAGTAGTTCAGTCGGAGCCTATTCAATACAAACAAACAAACAAACGAACAAACAAATTTTAATATTACTGTAGTTAGTCATGTGACAAGAACGCATAATCCCTTGGGTGTATCTCAAATAATATCCAACATTAATTACCTACAGTTAAAAAAATGCTCTAACCCTGTAAAAGTTATCCAAGATGGCTGTAGTGAAGTCGTTCCTTATTTTTAAATAATGACGTGTAATACATACCTAACAGTCTCACTATTTATTACAATGTAATAGGCATTGGACCTGATAATAAAATCGTTTCGGTAAACCGCTTAGTGTGAACGCGCTGTACAATGCTACAGTGTCATCTTTCTAACCGTTTATCTAGTGTCTGCAGGTTCACAAAGCCCTATAAATCAATGCTGTATCGGCCATTTTGAATAATAACGGGGGCACACGGGAAATTTATAGTTTTCCGTTTTGGGTTATTTTTTGGCGGTGCATTGAATTATGTACTGGTGTGGGTACGGAGTGTAAACGGGAAAACTGATCTTACCGGTGATCTTATTGGTTTTTGTTATTGTAAAAAAAATAGTTGCTAAGATCAATCAATATTGTATAAGAATCTAATTCCTGATTGACTGACAGACAACGCATAGCCTAAGCAGCTGGTGGTTGAAACTTGAAACTTGGAGGTATTTTTGTCTTAGTAGGCAAAGGTGTACTAAGAAAGGTATTTTCGAAATTCAACCCCTAAAGGGTAAAAACGGGTGAAAACGTTTGTCGGGTGAAGTCCATTGTTATGTAAAAGTTTATTTTTAGATAGTTTGTTTAAAACTAAAAAATTTTGTTCTTTAATATTTTTTGACAGAGATGACTTAGGGGGTGAAATGAAGGATAAAACTTTTTATGAAAATATCTATGTTTCTTAATTTATTGGTCTAAATATTTGTATTTAGATTGTCATTATGAAAAAAACTTTGCACGGACGAAGTCTTGGGCAAAAGCTACTTTGAATATAAACACCCACTTTGCCCGGAATTTAACTTAGGGTGGCACTCCGTTGTGTGGTATTTGCTTCTCTTCAAACACTAGCTTTAAACTGCAGAACAAAACCTCATTCTTCAAACAAAGCGCCATCTTAACTAACCGTGTGATTTATGCATCCCACTTCCTGCCGTGTGACGTCACTACCGGAGGTCTTAAAGCGCCAGGAGAATCTAGACATTTGCATAAAAAAGGGAGATGCTGCTTTTGCTAACGTTTTAAAACGAAATCTTTCCGTGCAGAAATAGCTGATGAATGTTTAATTTTGTAATTACAATGAGAGTTGGGTTTCCTTAGTGAAGTCTAGCGGAAATATGACGCTTTATCATGAATAGGGTATTTTGCCGTTTACAGGAAAATGCTATGAATTGTTTGTTATTGACAGAGCGAGCGTCTCAGTTTCGAGTGTGGCCGAAAAATGCTTTTGTCCGTCTGTCCGTATGTCAGTCTGTCTATCTGTCTGTTATAGCCTACAGGTCGCATTTATTAACCTCTTCTAAAAAAAGAACACAAAGTTCCTCCATTAATTTAACTTTAAAAGTGATAAATTCTTACGGGAGGGTAAACCGATTCGTTACGTAACGCGTAACGACGCCAGTTTGGCTTCCCTTTCTCACATGCATCCTCTCTAACTCCAACCCACAGCGCTAGACTAGTCTATCTCTTCTGTCGGGAATCCCGAGACGCACACCTTTTTTAGTCTATCGCGATATTGATTGGATGAAAAATAGTGTGGGAAAGGGGGGGAAGTTTGTTGTGGCATTATTTATCGCCTGCCTCAGAATAATATTTCACCTTAACGCGACGACTATATTCTAGCCAGCCTCTAAATAGCGCACGTAAGCAGCATGTCCAGTGTGTTTTCAAAAAATCCTTCATATTTTCATCGGCCTGCATAAAGCTGCTTCGCGAAACCCATTCGCTTCAAAGTCCATTCATAGAATGTAAAGACATTTTCAAAACCGCACCGGAAGTAGCGCGGTTAACGCTAGTTCCTTACTCATTTCCTTTGTTTTACTAATTTATTTGCCCCAATTCCCGTCGAGAGTGAACAATAAAATTAGACTTTTATTGTTATTTATTTCAACGGTGCGTCGTGTCGTATCGTTGTGTTAAATAAGCCTTATTTTCTTGAGTAGTGATGTGACTACAGCCTTAAGAATACTTTCTTAATTTTAAGTTAATTAAGGTATTTATATATAAGTCTAATATATATATAACTATAATATACTTTCATGACCAGCTATCGATTCCAAACCACCCTGTTCAATATTGTGCACTAATTAATAAATATCTTATACAGGGTTATTGGTTAGTCGACCTATTCCCCTTATTGTCCTTCCTATTATCGTCCTCTTCGTTAATTCAAATATCTCGAGGATAATAATATCCTCGAGATATTTGAATTTAATTTAAATGTGTAAGTGTTATTATTACTATTATTTGATTTTTACATGTAAAAATAGATGCTTTAGGATCTCAATAACCAATATTGTACCTAAAATGAATAAATAAGTCGTTGTAGACGATTACAAACTTATAAAAAGTAATAAATAATAAAACAATTAAATTCAAATATTTCGAAAACTGTTAGATTTAGGATAGGGTGTTGCATAGTCAAATCAGTCAAAAACGATGTAAACTACGCGCCCTTAACGGGAATAGTTCGACTAACCAATAACCCTGTATATACAATAACCGATTTTGAACATTGCCTCGTGTTAAGATCGAAATCTTTCCTTCTACTTAGAATTTCAAATTCTACTAAATTTTATAATATTGCTATGTAAGCATTTCCCTTATTCCAGGCGTTGCTTATCAACTCTACTTCATAATAGAATAAAATTTGACAGTAATTATCGGTAAAAGACAGCCCGCGATATAGCCATCGCGGCTAGATACATGTTAGAGACAAGATACGATAGAAGAAATCAGTCTATAATGATTCATCATCATCGTCATCATCTCAGCCTTAGGACGTCCACTGCTTAACATAGGTCTCCCCATGATTTTCTAAAAGGACCTGCCTCTAAAAGACCGGAAGCGGCCTGCATCCAACGTCGTCTTGCGACCTTTATCAGGTCGTCAGTCCACCGTGTCGGTGGACGACCTACGCTGCGCTTGCCGGTCCGTGGTCTCCTTTCTAGAACTTTTCGGCCCAATCGGCCATCTGTTCTGCGTGCTATGTGCTCTGCCCACTGCCACTTCAACTGGCTAATCTTCTGGGCTATATCCTATGTCATTATGATAAACATTATAACTTTATCGTGAGTAGATTCATGCTCGCACGGCAGATGTTACTAATACAGATGGTATCAAATTAAAGTTATCGCGTACCGTAATTGTCATAATTATGGTTATGACAAAGGTAGTTTAATCGGAAAGTTTAAGTAAATAATTCAGGCCATCCCTTCATAACTTTAACGACGTTTTCGGGTGAATAAATAACCTACTTTAACGAGAAATTAATTGAAATTTATCATACAACTTCACAGATTATGTCAACAACTTTTGTGTAATTATGCAAAACAATGACTACAAATCGTCAAGTGGGACGAATTCTGTGCGGGACTGACACGATTTATTTGAATATCGGGGAAGTTATAGCAGATTATGTATTTAGCAAGTTTTTGCGACAATACTGGGCGAGTGACTGAAGAATATATTTTGAAATGACAAAGGTAGTGTACTTCTCGGGTGAACTTTGTGACCCTAACCATCAACCAAGGAAACCTTACATTGAAACCTTGAAACCAATGAAACCTTGCACCAAAATGCAACCTTAAAGTTTCGGAAAGTGTAAATTATGTTAAGAAATATTTCGAACACCAACGCGATTTCTAGGACATGATACCACGAAGCGCTCGTAGCGGAGCTCAACTTGGCGATCTTAACCGATCAACAAGTTAAGCAACACTTGCTGCGGTCAGGACTTGGATGGGTGTTTGCTAGTGGCATTATTCAAATGAGCGCTCCCGTGCTTTGGAGGGCACGTTAAGCCGTCGGTCCCGGTTGTTTGTCTTAGGACAACAGTCGTTAGGCTATGTCGAAGGCCTTCGGGCGGCCTGAAAATTTATACTAAGATAAAGTAAAGGTTTTACATATGCTGGAAAACGCGGAGCCGTCGTGGGGCAGAGACGAAGCCTTGCCAGCGCGATGTTTTGTCGTATAACTAGATGGCCCAACTGACGTATATCCCTACAGTAGGACCAAGGTCACAACAGTTCCGCTTGTTCTGTGAAGTAACTACATGAAAAAGTTTAATGGATCAAGATAAGCTTTTCGCACCAATCCGCACTGAGCCCGCGTGGTGAATTATGGCCCAACTCCTCTCTCTGAGAGAAAGTACTATAAATTGCCTTTTTTAGAACTTACAAAAATTGAAAAAATTAAAACGTACGGGCATAGTAAACAATGTCATGATTCCATGAAAAAAAAATCACTGAAATCGGACAATGTTAAGAGGTAGAAAAGAGTTTTCTCTTTTAGCATGGAAAGTACTAGCTATGCAATCCTCTTAATCTGTCCGCATCAGGTTTACGCTATAACAAAAGATTTATGAATGAACTGGGGGCTTGCTGATTCGGTCGGCTTAAGCCTGACTACATGAAGGAACATCGCAACTCATGAAAGTTTGTAGGGTAATAACCCTAAATATCATGAGGAATGGCAAATGTACAGAAGTAAGATACTACTTTTTTTTATTATTAATTAAGAAGACAGACTTTTAGGAAAAGTTATTTACCGAAGTAAAGTAGGTAAGCTCCATACTTGCCCATGCCCACTGTGATGTGATGAAACTGTAGAGTCACCTACTAGTAGATAGTACTAGTAGAACTCACCCAGAGTTTCCCTTAGACAGAAGTTTAAAGACATAAACATTCTAACTGTTGTCTCTCAGTTTATTTATGAAAATCTAATGTATGTAAAGAAAAACATTAGCTGTTTTGATAAAAGGAGTGATGCTCATTCCATCAACACGCGGAATAAGCACAAGCTATTCGTACATGTAACGCGTCTCCACAGAATAAGTCATTCTTTTATGGGACAATGTATACGATTCTATAATAAAGTTCCCAATGTTATCCGAGATTTGCTTATTAATAAGTTTAAAATTACTATTAAAACTAAACTCTGTCAAAAAGGTTATTACAAAATTTCGGATTACTTGGAGGATAAAACAGCTTGGGACTGATCACTCCAGGATCTATCTACTCGTCCCCCCCGAAGGGTTCCCGCATTGACGTGGCGGGGGGGCTCAGTAGCCGTGGCTTGGATCACCACGGTGAATACAAGAGGAACCCAGGGGCCGCGCCGGCGTTTGGGTGCGCTGGCCAGCTCAGGCAGGGCCGCTCCTATGGGCTTTGGCCGCCAAGTCCACATAGAAGTGGCGGGGTCCGGGCGCTTTGGCGCAGACTCGAGGAGGTGGGGCCCGGGCGCTTTGGCGCAGGCTCGAGGAGGGGGGCCCGGGCACTTTGGTGCAGGCTCGAGGAGGTGGGGTCGCGGGGGGTTATCCCCCGTGGCTGATGTAGCAGGCGGTGGGGCTACGTATCCGTCCCACCGCAGGGAGACCACGGGCGTCCAGACACGGGGAAGTCTGGTGCCCATTGTTGGCGGGTTTGGTCTCTGAGGCAGTTGCGGCGCGCCATGTGTTCTGGCGTGCCGCGAAGAGAAGGTCTCCGGCAACGGACAGCCGCGGCGGGTTCGCGGTCGTGTGCAAAATCTGTCCCGCGTTCCCGCCAAAAGAGGCAGTGACGGAACACCCCGGGGTTTTGGTGGGTATACGGACTCCCACATAACCACCTACCTCTCCGTGGTAGGTGGTATCCATAAAGGATTTCCCCGGGACAAAAAAAAAAGGATCTATCTACTCGTGTACTAAGATGTCAAAGTGTAGCGTGTCTTGCCCTACTGATACCATTATTATGTTCTCCTTTGTAAGGCAACACACTGGAGCTAATATTTGTAGTACCTAAGTAAAAACATCTATATAAAAAGAATGGCCCCGAGTTTCTTGCCGCTTCTTCTCGGTAGGCTCTATGTATTTTGGAACGCGGCGGTAAACTTTAAAGTACATTATAAAAAAAAATTGACGTTCATAAGTATTTGATTCCTAAATTGAATAAATTATTTTTTGACTTTGACTAAAAGCTTAGAATTTCGCGATGTAACTTCAGACGCGACTGTTATCCTCTCAAAAATTCAATATCGTCATAACAGCTGTAGTGATACCGTAGTATTCCTGACAAAAGCAAAATAACAAAGCCAAAATAACTTGAAATTATTAATTGTCGTCAACAGAGTAGTCCGGCTGGAGTTGTTTGAAAATGAGTAGTAGTAATCAAGTAGTGCTTAGATTCCTTCTGTTTACAATTTGGCTCTAATAGCGAATGGATGACAAACAGTGTTTTCTTAGATCTAATTATCCGCCCCTTTTTAACCTTAAAATCTTTTCCTATCAATCAATCTATTACACGACGTTGGATGGCTCTAAATCCTTTTCCTTTTCCTAAATATGACACAGCTGATCCTAGAGTTGTAAGCTTGGTAGCGCCTCTGGCGGATGGATATTGAAACCAGAAATTAGCCTTGTTTGCTATGACCATCGAACACTTACGCGGTGCGTTACGATATCTTCATGGAATGATGGTAAAATTGTATCGACGTCACGATCATTCCCCGAAAATATCGAAGCGCACCGCGTTACGTGTTTGAATGTTCATAGTGAATAACGCCCCAGGTTTTTTACATATTGTGGACTCGTACGGTTTGTAGATTAACCATTTCTTTGTCTACACTCATGCAAAAATTAAATAAAATGTACTAAATTTAATATTTTTTTATTATATTAACATTTCTTTTGATGTTTCCCTTACACAGTCATAAAGGTTTACATAGACTGTGGTCATATTATGTTTTTAACTACTGGCAATATCTGGTTGTCCTTGATGACTAAATGGAATTAATGAAAGGCCTATTAAAAGATACTCGATCAAATACTTTCTCAACGTGACCTATTTACTTTATATTAATAACTTCATTAAATCTCATCAAAATTAATCGAACCTCATTGCCCCATCACTGCCCCAGTGATTTATAACTTCCCCTCGCGGGGGGTGAGTTTATATACGTTTTACAAGTAATTAGAGCTTACTGCCTGATTTATAGTGTTTTATATTTATTGGGTTAGTAATTAAATTGCGTTTTTATTCCGGTCCCAAGTAAACAATGCAATTATGTGACTAAGGTAACATAACAATGAAGAAGTTATATTATGTCTTCTACGTACGTAAATGATTGTGTAAATTTCTGATATCTTTCAAAAAAGTTGGAATCTTTAATCATTATTATAAATTAACATCTATTTCTTTTGGTCACGATATAACTTGAGAACGGATGGAACAATCTCTCTAACTCTTTTTTTGTTGTAAATTATTGTCAGGAGAAGGTTCTTATAAAATAAGAACCAAGGAGAGGTTATGGCGAGGCCGACGGCTGAGCCTACTACGCGAATGAAGTCGCCGGCAGTCGCTAGTAATATGTTTTTTATTGAGATTGAACTTAAATAACAATGATTATTGCCTGTAGAATACATGCGGTATACATTTTAATGATATATGAATTGTTTGGGAAGCAGTGTTTTTTTTCTGTAACCTTACAATACGAGGAATGTCTCGCAGATATGTCTATATTTGAATATAAACAGATATATGAATATCTGTAAAATCTTTTACCTCAAACATATGCTTTTTCATGTCATTGTTTATTTTGGTTATACTTGTTATAAGTTTCAGGTAAAAAAAATTATATATAAATTTACTGTCATTGAGTTGAGTGTATCCACACTCAAGTACTTGTGAGCAGACAGAAATACAACAGAACGCCCTAGTTTCTCCTATAAAACAGACTAGAACACGTCTCTGAAAGAAAAAAACTACCTTGACAAACGTAAAAAATCAAAAGAAACCTAAGAAGGCGCTCAAACGAAGCGTACTTGACAAAAGTATGGGAAAGCTCTTTGATCTTCCCTCTCTGTGAAAAAACTTGAGGCTTAAAAAGTGAGGACTAGGTATTTGTGATTAGGATTTCTTACTACTTAGGGTAAGTAGAAAGGTTCGTAGGTATGATGGTAAACTTCAATGTGTTGACATATATGTCACGTTTTGTTTAGCATTTATCCTGTGACCTCTTCCACCCATTGTCCCTTCTTTAAGATACTTATTGCTTCAGTGTGCTCGGTTACCGGCTACGTTTAGACTAACGTAGACGGATGTATCAAGAGTGGTGCGGATCTGGTCGGGCCAACGCATTGGACTGCGGCCACGAGATCTTTTGCCATCGATTTTTCCACTCACCACAAGTTTTTCGGTGTTATGTGACAAAAATATTGTAGTAATCTATTTAAACATTACGCTTGATGGAGTTAAACTCGTAATGGACAAGGCAATAGTCTTCCTAGGCATTAAAATTGACGCAAAATTACAATGGGGTCCTCATATAAATGCCCTGTTTGGGAGACTCAGTTATGCTGCATGTGCGGTACGTAAAATAAGAGAGCTAACAGACGCTTCTACGGCGCGGTTAGTGTATTTTGCATATGTCCACAGCGTAATGTCATATGGGATATTGCTATGGGGTTCAGCGGCTGATATAGAGACCATCTTTATCCTACAGAAACGTGCTATTCGAGCTATATACGAAATGGGTCCCCGTGAATCTTTGAGAGATTTATTTAAAGAAATCAATATGTTAACGTTGCCTTCCTTATATGTATTTGAAAATGTAATGTATGTTCGTAAAAATTTACATAAATATAAGTTGAATAGTGATCACCACACTTTTAATACTAGAAATACAAATAGGATAGCTGTACCTACTTTTAGACTTGCGAAGTCTAATAAGTCATTCCTAGGAAATTGTGTGCGTTTTTACAATAAAATCCCAAAACACAACTGAGCTCACAGAGGGCAAATTCAAGTTGACTGTAAAAAACGTTTTAATAAAAAAAGCTTACTATAAAGTTCGACATTATATAGAAGATAAAGATGCTTGGAATACTCCACTTCTGGCAAGCTGTCGCTCTGCCACCCCTAATATGTAATACTTGTAGTACCTAAGTAGAAACATTGTAAATATCTATCAGTATCAGTATTTAACATCTCATGACAGCGCGAATCTCCACTTGATATAGCACACAAAATAATAAATAAAGCGCTGAATGAAAATCCGATGACATCTTACTTATTAGTTAATCTCTGTTTCCCTTCACATGAATGTCATCTGTAACATGGTATATAATAATAAATTATATCCAAGTGGTCGCGTTCAACGTACTCTCTTATACTAATAAAATGGAATGTCTTTCTGTTACATACCATTGTGACATTTAATATTAGTAGTTTATGCAACTGTCATATAATAGAGGGTATCAAAACATGAGTGTAGTTTAAGATTACACGAGTGTTTTAATACCTAATTATATGAAGTTGCATACACTACTTTATTTAATCTCATGACATTTTTGCTACTAAAGTTTTATCCAACAAAATATTACTCAAATTCGTATGTACGAAATAGCGCCAAAATGGAAAAAGTCTTCTTCTTTTTGTTTGTATGGCTTGTGCGGTTAAAACCACAATTTCGCCAATATCAGTGGAAAAAGTCTGGTCTATTGGCTCGGAACCAGCGCGTTGCACGCGCAGCGCGCTCACCTCAGATAATGTGTACTTAAATTGAATTGAAACCTCCTTGGTCAGGACACATTGTACTTTAATAATTAAATAATTGTTTTAAAGCATTGTTTTGTTAGAAGAATAATGCTTTAATTGAATTTTTTAATTTTCTTAAAGAAGTATGTAACTAAAATATGCCAATAAAAGTCTGTATTTCATTTCATAATTAGAATATTACCGAATGAGATTATATAAAGTCTGTTTGAAGTACATTTATTTTTTCATTAAGTAGTTATTCTATTAGGTTCAGCAGGTCGAGCACGAAAATCTGTTCATCATCATCATCATCATCATCTCAGCCGTAGGACATCCACTGCTGAACATATGCCTCCCCCATAATTTTCCAAAAGGACCGTTTGGAAGCGGCCCTCATCCAACGTCGTCCTGCGACCTTTATCTGTTCAAGTGTAACATAATAGCATCGTTAACGTATTTAGTACAAACTGTCATTTATCTAGTACAATGCACAGATAATTCATACGGGGTATACGATAATGCCCTAGGGGACTTTGTTATCCATATGTATGCCCTGTACCCTGAGGGTCTCCAAATGAATATCAGGAATTACAAAAAGTAATGACTATTTAATGACTATTTAGCATCAACTCCATACGTATTCCCAGATTCCCTCTCTGGATCTATACACAAGCGCTAACATCTTTGTATGTGACATAGATATTGACCATTAATATGACCCTTTATGTGTAATAGATATTGACCATTAATATGACCCTTTATGTGTCATAGATATTGGCCATTAATATGACCCTTTATGTGTCATAGGTATTGACCATTAGTATGACCCTTTATGTGTCATAGATATTGACCATTAATATGACCCTTTATGTGTCATAGATATTGACCATTAATATGACCCTTTATGTGTCATAGATATTGGCCATTAATATGACCCTTTATGTGTTATAGATATTGACCATTAATATGACCCTTTATGTGTCATAGATATTGATTATTAATATGACCCTTTATGTGTCATAGATATTGACCATTAATATGACCCTTTATGTGTCATAGATATTGATTATTAATATGACCCTTTATGTGTCATAGATATTGACCATTAATATGACCCTTTGCTTAGCTTTTTTTTGATAATTTACTATTTTACAGGAGATAAGACCCATGTCAAAGAACAGTCAGATTTGATATGTGGATTGGCAGACTTTCAAAAATATTTAAAGATTTGATATAATTCATAAAAATTATATTTTAACTATTATCAGAGATGAACAACAATAGTTTAAAAAAATGTGATACGTATTTAGTATCATGTATGCCTTTTCTTCCTAAAGGTATACGTATTGCGTATTATTTGAGAATATACGAAATGCCGCGAAAAAGCTCTTAATCTGTAGACGAATCCGCGGGAGTTCACTAGTTCATCATAAATACATAATAGAGCAGGCAGGATATGTAGCAGGCATTAGCGCTAATAAATCTTAGATGAGGACGGATGTACGCCGACAAAGCGGAAGTAATGGTCAGTATATACTACGTTGTAGGTGTTATTTGATAAACCAGTACACTGATATTCCGGCCACAAAGTGCAGGCCTATTTATGTATTACTAGCATTTCAAACGCTCAAGGAGTGACTTTTTCATAGTAAAATATATCATATATTGATATTATACGTGATTATACGTTGCAGGCTTTTGTTTTTTTTTTAATACTTTGCAGTTAATGCTCTTAATAAATACATCTATTAATATAATTTAAAGAATATCATATTAAAGTTTGAGATAATTGCATAAATAACCTGTGAAAGCTGGCTTTGATGATCACAGTTTCGAGGGAGTAGTTTTATAAGACCTTAACTCAGGGCATATTTAATTCGAATTGATGTCTTCTATCGTATTTTCGTTATTGGAGAATACGGTTGCAAAATAAAGAAAAAACATGGCAGACTTTGTAATACCGAGACCCTTATTAAAATTCTAACCTTTATTTATTACTGACCCGCCAGCGGCTTTGCTCGTTTGGTCTTGTAGTGGCGAGAATTATTCTTTAAATTTCAATAACTTTTTTATTTATTTATTTACAAACCGATTGACATGAAACTAACCCTAAATGTTATATGAAGCTTATATGTATTGCTGAATATATTAGTGAAACCCGCATGTAAATCGAATAAATAGACAAAAATTCTCCCCTGATAATATTTTTCTCATATACGAGTATCTTCCATGTACAGACAGCGATCCGTTACATTTTTATTATATGTATAGATGAAATTTAATAACATATCGTAACTACAGACCCGACCAACCCTTTTTTATTCCTATATACGTTAAACTTAAAACGAATTCAAAAACCTCCACTGAAAAACGAAGAAATAACTACCTCGTACCATTGCATTGCAATAAATCTTTAAGATACGTGTGCAAAGGCGTCATTAGGGTCAGCGCGCATTGAAGTACCGATACCGGTACTCCGATACCGGTATACCGGTATCGTTCGGTTCGCAGAGTTATTAATAGCCGCTCCGGGTGTTCGTAATGAAACGGCATTATTCAAGTTGAAAACGCTGACCGAGCTTTAGGTAGTTTGTACGTAGCTATTGATAGTGTAGTTGTTTTATTTTCATTTATAGGACTGAATAACTGTTAATTTAAAAATGGTTTTTATTCTGAATAGTATGTCTAGGTTCTGGTAAATAAATACCCTATTAAAGACTGTTGATTCTAGTTATCATCATCATCATTATCAGCCGGACGACGTCCACTGCCGAACACAGGCCTTCCCTATTGAACGCCATTTGGACCGGCTGCTCGCTTCCTGCATCGAGCGGTTCCTCGCGGTTTTGACGAGGTTGTCGGTCCACCTAGCGGTGACCGGCGTACACTACGTCTTCCAGTGCGTGGTCGCTACTAGAGAACCATTCTTTCCCATCTGTTAACAGTTCTGCGAGCGAAGTGGGCTAGTGGATGATGTGGATTCTAGTGATATAATAACATATTTTATTCTCACCCCGCGGATACTACGATAACCGTTAATAGGAGCATTATCTGTATAGCAATTTAGATTATGACAAATACTGACATTTCATTGTATGCTGTTGATGCAAAAAAAATAATTTTGTAAGCTAATTGTACCGCATTTCAAAGTAATTAATATATTTTTCTTTCATTTCCAGGTAAGTTTCTAACTACTGCAATTGAAGAAAGCTGTCAACGTCCCACTACAAAGTTGTAATGTATGATAAATTATGTTGGATATAGGTCAATAAAGGGTCATATTGTTGGATAACAGTTTCATTACTAGATCAAAATGGGACTGTATTTCTACGTCAATTTACGTTCAGTATAATTTCCCACTGAAAACGATTTCTAACCTTAAACACATCTAATTCTCAGACAGTGTAACTGTCCCTGATTACAGACCGTGCCGTGTCCACGTCCGTCGTCCGGAGGAGACACGGATCGGTTAATTTAACCGGACGGCCGGGACCGGTTCCCGGTTACCGGAATAATTAGTGGCCGGCGAACTAAGCGGCAGACAATGAATGAGATCGGTTCTGTCGATTTAAAAGAGCGGTTGGGGATGGGGGGGGGGGGGGCTTGAGTGAGAAATAGTTTTGAAGTGCTTTTACATTTTTAATTCGCCGATCTCGTTCTTATAACAGTTATAAGAATAATGTGTAGTTTATAGGGTATCTTTAAATCTATACTTACTATATTATTGTTAATATTATAAAGAGGAAAGATTTATACGAGTATGTAAGTATGTTTGTAACGAATTGGCTCAAAAAGTACTGGACCGATTTCAAAAATTCTTTCACCATTGGAAAGCTACATTCACCCTAAGTAACATAGGCTATATAAGATTCATCATCATCTTCATCATCCATCACCGCGCGGGCAAAACGCGGAGAGCAGCTAGTTATTATGAAATAAAACATTTAACAAGGTCTCGTTTCTTGTTGCGGCTGAACTATTATTACACCAACAAGTAGTTCACACATTGTTCAGATACCAGCGCGCCAGTATTTTCCAACTACCGTCATCCCTATAAGCCTCGCGTTGGCCGCGTGTAAATACACACAACAATCGCAAACACTAAATTACAAATATGTAGTTACATCTGGGGGTCGATTCCACTAATTAAATTGCAATCGAACCGTAGCTGAACGGCGACTTTTATGCGTTTTCTTATCCTGCTATTGAAAAACAGTCCAGCTGCAGTTACGTTTCTATTGACGCCAGCGATCGATCAAAACTTTATGTTCTGCTAACTCGATAGATCATGAACGCGTTGTTAACTCATATTCGTTTATAGTAGCAACAAACACATAATTAGTAAACATAGCGTTTATGTTATGTTTATGTGACTGACAATCCAATTTGTCTATAGAAATAGTAGAATGGCTTTTTGCCAGAGTATCGAACGACAACCGGAGTCGTACTGCAGTTGCAGCGGGGTAGATTGTTGAACGTTGTGAAATAACAGAATTGGCCTCCAGTACACTGTAATGTATTGTATTTGTATTGTACGCGTCAGTGTGTGTATGGCTTTATGTTTGAAAGGGCTTCGGGTTGAGCTTGGTTTTATTCAAATGAAGTTTATTCTCATGTTACTTTTACTGTAAATACCCACAGTATGGGAGTTTATCTATATTAATATTATAAAGAGGAAAGATTTGTATGTAAGTATGTTTGTAACGAATTGGCTCAAAAGGTACTGGACTGATTTAAAAATATCTTTCACCATTGCTTCATTCACCCTGAGTAACATAGGCTATATAAGATTCATCATCATCTATCACCGCCCGGATGAAACCGCGGAGAGCAGCACATAATAAACATTGAGTATTGTGGAAACTGTATTTGGGTCCCTAAAAAATCTAGAAATAGCGTCTGTATTAAGATGTTTGAAGAGTGCCTCAGCAATCTACTATATAAAAATAAGTCGGGTTTTCCTTCCTGACGCTATAACTCCAGAACGCACGAACCGATTTCCACGGTTTTGCATTCGTTGGAAAGGTCTCGGGCTCCGTGAGGTTTATAGTAAAGAAAATTTAGGAAACTTTTTAAAAGAAAAGCGGGAAAATCTTTTTTCACATACAGCGCCATCTCTGATACATAGCATGTACTACAAACCAATATTTTAAGTAGATGGCGCCAAACAAAATGTTACATAAAACGAAGCCATCTGGTGGCGAAACGGAGTTCGCAGGGTTTGCTAGTAAATTTTATAAAAATGAACATTATTCTAAAATGAATCAATCGATATTATTTTACTGTTTAAAGTAATTCTTATCTACATTGTTTTAATACATATATTTGCTCTTTATTATATAGGTTATTTTCATCCCGACGTTTCGAACACTTTTCAGTGAACATGATGACGGATCAGACTAGAGTAATCGGTTTGAAGTTGTTTCAGGATTTCATAAATATAACTAAAAGTTATATGTGCATGTGGTGGTTGTATATAAAAGTACTAGTTTTTGCATATCACATCTTGTATAAGCATTAAGCGTGTGAAATAAGGTTTTGCGGATTACTCGGTAAATACTCTTTGATTTGGGATAAAAATATATCTATATATATATAAAAATGAACCTATATTTCTCCTGGTCAAGCTATAACTTGAGAATGGATGGCACAATATCGCTTTTTTGTGGTGTTAAATATTGTCAGGAGAAGGTTCTTATGAAAGAAAAACCAAGAAAAGGTGGAAGGTTATGGCGAAGGCCGAGCCTACTACGCGAACGAAGTCGCGGGCACTCGCTAGTATATTATAATAATAGAAGCATGTTAACTTGTCCGCATCAGGACAAAAAATAACAATAGATTTATGAATGAAACTTGCCTGGAATGAGAGTTGCTGATTCGGACGGGTTAAGAGGATTGCATAGCTAGTACTTTCCATGCTAAAAGAGAAAACTCTTTTCTACCTCTTCACATTGTCCGATTTCAGTGATTTCTTTTTTCATGGAGTCATGACATTGCTTACTATGCCCGTACGTTTTGATTTTTTCAATATTTCAAAGTACTATAAATTTCCTTTTTTTAAAATTTCAAAAAACTGAAAAAATCAATACGTACGGACATAGTAAACAATGTCATGACTCCATGAAAAATAAATCACTGAAATCGGACAATGTTAAGAGGTAGAAAAGAGTTTTCTCTTTTAGCATGGAAAGTACTAGCTATGCAATCCTCTTAATCCTGGATATAAATTGTATGCAAAGTCGTTAGTCGTTTCAGAGTGATGAAGTTACAAACTGACACACTCGCTCACAAAGTTAAGCATTTATTATAATATTATAAAATCAGATGTTTTCAGAAACAATTATTTTATAATAATGTCAGTGAAACCATGTGATAGTTCTATTTTACCAGGAAATTAGGAGTACTTTTTAGATTTTTTTTATCTGTTATTTAAAGTTGAAAAAATACTTAAACGTACTAAGGCATAGTTTCCGAGATATATTTTTTTTTTTTTTTTTTATGTACAATAGGTTAGCGCTTGACCACAACTCGCCTGATGTTAAGCGTAGTTGTGTTCTACGATGGAGCGCGCTTACCTAGAAGATACCGATTCACTCTCGACTTAAAGACTCGTAGATTATATTTATCAGGAAACAGAGACATCGGCAGTAAGTTCCACAGTTTGGCAGTTCACACAATGTAAGAGCCAGAAAACCGCTTAGTGCGAGTCCCTGGAACTTCAACCATGTAGCGGTGACGCCTTGAGGTGTCTCTGCTCGTCCGGTGATAAAATGGGGATGGGGGAATAAGATCGTGTAATTCCGATGCACACTCTCCGAAGTGCAACCGATAAAAAACCGAAAGGCAAGCAACTCTGCGACGATGTTCTAAACTTTGCAGCTTAGATTTGCAAAGGGATTCACTGCCTATGAGTTTTATTTTTATTATATTATATTATTATTTTTATTATGTTCTATGCCTATATATCGGCCATAAACTTTTATTCGCTGGCTGCTTCGCTATTGATGGCGTTTGAAGCTCCACCTGGAGCTGTCAGTATTTTGCGATATTATGCTCAGTAAGTACCCTAACACTTATAAAAAAATTTCGTGCGAGGTTGACTAAAAATAACAGCTAATTTATTGGCCCATATGGCGAGGCAGAAGGCTGAGCCTACTACGCGAACAAAGTCTCTGGCAGTAGCTAGTAATTATATAAATAAGCGTTTTTTAAAATGAAACTCCCATAGCTTTCGAGAAAAATGCTTACATATCATGTAAATTGTAGAGCTTACTTTTACCAAAAGCCCTTAACCACACACGTTGCAGTTCCTTCAAAAGTAGGTAGATTTCTGCGAAATCTTTTGTATTATTGGCCAAATATGGCGAATCGCCATTCAACGGATTAAATAGACCTTTAATAGTCACATAGTCACTTATTGAAGCGAGCATCAATAAGCACACAGCCATCTGCCACTCAGTAACAGAACCGTTAAAAGTAGATTAGAGAAATCCAACCAGCACTCTGACTACGCAAACCTTGCAACCAGAAATTCGTAAAGTTTCGCGAATAAACTTTAAAGCCGGGGCTTGCACAGCTGGCGGACAGTGGGTTCGTTAATAAGTGGGTTGGGCGGGTGTCATTGAAAGGTATTGTAAACAAAGGGAGTGGAAAATGGCAACGATTTTTAACCTATAGCCTTTCTATGTTCCTCCGTGGTAATGCAGATACAGGCGTCCATGGTTAGGTTTATTATAGTTAAATAAAAATTAAATTCATTTATTATCAATTACCAATGACCCTTATACACTAAGATTTACACATACACACAAAACATAAACTAAAAATTTAATTAAACACGAAAAATATCCAAAATCTATTCGACATTGCCGTGACATGCCTGTCGCAGCGATGCCGAATGAAGGGGCAGTCCAACCTCCCCGCAAATGATTGCGGACCAGCTCTAACTCCGTCCTAGCGATGACGCTAGGACGGAGTTAGAGCTGGTCCGCACTCGGTGCACCTTGGACGCTGCTCGCTTGCGCATGATCGCAATAAAACAAGTGGTGCGTGCAGCAAATGTTAATGTTGGTATTTTATAAGAAATATTTCAAAAATCAATTATGTGAATAATAATAACGTATATATATATATATATAGGAAACATTTTACAGAGCATCAGACGCAGAGAGTTGTTGGTTGAGTAAGTTACCTGCCTTCTGAACCGGTAATAAAAACTTCAACCCATAAACAATGGAATTTTAGCTATAATTCTGCTTTAAAATTAATAATAATAAACATAACTCTCATAAACTTCATTCAGGCGATAGATTACTTCAGTATATTTATGTAATAAATAGTAAATTACTGCCTAGTTTCCTAAACACGCTCTAAAATAATCATAATAAATTACCTAAAAATTTTGAAGTCGGTTCCATTTTTTGATAAAAACTGTTCGTCACCTGTTTTTAGTGATAGTGACCCTTGCTACTTACGGGATCGATTGTCATTCACCGTCAATGATGATATTATCAAGATAGGCGTAACTTTTTTCAGTTATCGGAGTGTAACTCAAAAACTGCTTGACTCAATTTGATGACATTTAAATGGGCCACCTCAGAATTATACTCTACCAAACAAAGAATTTTGAGTTAACATTAACCTCATTTTATGAAGTCGTTAAAAATAACGAGTAATGCGTTAGAGGGCAACTTGGAGCACACCATCCATTATACAAACACTTCAAAACATCTCGTAAACAATGAAACTTGACACAATTAACATAAAAACAAACCCTCTTAAGGCGTCAGCTGCGGATTACTAGTTTCTACGCCTTCTACAGTTTAATTCTCGTGCGTATAACAGCTTTACAGCGTTTTAGAGCAGTTTGGAATGGCTTCCGGTCGACTCGAATTTCTCCAAAGTTTCAGTTACGCCACTTTGACGCTCGGACGTCGACTTTTGCAGAGTTTGGAAGTTTTTCAATGGACGCAAACTCAACAGCCTTGATTGTGCGAAGTACTTATTATTTATTCTGTGGTATTGGCCTTTGGTTGCTCAGTTTCAGAGTTTTTTCAATAGATGCTTGAATGGAAATAGAAACATAATAGAACATACTAAGACTATTAAGAGTGACTATTTGTGAATGAATTCTTCCGGGGGAGTACTACCACCATACTATTTAATAGGAAATAAGTAATGTTTCCTAATGACATAAAAAAAATATCTATTGAACCGCTACAGCTGCCAGCTAGATTTCATCAACGTCATTATGGTTACTGCGCTCGAAAACTGCCCTTTGATCGATATTATGATATTTTTATACTTGATAGACCAGTGTTTGAGCACGTGATGGTCAGTGATGATGCGTTCGAAGGTGATATCACACTAGACTTAGAATAGCGAATGGCTGCCACAAATACAGCTGCCCGAAACACACACAAGTGCTTAGCGACATATTTTCAAACTTGAGGGTTAACCCCTGGGCTATCATCAAATACAATTAAATAATACAAATACAAATCAATATTGCAAAATGGTTGTATGTACCGGACATATGGTGTTAGTACTTTGCCTTTTGTTTTAGTTATCATAACTGTGGTACTAAAGCCAGTGTCGTCCCTAGCACGGTAATTAAAATTAATTAATTAAATAATTGGAATTACTTAAATACATCAGCACTTTTTATTGTGGTGTTTCTCTCCCTCTCTCTCTCTCTCAAACTCAAACTCAAACTCAAAATCATTTATTCAATTTAGGCATCAAAGAAGCACTAATGAACGTCAATTTTTCATTATAATGTACTTTAAAGCCTACCGCCGCGTTCCAAAATACATAGAGCCAACCGAGAAGAAGCGGCAAGAAACTCGGGGCCATTCTTTTTATATAGATTTTTTTACAATGTTTTTACTTAGGTACTACAAATATTAGCTCCAGTGTGTTGCCTTACAAAAGAGAACATAATAATGGTATCTCTCTCTCTATCTCTCTCTGTATGTGTGTGTGTGTGTAGGTGTGTGTGTGTGTGTGTGTGTTTGCGAGTGAGGTTTAGTGAGTGTGTATGTTTGTAAGCCCATAAAACAGTAAAGGTATGTTATTGTACACCCTATAATAATTTATCAATTTCATTTGTATGCCTTTGATTCTAAGTATACACATAAAGACTGAAATAAGTTTTCTAACAGTAAGGACATCACATTTTTTTATACATATTATCGCTTCGTCGATCGGAAACTGATAAAAGCCAATTGTTCCTATTGTTTCTTTGAATCTTAACTTCGTTGATGGCTGTTTGTTTTACAACAGCGAAAAAAGCGTAAACTTGTATTTTTGATAGGAGATTATTAAGTTTTGTTAAGAAAAACAGAAAAAAATGAGTGTATGGTTGTTATACTTTTTATACGATTTTGAATCTGTTTGGTTGTATGGCGTGCGAGGGGTTTCGAATTTAACCACACACATTGCAGTTCCTGAAAAATTAGGTTGATTTCTGCGAATTCTACTATTGTATTATTGGCCAAATATGGCAAATCGCGAGCGATAAACGGGTTAAAAACGAGCTTAGTTTCCGTCCTTCCAAAGGTTACGTGTTCCCGGCCCTCATTCATCATGATATGAATAAAGAGCGAACTGCCACCGAAATGGAGAGGTGACCGCGCCCGCACGTGCTACGGAAATTGCAGATTTACCCTCGTGGGATAAATGTGTGGTCTTCGAGATAGTTAAAGGAGAAATGATATTTATTTTCTTACAAACTGCGCACCGCGAGTAAACACGCGTGATGACTTAAACCTTATGATACAAGTAGCTGAAGTTACTCCTTATAACACATTATCTTGTAATTGTAATTGCTTAAGTAAAAGTAATTAAATAAGCAACGAATTTAATCTGATAGAATAGTATTTGCCTGAAGTTAGAACTATCAAAGGCTAGAATTCTTAGCCGAGTAATAGTCACCATTTTGGTTTACTGCATTGAGAACATGTCAAGTTGCACAAGTCTGAACTGTAAAGGATCTATTATGCTGCAAAAATTGAAAACCCATGACAACAACCTAATACAAGTGTAAAAAGCTACATCCAATGTTGACAGGGTTATGTCATATTACTTACAAGCATTTACTAGCGCAGTAAGTAACGTTCATTGCTCGACTATAGAATAAGATTTTATGTTGAAGTAATATATTGTCAAGTATTATGTTGCAAGTAATTTTGTAAATAAATAATTATTATACAAAATTTTAAATATAATATTTTAATATTTAATTACCTTCATTGAGAAATTACTTAGCAACAATAGAATTTAGATTTTGGTAATCAAAATGTATGCTTATAGAAAAAAAAAACTGCAGTAAAAGTCCCGTCAAAGTCGGTCCAGGTATTTTTAAGATTAGCAAACATACAGACGGACAAAAAATAAACCTCGGGGAATCGCTGATGCAGGAGGCAAGTAGCCGTTCCAAGTGGCGCTCTATTTGGGGGGCTATTTTCAGCAGTGGATCTTACGACTGATAATGATGATTCTTGTAAAAAACGCCTACCTCCTAGTAAGTCGGGTTCAAAGTTGCCCCTTACATCAAAATAATATAAAACATATTTATACAGCCACATCGTAGCGCGCGGGAATATGAATATCTATTATTACAATTAACCTTCCTTCGATATTATCATCGAACCGAATAAAGCTGTTCAGTTAGCAATTGCAATCGTCTAATGAAAAACGGTCCAATAACACCCCTTCCCAAAATTCATTAGTAACACCCTCGTAAAAACCTAGCGGTTTCATGGAACCAGTCCAATCGAATACTAGAAATTAACACATAAGGTAACCCCACTGACTTCCGTTTCCCAGCCGAGTCCTTGACTAATACCAGCAAGTACTGCAGTCGGTGCCAGCCCGTCGCAATTGCATCCCGCTGCCAAATGACTGTTTCGACAAATTAACGCCTTCATTTCAAATTTCAGTTTCCAATTGTCCGTAGTTACGTCTGATTTTCAGTTGTTTTTATGGAGTTAGTTCTTCGGAGGATGATTAACTACACGCTTGCCAATGTAAGCGTCACCAATAGAGTGCTATCCTATGTGAGTGGACAGAGTTAATTAATAAACGCCGTAGAGATTCGAATCGTAAGAAAAGACCTGACGTATTAAATGGCAGGCGTCTTGTGCAAGAGGCCATCTAGGTCGGTACCACCACACTGCCAGCTATTCTGCTGCGAAGCATTAGTGCGCAAGCTTTACTGTTTTAGGGTGTGAAAGGTGCAGGAAATTACTACTTACTTACTTACTTATGCTGGCGTAGCGACCGAAAATGTGTCTTAGCCTCTGAAACTAAAGACGACACTTTTCTTGATCCTGTGCGAGCTCCTGCTGATTGAAACTACTGGGGGACAGAGTTTTATTCAGCAGTTTTAGGTGGCACTGCAACGGTCACATGGTAAAGTGTAGTACTTTACATCATGCGTACAACTTGCCCGTATTGCCACTTAATAGCAAAAAAACTAGCCAAAGACTAATGATAAATTTAATCTAAACTGGTGTGATATAAGCTAAAAATGTGTCCATTAATCTCTATTTTATTGTCTCTAGTATAAAGTCTCTAGTGTAAAGTGTTAAGTGTCTTTCATGAGTGTTTTTAAATAGCGCTCACATCACAGATTACGTTATTCCACATTGTCAATTCCCTTCTTCACACCTTCTTCTACACTCTAAAGATTTTGTCCTGGACTGTACCGGTGTTGTCGAGCAGCTGTATCACCTGACACTTGATGTGTCGATGGAATGCTTTTAACTGCATACGACAAAAGATTTCGAAGTCAATGAACGTCGACGGATGCGTATGGGTTAACACTTCGATGTCAAAGCCTTCATAGATATAAAGAGATAGATGTAGGTCGTCTGCCCTTTTTTTTGAGGGGGGAAATGCTGTGCACCTAAAGTCCCTTCTGCCATGTTGGTGACAGGACGTGTGGAGTTCAGTCCCACTAAATTAACATGAGCAGTCTTCCGCCAGGTGGGATGAGAGGGGGTCGTGCTAGCATTCATCCATTCTTATCTCGCCAATCTAATAAAACACGGTGCTTTATTGACAATACCACATGCCCAAACATATTTAAATACATGTTCAGAACTCTGACACAGATAAAGTACAGCTTAACGACCTCATTAAAAGCACTTACTTGTGTAGACCGTGAAAGCATTGAATGTAATTCAATTGACTTCGTATAACGACGTATTTAAAAGAGAAAAGTCCCCAGCGGCGGCGCGGCGAGAAAAGTTTCGGTTTTAGAAAGTGATTAACCAACGGGATTGGGAAGTTTTAAAGTTAACATAGTAAGTGAAGTTTAATCTGTGGCAAAAGCTTGCGAGACGGTACTACACTGAAATTCACGGAAAGTTAATAAATGTTTTTTTTAATGTGAGAAAAGTGATGAATTTACAAAGACAAACATTACAATCTTTTTATTCAATCGAAAGGATGATGGGTTACATGGACGGATTTCTATAAGAATTATAGATGAAGCGTCAACCAGAGTCGGCTCTCTAAGGAGCTCTGAAGGAATGTGGTTAGCTAACATAATCGTGACTTTGGCACGGTTCGCTTAACCTAACAGCAGGCCTAGACAAAAGATGTTTCTGTTATCGTTAACGCCAAACGACAACTCCAAAATGTATGGCGTTGACATTACCTGTGGAAAAGTCACGTGACGTCGCGCTAAGTTCTTAGACACATTTTTGTCTGTAGCGTGTGCGGAATCACGCCTGTTTGAATTTTGTCTGCAGGTCCGTGCAGTTCAACTAAAGCTTCCTCAAGCTACGAGTGTTTCTTTAAATTTGATCAGGGTATGTATACGATTAAATTCTCCGTGAATGTGAGCATCAGTTAGTGGATTAATGGGAGTTAATGATGTTAAAGGGAGTGTGACGGTTGAATATTTTTTTAAAATCTGAGAGTTAATGAATATAATAGTATATAAGAAATGAGTGTATCTCCACAAAATTGCATGTCGCAGTACTTGTTGGTTAAGTATACAATTACGCCAATGATTGTCGAAATAATTTACTTGCTAGTGCACATGAAGACTGGATTTTTGATCCCTAGTTGACAATCGATTAAGACTAACGATTGTTAAAAATTACACAAAAGGTTGAGTTTTCTGTCATTCTAACCATTTCTAGCTTTAGTTATCAGTTTATTTGTTATTATTATTTTTAAAACACACGCTTTCAATTCCCAAACCAGGCATAGAGCCTGTATTATGGTAACTAATTAACTAGTTAACTACCTATGTATATGTATCCAAAAAACCCAGCGTGAGTACAAAAGGCGATCGCCTCGAGCGCTGTAAGTTTCGCAGTAGCACCTCCTCCGCGAAGGAAGACAAAAAAGCGCTAAGTTTCAACTAAGTTGTGTTAAGTCTGTTAAATAGCGGATGCTTCGGTGAGTTTCTGTAAGTCTGGTGTGGAGAAGTTTTTTTTGTTTTTATGTAATCTGGTCAATTAAATGAAATAAAGGAAAGTTAAATCTGCTTAAAGATGCGTGTTTCACTTTATTATAAAGTCACTATATCACTATATTATAGTGATTGTGTACTCGTTTGAGCAACAACAATACAAAAGAGCAAAGTGCGTGTTTGGTACAGTGACGAGCACTAACAAGTTAACGTTTCCAAAGTTTCTAATTGATATAACTATATACCTATCATTTATTTTTATTCAATTTCACGGGTTTCATCCGGTCCTTTACAAAGGCATAAGTGGGGCTGTAGCCAACACTTAGAGACCTGTTTGGTATAAAACAATACAATGTAGTATAAAAACAGAAACATTTCGGATGGATGGTTACATGGTATATCTATTACAAAAATGGGTAAAATGGCATGGCTATTGATATGTACTTATTAGTGGTACGGGAGATAGTGGGCTATGGACGAGACTACGCCACCTGCTTATTTCAGTCTCATTTAAAATATTTAGGCAGGTAGTGACTTGCCACCCACTAAACGGGCCCCCATATAAGAGCCACCATCAATGGTGACAAAAGGGGCAACATTGCTGTGGATGGCTGAAGGGTGTTGAGAGGTGTGCTGCGGTTTCACTAGAGTGCTACTACCTGCGTTATGCTCTTTAACTCTTCCACCCTTGGAGCTTTTTTTTACTTACTCTTGCCTCTCCACCCCCGGACGGCCAATTAAGGCAAGCCGGGGGTCAGAGGTCTCATTTAGCTCCAGGGAGAATCTGGGTCCACGGTGTCACCACTCACCGACGGCTCGCCACAAAGCCGCCCCTGCGGTATCATTTATTTTATTATTATCATTAGTTATGTCAGAATTCGATGATTACTTATTTAAAAACTCTAATTAGTTCACTTGTTTCTGCAAAATCTTATAGTTGCATTCATTTGAAACTTTGCAAACGTTTACTTGTTATTGTTCGTGACTGTACGAGAGCTAATTTTGAATCTCAGTCAAGCGAATGATTGTATAGTGTAATCACAAGCACAGCAAGTGGATTCTTATAGTATTGAAGGAATGAAAAACACAAGAATTCGAGTCACTGTGCGCCCTCGTGTGAGAGACAACTTTTCACTTTAATAATTTAATGTTTAAGTTAATATATATATAAGGAGGACTAACACTCCTTAGCATGTTAATTTTGTATGCCTCATTGTTCGCTTATGAAATATTTAATTTCTATTTGTGAATTATCCTATCCTATATATCCTATATTATCCTATATATATATAATTCATTTTCTGAATAGTTTTCCTTGTATTATTAATTATATTAATAAAAACTTTATGAAGGTATCTGATATAGGCATATAAGATAGGTATTGAATTGTTTCCAAAATACACTTTGTAAGTGCATATGCGTTGAAACATCATCAGCGGTTCGTCACCTTAGGATGGTTATGCGCACTCCATATAAGCCTTGTTTTCGTTATGAAATGAAATGAAATGAAATGACATGAAATAACTTTTATTCCGGACTGTGATCCATAACAATACAAATTATTTACTTATTACTAAACTAAACTAAGTGATGGGAGTGTGATATGCTCTCCACGTTTTGTGTAGCGGGCTGCTGTCCCACTCTCTGACAGCGGCGACCAGGGAGTTGTGTGAGCGGTAAAGGGCGGTGCGCGCGGCCGCTGATCGGCTCCGGAGCAGCGCCGGCCAACAGGGCGCGCGCCCCGCGGCGAACATCGCGCTCGCGCTGCACCACCTGGGCAGCCGGAACATCGCGCGCCACGCGTCGTTGTACTGCACCTTCATCTCTCTCATGGCCGCCTGCGTGTGGTTAGTCCATAGCTCCACCGTGTAGACGCTGGTGCAGTAGCTCAAAAATAGTTGGGCCTTCACGGAGCTGCTGCAGCTAGCGAAACGTTTGGCCAGCATATTAGCGCGCACTGCAATGGCACGCCTCTGCCTTTCGATATCCGCTTGATCGGATAAGTCGGAAGTGATTATATGCCCGAGGTACTTCACCTCATCCACTTTCTTAAGGGCTTCATCGTACAAGAAAATGGGCGGCAGATCAGTACAGTTTGCACTCGCGAAGATCATGTACATAGATTTCTCCGGGTTATACATCATGTTGTGTTCGTTCGCATAATATTGACATACTGCTAAAAGCTTGCGCATCGCAGATATAGAAGGTGCTAGAAGAACCATATCATCAGCGTAAGCTATGTGATTGGTTATGGTCCCATTTATTGAACAGCCCACTCCGGTTTCCATCAGTTTATCGGATAAACCGTCCATAAAAATTAAAAATTAAAGAGGGAGGGGGACATGCTCCCCCCCCTGCCTCACACCGCAGTTGAGCTTTGAGGGTGTGGAATATTCATTTTTCCATCTAACTTTATTTCTTTGGTGTAGATACCAGTTCTGTAGCACCCGGACTATCTGACCAGGTACTTTACGGTCATACAGCTTATGCCATAGCAGGTTGTGATCTACGCGGTCGAAGGCCTTTTTTTTTTTTTTTTTTTGACCCGGGAAAATCCTTTATGGATACCACCCGGCTCCGGGGGGGGCAGAGTGGTTATGTGGGAGTCCTCGCCTGAAGGGCCTTAATTCCCCCACGGGGGGGTATTAAGGAGGTTACCCACTAAAAACCCGGGATGAGCAGTCTGCCGCCTAGTCAGGGCGAAATGGGGTAGCGTTAGCAATCACCATCTCGCCTCAGCGGTTGGCCCGTCACCGGTGACGGGCCCCGGCCAATGGAGGGATGACCTGGCTCATTGGGGCCATCCCCCAGACGTGTGGGATCGTGCAAGCCAGTGGAGAATCCCCCGACTCTCCACCGGTGATCCGCACAGCACTAGGATAGAGCGAGAAGGCGCCCGAATCGCCTTCTCCTTCCCCCAGTTCGTCTACGCCGGAGCGGGTCGGAGAGGACGTCTTCCTCCCTCACCCGCTCCGCGGCCTCTTTCTGCACCATCACCGCCTCGCAGAAAGAGACCACCGCCTGCCACGCTCCGTCGCTGCCGAGCATAGCGTTAACCACGCTCGGCAGCGACAGATCTGCGCCTATGACCGCTGTGAGGGCGCGCCGCATGGGACTCCATGCGGCGCACTCCTCCAGCGTGTGGAGCGCCGTGTCTTCTGGTGCTCCACACTCGTGACAGGCGGGGGTCGCCTCGCGTCTTGCGATGTGATGCAGGTACTTGCCGAAACATCCGTGTCCGGAAAGCACCTGCACCAACCGGAAGGTGAGCGACCCGAATCGCCGCCCTACCCACCTCCGGAGGACCGGGCGAATAGCATCCACCGTCCTCTGTCCAGGGACCGGTGGAGCCAGGTCCTCCGTCCATCGCCCCAACAAGGCGGCCCGCGCCCGCCGTCGAAGGCGCGTCACCTCCTCCCACGCTGGAGGCTCCCCGCGGGATCTCCTCGCCGCCACGAAGTGGTACACCTCGGCGAGGATCTCCGCTTGGAGCTCCCAGGGGGGATCACCGGCCAACGCGCATCCACGCGGTCGAAGGCCTTGCTCAAGTCGAGGTAACATGCTATAACAGACGTCTTTCTGCTTTTATAGTACCCCACGACCTGCTTGAGTACATAGATTGCAGTGCTAGTCGACAATTGACTTTTAAAACCGTATTGGCAGTCTGATGTTTCTATATACTGCGCAGTATGTTTGTGCAACTTCTTTTCCAGTAGTCTGGCTATCATATTAGCAAGTGCTATTGGCCTATAATTGCTTCCGCTTGATATATTGTTTCTGCGGTTTTTGCAGATAGGAACAATGACCGTATCCGTAAGCGCCGCCGGCAGATGTCCAGTTTTTATAATGGCCGTGAATAGCACGGACAGTACATGGTATAAACCTATACCACCGTATCTAACATGTTCTATAGTCAGTCCATCCAAACCTGGTGACTTACCACCAGCCGTTTGCTTAACTACGTCCACTATGTCTTCCATTGATATAAGTATATCGCATTCGAGTCGATCTAACGGTATCTCTAACGTATGCTGTTTTTGTGGTATAGGTTGGCAAAATAATTTGCTAAAATTTTCTGCAATAGTTTTATCGCTCGTTTCTCCTTCAATATGCGAGGGGTAGTTAGCAGAAGGCTTCATTATTTTGTTGACACTATGCCAAAATTTTGCGAAGTTCTTGTGCTTCCTATCTGTAGCAATTTTATCCATAATCATTTTGTCATGGTTTCGTTGACAGTATTTTAAGGCTCGCTTGAACGATGTGCGGTGTCGCTTACGCTCTTCTAACAGAGGACCTGTGGTGGGGCGACCGGCTTGGTTCCATAGAGCTAATGTCAGGCGCGAGGCGGCATATTTCTCCGCCACGTATTTATTCCATCCGGGAATTGACTTTTTCTTATTTATTTTTCTCTTGTCTGTACCAAAACATTGTTTGGCACAAGTCTGAATTATTTTTACAATCGAGTCGTATAAGTAGTCAATAGTTAATGAGTCGTTCAGGTTTCTTTCTGAAGACATCAGTTGATTCAATCGTTGTGTTACTCCGGATGTGTATTTTTCAACACACTCCCACGACTTCGGTCTCCAAGACCATGCCGGCCGGGATGATACAGATCTATTCGAAGTGATTGTCAGCTGTTGTGCGTGTAACTCTAACAAAAGCGGTCTATGATCTGTCCAATCTGTTGTTATGCATGATGTGATTTCCTGTAATTGGACTTTCGCTATAATTTGTCTATTAACTCTGTATGAAATGCTTGTTTAGTGTGAAACCTGTTGGAAAACCTAATTAAAATTAAAAATAACTGTATTGACATCAGTGCGAGGCGTGACGCAATCGCGAGCGTTCTGCACTCTCCTTGAGAAAGACCACCGGATGTGGTTGAAACTATAGTCGGAAAGATCTGACTTTTTTACATGAGTAAATGCCGTTTTTCATATTAAAAAAACTGTATTGACAATATCCTCCTCCTTGCGTCGTATTCATCAGTGATGAGGGTCGTGACCTCCCTTCGGAATCACCTTCTGTTATATGATTCTTCTCCATCTGTTTCTGTTTCTGGCGGCGTGGAGGGCGTAGAGTCGAGCGCGGTGCGGATCTGGTCGGACCAACGTATTGGGCTGCGACCACGAGGCCTTTTCCCGTCTACTTTTCCGGTCACAATGAGTTTCTCAAGGTTGCCACTGTCTTTCCTAGCAATGTGACCGAAATATTCCAGGACTCTGTTGGTCCGGAATGCTGTCCAGCGGATACTGAGCATCTTTCTCCAGCACCACATCTCAAAGGCGTCGATGCGTTTTCGGTCTGCAGCTTTCAGTGTCCAGGTCTCATTGACAATATAAGATGTAAGAAACACCTGTAACTTTACGACTTTAAACGTAGTAAACACGTATGTATTATTTTTAATGTATAATAATACCGAAAACCTAATGAAATAATTTATTTATAACTACATTAAATAATTTCAATATTTTATTATTTTTATTATTTTATTATTTATTTTTAAATTAAATTAATTAAAATTAAAAATGACTGTATTGACTATACAAGATGTAAGAAACACCTGTAACTTTACGACTTTAAACGTAGTAAACACGTATGTATTATTTTTAATGTATAATAATACCGAAAACCTAATGAAATAATTTATTTATAACTACATTAAATAATTTCAATATTTTATTAAATTTATTATTTTTTTATTTATTTTATTATTATTAGATTATTTCAATTTAATATTAATAAATGGTTTCACTACGAACGTGGTTATTCTACACATTAACATAAAATACCATCCTCAAACGCAACACCTTTTATTACATTATTGAACATAAATTAGGAGTGCGCAATCCATTGTGATGATATTTATATTGCACGTTTGAAGCCATACCTAATCAACAAAAAAAATATATAAAACTGCCTGTTTGTTACCTATGGCTGAACGGATTGTAATCAAATTTGGCAAGGTTATACTCGGGGCACATACAGTATAATACTTTTCATCGTCATCATCATCATCCATGGCCACGCGGGTAAAACCGCGAGGCCAGGCTTGTTAATAATTGCAAAAGACACAAAACCTTCCTTGTCGCTACATAAAACTTTTCTGCTACTTCTCTTAAAGTACGAAGTACAGTTTGTTCAAGTCTGCCGTGTTCGTGTACTAAATTTCCCAGAAAGTCTACAAGTTAACTTGGCACGACGAAAAAGTCGTTAAGTTGTAACTAAGTAATACCACGTTACACTGAGTCAAAAATAACTGACAGGGGCTTCGTTTTTGTGAGACTAGCGGGAACGGACTTTTTTTGCTGGAAGCTAAGTTCAGTTTATTTTGGGTAGGAAAAGTCGGGGAAAAAAAGTGGTTTGAGCTTATTAGACCTTAACCCATATTCGCGATTCGCCACACTTGGCCAAGAATACAATAGATTTCGCAGAAATCAACCTACTTTTCCAGGAACGGCAACGTGTGTGGTTAAAACGATTTGACTAATATCTCGAGACGGATGTCAAAACGTACGAACACTGAAATCCAAAACCGTATCCGCATTACTTTAGGTCACACAAACTGTTAGAACAGACTTTGATGTTGATGTCAAATGTTATCACACTAATGTTCTGAGCAGAAATTGAATGGTACAATCTGGCGGTGTAGTGTGGCAATAACGCATGCGGGGTGTTGGGTAGCAAAATAAGACAACAGTAGCTGCACCACGCGGTTTCACCTGTGTGGTGATGAAAAGTATCCATGTGTTACAGCGCCTCATGTATCTACCTAATACCCGTACAATAGAAGGTTAATAGTCAAGCTCTAAGGGGGAGGCATACGTTCAACTTTGGAACTTCTACCGGTTGATGATTTTGATCATAATTATTTCTATAGATAGACTTCTAAAAAGGACTCAATTTGACTGAATTTTTTTTATGTTTGTAACCTCATAACTTTCGATAGGATAAAGCGAATTTCGAAAGTCTTTTTTTGTTTGAATTCTGGTGCTTCCCGTGTGGTCCCATTTATTGTCCCGATTTCATCAAATTCGGTCCAGTAGTTTTTGAGTTACACTCCAATAACTGAATATAATGGAAGTCGGTATTAAACTTTTCAAATTATAATAACATAATAAATGCATAATTAGACATGAAAATTTTTCCAATGCTTCACCACTAATCTAAAAGATGACTAATCTGTATCTCATTTGTAGGCATCCACAAGTTATTTGTAATAAATCGAATCGTCTACGTTAGTACCCCATGTACTTCATTTGTTTTGATACAAAATATATTGCGATGTCATTTATTTTGCCAATAACGATGACATTTCAAGCGATGATAGCCAAGACAAGGACTGCCTGTCATCTTTAGACGGTCACGAGATCTATCCTAACCTCAGGCTTGAGCTTTCGGAGGAGGTAACATCGTGATGAAATCCACAGTATGGTGTGATGCCTTCAAGTTTGAAAATCTTTCGATAAGCATCTATCGGTGTGTTCCGGCAGTTGTCCTTCAGAGCCTGTCGCTATTCTAGGTCCAAATTCAAATTTATTTATTTGTAAGAATTTTGGGTAAGTTTACACCATAGTAGCTAGGTTCTTAATGCTAAGGTTTCATCAAAATTGTACCTTATTTGGTGTACACATATTAATTTAATGAAGGTTACAATATTATTAACAATAGAAATAATAAAACGATTGCATACATAACTAACATATTTAAACGATTGTCATTTCATATTCAATTAAAATAATAATTTATCGATTAAGAATATGAAAATTGTCCTTTTAAATAAATTTAAGCCTTCAGTTTTGAATTTGTCTGGTAAATAATTGTTTATTTGCATACAGTAAACATTTTGACTATTAACTTTAACTCGTTAACATACAATTTATTGGGGTTACGACAACTCTTAATAACATCAACACGCTTTTCGAATAAATTTGAATTCTGTTTTACATATACGCAAATGTCATAAATGTACAATGATGGTAGTGGTAATATATTAAATTTCTTAAATAGGGGCACACAACTATCTCAAAAACCAGCCCCAGACAATGAACGTATGTTCCAGTGTGATGCCACCTTCGAACGCATCCTCACCGACCATCAAGTAAGATAGTAGTCAAGCACTAACTTATACAGCGTGTAACAAAACTGTATAGTAATACTGAAAGGTGTGCATATGTACATGGACAGGGTTCACATGGCGAAGTATCAACATTTTATTTGCATATTTTTGTTTCATACAAAGTTAAAAAAATATTACCCTGTATTTTTTTGGACTGCCATATTAGACATGCATATTCTTGGAGACTGTTGGGTTCAATGAGCTTTGCAATCCCTACGCCACCTATTCATTCACCTCCGTCCCCCTACCCTGCACGCGCCCTCTCCACGCGCCACTCCTTTGCCCAGGCCCTACGTAGGTCCCTTGTTTACCTAGGCTATGTTCTGGAGGTCATTGCCGTCTTTAGCCTTGTTTTCAGAGATGAACCTGTTTGAATATTAGGAAACTTTGGTTCCTCATAACTCGGAATCTTTACTACTTCCTGGGACGCAGTAGTTAGGTCCCAATTGTATGCAAGCTTCTGCGTGTGTGGTTTTAGTATTACTGCACATTTTTGTTACACACTGTATACAGTGAAAAATAAACGATCCTGAATGATCAACCGAAACTGCGACTCCCCCAATTAAAGCTCGAACCTAAGTTCTAAATTGAAAACGATGTCACTTTTGTAACACGGCTTACTAACAACTCAAAAGTAGCTTAGCTCGCACACCGGACACACACGACCCTGATTGGTCCGGCGATAATCCAATCCGGCGTCCCCGTTTGAATTTCAGTTCAGTGCTCTAAATTCAAATTCGTAACGGATCGAGAGAGTCTTATGCAACCGACCGGATTGTCCTGGAGTTAGGGTGTGTTTACACGGAGTTAGCGAGAAAGGCAAGTTGAACTTAACTAGGGATGATATTGTAGGTTTAGTGGAGTAGTTTGTAACCATTACCCTGTGAAAGTTTCGATTTGGATCTCTAGCATTATTGGGCGCTTCTTAACTGTTACCATGAGGGGAACGGGAGCGTCACCCGCGACACTTCGATTGTGACTGAGACCAAGTATGTGCGTTGCACCTAGTTTATACGGTCCGTTCCCTTGAAACTAATACCATATCTTCCCTCTTTTTCTTCGCGCGTCTATAGTCACTAGAATCAGTTGCATAAAATGAAAGCGAGTAAGAACGGCCCGAGCGAGAGGAGGTTATACTTATATAGATTTTAGAGTTCTGTCGTAGGTACTTTTAATTACTTGAGACCTAGCGGCCCAAAAGGTTTCATTTATAGTTATTTTCTTAACGACGTAAAAACAGGACGTGTTTAGTGATTAAGATTTGTTCGTTTGACCGTCTGTCCGTCCTAATCGATAACAATTTTATAACTGCAATTTATAGAGAGAAAAATTCCATCCTCGGACGGGATTCGAACCCGCGTCTTCTGACTCTCCGTGTCAGACGCCATTGACCATTGAGATCGCTAAAGCAGGCGTTAGTGCTTTAAAAAGTAATACTATAAAAATCTTATAACTATTAAAAATAAAAAAAATAAAAATTCTTAATTGCGGTTTTTAGTCCTACCATAGAAGTTGCACCGCGACCAGTCAATTGAAACCCCAGTTTTATATGAGACCGTATAGCATAGAGCGATGGAGTTGCCATCCTGGATTTATGTGACGGATCAAGATAAAACATTTATAGTTTGAAGCTCCGGGCTCTATTCTATCCATATACCAAGTTTCATCGAAATCTGTAGTTTTTAAGTTACGCGTGAGCACACAGACAAACAGACATTGTTTTCAAAAACTTCATATTCTTGTTAAGTACGTAATTTTAAGTATTTTTTTTATCATCCAAGTACCAACCTTTTCGCATCTATTCCTTTATGATAATTATAGAATAAGCATAGCCCAACAATAATCCAAGAATATTTTTAAAATTATTTTTGTTATGTGTGCATCCCTAAACTATTACATTATTATTTAAATATATAATTTTTCGGTGGTAGTGCCACGCTGCAATCCCACAGACGAATGGGTCGGCACGACCGGAGAAGTACCACACTTCCACATAACACCTACGTGAAGTAACATAGCTTGCTATTACGTTTTGTCGGTTTGTGGGAGGTTCCGGAGGCCCGATTCCCCCCTTTCCCATTCTCCCTCTCCTTCCTCTCCCCCTCCACCCTCACCCCTACTATCTCTTCCTGCCTGTCATCTTTCCTCAAAGATCGGTAACTCATCCTCGAAACCTCTGATATTGCGGATGTCCGTGGGCGACGGTATCACTCACCATCAGGTGAGCCGCTTGCTCGTTTGCCAACCTATGCCATATATAAAAACAAGTACAATATGAAAAATTTAATACCGACTTCCATTCTATTGAGTCATTGGAGTGTAACTCAAAAACTACTAGACCGAATTTGATGAAATAAATGGGACCACACGGGAAGCACCAGCTTTCAAACAATAAAAATATTTTGAGAATCGGTTCACCCTATCAAAAGTTATGAAATAATAAACATTAAAAAATACAGTCGAATTGAGTACCTCCTCCTTTTCGGAAGTCGGTAGAAAAATAATATACTCAATATATATCATACTTCAAGGCAAAGATATATCGAATTGAATAAAACACTATTTTCAAAACAATAAAAGTGATCACAAGGAAAAAGATACTATACTCGTACAATTAGTTTCTTTTTGAATAAAAGTATTATTCAAAAAGAAACACATCACATTGGAGTAAAACCCTATATTCTTTAAACTTTGTTTTGTTTTGTTAAATATTTCCGTAACGTGATTTTGACCCTTTCATGTTAAACGCACCTCCGTCCGGAAATTCCACCCGTAATTCATATTGCACTTGTAAATGGCGTGTCAGTTTCGATATTTACGACTCGCATTGATAGCTTATATTTTGTTTATGAATATGGAATAAATTATTCGATGATAACTACAATCAAATTCTTTGAATCATCTGATATAATATTACATCTACCAACTAAATTTAGTTGTTGTAGTTAGTTTTAGTTGATGTGACAAGGCACTAAAGCGCTGGTAATTGTTGGCTATGTGTTCATTCTGAGTATATTTCATTTCAAATTTCATCCAAGTCCATTCTACCGGTTCAGAGTGAAGGTGTGATATAATACACAGTCGCAAAATATGTCCATCCAACGTCGTCCTGCGATCTTCATCAGATCGTCTGTCCACCTTGTTGCCTTGCCGGTCCGTGGTCTCCATTCCAGAACCTTAGATATGATAATATTTGATATAGATTGTATATCATACTAAATACTATAAGATAATTATCGCATGCTATAAGAGAATCTGTTCAGAAGAAGCATCATAGTCAAAAATGTTGTATAAAATGACATAGTAGGCAAAGTGACTGAAAGATTTGCCGTACTTGTAGAATCAAATCTCGTTACAATCCAACATTTTAACGTACGATATCGTTGTTGAAATTCATGTTTATCGTTGTTTCCATATTATGATTGCAATAAATATATTTTATTAAACGCAGCACGATCGGAAATACCGCCCGTAATTCATACGGTAGTCGCGGACGGCATGCTAGGCACCGTAGACCGGTATGGCATTTGTGTATTGCATTGAAAGCAAAAATATTCATGGAAATGCACGCTTGGAAGGTTTCAGATCGTAAAATGAATCGACACGTGACTGAAATGCTGGCATATGCTTTGCACTAAGAATCAGGTTCGATATCCAGCATACTTGCGAAACATGCGGAATCCAGCCTATTGTGTATGGCTCTAACTGTTATTGTTGTTCCCATGTGAGATCAGTCCAGAACTGATTAAATGGGATGGGTATAAATGATAGCAGATCTATCAGATTCCTAACAACCATAAAGAGGCGAGTGACATCTGTGAACAGGGCCGCAGATATTGCCAACGGCAGAGATAACTGCCGACCTGTAGCGACACTTGCAGTTGAAGAGTGCCGCGTCCGCTGTTTTGTCAGACGACTGCAAATAGTTCAAGACACACATACATCGGAAATTTGTGAAATTATTTCTGAGTATATTTATATACTGGTAATAATTGTTATTGTTCCTATAGGTAGTAAGTTACTTGCTTTTTATTTCGAACTGCAAGCTTTGTATATTGAATAAATAAATATGCCAAATGATGTTGACCTCATTAAAGTAATAATCTAAATTACTTACATCTTTTTTCCCTCATCCCAGATCCCTTCCTCTTCCTTCTTCCTCTTTGTAGTCCGAATTCCTTCTCTTCGTTTCTTCGGGGAATACATTATGCAAACGACTCTGACAATCTTCAAAATTAGAATGTCGACGACTGCTGTCGACGCGTCGGTGGCTGCCGTCGTCCCGTGTCGACGGCTGCATTTACCTCAGCCGTTGGCAACATGCCGCTCGTGTGTAAGAGCTCTTAGATAATGTTCTAACTTATTCTACTAAGAGACCACCCGAGTCACATCCTTGTGAACGTGTTCTCCGAACGAACGTTTATCACTGCTGAGTGTGCGCTATTACGAACGTCAGAGGACGGGACTCAGGTCGCATGACTTGGCATCTGCTAGTTGTTATAATAAGTGATCGATAAAGTCAGACTCTTGTTACTCCGTAAATGCATTAAGACGATATTCCACTGACTTCACAAATAAATTACTGCTTTCGCGGAAGGATAGAGATTATTAGTGAATATTACGTAGGCCAAACCATTACAATGGTTTTTATAGTATTACTTTTTAAAGCACTAACGCCTGCTTTAGCGATCTCAAACATTGAAATTTATAAAGGGAAAAATTCACATCCTCGGACGGGATTCGAACCTGCGTCTTCTGACTCTCCGTGTCAGACGCCATTGACCAACTAGGCCACCGAGGTTCAGGTACGAGTCCGAGAGTTACAATTGTGTCCGTCCTGCTCGGAGAACACATTTGTTCGAAGAATGACGGTATCAGCAGCTCCGCTGTGGTGCATGCCGTGGTCTCTGCTCTTGTATACGGTTTTGTAAGACGTGGGTTTTGTCGAGGAACGAAGAGTTCTTTGTGCCCTTCAGAATCCCTGATGCAATAAAAGTTAGTCGGTTTCCAATCTTCAACAGATATACAGAGCGGGCACTGTTACAAATCAAGTTTGTTGAAAAAAAGTTTGATCACATGAATTGTACTCTGATAAAGGGAGCCCCGATTCACTCTTGGCCGGTATTTTATCAGTATTTTTATCGAGTTACATATCATTTGCCTATCCTGTCTCTTCATTTAAAGTTTTTAGTGTATTTTAACGCAAAATACTAAAATTCCAATAACGGAAATAGAACTGTAAATCAAACGTAACACACTCGGAACATGTCCCATAACAGCCGAACTAGCTGGCCATTACTCAAAATCCTACAAAACTGAATTTATTACTAGTTAGTGTAGTTTTGTTTCACAGATTTGTCGGCCCCATGTTGGGCGCCAATTCATCTTGCCAACAGTACTGCATTTTTTATTGTTGTAAGTCACGTACAAGCCAGTCCTTTGTCCTGACTGTTAGCATCACGCATGCCCGGAGCAATTGTACTCGTAGTACCGACTAGGTTTATAATTCTACGCATTTAGACTGTAATAAATTCACAAAATTGCATTACGATTCTATTGTACGATCTAGGGAGCTATTCTCCTGCTATTTTAATGCCTTGCCTATTGACCTTTTCAACTTTGTTTTTAAACATGATTAATATTTGAGAGCATTATTGAGTAATGTACAGAAAACTGGAACTAACGAGGTCTCCGTTCAAAGATGTTATTTTTGATAACACCATAAAAGTATGTGTCATGCTTGTTGTTAGGTATTAGCCACACCTACGGAGCCTTCAACTACATTTAAGAAATTAAGAAAGAAATTTAAATATAGAGACGACTTCTTTTAAAACTTATTGTAAGGGAGCTGAAGAGCAAAAATCATTTGATCCGCTCATGTGGCGACAATATGAACTCAGACGTAGCCTCTTACAGCATCCACATACGCTACTTTCTATTACTGACTTTTATATTTCCACTTAAATATTAGCTTCTTATTCTCTATAACAGACAACAAGGTGCATTTTCTACACCATTGCTCCATAATGCTAACATAACAAAGCGAAATCTTTACGATACATAAACAATGAGTTAGATCCGTGCTCTCTTGCTTTAAACCTCGTCTGGCATTCTCTTGGTGAATCTAAAATCCGATTAGTTCAGATGCTACATACGCTTAGTTGGGAACTGGTGCTGTTGAAACAGAGACAGTGACGCAAGTTCTGCATAATCTCTTATATCTCGCTAAAGGTAAAATAAGACAGCTCACGGACAGACAAAATGAAGTCCAGAAGTTTTCTTGAAACATTAAATATAACAGGAAAAATACATCCCAAAAGGTATTACAACGATCACCTGCATGAATACATATTCTAATATGGCCCATGTATGTCACACACCTATACTGCCTCGTTTTCGATTCCATAGAATAAATGTACGAACTGAACGGCGCCGTGTAAAACCATAATCAGAGTACTGTACAATCTTGCCTGTATATTCCCGAAGAGACAGTTTGTGCATAGGAGTATTAACACAAATATTTCTCTTTAGTCTTTGGTTCCCTTGGGACGAGTCGGCATCGTGTGACTTGTTCGATTTTCACGACATCCATGTGCTGTGCCACACAGAGTTTAGAACTGACTTTCGCGTGGCACTTGACGTGGTAATTTTGCCCACTGGCTATACAGTACTCTTCGCTTTGCGGCAGAATACATGGCACGGGGGTGGTATCAGCGAGGACGGTATTTTGCACAAGAGGCCACCTAGTAAATCCACTTTGACAGGTTTCTTGTCAACATCGGAAAATTTCTTACCCTCCACCTAGTAAATCCACTTTGACATAGTTCTTCTAAACATCGCAAACTTCAAGACCCTCCACCTAGTAAATCCACTTTGACATGGTTCTTCTTAACATCGGATCATTGATAACCCTCCCCCTAGTAAATCCACTTTGACACGGTTCTTGGCAACATCGGAAAATTTCTTACCCTCCACCTAGTAAATCCACTTTGACATAGTTCTTCTCAACATCGCAAACTTCAAGACCCTCCACCTAGTAAATCCACTTTGACATGGTTCTTCTCAACATCGTATCATTGATAACCCTCCACCTAGTAAATCCACTTTGACATGGTTCTTCTCTACATCGGATCATTGATAACCCTCCACCTAGTAAATCCACTTTGACACGGTTCTTGGCAACATCGGAAAATTCCAAACTGCAGGACCTTTGTCACTGTTCACTGTTTATAATGTGAGCGCTTAGTCTAGGAAACCTACGTTGGTACGAAAGCTAGATTGTAACAGAAGAGTTTCTCTATTTGCTCTTGTGTTGTGGGCTACAGCGAAAGGATTGTAAACTTTAGTACATATACTAGCTACCTATCCCGAATGCACACGGGTAGCACTAATTATTATATGTACAGTACTGTAAACTTTTGTTATAAAAACTAACGAGGCATTGACTCATACGGGATTACTCACGTAATACTTGCCGGATAGATCCGACTATAGTTTTGACCACATCCGGAGGTCCTTTTCAAGAAGTGTTCGGGACGTCCGCGTTGATCATGGATCGCTTAGCACTCAGTGCTTAGTGCGCATAAATCTCCCATATAACATGATTGTATTGCCGTTTTCATAGATGGTATGGAACCCTTCGTGCGCGAGTCCGACTCGCACTTGGCCGGTTTTTTAGTATTCATTGTTATAGCGGCAACAGAAATACATCATATGTGAAAATCTCAACTGTCTAAATATCACAGTTCATGAGATACAGCCTCGTGACAGACGGACAGACGGACAGCGATGTCCCTTTTTACCCTTTGGGTACGGAACCCTAAAAAAGCGGTAGCTACGTAATGTTACTGTTACAGAACTTTTAAAATAAACATTGATCAGGCTTTTAAAGCTTTGAAGTTGCACCCACACTGAGTTGAAAAACTTTCTGAAGCCAAGTGGCGTTGGCGTTCTCCATTCAAGAATCAATTTTAACTTAAGCTAGTAAGGTCGACTTTTAAGTTACTTTTAAAACTTTTAATGTAGCAATAAAACGAATTGTATAAACATAAAGGAGTTGAATAATGGCTTAATGTTTACCGAATGAAGTGTATTATGTGTGTGAACTATATTTCATTGGAATTTTAATTCGTGAGAGGCCGATTATTTCATGAGGGGCCGAAGTTAGAGAAGATTCCCTCCGCCGTCTGGTCTGCATCATGTACAAGAGACTGTCGTAGTTGGTGTCACTAAATCATTGAAGTGGAAAAAAAACAGATCACTGCCGCGAAACGACAGTGCCCAAGCATTACTGTGTTAAACGTGAAGGGGTCACGGGCGCTGCGAAGCGCCATGCGAAATTTCAAGTGTAGGCACTGCAACCATTTTGAACCATGAACATCAGTTGTACGGCTTGCCGTTTTGTAACTTTAGATTGAGTATAAGTACAAAAAACTAGTTTAGGTACGTACATGACATTTTAAAATCTTTAATTATTCTTAATAAGTAAGTAGTTCCTGGCATACTACTCGTAGTTGGTCCCCGTTTCTAGGGATTCCTATATTATTATAGCCTTACTGCCACACTTAAATCTAAACAATAAATAGGACATCAAATTATAATACAGCATGATTGTAACTGATGTTGAAACTTGTGCCTTGTGTTGTTGAGATGCTGCACCACTTTTGTTCATATGTAATTTAACCACACAGGTTAATACACGTTGCAGTTTCTGAAAAAGAAGGTTGATTTCTGCGAAATCTATTGTATTATTGGACAAATATTGCGAATCGTGAGTCAACGGGTTAAGTCAAAAAAAGTCAAACGTCAAAATCATTTATTCAATTTAGGCATTAAAGATGCATTTATGAACGTCAATTAGTTATAGCACATAAGATAAGCTGCCAAATAAATTTTATTATTTATCTATATGAAGTGGATCGCGTGGACTGCTTCACAAATTGTGCCTGGAATCATTGGCGAAGGGCTTAGAGGTTTTACTGTACAATTACTTACCAGATGTTACGAAATTAAAGAGGTGCTTTTTTAATTCAGTAGCTTTATTTTCACTATTCAAAATACGTCCATAACTCCGAATTATAATATTTAATATTGTCTGTAACGGCGCTAAAGTTCCACAAGTTGATCACCTAAAATATTTAGGCTTTACAATAGACGAAGGTCTCACATGGAGCTGGCATATAGACAATACGTGCGGACGTCTGTCCTCGGCTTGTTTTGCTCTGTCTCGTCTTGTTGGAGGCCTCCACGTTGACAATTAAAAAAAGCCTACTTTGGATATTTTAATTCCATCTTATCCTACGGCATAGACATGTGGGGTTTGGCGGCCGACCGAGACAGGCCATTCAGTTTGCAGAGACGCGCCGTACGAGTAATGTGCAACGTCAAATGGGACCATCCTGCACGCGAATTATTTAGAATGCAAAAGATCCTCACATTGCCTAGTTTAGTTATTTTTGAAGTTGCTAAGTATGTGAGATCGAATCTTGGACGGTTTACGACGCGGGATGGTGCACATGACTATAATACGAGAAACCGACATAGTCTTAAAGTTCCCCAAAAACTACTAAGCAAGTCGCAGAAACACAGACTTTTTGGATGTCAAGATGCCTAGAAGTATAGTGACTGCCAAAAGTTATAACACATTTATATCAAAACTAAAAGCTCTGCTGATTGAAAAAGCATATTACACATATGACGAGTTTATATCCGACAAGTCACTCGTTGATCAGTCCTAAAGAGTCGACTGTACAATATACGATAGATATATAAGTACTATTAAAAAAAAGTAAATAAACTTAGCTAGTACTTATATATACGAGTATCCTAGTGAAATAACTGTGTACCAATTAATTTTATAGGTTACTTTTAAGTATATAGATATAAACAACTGTAATGGTATTTATATAATACCTACAATGAATATATGACGTATAAGATATATTTATCTTATAAATAATAAATAAATTAAAAATTAAGTACTAAATAATTATCATCTATCTATGTGGACGTGAAGGTGAACTACCTTCTGTGTCTAAGAAAAAAAAATTCTCTTCTAAGGTGTAGGTTACCCATGTGTTAAGTTAAATATTTTTAGAGAAATAATCCTTGAATTGCCATTTGTTTTCAAGAGGTTATTCCAGATTTCAGGGTGTGGCTAGCATTACCAGACCTATATTATTCAGTAGGTACTTGCTTGGAAAACATGTTCACCGAGTTGCCTTTACCCGGCTCAGAACTACATATAACAATATATACATATATTGTTGCCTACAATAAAAAAACGGCTTAGGGCCAGTTGGACTTGAGCCCGTTATCGAGTTCCTTATTGGGATTTTTGGGGCCACAAGGCTGACTCCGACTTGGCTACACTACATTTTATGATGTTTATCCAAATTACCAAATATCCACAAAGTTTTGGTGGAATGAGAAATACCCTTAATTTTTTACTAAGGTTGCCTGTAGTTTTATTAATTGAAAATAAATATACTGACAACCTATAACGGTTAAAGATACATCTCTTAAAATTAAAATGTTGATCACATTGAAATAGTCCGAGTCTACAAATGACGAATGTTAAATTTCCTACCAAATCATAAAAATAACTATTTTCTGATCGAAGCAGTTTTGCGCCAGTCCACCGCGATTCAATTACCCAACCTCGCTTTAATGCAGTTTCACGTTCAATTAATAACAGAACATGACATGCAATTAATAAACCGCAGGTGACGTCACACACCGAAACACCAATCGGAGCGTTCGCGGCGAGCGCGCGAACCAATTTGTTCTTCGATGCGTAACCGTGTGACATTCAATTATAGGCCGAACTCAAAGATAAATTGGCGCCCAACGTGTGACTAACAAACACAAGCCAAATATCTTCTTATACATCTATAAACATAAAGATTTTTATATGAACGACCAGAACATCTTGTACAGCATATTTTATCAAGGCTGACTTTTTTATCGATAACATTTGTCAGAGTGACGTTTTAAGCCGAGCGCGTAACCCTGTATGAAGCTTAGCCCACATGCTTGTGGAAAGTTATTCCAACTGTAATAAACCCTTGATGTGGATTGTTTATATTAATGTGTATTTCTTTGTTTTCAGGTAAGTTCACGTTCAAGACTTCACGACTTTCAGAGCTCGTTTATTGTGAGTAATTGGTTTGTTCTAAACTTTAGTAAACTGACAAATATACTGGTATGCGTTTGAAGAGTGCACAGGTTTGCTTGTATGCACTAGGGACTCAAACTTTTAATGAACCACGCAACTTTACCTGATGCCGCTTAATTAACGCAAATAATTAAATAATGAGCGTATGTTCTTATAAACTAACATTTTGTTCACATCTTGAAATGCAGACTGTAAGGTGCAATTCACTAACATTTCCGAGCATGTTTGAAAGGCTTGCGGAGAATGTAGTGCGTTATGAAAATTCTATGAAGGCAATCTCCCCGCTTCCCTAAGGCGCGCAGTTACGCGTTGGATCGAGATAAGCATCCCACTTGTGTTCCCTTTAAGTAGGGATGGGACCAGTCTTGGATGTTGACTGTGAGATTAAGTCTCATGATATTTAGGGTTACAGTTATGGTAAATACTGAACTAGAGTTAGATATTTAATCAGAGTTGACATTAGTAAAAGCGTCTAAATTCTTTAAAGTAGACATTAAAAAAGCAAACAAAAAGGAACTTAGCGAAATCGGCATGAACAAGGAATAAAGTAAAATTTCTGATACCTGGATAGTATTAATATAAGAACTTACTATTACTTGATCTTATACCCTGATTTCTCATATTCATTGTTACGTATGTGACAACGTAACCAAAACAGAATGTCACAGGTTCAGTAAACAGTATGTCAATTAGTATTCAATATATTGTTCGTTCGTGATATACTGACCGACTCGACGGGAACGGAATAGTGCCAAAATTATAAAAATATTCGGTTCCTGAAATCAGACTGTTCCATATCTTACCACGTAAAAATTGACCAAGAGATAGATGTCAACAATAGTTACCATTTGATGCATGAAATAGTTCGTAATAACATATACGATAACGATGAATACTATTATTTTATTATCATACCTTAATACAATATTCACTGCCTGATGTTTATCAGCGTTTAAATGAATATTATTATTTTATTGTAACACAAGACTGGTCAATTTTTAATTTACATTACCCCATCACTAGTCATATCTTACTTAAGTTTCTAATTAAATTTGCATCAAGCTGTTATCTCCAACCATACGCATTCTCAACCGCACAGGATGGGCCTTATCCCATTGTCTTACGAGACATATTTCTCTTCATTTAAATAGTAGATAGCTAACAGTAAAATAACTTAAAACGTTTTGTCAAAATGTCTGCCTCCTAGTATTTTATTATTATCTGAAAGATAAGTTACGCGCACTTGCTTTCCACCAGTGTATTAGTTTGTTAAAATATTATTTATATATATAACCTAGACTTTCGGTCGCGTTTATCAAGCCATAATATTGGCCAAAACTAAAAATTTTATATAACGACTCAGTTTTATTGCTGGCTCCGTACTTCCCTTTATGTATTTCACCCAGTTAGTGGCTTTGTATGGTTTTGGCTTCTTCCCATTTGGACCGTCATCAAGAGTTCCACAAGGATCTTATTTAGATCCCTATCTTTTTTTAACGTTCATCAAAGAGCTTCCAGAAAAATAATCCATGTTTAACTTATTATACTCGTATAAAACTATAAACATGCAGTTGTAATGAATTTTAAATATAAGTGAATGTAGTGTGCAGCAGTACAACATTAACACAATAAACGATTGGTGCAAAAGGAACATTTAGCATCAAACTTCTACATTTACATTATTATTACTTACATACATTCACACATTGTACAGGCCAAAACATGAAAATACTTATTTGACTCGGTTATAAAGAATGCCAAAACAGTACTGAAAGTAAAAGGTTGCCTAATTGATGGCTATTTTATTAGGTTTAGTCTGTTTCATTGGCTACGCTGGGTATTTCATTTCACGCGTTTGTAACGGTCGCATCGAGTTACAACCCGGTCACAATATCTGTGCACCTGACCTCGTGACGTCATATCGGCGATCTGGGTACGGTGTGAAAAAAAGTTTTTTCGAGAAATGTGGAGGTAAAAAAAAAATTACTAACCTTTCCAAATCAATTTATTATTGATGAAGGGTTTGTTATTAAAAAACAATAATTTTGATTACAAAAACATTTATTATTAAACTCAGTCACTATAAATTATTGACTCTATGCCTGACATTGTATCTTCCTCACTCTCACTTTCTGAACTCTCCGAACTGTCTTCCCCTAGTGATATTAAAAGTTGTGTGATGTTGTCATCTGCTAGATGATCCTTTTCCCAGTATTCTCGCTGTAGTCTCTGCACGTGATTCACTTCTTTTTTCCAGTCAGCTGGCGTAATTGACTTAATCGCATCTTTTGTAAGTTGTTCTATTTTCTTTTCCGATTGGTCAATGTTTTTATCTGCCACCCTTTGCTTTACCAAGTTCCATATATATTCGATAGGGTTTAGGTCACAATGATAAGGTGGCAGACGCACAACTTCTTGGCCATGCTCTCGCATCAAATCGTCGACGACATATTTTTTCGGCGGCTTTGTTCTCAGTATAATGGGATACAATTCCCTCTTTGTCATTTTGTCATTAAATGGAATATTGTGTTCACGTAGCCAATTTTGCATGTCAGCTTTAAGAGCAGCACTAGTGGGCGCTTTCACCGACTGCGTCGAATGGTAGGGTGCATTGTCTATGACCAGTCCAAACTTAACAGTAAACAGTCTAAACTTAACAATAAATATTAAAAAATAAAACAACAACAAAGCGAAAATATCAAAATTATCGGGACGTGTATCGGCAACGAAGATGCTAACCGTACTGTCGCACCGGGGAGTGCGCGGAGAGGTGACAGGGGAAGCGGGAGAGGCGCCGCATTCCAGCGAGGTGCACAGATATTCTGACCGGGTTGTACATATTTAGGCTGAATCTTTCCCTTAGACGGCTGCAAGTGATTTGTTTTCTATAATCGTTCGTTTCTGTGTGTGTGAATAAAAATATCGAATATATTGAGATGCTTTACTGGCAGTATAAATCCACTATTCGTAAGTAGTGGGCGGCGACAATGGATTATGGTTCGAAGTTTGCTCTGATTATTAAAGTTTGCCTTCGATCAGATTGAGGGGAGATGGTCGGTGTTCGCCTACTGAGTTTGTAGCACTATACTAACTTTCGTTTAAAACTGTGATCATAGATACGCGGTTATTGGGCGGGTGGTATAGGATTTAATATATATATCTTGATATGTATCTTATCTCATTTAATATTATTTTAACCTTTTGGTCCGAACCAAAGCGTGGTTTACCAACTTAATTTTTAATTTGTTCTACAATTTGGAGTACTGCACGACAATAACGAGTTTTATATAGAACTATGTAGTTGCGCCTCGCGGTATCAATATTGTGGTGATGATGATGATGAAGTATTATATGTGTTAATCCGCCTCATATACCTCCATACCAAATTTCATCACATTGGTCCACCCGTTTGAGTGTGAAAAAGTAACAAACACATAAATACACTCACAAACTTTCACCTTTATAATATTAGTGTGAAGTGTAATGAGACGCAAAAAGGTAAGTTTATACGTTTTTTACGTGTGATTCGCCCAGTAGTTGTACTTGTTACAGTGGACTTCAATCCATTTGACAGTTAGTTATACATACGTACTAGCGCGTCGAAACTGAATACAAAGACACTCGCAGAAGAGGCAGTAAAGTATTTATTTTTGACTCGTTCACACTAATATTATAAAAGCGAAAGTTTGTGAGTGAGTAAGTGCGTATGTTTGTTACTTCTTCATGCGAAAACAACTCAACTCATTTGGATGAAATTTGGAATGAAGATACTGTTTTAGTTTTTACCCAGTTTTAAAACATAGCCTACTTTTTACCAGATTCAGCGAGTGAGAAATGGCTATAACCTTTTTTCGAACAAACGGCAGAAATATGTGATGTGATAAATAGTTAGTTGATAAACGTCCTAGGTCGATCTACGTCTATTTAAATATAATTTTCCTCCGAATTTTCACTTAAATCCACAATTACTTTAAACACTTTAGTTTGAAGTTACATAAAGAGTGCTTTCAACTGAAAGCTAAAATAAAAGTGAAAAAGTTCCTGAGTCCCGTTTAGCTGAAAGCTGATATAAAACGCTACAAAGTCCCCAAGTCCCCGAGTCCATCCTAGGTTAATCCAGAGCTCTGGTACAGTTAATCGTACCAATAAACTTGCAGCGGGCAACGCTACAAGTTAACTTCGTAACTGCACCAGATGTGTACTGTGTTCATTCAATCATTTTTGTAAGTGGAAATGCAAACCTCTGTCTACCCCTTCATAATACAAACGTGACTTCATGGAAGTAATTTTAACCGAATTCTTTCCTTCTATTAGAAGAGGATGTATTATAAGTCAACTGTGTAATATCGATGGATTGTGTTGTCAAACTAGCTTGGTTTTGTCTATGGTCACGGTAAGCATAGATAAAAATGTAATTGGTATTGAACGTTGTACGTGTTAACATATATTTAAAAAAATTATAAAGTGTGTTCTCCAAAGAAGAAATTACTTTATTAAACAATACAGAGGAGGTTGTCAATTCGGTTGAATATTTATATTTTTTGAGTTGTAGTCGACATTCGTCTTCGTCTGATTTATATCAATCATTTATTTGTTTTATTGTTAGATAGTTTAAATGTTCTTGTATTTAGAATTTAGAAACATCGGGATATTTAATTATCAATTATAACAATTAAAGAATTGAATTTGGTATCATTAATTGTTTATTATTAGTAATACCGGTCCTTTTAGAAATTAATGGGGAGTTTGAACAGTGGACTAAGACTTAGATTTTGATAATGATGGTGATGATTTGTGCAGAGTTTAGTCATTTGCCGTGAAAGAGACACGAAGAAAGGGGTGTTTCATGTGAGTGTGATACAAGCACGGGTATTTGCTAAATACAGCTTTAATACGAGTACATTACAATTTACAAAAATGTCAGACCACTGGATTATTTATAGATTTTCATTTCATAGGCAGGGTTGAGAACTGACAACCGAAGAACAGCATAAATAACAACAAATTAGCGCGATGATAATCAAAGCATCATCATCATCATCTCAGCCGTAGGACGTCCACTGCTGAACATATGCCTCACCCATGATTTTCCAAAAGGAGTTGTGTCCGTCATTGGGGGGTTATGCCAATACTCGCCACGCTTGGCAGGCGGGTTGGCGAGCGCAGTTTTGGGGTTTTAATACTGGGAAAGTGCTGCTGCCCCACCTTCCGATTGTTATCCCTTAGCCGACTTACGGCACCCACGGTTAGAGTTGGGGGGGTACTATTCTAATGGAGTACCCCATGGCATATAATCAAAGCATAAGTGTTTAATAAATTAAGCATTTTCAATGCTTCTCAGATAATTATAAAAATTCAGCGAATATTATTATGATTATTAAATTATGTAATTTTTGCAATTATGAAATACCTATGCAAATATTCGGTAAAATATGCCGATTCAAGAATTTTACATTTATTTTACCAAATTAGAGTGCGAGTAAAATATTGTACCAATAAACTATTAGGTGCATGTGTACTAAGACACGCGTGCAATTGAAAATGGCCTCGTTAATCTAAAATAAAATCTATATGTATATAAATAAAAAAAATGTATGTATAAATGTAATTTTCATGCCTCTTTTTGTTCAGCGTTCGGAAAGCTAAAAAAGAGGTATTTATGCCACCCAAAAGTGCAATTTTTGACCCACGTCCGGAGCACGGTTGTATGTGATCGTTATTTGACAGCTATGTATTTGACAGCATAATCATGCGATTTTAGGTCTTATGGTCAGTTGAGCGTTCGAATAGGGTGTGGGCAAAAGTGGCAAAAATTACGTTTTGAGCTTTACGAACGATTTAACAAAAGAGCCATCAATGACAACGCAGCTAATGCCCTCATAAGCTAAACGAACGCACCTTCAATAAAGAGTAGTTTAACTTTTAAAACGAAACTGTAACTGTCGTAAATTCAAGTCCCGTAAACGAGAACTGACTTGCAGCGAATTGCACTGTACACATCCACATACGACCGATCTGTTTTCATTGACCATTTCAGATGTGCTCAGGAACTGTGCACTGAAAAGTCAATATAAGGTGACTTGTGGTTACTGATAGTGGACTTTTTTGTCCACATATCCCCATTACAAGCTCATTCAGGCGTTAATGGGGATTAGTAGAATAACCATTTGTCCGTAAGCCGATTGTTGCCTTTGAATCCGTCATGCCTCCTCTCATTCACCTCACCAAAATGTTTAAGATATCGATAGATATGCTCATAACTAGCATGAAAGCATGCTATTGATGAGCAATTGCTACTAAGTTGTATGTGTGTAAAAGTGCTAGTAATTAGCATGCTTATTACGAATACAAATGTATAGCTAAAGAGCATGCTAATATGCATACTATTTTAGTAGAATGTTTATCAGTACCTTTAGGATTGTAACTTGTAATCTTTCGGTAGGCTCGTACTCGATCATATAATCATACAATTTTATAGTAATCTAGGATCTGTCTAATAATACACACACGCAAACATACGTGGGCGTCATGGGCACCTTTGCACCGGGTACAGTACGGGGTGGGCTCTTTAATTTGGTTTGACTGTTGTGTTTGTTTGTTAGTGTTGATTTCTTTTTTGTTTTATTGACCATAATTAAGTATTTTGATCTGATTATATTCTTTTAGAATGTGTTCTTCAATAAATAGTTTAATATATTTACCATGTATTGTATTTATTTTGTGTGCATGCGGCATGTAACCGTGCCGAAATATCGAGAGCTCAAAATAAATGCAATACACGGTAAACATCCCGTTTCTAAAGTTAATTCATGTAAAAAAATTGTATATAATCAGTCATCAATCAACTTTATGGTTCCCAAAGATACAGGTTAACTTGTTTAGGAACCAACGAGACCTCACATTAATAAACGCTATTATAATTAGAATCCCTCGGTCGCTGAATTTAGAAAACTTTTGGAAATGTAAATTACATGTATGGATTTTTATTATATGATGTTTAAAGCATAAAGGTAATAATAATAACGCTTCATAAAGACCAAAATTTTCAATTTTAGAGAGAAATTTTTTAACGTATGTTATCTATCTAAATAAAAATGAACGCGTATTTCTTCTGGTTACGCAATAACTTGAGAACGGATGAAATAATAATTCTTTTTCTGTTGTGTTAACTATTATCAGGAGAAAGAAAAACCAAGTAAAGACGGGAGATTATGGCGAGGCCAAAGGCCAAGCCTACTAAGCGAACGAAGACGCGGGCAGTCATACGCATAGTAGTAGTAGTAATCATAGACAGACAGTATAGATATAAAAAAACTACCTAAAGGTAATAATTTAATATTATACGTTATTTTTTTCGTATAAAGTTGTTTAATTGAAATGATAAAAATCGAGAAAGCCTAAGAAATCCTTAGCTAAAGGTCCCTATGAACCGCACCTTATCTAACCTTCTCAAGACCTACGGGTCTTTAAATCCGGGCTATCCATCATGGCCAGATTAATCCGGTTCTTCCAAGTCGCACCGGGTGCTGCCCGACTTTACCCGGGATTTTTAATTAATTTCTTGGCTATAAGAAAGATTACTCTTTCGAATTACTATAGTAGATCCAACCGTTTATCCTCTTTTTGACAGCACCAATAGAACGTAACATGACGATGTTACGCAAAAGTTAACTTATAAATGCGAGGTTTTAAAAATATGACAACTGCTTAAATTTGCTCCTTGATCCCGTATAATAATCATCTTTCACAAAATGAGTCCATAAGTGCAGTAGTTTTTTTATAAATTCCATAAAATAACAAACGTTTTTAAAAAATTACGTTCTATGGCTATCAACATAGTGATGTTACGAAGTTACGATTGAGATATCGATATTGTTTATGAACTATTTTTACACGGGTGTTTTCCGTTCTCGGCACATAATATCGGATTTATTTTTATGTAAAACCGTTATATTGATGCGCCTCAGGAAAACATACAGCATTATTTGAAGACGTGTTTATCTCCTGGTGTATATCCAAAAAAGAACAAGGTTATGATGACTATGATGATTACAAGTACAAGTCATACTTGACGAAGCTGTTACCGGTTAAATCTGGGATGGCCAGCGAGCAACACGGAAGGGAGTAGGCATACACAGCGTTTCCCCTCTGTCAAAGTACAAGTCCGCATGGACCATGGAGTTTGATAATATACTGTGGGGTGAGGGCGGGGCTAGATTTGTGAATGGTGCTTTATTTTTTATGTGTTAGTGATTTGGTTGTGTGAGTATGATCGGCAATGGATCGGTACAGGTATGTTTTGTATGTAATAGTGCGGCTTTGCGCTAGTGTGCAACTTCCCCTCCCGCAAGAAATGACAGAAAGATTTGAACAATATTTTTTAGCTAAGGCTACTCCCTTCCGTGTTGCTCGCTGGGGATGGCAGACATTAAAGTCTGCCGTTTGGTACCAGAAAATAGTAAAGTTTGAGCAACCCCAATTCCAATTTAAGCAAACGAAATCTAATCTTTTATTTTTATTTATTTATTAATCAAAATCAGATTCATCGTTGCTGTCACTCGAGCTATTGCCGACATTTATAATTAATTGTTGACTCATATAATCTATCGCCACGTGTTTATCCCAATCTGCCATTATAGTTTCTTGTGTTTTTTGAATTACATTTTGCCAGCTTTCCGCAGTTACTTTCACACATGCATTTTTTAATAAATTTACCATTTTGTTTGCCGTGAATGGGGGTTTTGTGTTATTTCTAGCAGCGTGTCCTTTAACTTGAGCCCATATTAATTCAATGGCATTGTATTGACAATGATAGGGTGGAAGTCTAAGAACCCAATGACCATGTTCTGCAGCTATTTCGTCGATCACATATCGTTTTGGGAAGTGTTTTTTTGTTCGTAATATATTTAGTAATTGTACTTTTAGTAAGGAGTTATCAACATTTTCACCATGTCGTTGAAGCCAGTCAATGATTACTTGTTTTTTGTCGGCCTGGGTCGGCATTTTATCAATTTGGCGTGAGTGATAGGATGCGTTATCCATAATAATAACTGACGGTTCTTCCAATGATTGTACCATTTCCTTAAACCAACTTTCGTAAACCTCAGAATTCATTTCTTCGTGGTACTCAACTGTTTTTTTGGATTTAAAGGCCAACAAAGCATCTGGCATGAATCCTTTCACAGACCCTGCATGGCAAATGATTAGACGTTCTCCTTTTCCCATCGGTACTGAGGTAGTGGAAGCAGCGGTGTCATCAGTCCAGCTCTTAGACACTGTGTGGTTCGCATTCAGCCAAGTTTCGTCAGTGAAAACAACATTTGACCAATCTGTAATTTTTTTGGCTTCGCTCAAAAATTCGCAACGAGCAAAAGCTACGTCGCGACGCTCCATCAATATTTTGCGTTTGTCCGATTTTTTATAAGTAAATCCAATTTCATTCAAGACCTTTACCAATGACGATTTTTGACCTCGGAACAAATCACATTCACGCAAAGAAGCAACAAGTTTTTTAAGTGTTGGAACTTCTTTACGTAAGTAATAGTTATATATATGACGGCGTATAGCGTCTGCGTCAAAGTTGTCAACCGAAGTCACACGACGTGGTTGGCGTTTTTTCTTCGGCGTACGAAGCTTATTCTCCTGCATGCCGCTTGTTCCGTAGGCTTCGGTAGTAATTTTTGTAATCGTAGATGCACTAATACCTAACGCGGCCGCAACGCGCTCTCTCACTTGCGACAATGGTAAAAGCGGGCCGCCATTTTGATACTCTGCTTCAAAGTAATTACGAAGCTTGATCACCATTTCTCTCGTCTGTCCTTTCAGCACTGATCCTTTCGGCATTTTATAGTTCCAATATAAAACTCAGCAAATAATTACTAGCACGGGCGTCTTGTTGCGAGTGACAGTGACAAATACAAAACGGCGGTGGACCATTGAGTTTTACTACCTTGATAAAATACTACTGCTTACCCATAGACAAAAAAATTGGCAGTCATAGGAATTGCCGATAGAAGTGAAAACTTATAACTCAGAATTTGATAGCTTACCTTGGAAACTACACGGGTGTAACCGGACGGCGTGGCCTCGCCATCTGGGCATGGCCATCTAGAAATGCGTCAGCATTTCCCATTGGCTGATGCGTTTCTAGATGGCCATGCCATGACGGCCTGTCCACGCCCTTTCAACATTCCCCATTGGCTGACGTATTTCTAGATGGCCAATAGCCATGGTCATGGCGCCATTCCTAGGACTATTCTCTTTCCGCACAGACTCGATAGAAAAATGAATCGAAATCGTGTCCACTATAATCACTTGGTCACAACACTTTAACTGACAAATTAGATCTGTCAAAAAGAGGATAAACGGTTGGATCTACTATACTGAGTATATTGAGGGAGGTTACTCTATGATTTTAGAAGTTATGCTATGTTATATCTATGTGTGAGCGTGTGAAGTTTGATCACAAAACAAACATATATATAAGTAAAGATAATGTATGTACTTCACTCTTTACCTAAACTCGGCGGTCGCGCTAGGGTTATCTACTCTAGCTTAAGCGAAAAAACTGAAAATGAAAATAAAAAATATTTAATTCTGAATACACTAAATCTCTAAATCTGGACTAAAAAAGTGCATACGAGTAGGTACTTAAAAATATCGTACAACATAATAACTTTTGCTACTGTATTTGCAGGATATTTTTTATACTAACTAGAACTATCTTTTGGTTTACTAACTAGGCAAGTCTGTATTGAGGAAACCATAAAGAATATACCTATACCGTGCCTATACCGTGGTATAGGCGACAAAACGAGAATTCACCGTTTAAATTAAAATGTAAACATCCATAAAACAGTTATAATAACTATTTTTTGTTGTTTCTTTGCACAAACACGTGAATGAAGCGGAAGACACTCGCTCTCGTACTGTTCCCAACTGTTCCGAGATATCGTGTCCGTGAAACATGTCTATGTGTGTGTTGCTCGAGCGCACCTTGTATGTAGCTTTACTTCTATATATATTTGTTTTGTGGTTTAACGTTTTAAAGAGCAATTCAATAGATGGCATCGATGGTGCTCCGTACCCGTCCATACGACAGATAAAACAAGTAAATAAATTTGATCGCACTGGTGCTTCGGTGGCGTAGTAGTCATGCCGTCTGAGACTAGAAAGCTGGAGGACAGACTACAACAAGAGGATTCAAATCCCATCCCGAGGTTATAATTTTACACTTTAAAAATAATACAGCAAAAAAATATTTTTTATTTTGTTTCTTAGCCTGTTGGGAGGATTAGTTAGTTTGGTCGCTGACTTTTTGTCTATTCATTTAGAAATCTGGACACATAAAACTATGTAACAATTTTATACAGCTTTTTCTCGGACATTAAGTTAACGGCATTACTAATCGTAAAAACATCGTAAAATATGAACGCTCTTATGATTTTATGTTTCAGGCGATTATAGTTTTTTTATATATGTCCAACATGTAGGAAAACTAGTTTTGAAATGTATATAGTTAGATAGTTTATTGTTCCGTTTGTAATTGTGACGTCGGTATCTCAAAGGAACATTCACGGTATGAAGGCATCGTGTGCGTTAGTTAATTATCTTCATACTCATAATTTCAGAATCTACTGAAATTATGAGTATGAAGATAATACTTCCGTATCTAAATTTCAAATTTTACCAAAATCTCTTCAGCGCACTCGTCCGCTCCTAACTTCACACACAAACGCAGCATGTGTATCATCATCATCATCTCGGCCGTAGGACGTCCACTGCTGAACATATGCCTCCCCCACAAATTTCCAAAAGGACCGGTTGGAAGCGGCCTGCATCCAACGTCGTGTATGCGCGGTTTCAACTTATAGCCCTGCTTTATGAAGTCTTTGTAAATTTTGGTTGTCTCTAAGAGATCGCTCCGAGCGATAAGACCGCCCATTGTTATATCTAGTTTTTAGCATTGTTTTATTTAATAAATGTGGTTTCTCAATAAAGTGTTATCTATCTATCTTTTCTAAACTAACTACTCGTAACTAATTAACTCACAATAGATATGCTTTTTACATTCCGTGTGCGTTTAACCTCTTATTTTTCAGTAATGTATATGACTTGTCTCTAATGTATATGACTTGTATCTAATGTATATGACTAGTTTGTAATGTATATGACTTGACTTTAATGTATATGTATATGTTGACACTTGTTGACATTTGCTAACGATGAAACAGACTGCATAAAACAAAAGTCCATTTTTACTGCACATAAAAATACAGAAAAGGTCGAAGTCATTTTAAACACGTCCATCCCCAAAACAGTTGTATTCAGTTAAAGCCTTAGACAGGCCGTCGAGTGCCCTCGAGTGAGACAGAAGTGACTTCGAGTGCCCGGCGTGGAGTAACGGACGACTTTGGCTCGTTGCGCTGTTTGATGAAGAGATCTCAGGGCTTTTGTGATCTTGTCTTGTAATAGACGTTTGTGGCTCTTGAGTTCCGACTCTTATGATTTACTTGTAAATTTGTTTCTAAATTTTCTTTCGAGTTTTTGACATGTACTCATATTTTATGGAAGTTTTAGGAATGGAATACCATTTGTTGTTGTACTTACATATTTGTTTTTAATACTTATGAGACTAGTGTTTGACTACTATCACACTAGTAGTAGTAGTAGTGAAATGGCGACTGACTCTTAAATACTACGGCCGAAACATACCGCTAAGTTTAATAATAATGTATTTATTTATAACAAAAACATAAGTGCACAAAGTAATGTCGAGAATCGATGAGCTGCAAAAGTGTGAAACTGTGTTGTAGATATCAACACCCTCCTGCGGAAACATTGCATGAAGTTCCAAAATTAAATACGTAAATTAATTAACAATGTACGTTATGTATACGTTACGTACTCGTAAAATTAAAGCAAAGTGTCTCGTGACCGTAGCATCTTAAATGACGATAGAGAAAAAACCTCGTGATAATAAAACAAGTACAATTTGAAAAATTTAATACCGACTTCCATTCTATTAAGTTATTGGAGTGTATCTCAAAAACTAGCGGACCGAATTTGATGAAATTTTAATGGGACCACACGGGAAGCACCAGCTTTCAAACAAAAAATTGAATTTTGAGAATCGGTTTACCCAGTTGAAAGTTATGAGGTAACAAACATAAAACACAGTCAGTAAACAGTCGAATTGAGTACCTCCTCTTTTTTTTTTGGAAGTCCGTAGAAAAATATAGAAATCGAGATCCGCAGGGCTTGTGTATCTCAGATGCTAACAAATGTTTTTGATTGATACCGAAAAGAATGGCGGATCTGTCAGTTTTGTCAGCTGCAGTCATCAATTTACTAACATTTTTGGTTACTGGAGCAGTCAAAACTGACATAGAGCTGCCATTTTTCAAGATTTAATCAACATTTCAATCAATTTACTAACATTTTTGGTTACTGGAGCAGTCAAAACTGACATAGAGCTGCCATTTTTCAAGATTTCAATCAACATTTCAATCAATTTACTAACATTTTTGGTTACTGGAGCAGTCAAAACTGACATAGAGCTGCCATTTTTCAAGATTTAATAAACATATCAATCAATTTACTAACAGTTTTGCTTACTGGAGTTGGTCAAAACTGACATAGAGCTGCCATTTTTCAAGATTTAATAAACATATCAATCAATTTACTAACAGTTTTGCTTACTGGAGTTGGTCAAAACTGACATAGAGCTGCCATTTTTCAAGATTTAATCAACATATCAATCAATTTACTAACAGTTTTGCTTACTGGAGTTGGTCAAAACTGACATAGAGCTGCCATTTTTCAAGATTTAATCAACATATCAATCAATTTACTAACAGTTTTGCTTACTGGAGTTGGTCAAAACTGACATAGAGCTGCCATTTTTCAAGATTTAATCAACATATCAATCAATTTACTAACAGTTTTGCTTACTGGAGTTGGTCAAAACTGACATAGAGCTGCCATTTTTCAAGATTTAATCAATTTACTAACAGTTTTGCTTACTGGAGTTGGTCAAAACTGACATAGAGCTGCCATTTTTCAAGATTTAATAAACATATCAATCAATTTACTAACAGTTTTGCTTACTGGAGTTGGTCAAAACTGACATAGAGCTGCCATTTTTCAAGATTTAATAAACATATCAATCAATTTACTAACAGTTTTGCTTACTGGAGTTGGTCAAAACTGACATAGAGCTGCCATTTTTCAAGATTTAATAAACATATCAATCAATTTACTAACAGTTTTGCTTACTGGAGTTGGTCAAAACTGACATAGAGCTGCCATTTTTCAAGATTTAATAAACATATCAATCAATTTACTAACAGTTTTGCTTACTGGAGTTGGTCAAAACTGACATAGAGCTGCCATTTTTCAAGATTTAATAAACATATCAATCAATTTACTAACAGTTTTGCTTACTGGAGTTGGTCAAAACTGACATAGAGCTGCCATTTTTCAAGATTTAATAAACATATCAATCAATTTACTAACAGTTTTGCTTACTGGAGTTGGTCAAAACTGACATAGAGCTGCCATTTTTCAAGATTTAATAAACATATCAATCAATTTACTAACAGTTTTGCTTACTGGAGTTGGTCAAAACTGACATAGAGCTGCCATTTTTCAAGATTTAATAAACATATCAATCAATTTACTAACAGTTTTGCTTACTGGAGTTGGTCAAAACTGACATAGAGCTGCCATTTTTCAAGATTTAATAAACATATCAATCAATTTACTAACAGTTTTGCTTACTGGAGTTGGTCAAAACTGACATAGAGCTGCCATTTTTCAAGATTTAATAAACATATCAATCAATTTACTAACAGTTTTGCTTACTGGAGTTGGTCAAAACTGACATAGAGCTGCCATTTTTCAAGATTTAATAAACATATCAATCAATTTACTAACAGTTTTGCTTACTGGAGTTGGTCAAAACTGACATAGAGCTGCCATTTTTCAAGATTTAATCAACATATCAATCAATTTACTAACATTTTTGGTTACTGGAGCAGTCAACACTGACATAGAGCCGCCATTTTTCAAGATTTCAATCAACATTTGTTAGTTACGATATACATGATAGCCCTGCCGATAATCCGTAGTCTCATGATTTGATTTAGCTCGCTAATATTAGAAACGCGTTCGCCCACCATTGCCTTAAATCTTAACCGAACATCAAACCATTTATAATTGAATACACTAAATCGGTCTGCTTGTCTCTGAAATCACTACGCGGTAACAAACAGTATGGGAGGAAGTCTTCAACTTTTCAAGTTCTTTGTGACTACAGATGCATACATCGTTGTTATTAAATTCAATAAAAAACCGGCCAAGTGCCGGTGCCGTTCTAGTCATACTCGCGCACCAAGGGTTCATTTTTTTATAATTATCGTCCGACTCACACTTGACCGGTTTTTTAGTACTTGTTGTTATAGCGGCAACAGAAATACATCATCTGTGAAAATTTCAACTGTCTTGACTATCACTGCCCACGAGGTACAGCCTGGTAACAGACGCACAGCGAAGTCTTAGTAATAGGGTTCCCGTTTTACACTTTGGGTACGGAATCCAAAAAACTAAGTCACGTTCTAGAAAAATTTATAAAAATGTTTCGTGGTTTTGTATATTTGCCTCCACTTGTGTGCCAACACAAATACTTCATGGTGGCAATTTACACGTCTAAACACAAATCTAGCAAAATTTAACGTAAATGACAGTCAATGTTGTGATTAATGCGATGTGATGTTGCGAATTGTGATAATAAGTTTTTTAACCGACTTTAAAAAAGGAGGAGGTTTCTGAATTCCACCTTTTTTATTTATGTTTTTTGCGGATTACTTCGTCGTTACGTATGAACCGATTTTGTTGATCCTTTTTTTGTTTAATAGAGTATTCTTCCGAGGTGGTAAAATTACATACAAATTTCCTTAAATTCGGTCGAGCAGTTTTTAAATTACACTCCAATAACTAAAAAGTGTTTCGCCTATCTTCATGATATCATCATTGACGGTGTATCCCGTTAGTAGCAAAGTCAAAAAGGGAAAGGAAACGACTTCAACACTAAAAAGTGAGAATTAACTTGTTGAAGTCGGTACCATGATAATTCAAAAGTAGCTATTATCACAATATTGTACACATACCGACTTCAACAAGTTATTTCACACTTTTCTACCGACTTCCAAAAAAAAGGAGGAGGTACTCAATTCGACTGTATTTTTTTGTTATGTTTGTTACCTCATAACTCTCGACTGGGTGAACCGATTCCCAAAATTATTTTTTTGTTTGAAAGCTGGTGCTTCCCGTGTAGTCCCATTTAAATTAGATCAATTAAATTCGGTCCAGTAGTTTTTGAGATACACTCCACTGAATTGAATGGAAGTCGGTATACAATTTTTCAAAATTGTACTTGTTAGTGTTGAAGTCGGTTCCATTTTTTGGTATATTTTTTTCTAATTGGCTAAATGCTGTCTACCTTTACCGGCATTTACAGCGTCACCGGATGGGAGTACATGCCTTACTGTTACTAATTATATATGCCGCTACCGTCTATTCTAATTCTGCACAGTTAGTGCCCGTTCGATCTCTCGCCACCGTCTGCACAACTAATACAATGTGCATTAAAATGTCACCGTTTGAAATGCAAACTGTACACGCGCCGTTAAACTCACTTTATTGTGATGTTGTCTAAGACAAGTTTATTTAACAGTGTTCTTGTTGTGAGTCCGTTGTGATTTGTGTCTGATGATTGGTTAACTATTGATGTTTTAGTAATATATTACCTAGCTGGTCTTTACCTTTACCTTAAAATTTTGCAATTTTTTTATTTTAGCTAATCGAAGTACTGCACAGTGGTCCCGCCATAGGTCATAGAGCTGAAATATCGATGGTCAAATTATGATGTCATTTAACATTACAGGATAAACAAATAACCCTTCTAACCCCAGGTATAAAAGAAATTGCAATAACATACATGGAACATTTAGTTTTGTGCACCCGAACCACTGCCTCAATTATATATACATATATTACTTGAATCTCAAATTTGCGCGCTAAGACACAGATAATTAAATCTGAAAATGCTGGTTATAGGTTTTCCAATTACATATAGGTAAAGACCTAGTATTATTACTACGATACGATAAAACGCAACTGATTTATGATTGTTTCGTAAAAGGTGGGAGTAGACTCCCTGGAGTTGAAAAAGTCGAACTGCAGTTGCAGCGGGGTAGACTGTCGAACTTTGTGAATTAATAGAATTGGCTTCCTGAGCGTATTTCTGGACCACCAACCTTAGTGCAGTATATCGAAGCTCGAGATAGTAAATTAAGTCTAGTTGACAAAAGTCATAAAGCATACTCTTAATAGAATTACTTATGAACTATGAAGGTTGTAAAGTTTTCACGTCGTAAACGCATCAACATTCTGACATTTAAAGCTAACAGCAGTCGGTGTTCTCGTGTGGGACGAGAAGAGTTAAACCGATTTAGTTCGCGATAAGGTAATACTTTTCTCCCATAGGTAGCACAAACTAGCTAACTAAATAAATAGCATAATCAAAATCGGTGAACTTAGAAAAAAGTGAAAAATATAAAAATATAGTTGAACTTTTTGTTTATTTTATTTTTGGAAGTCTGTTGAATAGCGATTTTTCGGGTTCAAACCCCGATAATTACCTTTTTATTTTGACTAGTTACGGCTCAGTTAGCTTAGCCTTCGGAAGCGTTGGGTAGCAGGTTCGATTTCTAACTGCAGTAAATTAATGGTTTCTTATTACAGTGTGAATGACTATCTAACAGAAAAAAAACTTAATAATAATAATAATAATTACCGCAGGGGAGGCTTTTTGGCGAGCCGTCGGTGAGTGGCGATACCGTAGACCCTGATTCTCCCTGGGGCTAAATGAGACCCCTGACCCCCGGCTTGCCTTGATTGGCCGTCTGGGGGAGGAGACGCAAGAGCAAGAAACCAAAAGTTCCAAGGGTGGAAGTGTTAAAGGGCATAACGCCGGTAGTAGCGCTCTAGTGAAACCGCAGCACACCTTTCAACACCCTTCAGCCATCCACACCAACGTTGCCCCTTTTGTCATCATTGATAGTGGCTCTTATGGGGAGCCCGTTTAGTGGGTGGCAAGTCACCACCTGCCTAAATATTTTAAATGAGACTGAAATTGGCAGGTGGCGTAGTCTCGTCCATAGCCCACTATCTCCCGTACCACTAATAAGTGCATATCAATAGCCTTGCCATTTTACCCATTTTTGTAATATATATACCATGTTACCCTTCATCCAAAATGTCTGTTTTTTTATGCTACATTGTACTTTTATACCAAACGGGCCTCTAAGTGTTGGCTACAGCCCCACTTATGCCTATGTAAAGGACCGGGTGAATCCCGAGAAATTGTTTAAATAAAAATAATAATAATAATAATTTATTGGCAAATTAAAATGTGACATAACATAATTATATTCTAACTATTGATTAAACAACTTAAGATCTAGACAAAAGTTCAACCACTAATTTTCGCGGTAGGATTCCCTGTGTTGCGAAAACTAGTTCTCTTCCAGGGATGCGTTACATTAACAGACTTTGGCAATATCCTATTACATAAATAGCGGAATTATAAATAAATTTACAATCAAAATAATATGGTTGAGTCCTTTGTTTTTCTTGCATTACAAATTGGTATTATATTAATAATAGTAGCAATAATTTCATTCATAGAAAGATTAATGATTGAATTTACTGAAATGTTTAAATATATTATATGTATGTTGGCAACAAAACTGTGTGGAGTTATGTCAGTATTAGCGTGTGTTTTTATTTTATTTATTTTACATTTTATGACCGACATCAAAGGATAGACTTGAAGTGAGATTATGCTTTAAAAAAAAAGAAAGGTATAATTGTTATTATATTTTTACATTATTGAAATATACAGATATATATATATATATATATATATATATACACAAGAACATATGCCTCCCCCATAATTTTCCAAAAGGGCTGGTTGGAAGCGGCCTGCATACAACATCGTCCTGCGACCTTTATCAGCTCGTCTGTCCACCGTGTCGGTGGATGACCTACGCTGCGCTTGCCGGTCCGTGGTATGTGCCCATGTGCCCTGCCCAATGCCACTTCAACTGGCTTATCTTCTGGGCTATGTCGGTGACTTTCGTTCTTCTACGGATCTCCTCATTTCTGATTCGATCACGTAGAGAAACCCCGAGCATAGCCCTCTCCATAGCTCGTTGTGCGACTTTGAGCTTACTTACGGGGCCTATAGTTAGAGACCACGTTTCAGTGCCATATGTCATCACTAGTAACATACATTGGTCGAGAACTCTTGTCTTGAGGCTGTTGCCTGCTCGCGCGGTCTACTGTTCGCAGAACTACTAGTTTTATTTATACTGTAGTTTTCAAGGTCATTCAGACGGTTTAACTTACGCGGTAGGTATATTCGAATATCTCGACCGGTTTCTTGACCACTTCTTCATGGAGTACTTGCGCGACCCGGCTGCGTTCGCGCTAGTCGAAGAAGTGGCCTGGACCGCGTAAGATAAACCGTCAAAATAACACTGTTTTAAACTATCGCGGTTAACTGCGCCGGTAACTGCGCCGAAATATCGGGAGCTCATTCCACAACCTTACCACGGTAAATATCCCGTTAATAATCATATAACGTCAAAATAACATTAAAATACTGTTGTTTTCGTCAAGCAATGCCCAAATACATTTTACAATTATGTGAAGTTTTATATACTTTACATACTAACTTATACCATATCTCATATCAGATCTAATCTACTCGTTGAAAACTTTCAAGACTTGCTGACTAGACTTCTGGGATTAAACATTGAGAAATTACTTTTCGTCTCCTTGGAAATTAGGTCGCAGAAAGTTTTTGTTGACTGCCTAGACATTCGATTTCTTCACTGTGAGATCTCAATTTAATCTAGATGTGGAAAAAGCTTACGTCTCACGTTTTCTTTTTAAGTTTCCATAGGGATTGGTTGTGGTTGGGACGTTCACTTGTGCAACCTAAACTTAGATTTTAAATCGTTAGTTTTTAGTAAATTCAAATAAAATCCGAAAAACCGGTTCATTAAATGGGTCATAAATCTTAAACGGTAAGATGCAATGAACGGTAAAATTTTATTCTCTACAATAATGTTCCCAATAACTCTTGCCCTAAAGTGCATATTTTCCGAAATATTGGCTAAAACTGCAGTAAGCAGATCATACAGAAATAAATACGAGTACCTTATAATTATCAGCCAGCCTTAGTACACATTTCTAAGTATTTTGCCATCTGGCTGACTCTGATCTCTGATTCATCGGTATATACATATATATATATATATAAAATACAGTCGTGTTGAGTACCTCCTTTTTGGAAGTCGGTAGAAAAGACGGCCCGCTATCTTAGTCAGTAATGACTTTGCCTTTTAAGCGAAGAAGTTCCAGGTTCAATACCTGGGCTGGGAAATTATTTGTGTGATAATCAGAAATGTTTGTCCTCGGGTCTTGAGTGTTTTTGATGTGCATATGTTTCCATGCCTCCCGCAACACAAGGGTCTTAATGCAGAGTCTATGTGCGTAAATGTGTAATTTATTTAGTTACCTTATCTATTTGTTTCCCCTTAAGATAGAAAAAATATTTACAAAAGAAATCTGCTCAGAAAATGCTTGGTTTGGGTTTTCTGGATAGCAACGACTTCGCCCATAAGGGAGTCATTTTACGGCTTTCAATATCTCGTTAGAGGTTAGTGTACCTTTAGACTTTAGAACTTTGGAACTTTAGACCTTAGAGCCCTAGGCTGTTACAATTATATTTTCGTAATTTAAAAGTTGTTTTTTTTATATTGTTGATATAGACCAATGAACCGCCCGCAGCGGAGCTTGAGTTGATGATCTTAACCGATCAACAAGTTAAGCAACGCTTGCTGTGGTCAGAAGTTAGTTGGGTGTGTGCTAGTAGCATTATACATTTGAGCGCTTCCGTGCTTCGGAGGGCATGTTAAGCCGTCGGTCCCAGTTGTTTGTCTTAGGACAACAGTAAGGCTATGTCGAAAGCCTTCGGGCGGCCTGGAAAATTCGACTTGGGTTGGGCACTAGCTCATCCACCAAGCCGCACTGGGCCCGCGTGGTGGAGTATGACCTAACTCCTCTCTCTGAAAGAAAGGCTCGAGTCCCAGCAGTGGGAACATAATGGGGTAAATATGTATGTTATGTGTATACTATTATATCCACTGTCCCACTTGATAGTGATGATACAGTCGATGGTACATATTGCTATTACTGTTAATCGGCATAACACTCACTTTACCAGTTAACAGTAATAGTTTAATATGTGTCAAACTCACGAGAATGTCAATACAACCCTTTATTCGTTTACATTTACTGTTTTCCTCCGAACAGTTGGTGGTCCATGGCTGGACAGGATTTTTTTATAAAATGGTCCGTCATCACTAAAAGATTAATAACCACTGCTCTGAATTATACCCTTGCGAAACCGGGGCGGATCGCTAGTAACTCTTATGACCTATATATTAAGTTTCAACCGCCATCGGTCATAACCGAAACATCGGCGAACTACGCTCAAACTTTTCGGTTCACTTCCAATTTCGGTCCCATGAGATACAAATTCGGACCATGGCGCGTCATCGGGGTGCCATCTGTTGGAAACTTTAAGCATTTGGGGAGTACAAGAAGGTTATAGTGCTGATTAATCTGTACTGTAATCGGGCAAGAAGTTTTTATTTAAATGCCAGTATATGGGTGAAATTGCCAAAAACCTTCCTTATTCGATGCTTAAAGCCGTCAACGGCCATAATTTCACGTTTGTTTCCTGCGGTTTTTTATGGGATAGGTTAACAAACGAACAAGCGGCTTACCTAATTGTAAGTGATTACCATCGCCCACTGACATCCGCCATACCAGAAGTCTCGAGGATGCGTTGTTGGCCTTTAAGGAATAAATAGGCTCTTTTCTTGAACGCTCCCAAGTCGTATCTGTTCGGAAATACTTCAGCAGCTTCTAATGGCAGCTGATTCCACGCAGTGGTAGTGTGAGGAAGAAAGTGCCGTCGTAATCGCTCGCAGTTGTGAACTCCCAGACGTCACCATGATATCTATAAAATTTCATGTTCATGTGACGTCCGATGGCGAAATTCAGGCGCAGGTATTAGACCCAACCTTCCTTCCGAACCCTCCCCCTCATATATGCAGCGTAGATGAATCATTGAATGTCGGAGTTGACCAATATCCCGCCGTCGGGATGTGAATCGTTACAGGAGAGAAAACCCGATTGACTTGATGGTATCATATACAAAATGCTTGATGTTGGTGGTTGATGGAAGATGTCTTGATGTTGTTTCCACCGCAGTGTCAGATATTCTACCGCGATGCAAGAGCGCGCAAGCATTGCGACGTTTGAAAGGTATATGAAATTACTGAGGGTGGTGACGAGCACATGCGCGTAATAATAAATAACCTTTTTTCATAAAGATAGGTTAACGATTGAACTCTATTTCGTTTTATGCTCAGTGATGATGCGACTAAGGACTAAAGCTCTCGAGTTCTTGCTGCAGGAACACATATTCATTTTATTGTAGACAAATTTCAAATATGTAACTTAAATTTACACTCAAGAAACTCAAATCAATTTCATTATTTTATCTCTAATAACCATTTGATACAACGTTGTTTTAATGATACACGTCAGAAAACGTCAATTTATTCAAAAGCTCTCTCTCTCCAAAATAAATGAAATTGCCAATATTCAAGGAAAATTCAGATTTTTGCGAAATCTCATTACAGGTCTTAAAAACGTTAATATATTCTGAATATTAAACATCATTAATCTAATAGAACCAGCCAAGTGCGACTGGCATTAGCGCCACGGAGGTTCTGTACGATTTTACCATAAATATACCTACATACGATAATTCACCGGATAGAATTGTTCAGTGTGTAGGAGTGGGAACTGACATAGTCGTTGGAACTAAAAGTTTCTAAATAAGAGAAGATTATAAAAACTCTCAGTAAGTGTATTTGGTAAACAAATATATGATTTCTTAGGCGTTTGCGATACTTATGTACATTGAAATTAAACAACTTATTATAGGATTTGCCACACTGGATGCCATCTGCGGTCTCCGGTACGGTCAAATTGAACGCAGCCCGCATTATGTGTGAACAACATCGTCAGTCAGGTAATCGGTCAGCAGTCTGGGCAGGGAAACCAGTCACCGATGTCAGCGCTGCCCGCCTGCCACTACGCGTCCTTGGGTTCCTTCCGCGTGCCCGCACGGTCAGAACGCATGTCTATACGAATTGTATAGAGACCGACAATGTTGTTCATACATAGTGCGGGCTGCGTTCTGTTTGCCCGGACCGGAGACCGCAGATCCAGTCTGGCAAATCCGTAAACGGAATAAATTGCATATAATTTTATATTATTTTATACTGAAGTTTCGAACACGTTTCAGTGAATATGGTCACGAGTAGACTGGATGACAGTTGTCTGTTAAGTATAAATTTATGGAAATTATTTTATGTATAAAACATCCCCGATGCACGCAGTAGTCACTCATAGTGTCCAGAGGTCTTGCAGTATTGTGGTGGTTTTGGGATTTTATTAGCTTGATCACTGGATCCCAAGTAGGAGTTACTTGCCAACCATCATCTTAATCTTATCAAAATTTCTAAACGTCGGGATAAAATTATACGCGATTGAATCCGTTTAAAGCTATTCAATTTCAATAATAACAATTATAGACAAAGTTCGGTATGCGATCTTGATTTAATGTACAGTTGACGAAGGACTTTTGTTTTAAATGTATGTTGGCATTCAAGTTTTTTTAGTAAGTACGAGTATAATTTTTAGCGAAGCGCTCGTATCGGAGCTTGACTTTGCGATCTTAACCGATCAACAAGTTAAGCAACACTTGCTGCGGTCTGGACTTGGATGGGTGTGTGCTAGTGGCATTATTCAACATAGCACTTCCGTGCTTCGAAGAGCACGTTAAACAGTCGGTTCTGGTTGTTTGTTTTACGACAACAGTCGTAAGGCTATGTTGAGGACCTTCGGGCGGCCTGAAAGCTTCGACATGGGTTAGCCACTAGCCTATCCACCAAGCGGCTCTGACCCCGCGTGGGGGATTACGGCCCAACTCCTCTCTCTTAGAGGAAGGCTCGTGTCCCAGCAGTGGGAACAAAATTAGCTGATTATGATGATGATGATTATATAATTTTTATTATGAGATATGATTTTAACGGAACCCTAATACTGAATGAGATCACAAGTCCGCAATTCGATTCTCACTTCTTATTGGACCGATTTTTTATTAGAATCCGAGTGTTACAGATTCCTGATATTAAACCATAGAATTGGAATATCCGTCTGATTAGTTGAAAGGGAAGTAATATCTCACGAGGAATAAGAACGTTTTAGATTATTATTCTTCATTTGTTTTTCTATCATTGGTCGCCGAGTCGTAGTTGATTGCAGTAGGTTGTTTTTACCGACATATAATAATTATAGTCCAGTCATTACGTCGAAATAAAGTATTTTGAAAATAATGTGAACCGGGAATGCTGAATTTTGGATATTATGTGGAGAGGCCCAGAAAAGCTTAACTTGAAAAAGTAACCAAGATTTCAACACTTGGAGCGGTGTCCTCCATCAATCCAACCACCAGAATCATTTTTCTTTTCACTTTATATTCTAGACTTTCCTTCGTCAATCAAAATTTTATTTTATTTTAATTTTAACATGTTCGTTGGCTAATTCCAAGATAAGGCTTAATACGAACATACATAAAGTTATATCAAAACAGGTTCAATCGGAAAGCGAATTAAAACGCTCGATCCAGGAATATTTACAAATATTACACGCTAGCCTATTAACAAAAAAAGAGGTAATACTTTTTACTAGTTAAAGTAATCTTAGTTGTTACCAATTCAAAGGAATCATTACATACCTAAGCACATTTCGTAAGTAGGTCATTTAGATTGGCCTTTGTAAGCGTTCTCCGAGGGCTTCATCCATCACTCCGGATAGATATATTCGATCACGTGAAATCTTGGTCATTGAGCATGGAATCTCATAGAGATGTTTTGTCTTCGCTGTCCATTTCCATTCCATATTGTATCTGTTTATTTGCTAGTGCCATAATGCTCCACAGTTTTCACACTATTCTGTCACTTCATCAACTTTGTACTTATATGGAAACATGTAGTGGAGCGGAATAATATTTATGAGTATTGAAATTTGAGTTTGACACATATTAAACTATTATTGTTAACCGCCAAAACACTTACGTTAGGGATCGAATGCGTCGACCCGGGTTTCGAGCATGTCAGATGCTTATCTTTAGGGCGAGTCGTAGCAGCGTCTGCGAGCTAATAGTAACCTCATACTGATATTCATAGATATACACGCCTAACCGCAGGTCAAACAGACATGGTCATGCACACAAGAGTTTGACATGTCCTGGGATCAAACCTGGTACCAGCTGATCAGAAAGCTGGGTTGCTACCAACTGTGCCAGCCGGCTAATCTATAGTACAAGAAGATGGCTTTCATATAGCAAACTCGAGCGCATTATAAGTGGAGTAAATTCCAAACAAAATACATACGAGTACATATATCATCACGTGTCTGTAAATAGTTTTGTGCTTAATGGATTTGAGTGATAAAGTAAGGGTCCGTATTTACTCTAGTTGAAAAGAAACCAATTTAGTGTATTCGAAAATCTTGTAACTGGAAATAGTTTTGTTAAAATTGATCGAATATAATTTTGACATGTGATAACTTCATTTATTTAGGCTATGAGAAAATCTCGCCTTTTTTTTGGAGGCGGGGAAATACCTACTAAACCCCCCGAGTGAGCAGTCCTTCGCCAGATGGGGGAAGAGTCGCGCTAATCTCGCCTAAGTTATCCCTGAACATCGTTGTATTTTTTTATAATAAATCATTTTTCGAGCAATCTCTCCGCTTGTAGAATGCATAGCCTGACTCTATTAACCCGTCCTATACCGTCATAATTAAAACAAAAGATGTATGAATGTAACGCAAGTAATTTTTTTTTCACGCACGCTATTTACGTCGTCGGTACGCAAAGGGTTAAACAATCACATTAATTTTCGGTCATCAAAGATCAGGTCAAGAAATTTGACTGGTCACAGACTAACGCACCATGCATCAAATCATATCTCAATGATCATTTTATGCTACTGCTTTGATGCACAATACAGGACAGTACGGTGGTGCCGATTGACGGGTCTCTTGGTTGTTAATATCCCATATATACTGACGTCAATATCTATTTCGGAGACTTCTTTAAAATGGAACATTTTGAAATTAAACCTTAGTCACTGAAAACTGTGCACAGACGAAATCCACTCTTCACTCGTTCATCAATCACGATGCGACGACCTAAAGGACATAGCTAAGCAAGGGACTAGAATCCAATTATTCTAGTTTTTAGTAGCTGACTCCACAAACCAGTGAAGGACAGATCGTTATGTGAACTTTTTGATTATTGAGACTTCATTGCAGTAAGCGGAGTTTTTGAGGTACTCCGAAATCGATCTATAAAGTCCTATAAGGTCCTGCTTATCAGTGTGATGATATGCCCAAATACTGTAAGTATTACATCAATATTATATTGAATCAAAATACTCTGGAGTTTCAGTCGTCTATACTAATCTATACTAATATTATAAAGAGGAAAGATTTGTATGTATGTTTGTAACAAATTGGCTCAAAAAGTACTGGACTGATTTCAAAAATTCTTTCACCATTGGAAAGCTACATTCAACCTGTATAACATAGGCTATATAAAATTCATCATCATCATCATCATCATCCATCACCGCACGGGTGAAACCGCGTAGAGCAGCTAGTATCGTTATAAAGAAATAGATTATAAAGTTTTTTTTTTTGTTGTTTAATATTTAGTTTATGTCTTGTGTGCATGTTATTGTATATGGGTCGTGGCAGGGCAATATGCCACCATACGATAGGTAGGGAAGAATTTTTGGTACCTGGGTTCCGTGGGGTATGTCGGGAGACTCTGGAACTGATGAGTGCTGGTGACCGTGCTTCCTCGTTGTAGGCGTCTTGCTGTCGACGGCGTGCTGAAGGAGCTGAACTTGGTTCACATGGTTATAATGTCTGTATTGTCCCTTTGGGTTGTGCACTGGTTTACGCGGCGGGCTGATTGCGTGGTGTACACACGTGCTGATTTAGGAGTAGTGTCTGGTCGGGCCGAACACACCCTGAAGGTCACTCGCGGCGAAGTCATTCGCGGTGACTCGTGCTGATATAAAATGGCGGTGCCATGCGGTTGCTGCGCGGAACGCAGCGGTACACGTCCGCCGGTCGCGAGTACAAAAAGGTCACTGTTTCCGCTTCCTTTTGCAGCCGCCTTCTTCTAGTTATGACAGCTGCAGGCGAAGCGGCGGTGGGGCACGCGGGCGCGGTGCGCCTTAAGGTGACGTCACGCTTTGGCGTGAACATATTCCCCACTCGGCAAAGGTGTGGTGTGGTGGTCAATCGACAGTCAGGTGGTCGTTCTTGATTTCCACCACTCGGGCGACGCCATCCCTTCATGGGTTCGTCTTGTGGCTCATGCGCCAGTGTAGAGGCGGCACCTGGTCGTCCACCATCAGTACCAGTTCCCCGACTTGAGGTGGGCTGGATCGGGGAGTCCGTTTGAAGCGTGTTTGGATGGTGTGCAGGTAGGGTTTGGACCAGGATTGCCAAAGGTGTTGGGATAAGGGTAGGACGAGCTTGAACCCTTTTGTGTGCAGAAATGGCTCGTCCTCCTACCGAATACTCAGGTAGGGCATTGAGCTGACGGTTTAAAAGGACATGACCCGCGGCGAGTAATTCAAATTCCGCGTGGTCAAAAGAGAGTGGGCTGAGAGGGCGTGCATTGAGCTTGGCTGCAATGCGCGTTAAAAGAGCTGAAAGTGTAGGTGCAATATTGTTATTGTTGGTTGCAAGAAAGTCTTGTATTTCCCTAAGTTCATTTCTAGCGCCTACATAAATTGTACCGCAATTATATCTAATTAACGTCGGTACACCGCGCCTAGAAACAAAACGCTGTAATGCCGCAAGGAATGTTTCCGTGGATAACTCAGATACCGGTTCGAGATGGACCGCCTTCGTGGCTAGGCATGTTACAACACAGAGGTAGCCTTTTAATAGCTTGGTGTTTCTCAGTGTACTGGATTTTATCAAAAATGGTCCAGTAAAGTCCGTCGTGACTTTGCTAAATACGGGCTGAACGTTTACGCGGTCGGCGGGTGAGTCGGCCATGTACGGAGCCTTAGTTTGGACGCGGAAACGTAAACATTGTATACATTTGTATACTGATAACGTCCAGAATTGCTGGCGCAAGGGTGAGTGCAGAATGTCAGCACCTAACTGACTTAAGGTGTTTGCGATGACACTTTGTCGTCGTGTTGTGTGTGTGTGCTGATTCTTTGTGGGCTGAGTTGGTATTTGTTGGATGTGCCGTCCTAGTCATTGCCTAGGCGGCGGCGAAGGACGCGAGGTAGTGCGCGGTGGAGTACGACGGGAGTACACCATCTGGCCCGTATCAGGTGTGGGACGGCGCCGTGGTACCTCGCGCTGTTGTACCGGCAATAAGCGCACTGGTAGTGCGTAGTATCGGGTACATACCCGAGGCTTGTGACCCTTTACATTACTACATGGGTAGCAATGGTTGTCACCATAGTGAGGTTGCGGGTTCGATACCTGTTTGGGTCTTGGCGCGGAGCTGAACGGTCGTGGGTTCGAACCCTGCGCATAGCGCGGAGCTTGTGGGTTCGAAACCTGCTGAAGTGGGGACGAGAAGCGCGCGGGTATAGTCGCGGAGCCGATAGGTTGCAGGTTCGAATCCTGCTGAGCAGATGGCGAGAAGCGCGCGGGTATAGGCGCGGAGCTGAGAGGTTGCAGGTTCGAATCCTGCGCATAGCACTGAGGCTGCAGGTTCGATACCTGCTGAGCAGATGACGAGAAGCGCGCGGGTATAGGCGCGGAGCTGAGAGTGTGCGGGTTCGAATCCTGCGTACAGCACTGAGGCTGCAGGTTCGATACCTGCTGAGCTGATATTGAAAAGCGCTCGGGTATAGGCGCTGAGCTGAGAGGGTGCAGGTTCGAATCCTGCGTATAGCACTGTGGCTGCAGGTTCGATACCTGCGGAGCTGATGATGAGGAGCGCGCGGGTATAGGCGCGGAGCTGAGAGGGTGCGGGTTCGATACCTGCTGAGCTGGTGACGGAGGGGGCGCTAATGACCATGTTTTTTGTTCCAATTCTACAACGAGAATCTCGTAGTAGGCGTCTATTGTCCTTCCATACTGCTCGTTGTAGAATTCCTCCTCGTCGTCTGATAAACCTACGGAGTCTAAAATTATATAATATGCCGCGTCAAATCTATCGCGGGTCAATTTTACGCCTGCGGCTCTGGCAGCGAATCCAGGGCTATAGCGCCTAGGTTTGCTAGACCTCAATGATAACGCTTCCAAATTAAGCTTAATAATAGCGATTTGTAACTGTCTAAATCTGGCTACCTGTGATTCAGAAGGCATCGTTAATCGTCGTAGGCGAAGTCAGGCACAAGGACGCAAGCAAAATTAAAAGGAAATAAAAATATTAAAGTATTTAATCGTAGGTGAAATTCCGCACCTCCTTTTTCGGAAGTCGGTTAAAATAACGTCTAAATTAATAACGTGTGTACGAAACCTTATATGAGCTGATGGTTTAATTACTTAATTAATTATATTCCGTAAATTTCGTTATGTTATTTACGTAAATTCTGTACGGGACCCTAAGACGTTTTGTGCTGGTCTCTTAAATGTAAACAATTAACTTACATTAATTATTTCATGATAATCACGAACACAAGTAAATGTTTTAACAGTACTTAGTATTATTTTATAATTAAAATCAACAAAGTACCTGGCCTTTAGTTATGTTATTTACGACTTTCTTGCAAACAACAGCTAACAATCATAAAAACAAACGCCTCATTAACGTTATCGTTAACGAGTTTGGAATTTCAAACCAAACAACTCTGCAGTATTATTGTCTATTCTGTGGCGCGCGAGTGTCAAACGAACAATGATAGCGTACTTCGTGAAATGTGGCTAGACGGGTTAGTTTGGCTTGGCAAATCGCACTGCCGGTTCACTCGTCTAGAAGCTTCGGATTGATTTGTATGACGTAAGGGGATTTAAATTAAATTAATAAAATGAAGTTTGAGTTAATATGCGATATTTGGGAATTAACTCGCGCTGATCTTCGGGCTGATATTGGCAATGGACTGTATTAAAGGGATAGGGGGTGATAGCATTGGTTTATCCGGCAGCGAAAGAGATTATGTTGCCGGATATCCGCGCTCGTGGGAAATGTGGTTTATCCGGGTACCCGGTTATACCCGGATAACCGGATAAATCCGGCTCGAAGGAAATATGGCAGGGCAATATGCCACCATACGATAGGTAGGGAAGAATTTTTGGTACCTGGGTTCCGTGGGGTATGTCGGGAGACTCTGGAACTGATGAGTGCTGGTGACCGTGCTTCCTCGTTGTAGGCGTCTTGCTGTCGACGGCGTGCTGAAGGAGCTGAACTTGGTTCACTTGGTTATAATGTCTGTATTGTCCCTTTGGGTTGTGCACTGGTTTACGCGGCGGGCTGATTGCGTGGTGTACACACGTGCTGATTTAGGAGTAGTGTCTGGTCGGGCCGAACACACCCTGAAGGTCACTCGCGGCGAAGTCATTCGCGGTGACTCGTGCTGATATAAAATGGCGGTGCCATGCGGTTGCTGCGCGGAACGCAGCGGTACACGTCCGCCGGTCGCGAGTACAAAAAGGTCACTGTTTCCGCTTCCTTTTGCAGCCGCCTTCTTCTAGTTATGACAGCTGCAGGCGAAGCGGCGGTGGGGCACGCGGGCGCGGTGCGCCTTAAGGTGACGTCACGCTTTGGCGTGAACAGGTCGTTTATACCTGAAATCAATGAATTTAATTTAATTTAATTAGCAGCAACATCGATGCCGGTGTAATCTATCGTAGACTTTCATTACCCTCCACATCAGGGGAGATATGTGTCAATGCCAGTCTCTTGTATAGTAAAAGAAATATTATTGTAAACAGAAAAATGTCATTACCGCGTACAATAAAAAGTCAATCATCACTCTAGACTACAACTTTTCAATTCACACTGAGCATTCGGAGGATTGCCAAAAAATCTATTTATGATTCATAAAAGCACGTGGGGTTTGAAAAAATATTTCAAGATATTTTTTTTCCAAAATTAGAACGCATTCAGTTTAAATCTGACAGGTTGGTCGGAAAGACGTCGAAATGGGATGGCGGGAAATGAACCAACAAAGCTAGCATTTGGATCATTAAGCGATAAGAGTTCGTTACGCTTCGTTAGTGGCATAATGTACGTACGAGTCCTCTTACAAAAAGGAAAAAGTTGCCGACATTTTGTGGACGTTTTGAAATATAGGTACTGCAAAGAGATATTCCCTTAGACCTACCTACTCGTCTCATAACTCGAAATCAACCCACGGTCCTTTGGGTCAATGTAAAGCTAAATTTTACTTTTTCGCTTGTGACGTGATTTTTTAGGCTTCCGTACCTCAGAAGGAAAAAGCAACCCTTATAGCATCACTTTGTTGTCCGTCTGTCCGTCTGTTCGTCTGTCAAGTCCCTTTTTGTCAGGAACGTGTAAAGATATCAATTACCTGTATCTACAGTCTCTTTCAGCTAAACGCGGTGAAAAAATATGACCCCTTCGCATATTTTGCGAACAATTACTAAACGTAAGAGTTTTTTTAATGTCTAAAAATATCGACCAATCAAATCTCGAGGAGTTAATTTCGTAAGGAGTTGTATGTGGAGTATTCATTGCGTAAGGAGTTTGTATCGAGTATTTTTTGCGCAAGGAAGTTGTATAAGCATTGAGATGGAGATCGAATATATTGGTGTGTTCAAAATTCAAACACCAAAATAGTGATAAAAAGTCCTGTTCATCACTATTTTTTTTATATAATAAGCTTTTTAGAGTGGGAATGGTATAAAATAATAAATAATATGACACAACATCCACACAAAGGTCTTCAGGTCCTAAACTAGGTAGAGTCTGTAATATGGTAACCTGATGACTAATATACATACTTAAATACATATACACACCCAGACACAGGTCAAACAGACATGTTCATGCACACACATGTTTGATCTGTCCGAGGATCGAACCCGGGACCAGCAGTTCAGAAGGCAGGGGTGCTACCACTGCACCCTCCGGCCTGTATACATATGATGTGCAGGTGTGACCAGCGCTGTCAGTTATCTATCAGCTAATGACACAGTGCCAGTTGCATCTCTCAATCCTACTAATCTACTATATAAAAATAAGTCGGGTTTTCCTTCCTGACGCTATAACTCCAGAACGCACGAACCGATTTCCACGGTTTTGCATTCGTTGGAAAGTTCTCGGACTCCGTGAGGTTTATAGTAAAGAAAATTCAGGAAAAATTTAAAAAGAAAGGCGGGAAAATCTTTTTTCACATACAGCGCCATCTCTGATATATATCATGTACTACAAACCAATATTTTAAGTAGATGGCGCCAAACGAAATGTTACATAAAACGAAGCCATCTGGTGGCGAAACGGAGTTCGCAGGGTTTGCTAGTAATATTATAAACGCGAAAGTTTGTGAGTATGGATGTGTGGATCTTTGTTATTCATTAACGCACAAACGGCTGGGGTAATTTTGATGAAATTTGTTATGGAGGTAGATGAGGCACTGGTTTAACACATAGGATACTTTTCATCATCATCATCATCCATCACCAAGCGGGTGAAAAAGCGTAATATGCTTGGGCAAAGCATAGACAAAATAGTAAGATCTCCGCCTACGTCAAGATGGTAATGATGACAGTTCTGTCAAAGTTTGTGTCAGTTTCAGATAGCTTAGTCAAAAGCCAAGTCAGTTTGACAGCTCGATACATTAGACGTGTTCGGCGACCGTCAAGGGTGATGAAATGTAACACAAATACCGCCATGGGTGATGAAATGTATTGACAATTTTTTTCCCATGGTGATTAATTTAATTTTATTATTATTGTTTACTGATTGATATACTTAGTTTTTAAATGTACTCAAATAATACTATTATAGCAATTACGTTTGACCATATTTTATGACAATTTGGTATAAAGATAGATGCCCTTAGAGAAATAATAAGCTACTCGAAGTACTAATCCTGCCAGACGTAGTCGCGGGCACCAGCTAGTAACATATATAACAAACTTCTAAGAATAGACCTCACACCTACCGAAGCACACCGTAAAACTGGATTGCATTGTAAAATGTTTATATTTGCAGTGCAGGAGGGGAATATTGTCGTGAAATGCGATGCGAAGTCGAGCCCGCGTTCAATCCCGCTCTAACGCCTGTCTCGATGCACAATGAACACGCTCGACGATTTCTGTGTGTGACAAGGCATGAGTTCGCACAATGTATGTTATATTCAAGTTTTTTTAGTAAGTACGAGTATAATTTTTAGCGAAGCGCTCGTATCGGAGCTTGACTTTGCGATCTTAACCGATCAACAAGTTAAGCAACACTTGCTGCGGTCTGGACTTGGATGGGTGTGTGCTAGTGGCATTATTCAACATAGCACTTCCGTGCTTCGAAGAGCACGTTAAACAGTCGGTTCTGGTTGTTTGTTTTACGACAACAGTCGTAAGGCTATGTCGAGGACCTTCGGGCGGCCTGAAAGCTTCGACATGGGTTAGCCACTAGCCTATCCACCAAGCGGCTCTGACCCCGCGTGGTGGATTACGGCCCAACTCCTCTCTCTTAGAGGAAGGCTCGAGTCCCAGCACTGGGAACAAAACGGGCTGATTATGATGATGATGATTATAATTTTTATTATGATATATGATTTTAACGGAACCCTAATACTGAATGAGATCAAAAGTCCGCAATTCGATTCTCACTTCTTATTGGACCGATTTTTTATTAGAATCCGAGTGTTACAGATTCCTGATATTAAACCATAGAATTGGAATATCCGTCTGATTAGTTGAAAGGGAAGTAATATCTCACGAGGAATAAGAACGTTTTAGATTATTATTCTTCATTTGTTTTTCTATCATTGGTCGCCGAGTCGTAGTTGATTGCAGTAGGTTGTTTTTACCGACATATAATAATTATAGTCCAGTCATTACGTCGAAATAAAGTATTTAGAAAATAATCTGAACCGGGAATGCTGAATTTTGGATACTATGTGGAGAGGCCCTTAAAAGCTTAACTTCTACCAAGATTTTAACACTTGGATCGGTGTCCTCCATCAATCCAACCATCAGAATCCTTCTTGTTTTCACTTTTTATCCTTGACTTTCCTACTTCAATCAAATATTTTTATTTAATTTTAGTTTTAACATGTCCGTTGGCTAATTCCAAGATGAGGCTTAATACGAACATACATAAAGTTATATCAAAACAAGTTAAATTGGAAAGCGAATTAAAACGCTCGATCCAGGAATATTTACAAATATTACACGCTAGCCTATTAACAAAAAAAAGAGGTAATTCTTTTTACTAGTTAAAGTAATCTTAGTTGTTACCAATTCAAAGGAATTATTACATAACTAAGCACATTTCGTAAGTAGGTCATTTAGATTGGCCTTTGTAAGCGTTCTCCGAGGGCTTCATCCATCACTCCGGATAGATATATTCGATCACGTGAAATCTTGGTCATTGAGCATGGAATCTCATAGAGATGTTTTGTCTTCGCTGTCCATTTCCATTCCATATTGTATCTGTTTATTTGCTAGTGCCATAATGCTCCACAGTCTTCACACTATTCTGTCACTTCATCAACTTTGTACTTATATGGAAACACGTAGTGGACTGGAATAATATTTATGAGTATTGAAATTTGAGTTTGACACATATTAAACTATTATTGTTAACAGCTAAAACACTCACGTTAGGGATCGAATACGTCGACCCGGGTTTCGAGCATGTCAGATGCTTATCTTTACGGCGAGTCGTAGCAGCGTCTGCGAGCTAATAGTAACCTCATACTGATATTCATAGATATACACGCCTAACCGCAGGTCAAACAGACATGGTCATGCACACAAGAGTTTGACATGTCCTGGGATCAAACCTGGTACCAGCTGATCAGAAAGCTGGGTTGCTACCAACTGTGCCAGCCGGCTAATCTATAGTAAAAAGATGGCTTTCATGTAGCAAACTCGAGCGCATTATAAATGGAGTAAATTCCAAACAAAATACATACGAGTACATATATCATCACGTGTCTGTAAATAGTTTTGTGCTTAATGGATTAAAAGTAATAAAGTAAGGGCCCGTATTTACTCTGGTTGAAAAGAAACCAATTTAGTGTATTCGAAAATCTTGTAACTGGAAATAGTTTTGTTAAAATCGAATCGAATATAATTTTGACATGTGATAACATCATTTATTTAGGCTATGAGAAAATCTTCTTTTTTGGAGGGGGGGAAATACCTACTAAACCCCCCGAGTGAGCAGTCCTTCGCCAGATGGGGAAGAGTCGCGCTAATCTCGCCTAAGTTATCCCTGAACATCGTTGTATTTTTTTATAATAAAATCATTTTTTGAGCAATCTCTCCGCTTGTAGAATGCATAGCCTGACTCTATTAACCCGTCCTATACCGTCATAATTAAAACAAAAGATGTATGAATGTAACGCAAGTAATTTTTTTTTCACGCACGCTATTTACGTCGTCGGTACGCAAAGGGTTAAACAATCACATTAATTTTCGGTCATCAAAGATCAGGTCAAGAAATTTGACTGGTCACAGACTAACGCACCATGCATCAAATCATATCTCAATGATCATTTTATGCTACTGCTTTGATGCACAATACAGGACAGTACGGTGGTACCGATTGACGGGTCTCTTGGTTGTTAATATCCCATATGTACTGACGTCAATATCTATTTCGGAGACTTCTTTAAAATGGAACATTTTGAAATTAAACCTTAGTCACTGAAAACTGTGCACAGACGAAATCCACTCTTCACTCGTTCATCATTCATGATGCGACGACCTAAAGGACATAGCTAAGCAAGGGACTAGAATCCAATTATTCTAGTTTTTAGTAGCTGACTCCACAAACCAGTGAAGGACAGATCGTTATGTGAACTTTTTGATTATTGAGACTTCATTGCAGTAAGCGGAGTTTTTGAGGTACTCCGAAATCGATCTATAAAGTCCTATAAGGTCCTGCTTATCAGTGTGATGATATGCCCAAATACTGTAAGTATTACATCAATATTATATTGAATCAAAATACTCTGGAGTTTCAGTCGTCTATACTAATCTATACTAATATTATAAAGAGGAAAGATTTGTATGTATGTTTGTAACAAATTGGCTCAAAAAGTACTGGACTGATTTCAAAAATTCTTTCACCATTGGAAAGCTACATTCAACCTGTATAACATAGGCTATATAAAATTCATCATCATCATCATCATCATCCATCACCGCACGGGTGAAACCGCGTAGAGCAGCTAGTATCGTTATAAAGAAATAGATTATAAAGTTTTTTTTTTTGTTGTTTAATATTTAGTTTATGTCTTGTGTGCATGTTATTGTATATGGGTCGTTTATACCTGAAATCAATGAATTTAATTTAATTTAATTAGCAGCAACATCGATGCCGGTGTAATCTATCGTAGACTTTCATTACCCTCCACATCAGGGGAGATATGTGTCAATGCCAGTCTCTTGTATAGTAAAAGAAATATTATTGTAAACAGAAAAATGTCATTACCGCGTACAATAAAAAGTCAATCATCACTCTAGACTACAACTTTTCAATTCACACTGAGCATTCGGAGGATTGCCAAAAAATCTATTTATGATTCATAAAAGCACGTGGGGTTTGAAAAAATATTTCAAGATATTTTTTTTCCAAAATAAGAACGCATTCAGTTTAAATCTGACAGGTTGGTCGGAAAGACGTCGAAATGGGATGGCGGGAAATGAACCAACAAAGCTAGCATTTGGATCATTAAGCGATAAGAGTTCGTTACGCTTCGTTAGTGGCATAATGTACGTACGAGTCCTCTTACAAAAAGGAAAAAGTTGCCGACATTTTGTGGACGTTTTGAAATATAGGTACTGCAAAGAGATATTCCCTTAGACCTACCTACTCGTCTCATAACTCGAAATCAACCCACGGTCCTTTGGGTCAATGTAAAGCTAAATTTTACTTTTTCGCTTGTGACGTGATTTTTTAGGCTTCCGTACCTCAGAAGGAAAAAGCAACCCTTATAGCATCACTTTGTTGTCCGTCTGTCCGTCTGTTCGTCTGTCAAGTCCCTTTTTGTCAGGAACGTGTAAAGATATCAATTACCTGTATCTACAGTCTCTTTCAGCTAAACGCGGTGAAAAAATATGACCCCTTCGCATATTTTGCGAACAATTACTAAACGTAAGAGTTTTTTTAATGTCTAAAAATATCGACCAATCAAATCTCGAGGAGTTAATTTCGTAAGGAGTTGTATGTGGAGTATTCATTGCGTAAGGAGTTTGTATCGAGTATTTTTTGCGCAAGGAAGTTGTATAAGCATTGAGATGGAGATCGAATATATTGGTGTGTTCAAAATTCAAACACCAAAATAGTGATAAAAAGTCCTGTTCATCACTATTTTTTTTATATAATAAGCTTTTTAGAGTGGGAATGGTATAAAATAATAAATAATATGACACAACATCCACACAAAGGTCTTCAGGTCCTAAACTAGGTAGAGTCTGTAATATGGTAACCTGATGACTAATATACATACTTAAATACATATACACACCCAGACACAGGTCAAACAGACATGTTCATGCACACACATGTTTGATCTGTCCGAGGATCGAACCCGGGACCAGCAGTTCAGAAGGCAGGGGTGCTACCACTGCACCCTCCGGCCTGTATACATATGATGTGCAGGTGTGACCAGCGCTGTCAGTTATCTATCAGCTAATGACACAGTGCCAGTTGCATCTCTCAATCCTACTAATCTACTATATAAAAATAAGTCGGGTTTTCCTTCCTGACGCTATAACTCCAGAACGCACGAACCGATTTCCACGGTTTTGCATTCGTTGGAAAGTTCTCGGACTCCGTGAGGTTTATAGTAAAGAAAATTCAGGAAAAATTTAAAAAGAAAGGCGGGAAAATCTTTTTTCACATACAGCGCCATCTCTGATATATATCATGTACTACAAACCAATATTTTAAGTAGATGGCGCCAAACGAAATGTTACATAAAACGAAGCCATCTGGTGGCGAAACGGAGTTCGCAGGGTTTGCTAGTAATATTATAAACGCGAAAGTTTGTGAGTATGGATGTGTGGATCTTTGTTATTCATTAACGCACAAACGGCTGGGGTAATTTTGATGAAATTTGTTATGGAGGTAGATGAGGCACTGGTTTAACACATAGGATACTTTTCATCATCATCATCATCCATCACCAAGCGGGTGAAAAAGCGTAATATGCTTGGGCAAAGCATAGACAAAATAGTAAGATCTCCGCCTACGTCAAGATGGTAATGATGACAGTTCTGTCAAAGTTTGTGTCAGTTTCAGATAGCTTAGTCAAAAGCCAAGTCAGTTTGACAGCTCGATACATTAGACGTGTTCGGCGACCGTCAAGGGTGATGAAATGTAACACAAATACCGCCATGGGTGATGAAATGTATTGACAATTTTTTTCCCATGGTGATTAATTTAATTTTATTATTATTGTTTACTGATTGATATACTTAGTTTTTAAATGTACTCAAATAATACTATTATAGCAATTACGTTTGACCATATTTTATGACAATTTGGTATAAAGATAGATGCCCTTAGAGAAATAATAAGCTACTCGAAGTACTAATCCTGCCAGACGTAGTCGCGGGCACCAGCTAGTAACATATATAACAAACTTCTAAGAATAGACCTCACACCTACCGAAGCACACCGTAAAACTGGATTGCATTGTAAAATGTTTATATTTGCAGTGCAGGAGGGGAATATTGTCGTGAAATGCGATGCGAAGTCGAGCCCGCGTTCAATCCCGCTCTAACGCCTGTCTCGATGCACAATGAACACGCTCGACGATTTCTGTGTGTGACAAGGCATGAGTTCGCACAATGTATGTTATATTCAAGTTTTTTTAGTAGGTACGAGTATAATTTTTAGCGAAGCGCTCGTATCGGAGCTTGACTTTGCGATCTTAACCGATCAACAAGTTAAGCAACACTTGCTGCGGTCTGGACTTGGATGGGTGTGTGCTAGTGGCATTATTCAACATAGCACTTCCGTGCTTCGAAGAGCACGTTAAACATTCGGTTCTGGTTGTTTGTTTTACGACAACAGTCGTAAGGCTATGTCGAGGACCTTCGGGCGGCCTGAAAGCTTCGATATGGGTTAGCCACTAGTCTATCCACCAAGCGGCTCTGACCCCGCGTGGTGGATTACGGCCCAACTCCTCTCTCTTAGAGGAAGGCTCGAGTCCCAGCACTGGGAACAAAACGGGCTGATTATGATGATGATGATTATAATTTTTATTATGATATATGATTTTAACGGAACCCTAATACTGAATGAGATCAAAAGTCCGCAATTCGATTCTCACTTCTTATTGGACCGATTTTTTATTAGAATCCGAGTGTTACAGATTCCTGATATTAAACCATAGAATTGGAATATCCGTCTGATTAGTTGAAAGGGAAGTAATATCTCACGAGGAATAAGAACGTTTTAGATTATTATTCTTCATTTGTTTTTCTATCATTGGTCGCCGAGTCGTAGTTGATTGCAGTAGGTTGTTTTTACCGACATATAATAATTATAGTCCAGTCATTACGTCGAAATAAAGTATTTAGAAAATAATCTGAACCGGGAATGCTGAATTTTGGATACTATGTGGAGAGGCCCTTAAAAGCTTAACTTCTACCAAGATTTTAACACTTGGATCGGTGTCCTCCATCAATCCAACCATCAGAATCCTTCTTGTTTTCACTTTTTATCCTTGACTTTCCTACTTCAATCAAATATTTTTATTTAATTTTAGTTTTAACATGTCCGTTGGCTAATTCCAAGATGAGGCTTAATACGAACATACATAAAGTTATATCAAAACAAGTTAAATTGGAAAGCGAATTAAAACGCTCGATCCAGGAATATTTACAAATATTACACGCTAGCCTATTAACAAAAAAAAGAGGTAATTCTTTTTACTAGTTAAAGTAATCTTAGTTGTTACCAATTCAAAGGAATTATTACATAACTAAGCACATTTCGTAAGTAGGTCATTTAGATTGGCCTTTGTAAGCGTTCTCCGAGGGCTTCATCCATCACTCCGGATAGATATATTCGATCACGTGAAATCTTGGTCATTGAGCATGGAATCTCATAGAGATGTTTTGTCTTCGCTGTCCATTTCCACTCCATATTGTATCTGTTTATTTGCTAGTGCCATAATACTCCACAGTTTTCACACTATTCTGTCACTTCATCAACTTTGTACTTATATGGAAACACGTAGTGGAGCGGAATAATATTTATGAGTATTGAAATTTGAGTTTGACACATATTAAACTATTATTGTTAACCGCCAAAACACTCACGTTAGGGATCGAATACGTCGACCCGGGTTTCGAGCATGTCAGATGCTTATCTTTAGGGCGAGTCGTAGCAGCGTCTGCGAGCTAATAGTAACCTCATACTGATATTCATAGATATACACGCCTAAACGCAGGTCAAACAGACATGGTCATGCACACAAGAGTTTGACATGTCCTGGGATCAAACCTGGTACCAGCTGATCAGAAAGCTGGGTTGCTACCAACTGTGCCAGCCGGCTAATCTATAGTAAAAAGATGGCTTTCATGTAGCAAACTCGAGCGCATTATAAATGGAGTAAATTCCAAACAAAATACATACGAGTACATATATCATCACGTGTCTGTAAATAGTTTTGTGCTTAATGGATTTGAGTGATAAAGTAAGGGCCCGTATTTACTCTAGTTGAAAAGAAACCAATTTAGTGTATTCGAAAATCTTGTAACTGGAAATAGTTTTGTTAAAATTGATCGAATATAATTTTGACATGTGATAACTTCATTTATTTAGGCTATGAGAAAATCTCGCCTTTTTTTGGAGGGGGGGAAATACCTACTAAACCCCCCGAGTGAGCAGTCCTTCGCCAGATGGGGGAAGAGTCGCGCTAATCTCGCCTAAGTTATCCCTGAACATCGTTGTATTTATTTATAATAAATCATTTTTTGAGCAATCTCTCCGCTTGTAGAATGCATAGCCTGACTCTATTAACCCGTCCTATACCGTCATAATTAAAACAAAAGATGTATGAATGTAACGCAAGTATTTTTTTTTCACGCACGCATTTTACGTTATTGGTACGCAAAGGGTAAAGCAATCACATTAATTTTCGGTCATCAAAGATCAGGTCAAGAAATTTGACTGGTCACAGACTAACGCACCATGCATCAAATCATATCTCAATGATCATTTTATGCTACTGCTTTGATGCACAATACAGGACAGTACGGTGGTACCGATTGACGGGTCTCTTGGTTGTTAATATCCCATATGTACTGACGTCAATATCTATTTCGGAGACTTCTTTAAAATGGAACATTTTGAAATTAAACCTTAGTCACTGAAAACTGTGCACAGACGAAATCAACTCTTCACTCGTTCATCAATCACGATGCGACGACCTAAAGGACATAGCTAAGCAAGGGACTAGAATCCAATTATTCTAGTTTTTAGTAGCTGACTCCACAAACCAGTGAAGGACAGATCGTTATGATTTATTAGTTATTACCTTTTTGATTATTGAGACTTCATTGCAGTAAGCGGAGTTTTTGAGGTACTCCGAAATCGATCTATAAAGTCCTATAAGGTCCTGCTTATCAGTGTGATGATATGCCCAAATACTGTAAGTATTACATCAATATTATATTGAATCAAAATACTCTGTAGTTTCAGTCGTCTATACTAATCTATACTAATATTATAAAGAGGAAAGATTTGTATGTATGTTTGTAACAAATTGGCTCAAAAAGTACTGGACCGATTTCAAAAATTCTTTCACCATTGGAAAGCTACATTCAACCTGTATAACATAGGCTATATAAGATTCATCATCATCATCATCATCATCCATCACCGCGCGGGTGATACCGCGTAGAGCAGCTAGTATCGTTATAAAGAAATAGATTATAAAGTTTTTTTTGTTGTTTAATATTTAGTTTATGTCTTATGTGCATGTGATGTTATTGTATATGGGTCGTTTATACCTGAAATCAATGAATTTAATTTAATTAGCAGCAACATCGATGCCGGTGTAATCTATCGTAGACTTTCATTACCCTCCACATCAGGGGAGATAATATGTGTCAATGCCAGCCTTTCTGTGTAGTAAAAGAAATATATTGTAAACAGAAAAGTGTCATTACCGCGTACAATAAAAAGTCAATCATCACTCTAGACTACAACTTTTCAATTCACACTGAGCATTCGGAAGATTGCCAAAAAATCTATTTATGATTCATAAAAGCACGTGGTTTGGGAAATTGAGAACGCATTCAGTTTAAATCTGACAGGTTGGTCGGGAAGACGTCGAAGTGGGATGGCGGGAAATGAACCAACAAAGCTAGCATTTGGATCATTAAGCGATAAGAGTACGTTACGCTTCGTTAGTGGCAAATGTACAAATGTACGAGTATTCTTATAAAGGCAAAAATTGCCGACATTTTGTGGACGTTTTGAAATATAGGTACTGCAAAGAGATATTCCCTTAGACCTACCTACTCGTCTCATAACTCGAAATCAACCCACGGTCCTTTGGGTCAATGTAAAGCTAAATTTTACTTTTTCGCTTGTGACGTGATTTTGTAGGCTTCCGTACCTCAGAAGGAAAAAGCTACCCTTATAGCATCACTTTGTTGTCCGTCTGTCCGTCTGTTCGTCTGTCAAGTCCCTTTTTGTCAGGAACGTGTAGAGATATCAATTACTTGGATCTACAGTCTCTTTCAGCTAAACGCGGTGAAAAAATATGACCCTTTCGCATATTTTGCGAACAATTACATACTAAACGTAAGAGTTTTTCTAATGTCTAAAAATATCGACCAATCAAATCTCGAGGAGTTAATTGCGTAAGGAGTTTGTATCGAGTATTTTTTGCGCAAGGAAGTTGTATAAGAATTGAGATGGAGATCGAATATATTGGTGTGTTCAAAATTCAAACACCAAAATAGTGATAAAAAGTCCTGTTCATCACTATTTTTTTTATATAATAAGCTTTTTAGAGTGGGAATGGTATAAAATAATAAATAATATGACACAACATCCACACAAAGGTCTTCAGGTCCTAAACTAGGTAGAGTCTGTACTATTGTAACCTGATGACTAATAGACATACTTAAATACGTATACACACCCAGACACAGTTCAAAACTGATATGGTCATGCACACATACGTTTGAGCTGTCCGGGGATCGAACCCGGGACCATCGGTTCAGAAGGCAGGGGTGCTATCAACTGCGTCAAGCGGCCTGCCCATATACATATGATGTCAGTCCTACACAGTTATTGGCAGTTATCTATCAGCTAATGTCACAGTGCCGGTTGCATCTCTCAACCCTACTAATAATATTATAAACGCGAAAGTTTGTGAGTATGGATGTGTGGATGTGTGGTTCTTTGTTACTCATTAAGGCAAACGGCTCGGGCAATTTTGATGAAATTTGGTACGGAGGTAGATGAGGCACTGGTTTAACACATAGTATACTTTTCATCATCATCATCATCATCATCCATCACCAAGTGGTGAAAAAGCGTAATATGCTTGGGCAAAGCATAGACAAAATAGTAAGATCTCCGCCTACGTCAAGATGGTAATGATGACAGTTCTTTCAAAGTTTGTGCCAGTTTCAGATAGCTTAGTCAGAAGCCAAGTCAATTTGACAGCTCGATACATTAGACGTGTTCGGCGACCGTCAAGGGTGATGAATAGTAATGACAATATTTTTTTCCATGGTGATTAATTTAGTTTTATTATTATTGTTTACTGATTGATATACTAAGTTTTTAAATGTACTCAAATAATACTAATATAGCAATTACGTTTGACCATATTTTATGACAATTTGGTATAAAGATAGATATGACCTTAGAGAAATAATAAGCTACTCGAAATACTAATCCTGCCAGACGTAGTCGCGGGCACCAGCTAGTAACATATATAACAAACTTCTAAGAATAGACCTCACACCTACCCAAGCACACCGTAAAACTGGATTGCATTGTAAAATGTTTATATTTGCAGTGCAGGAGGGGAATATTGTCGTGAAACGCGATGCGAAGTCGAGCCCGCGTTCAATCCCGCTCTAACGCCTGTCTCGATGCACAATGAACACGCTCGACGATTTCTGTGTGTGACAAGGCATGAGTTCGCACGTGTTATGTGTGTAAGAAACTTGCCTGTAACCGATAGTGGTATATTTACAAAATATACTAATTTGTAAGAATAATATGGTCAATACACATACACACATATTTATACTATATTAAAAAGGTAAATAAATACTATTACTAACGCGTTAATATAATATAAATATGTGTTCAAATCGCGAAAGTTTAAAAATTACTATTACACATACAACCATACTGTCGAAACGCTTCGACAACATTCCTAGAGAGGCTTGCAGCGTGAGACCAGGAACAGATAACCGTCCGCAAATCCCGGTGCCTTTTTTTATGTGATAGGTTGGCGTAGCAGCAGCGCTTCACCTGATGGTAAGTGATACCGACGCCCACGGACATCCACAATACCAGAGGTCTCGAGAATGCGTTGCTGACCTTTGAGGAAGAGAGATAAAAGGGGTGAGGGCGGAGGGGGAGCGGGAAAGAGAGATAGAATGGGGAAGGGGTGAATCGGGCCTTCGGAACCTCCCACAAGCCAACGAAACGCAATCGCAAGCTATATGTTACTTCACGTCGGTGTTATGTGGGAGTGTGGTACTTCCCCGGTGCCGGTTCATTCGGCTGTGGGGTTACAGCGTGGCACTACCACCAAGAAAACTTTCAACCGAGCTTTTCGAAGTCAGCTTCCATCCTCCTCTAGAGGTTGATCCTCGCTTATTAAATCGTTTGAATGCGCAGAGTCATAATAATGTTCTTTTCCGCTAAGGACCTTGTCACGGAGCGGTAGGTGCGGTCTCGCGCGTGACAAGGGACGGGTTGAACAGCTGAGCAGATTTCTTCAATAGTAACTATGGACCCTCGGTAAAGTCATCATATATGGGTAATCTAAGAGCTACCAACTAAAGAGTTCAAGACAAAACTCTATCGGCCTTATTAATAAATTTGGCTTACACTCGGAGTAGTTAAAACATCTATCTGTAAATTTTTCGCTTGCAGTAAATGTCACGCGTGAAAGCAAGACAAAGCATGTTACGCCTAATATAGGTTTACGCAACGTTTATTAATAAAGGCCTTTGGGAGCTATCAGAGAAATGTTTTTGACATCAGCGAATTTTTATGTGCACGATAAAAAGGACATAGGTACATAATAGGAATATTAATAATCTTGTTATAATTGTAATGTAGGTGCTAGGTACTATACACGGGATATTTATGTGTACGCTCAGAATGACCTACCTACAGACATTCCTAATATTTTAAGTAAAAACAACATGACAGGATATTTTTGTAGTTTTATATAATTTCTTATTTTGATTACTTCTTCTTTTAATGTAATTTTTAATGTTATATAATTTTCATTTTGTATGTCCGCCAACTCGGCTGGGCAGCGTTCCGGAAACTTCGCGAAGTCTTCTCGTCCAAATTACCTCAGTGCCTCAAGACAAGAGTCTTCGACCAATGTGTGTTACCAAAGATGACTTAAGGCACTGAACGTGGTCTCTTACTATGGCCCTCATAGATAAGCTCAAAGTCGCACAACGAGCTATGGACAAGGCTATGCTCGGGGTTTCTCTACGTGATCGAATCAGAAATGAGGAGATCCGTAGAAGAACGAAAGTCACCGACATAGCTCAGAAGATTAGCCAGTTGAAGTGGCAGTGGGCAGGGCACATAGCACGCAGAACAGATGGCCGATGGGGCCGAAAGGTTCTGGAGACCACGGACCGGCAAGCGCAGCGTAGGTCGTCCACCGACACGGTGGACAGACGACCTGAGAAAGGTCGCAGGACGACGTTGGATGCAGGCCGCTTCCAACCGGTCCTTTTGGAAAATCATGGGGGAGGCCTATGTTCAGCAGTGGACGTCCTACGGCTGAGATGATGATGATGATGTCCGCCATGGACAAACTGTGGTTCCTAAAAGTACCTACATATACTCTATTTCAACACGGTGTTTGCAATAAATATAATTTCATTTCATTTCATAATAATTTAGTGACTTGGGATTAATCCTTTGAGTACCATTGACGTAAATTTACGTGCGTTTCATTCATAAATCTTTTGTTTAAATTATCACGGTATAGGAAGGGTTAAAACTATGTAGGATTTCCTGCAGAGCTACGAAACTTAAAGATCTGGAAGCACTAATGCTATAGATCAGATTCTCTCATCACATAAGCTTTTTGTCGTGAATCCGCTAGTTTTCCCTTACTCGGACCACTACCCGTCGCGATGCGAAACCTCATCCGAGAAGGTTCGCTAGGGACTGCATCGGCTCAGCACGTGAGTATATTCTGGAATATTCCTGTTTATTACTTTTGCTGGAAATGCAAACTAAAGTGACACTATCCACCATTATTTGCTACACAATATGATTATATATGACATCTTTACGTTTTCGTTCAACAATATCATTTCTAATCAAAATGATTTAATTTTGAAGTAGTTAAGTGTAGAGTAGGTATTTTAGTCAGATTGGTAAATACGCAGGGTTCGCGCTGTCTTCATCTGTGTGCTTAGTGTTCAAAAGATCGGTGACTCGCTCATAAAACCATGGTAAGTACCATTACTATTATTATTCTTAGGGATATCACGTTTAAAATCTCGAGACCTCCGGTCCTTTGATAGGCATTAGTGAAGCCGAAACCAACGCAAAACAGCCTTTTTTATGTACACGTTTTTTTTTTATCAAATTCGGTCAAGCAGTTTTTGAGTTACACTCCAAACTGAAAAGTGTTGATTTATCTTGATGATATCATCATTGACGGTTTATCCCGTAAGTAACAAGGTCACTAAACAAAATACACTTTTCAGTTTGGAGTGTAACTCAAAAACTGCTCGACCGAATTTGATGAAATTTATATGGGACCATATATATATATACACGGATGTATACTCTATCAAACAAAAAATCATCATAAAATCGGTTCATAAACGACGAAGTTATCCGCAAACACACATAAAAAATACCGTCTAATTGAGCAATCTCCTCCTTTTTTTTTAATTCGGTTAAAAATTAACTATGGAAAGGGGATGGTACAAAACGTTACTATTGCTTGATGTTGTCGAGGATTGGGTTTTTACTTTGAATATGTTGGTTATTCACATCCGGGCTATGGTAGAGACTACAGCAAGTTCGCAATACTGTGTTTTAGTTTGATGGTATGGGTGCCGGCGAAATTACTGGCATATGAGACTTAACCCAATGTCTCAGGGTTACGGTCGCGGTGCAGTTCGTCACTTGTGACGGAATGCATCTGTTCTAGGCAGAGGTTACCGCTTAACATCATGTGGGTATGGTGCTTGTACAGTTTATTAATTATATAAAAATATGCTCCTCTGTTGCCGATTCCAAGAACTCCTAGTAGCGTGCGCACACTTATTAAATAATTATTTATAACTAGCAACTGCCCGCGACTTCGCCCTCGCCATAACCTCCCTCCTGACACCTAACACAATAAAAAAAAGAATTAGCGAATTTTTTCCATCTGTTCTCAACTTATAGCATGACCAGGAGAAATAGGCGTTCATTTTTGTATGATATATAAGATATAAGATATTTCAATCTTAAATGACCAAGGGAAATAGAGATTCATTTTTATATATGTAAATAACATTTTTAATAATGTATTATTCGAGAATAATAATTGTACATATCTTAAAAACAGTATCTCTCATTAGATACACGCGTTTTATGAGGTCTTCTAGATTTACTATAACCAACTTAACTGAAATACAGGTTTACCCTCATGTAGTTAATTATTTCTGCGTTGCCTAAGAGCCTTAATTTACTACATTTAAATTAAACGTCTGTGGGTTTGCATATGTATATATAAACAACTTCATTATATATTAGTCGTTCATGCTCGAAAAGTGAGTCGTAACTCGAAACGCGGGAGTTAAATTCGATTTACCTCTCTAGGTATTACAGAAGTTTTTGAAAATCGCATTACGTTCCAATTCCAAGTAAATGGTTTATCAGAAGAGTTTGTATAATGTACTAGCTGCTCTCCGCGGTTTCACCCGCGCGGTGATGGATGATGATGATGATACACAGGGTGAATGTAGCTTTCCAAAGGTGAAAGAATTTTTGAAATCGGTCCAAGTACTATTTGAGCCAATTCGTTACAAACATACTTACATACAAATCTTTCCTCGTTATAATATTAGTATAGATTTAAATGTTTTTATTTTACAAACACTGGCAATCATTACCATAGCAAAAAAAAGAAAAAAGTTGTAACAATAGGCGCATAGTTCTTATTAAACGCGTTACGCAATCAGTGCATACAATCTATAGCGTCGCCAACCGTTCATACGCACGCTTTGTATCAAGGGATACGTTCCGGCAAGCGCCCTCAACGCTCACAACTGTCGCGCCTCGGTTTGCCGTTCCCTTTGGTTGACAGTGACAGCTCATAATGATCACGTAGACCCACCTTCGAACCGCGAGCGATGTGGTCGCGGCGTGAGCGTTTTCGGTGACGTATCGAGCGCCGCGAGTGATTTCGGCGCTTTCCGGAATGTAGCCAAAGTGTGCAAAATTAGGCACATTATTGATTTTTTGTCTTAGTTTGTAAAAAAATAATTATTGGTTAATCTTAAAACCATTTCGTTCTGATTTTTTTTTTGCATCATTATAATTATGTATTCATACTAACTCAATGAGAATCGAAATCAATTGCAACTGGAAAATTAAGACATTTTGAAGAAATTTTACTATTCCATTTTTAATAATATCTTCATTCTTAAAAATTTATTATAGCTTTCATTTTATAATATTTCTACACTAATATTATAAAGAGGACAGATTTGGTTGTTTGTATTGAATAGACTCCGAAACTACTGGAACGATTAGAAAAATAGATGAACATAGGCTATATAATATTATATAATAATATTTTTTTTTAAATTAGGGATCCGTATGAAAACTTCGATATTGTAACCCAAGGTGTGGAAAAAGTACCAAAAAGTCTTTATATCGCGTACGCTGCGGAAACTATTGACCATTTAGTCTATGCTATTGACAATAAAGCAAAGTGACGTAATACAGTTTTATAGGAGTCAATATCCACAAAGAAGTCCACATTACCGTAATTTCTAACTATTACAGATATGTCACAATAAATACTTTTTCATTTTGAAGCAATAGTAACGCCGGTACAAACCGGGCCACATTATTCGTACCTTGGTATTAATTCTTGTCTACTTTAAAAATAAAGAGTAAATATATATGATTGTTTATTTGTTTGTAATGGATACACTTTAAACTACTTAATCGATTCAAACAATTATTTCACGAGTTTAGAGCTAAGCTATAACATACGCTATATTTGATTCATCCTCATCATCATCCATCACCACGTGGGTGAAGCCGCGAAGAGCAGCTAGTTTCTAATAAAATGCACAGTTAGTGAAGACATTCTGACGAAGAATTGTAAATTCTACGCACATTACGATTGCCGCCGACATATAGGCCTTATAACAAACTAAATTTACGATCGTCGCGTAAAACTTTGTTTACGTTTTGCGGATTACAAAAAAAGTGGCTCAAACTCGCGGTCGCTCCGACAAATGATTTTTTATTGTGACATTTTTTATAGTCTCTAAAAAACTACAATTTTTTACGATGTTTCGAAAATCGTATTCTGCGTTTATTTTAGGCGTCCGGTTCGCCTTTGATTCCAGTACATTAAACGTTTAGCCGAGTTTCTTAAAATAACGTGTTTCTTTATTAGCGTGTTTTGTTCTTTGGAGGTCGTATTTTAAGCTGCCAGTTTAAGTAGTCAGTAAAAAGAACTTTCCAGTCATTTTTAACCAACTTCAAAAGCTTGTTTCTAATACCAACGACATGCTTGTGTTTGTCTGCGTTAACAATACGTTGTTTGTGTGTTAGATAAAGTCTATATACGAGTATATATGGATATAGACTATAACACATAAGATTCTTTTCATAAATTTCATGTCGTGATCCTTCACTACGCAGGTGCAACCGAGGAGCGCAGCTAGTGTTGATTTAATGCTTCAAGGGCTTGTAAAGTATATTATTTAAAACGCGTTTTACAATTTCACATCTGCAGGAGGCCGAATGCAATAACAAAATTGCCGAGTTTCATAGGATGGTGCAAGTGGTGTGAAGGTGGTCTTCAGTGACCGTTTCTGTTGATATCAACGCAATGTCCCAACATACGCAGAGTATACCGAGTAGTTCGCCTTAATGCAGCAGTATTTAAGTTCTACTGTGTTAAGGTTCGCAGATATATTTGATAAGATAATTGACATACACATTAAAAATCCAATAACTGGAGTTGACGAGCGCATTGCTAGAACTACGCAAAGCTTCTCTACTCCTCAGAGTGGTACCATTTAGTGCTTCTTCCATCTCCATGTCCATATGTAGAGATTTGTTGAAGTACCTCCTTAAAGATTATGCGTAACATGTCCCGCCAACGCTATATTCAATCACCTTTTTGCCTATACTGTTGTCTGGTTATCATACGTAGGGTTTGGGTCCCGGGACGTCTCGTGTCACGAAATCGCGGGACTTTTCATAAATTTAGCTGTCTCGAATCCCGGGACTTTCGGGTCGAGACTCGAGACGAGACAAGTTTGTCTAGGTCAGTAAAAATTGCCGTTTTTTGTTCAACCTTACAGTAAACTTCCGAACCAACTTTTTTATAAAACGTTTAGGGTCACATACTGATCAAAATCACAAAATTCTAACAGATCCAGGTGGAGCTTCAAGCGCCATCTTCAAAAAAGGTTTTAGCCGATATAGCGATCGGAAGCTATGCACTTTAGGGCAACAGGTATCGGTTAGATTATTATTATTGGAGACAATTTAAATTATTCATAACAGCAATTCCTATTTAGATTCTCCATGAAAAACTGTCAGATGAATTGCGAATATGAATTTGAAATCGAATTATAATATGAATTTTCTTTAAGTGGCCAGTTTGCCATTTCTATTATGATTCCTATTAGAATCCTAGTATGATTCGTGTTAAGTTGCCTTTTTACGCCTGAATATAATAGTAAAGTTTTTAAGAATTACTATAGTTTTGAACTAAGATGGTTTTGTAATTATAAGATTTAACTGTTTAAAAGTGAATTTGTGAGAGTTAAAAGGAAATAAACAAAGCAATTATTAAGACTAAAATTAATGTTAAAGTTATTAGGATTAAGTTTTCGGTTTCATAACTGTTGATTTATACAGAAAATGCCTTTTTAATACTTTTCACTAGAAATTAACTCAAATAAAATTCTTCAAAAAAGGCTTAACCCTCTTAGAAAATCAGTAAAACAACTTTTCTCTTAAGTCTCGATGTCCCGGGAATTCCCGGGTCTTTGATTGTAGACTGTCTCGTGTCCCGGGAGTTTAAATTGTCTGGAATTCCCTCGCCCTAATCATACGTTACGGTGCCTTTAATTGTTAACGAATCTTCAAGTATTACTATTACATCTCAGACAGACAAATGACGCATCACAAATAGCCCCCGGTTCCATTTCTCTCTCATCTTCCCGTCGTTGGCATCGTTAGGTATGTCCACAATAGCCGTGCGCTGAGCGTTCGACGGATCGTCTGTAGATATCGCGGAAACAAAGAAGGTCGATTAGGATCGATTCTTTCTTTCCTCATGTGATTGATAGCAGTTGATTAGATTAGTAAAGGACCTTTTTTTCTAATTAGATAAATCGCAGGAACTCGTTTGTCAAGTTGGTAACTTCGGTCACAGGTAGCTCAAAAGCTGCTAGTCCTTCAAGGCTTCAAGCTTTTAAGAAATCCTTGAAGAAAGCTATTCTGTCTCGAATAAATAATTTTATATCATTTCATTTTCAAAGTAGGTGAGTGCGCCAAAAGCTGCCAATGATAATTAATACGAAGCTTTTAAAAGCTGTTGGCATTAGTAGCTTTTACAAGTTTCGTTTAATCGGGGCTTTATGCATCTGGTCTTCTGGAAAAGATGCAGGATTGTACCCGTGGTTACGTTATTTGTTTAATTTGAAAATCTATATATATATATATATAAATTAATCCCTATTTTTCCTGATCCATTATTTGAGGACGGCTCTACCGATTTCATTCATCCTTTTTTTAATGTTTTCTAATGCTTCGTAGAAGGTTCAAACATAAAAAAAAATAAAAAAGATGGGAGGTTATGGCGAGGCTGAAGGCCGAGCCTACTACGCAAACGAAGTCGCGGGCAGTTGCTATTATAATATAATGTATGGTCAGTAAATACTTTCATATATTTTATATCAATTAATTACGGTTTCAACAGTAGAAGAAGTAAACTTGTTTCGGATCAGAAACATAATTTATTATTTTCGGATTGTGATGCCGATCTTAGCAAAAATTTACGTGAAAAAATAGTGTCAAAAACAGCTAAAAACATAGATTGTTTATTATATTGTCGTTAGGGAACTTTGTGCAATATAATCCCAAAATGTATCAAAGCTACGTATAAAAGTTAGCTGTAATAAAGGTTCAATGAGAAAGTATAATTACAAAATAATTAATTTTCACGTCAAGACACTTTAGAACAAATTGTTTAACAAAAAAATGAATGTGGGATATCACACAATTATTATAAAAGCAGTGAGAAATTAATTAAAAATAAAGAAAGTTTTGTTACTTTTTCGCGCTCAAACAGCTCGACCAATTTGCATGATTTTTTTATGAAGGTAGAGTTGGCGCTGGATTTAACACATGAGATACTTTTCATCATCATCATCATCCATCACTACGCGGTTGTAACCGCGGGGCACAGCTAGTTAAAAGTAATTACTAACAATAATTCGAAGGGACAAAAAAAACTATTTGCTGAGTTTCTGTGGGCCGAGCACGTAAATCTGTTTAAGTGTTACGTTATCGCATCGTTAACGTATTTGGTACAAACTGTCATTTATCTAGTACAATAGTGACACAGATAACTCAGTTTGTTCTGAATACGTCAACGATACGATAACGTTACACTTAAGCAGATATACGTGCTCGGCCCACTGAGATACTTTGAGTCTAGTTTATCTATTCGTTAAAGTTATTTGACGACTTATCTGACATTATTTCAGTCAGAAGTATAAGTTGCCGCCAAACTATTTATATCGAATACCGTATGTCGAATATTCGACCTTCGACCCTAGTTTTATAATAGCAATTGTAATGAAAAATAGGCGACAGCATTTCACCAACAATTAAAATAATGGAATGTGCCCATTCTATTTCATTAATTTATGATGAAATAATTACCTAAACTATAAAAATAAATTATCCCATCTGAAGATATGAATATACTTCGTAGAAACCATCATGGATCCTAAACCCTTTGAAGTCCGTCAAAGATAGCTTTAATTGAATCGTTTACAATTATACATAGTTGCATAACATTACATTTATTTTGTAATGCCATTAATATATCCCAGGCCATTGACCCCTTTTATACAAAAGAAAATCCCAACACAATCGTATGAATTACTTTCAAACGCATTCATCACTCAGTGTCGTAATACGTGTACTGAAATAGGTTCTAATTGAAACGAACAAATCAAAACTATGGTGCAATGAACTCTATATAAAATTATAGTGATGTGCTTCTTATCCCGGTTTAAACGGGACGTCCCATTTCTATTCAGTTCCATTTAGTACAGGCTTCCGTTCAGGCTTAAGGTCGAAAGGTTTGTATTAATTATCGTCAGTCAACAGAGGTTTTGACCTTCAGAAATAATATAACTAATTAATAATCCGACAGGCATTTTGAAACATCCCAACAACTTACGAGTATTATACTTTTATTAACCATAGATTAAGTACTTATGGACAGTAAAGATATAAATAAAAAACTAGTATTTTCAGTTGGTCGTTCTTTATTGTATTATAACCGACATAGCTTATTGACTTACAGCTACTTACGTTCTGTATTTAAAAAAACTGTATTTTTCAATAAATAAGGCAAATAGCTACGTAATAGCGGTGCTGAATGTCAACATGACTATTTGTAGATTTAGGTACACAATTAGGTATTAACATAAATTGTAAATACGTATTCTAAAATAGATTTGGGGAAAAAACCTGCGTTAGTAACATTGACGGGTCCGTTAGGTCAGTTGGTGGTGACGCTGCCTTCGGAGCACTGGGTCCCAGATTCGATCCGTGGCCACCAACACACATGGTGGTGTAACAGACATGTTTGTTCTCGGGTCTTGGATGCTGTCATGTGTTATTGTGTGTGTCCATGCCCCTCGCGACACAGGGAATCCTAGGGTATGAGCGTGTATAATGATTTTTATTTTTTCATGTTAATAGTGCGTCGAGCACTAGAGATGAGATTCTTACACAAAGGTACTAATAAAACTACACATGAAACCATTATGAAAGTTTTGTCACATATGTACTAGTGCATGCTCCAGACTTTGAATACTCTAAAGACACTTTTGATGTGTGGCAGGGTTTTGAAAGGATTGATGGGCATCAACAACATACAATAACAGTGCTTGACATTTCGTCCCGTTTTTTCATGTCCCATTTTCTACTACCCCCGTACAACACTATTTCAAGACAAATAAACTCGCATACCATTAAGGGATATCGATAATAGCATAGTTTGTTTCTCAAATAGAATAATTGCATGTTACTCGAATAGAATAATCGATGAGAGAATCGATCGTTGCATCCGAGTCGGTTAGAGATGCGTCGACGAATAGTTCACAATTAAAGTTCGACGAGTTATTTTCGAGGGTGACAATATGCAGACGGACGGAATTTGGTTGTGGTATAAGACAGGACAGAATAACGGGTACTAATTCAACAATGGTAGCAATTCACTTGTTCAATAAACTAGCGTATTATAATTTAATTAGGAAAGTCCTTATTTTGTTAAAACTAAGATCTAATTTTAAAAATAGGATTATTCTATTAAATGCTGAGTATTTTACGTTAGTTTAGTGAGCACCAAGTTACGTGACGACTAATCTGTCTAAAATATGCCCACGATTGAAGAGAAATATCTTTTAGTGCTGTTATTCGGAAGTGTTATACTAATTTGGATTTTAGCCTGAACAGAATAAGACTATATTGAGATAATTTAGGGATTTCTAGTTTAAAGAATGCTTATAGAATCAACACCAATAATTTTCATAGATTTTGTTTAATTTTCTTAGATTTGTTTTTTGTAGTTTTTGTTTTAGTTTTTGTTCAATTATGTCACTCTCATATGGCTCTTAACTATTTGAATTAGAATCTCACTGTTGCAATTATAACTACTTTTTTTTTTATTTAAGGCGCGGTCCAACCCCAATTTTAAAATAATTTACGATGCTTTACGTAAGGTTGAAAATCGCTTGTTAGATTGGACGATGTAATGCGAAAATGCGTTAATTTTGTGCGTTTTCTTTATATTTTTCGATATATACTAACAGAATCGAAAAAACTGCTGGTTAGGTAGTACTATACGTTGGCTATGTATTACCTAAAAAAATATAGTGTTATCGCTGAAAACTCTTAGAGTTTGGACGTGAAAGTTTATTTTTGTGGACATATTCAGGATTTTTTTCTGCTGAAAGAGTGTTATATTTATGAATTCTATTCGGTTATTACCCTTTTCCTATTCCTTTTCGAACCTTAGTATTTTTTTCATAATATATTATCAATCTGTTTCGTTACACTAGGTGTTCAAAAATTCTGCTGTTTACTATAATTAGGGTACAAGCGCGTCTTAAAGGGCTTTGTCGACAACATCGTCCTGAGAAGACCACACAAAAAACAACAAAATCAAAAGGAATACATGTCAAGACTTGACCGGAACTAAATGTGCTAATTTATATTTTGGCTTCTTTAGAGGCCAAAATACTATTCAGATGGCTAATGTGAATAGTCCTACCACGATCAAATTCAAGACATTCTAAATGAATCGTTTCGGGCACATTCCATCAATACATGTACAACATCTTCAAGCATCCCACAGTCATCACAATTTGGTGACGCAGTTTTTTGTATTAAAAATGCAAACTTGTTTGATGGAATGTGGCACGAGCGTAATCTAAGGGCAGTTTTGAGCTATTTCTACCTAATTCGGTATATCTGAGAAACGTTTCGTGAATAAACTAAATGTTTGAACAAGACGCCATCAGCCGTTTCGTGCGGCGTGCTGTGTCTGCGTCACCGAATGCTATGCGCGACTACAACCTGCCCTGTGATTCTCTAACGGCCGATCCCAATAATCTATCTATTGGCGGTTTACCTTACTAGAGATAGAGTAGAGAGACTAACTCTAGTAAGGTAAACCGGCGATAGATAGATTATTGGGACGGGCCGTTAAGAGCAAACATAGTTGCATCTTTGACAACATTCGTGAAACAATTGAAGAGATGTTAAGAAACGTTGGAAAAACAACCTTAAATGTTTCGTCGATGCGATCGTCGACGAGCTCGCCGAAATCAAATACTTTGAGATATCGCCCTTGTACACAAGGTTTTTTTTCAACGTTTCTTGTCATCTCGTCATTTGTTTCACGGATGTTGTTAAAGATGCAACGATGTTTGCTCTTAGAGAATCGCACGGCTGATCGCCATAAAAGATCGGAACCAGGCTGTGACGGAGGCCCTGAGCAGGGTGGAGAAAGCGGACTTAAAAAAAACTTATACGACAAGTACGGCTTTTGTATTAGGAATGCGTGTAACCTTGAGCATTCACGTTCATTAAAAGGCTTCTTCTCGCGGCGGTGTCGTGTGGCGGGTCGTCCTCTTCCCTCAAATATGGTTGAGGAGGGCGATGGCTGGCACACGTGTCAAGCTCGTGAACGGGCGCTGCTTGCGGGAGCCGGTATGCTCTCGGTATGTACGATATTAAAAAAAAAGGTAAGTCTGTTTGTGTGATAAAAAAAATATTGCAAAAGTGCCCTTCTGGCCTCTTTAAAATATGATTGCATGTGCCCCTCATCTAAGTAACAAAAAATGTTTTGTGCCCTTCAGGCCCTTAGAATACATCGTATATCAGGCCGAAAAACATTTTCTTCAGGTTTATACATAATAAATAAGTGTCTAAGTATAAAGTTTTCAAAGTGCCGTTCAGGCCTTTACCAATGTATAGTGCCTAAAGCTATAGTTAAGTAAAAATGAACAAAAAACTGTCCATTTTATTCTTTTAGTAATTTAAAAAAAATAATTAAAAAATGTTAAAATAGTACTAATAATGTCACGGATCCATTTGTTGTCGGTTAACAAAGGCATAAATAAAAAAACTAAATGTTTACGAAAAAATACTGTTTTATTAACTTGTCTACCCTACCGCTGCGTATATGTAGTTTTGTTTCTAATGCGAACGATTCAGGTCTGGCGTTACTCACATTATTTAATAAGAGTTTTGTTCAATCTTCATTGTCTTAGACCGTACCACAAACAATCGCGTCGATTCCCCTCCGGGACTAACTGCCTGCGCTAATGCCAAGTATGAATCGCAGATTATACGGTACCGGACTACTGTACTGTACGCAATGTAGTGTAATACTGGCTTAAACGTCGCTATCGAAATAGACTTCCCGAATATTTGACTACTTAGAGCATGCTAGTCGCTCATAGTTGTTCAGATAGTTTAAACCAAGCTTGCTCATTTCATATTTTAACCGACTTCAAAAAAGAAGAAGGTTATCACTATATGTTATAGTTCAATAAAACACCATAGTATGTACTTTTAATGTATTTCGCTATGTAGCCGAAAGCAAAGTGAAGATGTTGGTGGGTGATTCATTTATACAAAAGGTGAAGGTATATTTATACAAAAGTACCCACCATCACAATATACAACACTATACAAATGAGTTTTTATGTGCAAACTATTTTCTATAACTTGATTGAAAGTTTCGTAAGTATTACACATTTTAATGTTATTTTGACGGTTTAACTTACGCGGTTGGTATAGTCGAGTATCTCGACCGGTTTCGTGACCGTCCGGGCCACTTCTTCATGGAGTACTTGCGTACCCAGCTGCGTTCGCGGTAGTACCCTCGACCTAGGTCACGAAACCGGTCGAGTAACTCGACTATACCTACCGCGTAAGTTAAACTGTCAAAATAACATTAAAACTATTTTCTAAGTGAACAGATGTTTTTCTTTTTACCCTTTTTTTCAAAGCTAATGTTGATCATATGGTCCCATTTCAATTAAATTAAGATCTGACCAGTTTTTTCTAAATTTTTTTTATCATCAACATTGCCAGAGCTATTATGTTTCTCAGTTTCAATCAAATGTTGATTGAAATCTAAAAACATGGCGGTTTTATGTCACTCTTGTCAGCTCCAGTCATCAATTTACTAACATCTTTTCTTACTGGAGTCTTTATGTCAAAACTGACATAAAGCCGACATTTTCTACAGACTTCCAAAAAGGAGGAGACACTCAATTCGACTGTATTTTTTTATATTATTTTTATTTTGTTTATTAAGGTATGTTTGTTACCTCATAACTTTCGACTCGGTGAACCGATTCTCAAATTTCTGTTTTTTTTTGGAAAGCTGGTGCTTCCCGTGTGGGGGTGGTCCCATTTAAATTTTATCAAATTCAGTCCTGTACTTTTTGAGTTACACTCCAATAACTGCCGTGCGATTCTGTAATGATTTATCGACGAGCTCACCGATGCCAAATACTTCGCCCTTGTACATAAGGTTGCTTTTCTAACGTTTCTTGTCATCTCTTCATTTGTTTCACGGATGTTGTCAAAGATGCAACTATGTTAGCTCTTAGAGAATCGCACGGCTGAATAGAATGGAAGTCGGTATGAAATTTTTCAAATTGTACTTGTTGCTGACTGGAGTTGTCAAAACTGACATAGAGCCGCCATTTGTGAGGATTTCAATCAATATTTGATTATAGCTGAGATACGTAATCGCCCTGCTGGTTTTAAAATCTAAATAATAGATTGTAAATCGGTTTCAATTTTGTAACTTATATTACTTATATTATGTATTTTCATCTGTGTTTGTCGATTTTATCACCTGTGTGAAGTTGGCAGCCAAACTCAGCAGCCATTATAAACCGACCAAATTAAGATGACGCGTGTGGCGGGTGGGTTATTCCGGTGGATTTGACCATGTTACGGAACTTGTTTTGGAAATAATCATACGTCGTTAGAAAGCTACTGAAACGATCCTTCAGATGTAGTATTCAGAAATTACTCGCGACATTTCAGAAACTCGCAAATCAGAGATAACTTCTGCGAGAGGTTTGCCTGCGGGATTATTACGGTTGTTTTGACCATGTTCCGGGACTTGTTTTGGAATTAATCTTACCTCGTTAGAAAGCTACTGAAACGATCTTTCAGACGTAGTATTCAGAAATTACTCGCGACATTTCAGAAACTCGCAAATGAGAAATAACTTCTGCGAGAGGTTTGGCTGCGGGCTTATTACGGTTGTTTTGACCATGTTCCGGGACTTGTTTTGGAATGAATCTTATTTCGTTAGATAGCTACTAAAACGATCTTTCAGACGTAGTATTCAGAAATTACTCGCGACATTTCAGAAACTCGCAAATCAGAAATAACTACTGCAATAGTTTGGCTGCCGGGTTAATCCGGTTGTTTTGACCATTTTCCGGGACCTGTTTTGGAATGAATCGTACCTCGTTAGAAAGCTACTGAAACGATCTTTCAGACGTAGTATTCAGAAATTACTCGCGACATTTCAGAAACTCGCAAATCAGAAATAACTACTGCAATAGTTTGGCTGCTGGCTTATTACGGTTGTTTTGACCATGTTCCGGGACCTGTTTTGGAATGAATCATACCTCGTTAGAAAGCTACTGAAACGATCTTTCAGACGTAGTCTTCAGAAATTACTCGCGACATTTCAGAAACTCGCAAATCAGAAATAACTACTGCAATAGTTTGGCTGCTGGCTTATTACGGTTGTTTTGACCATGTTCCGGGACCTGTTTTGGAATGAATCATATCTCGTTAGAAAGCTACTGAAACGATCTTTCAGACGTAGTATTCAGAAATTACTCGCGACATTTCAGAAACTCGCAAATCAGAAATAACTACTGCAATAGTTTGGCTGCTGGCTTATTACGGTTGTTTTGACCATGTTCCGGGACCTGTTTTGGAATGAGTCATACCTCGTTAGAAAGCTACTGAAACGATCCTTCAGACGTAGTATTCAGAAATTAGTCGCGACATTTCAGAAACTCGCAAATCAGAAATAACTACTGCAATAGTTTGGCTGCTGGCTTATTACGGTTGTTTTGACCATGTTCCGGGACCTGTTTTGGAATGAATCATACCTCGTTAGAAAGTTACTGAAACGATCTTTCAGACGTAGTATTCAGAAATTACTCGCGACATTTCAGAAACTCGCAAATCAGAAATAACTACTGCAATAGTTTGGCTGCTGGCTTATTACGGTTGTTTTGACCATGTTCCGGGACCTGTTTTGGAATGAATCATACCTCGTTAGAAAGCTACTGAAACGATCTTTCAGACGTAGTATTCAGAAATTACTCGCGACATTTCAGAAACTCGCAAATCAGAAATAACTACTGCAATAGTTTGGCTGCTGGCTTATTACGGTTGTTTTGACCATGTTCCGGGAACTGTTTTGGAATGAATCATACCTCGTTAGAAAGCTACTGAAACGATCTTTCAGACGTAGTATTCAGAAATTACTCGCGACATTTCAGAAACTCGCAAATCAGAAATAACTACTGCAATAGTTTGGCTGCTGGCTTATTACGGTTGTTTTGACCATGTTCCGGGACCTGTTTTGGAATGAATGATACCTCGTTATAAAGCTACTGAAACGATCTTTCAGACGTAGTCTTCAGAAATTACTCGCGACATTTCAGAAACTCGCAAATCAGAAATAACTACTGCAATAGTTTGGCTGCTGGCTTATTACGGTTGTTTTGACCATGTTCCGGGACCTGTTTTGGAATGAATCGTACCTCGTTAGAAAGCTACTGAAACGATCTTTCAGACGTAGTATTCAGAAATTACTCGCGACATTTCAGAAACTCGCAAATCAGAAATAACTACTGCAATAGTTTGGCTGCTGGCTTATTACGGTTGTTTTGACCATGTTCCGGGACCTGTTTTGGAATGAATCATACCTCGTTAGAAAGCTACTGAAACGATCTTTCAGACGTAGTATTCAGAAATTACTCGCGACATTTCAGAAACTCGCAAATCAGAAATAACTACTGCAATAGTTTGGCTGCTGGCTTATTACGGTTGTTTTGACCATGTTCCGGGACCTGTTTTGGAATGAATCATACCTCGTTAGAAAGCTACTGAAACGATCTTTCAGACGTAGTATTCAGAAATTACTCGCGACATTTCAGAAACTCGCAAATCAGAAATAACTACTGCAATAGTTTGGCTGCTGGCTTATTACGGTTGTTTTGACCATGTTCCGGGACCTGTTTTGGAATGAATCATACCTCGTTAGAAAGCTACTGAAACGATCTTTCAGACGTAGTATTCAGAAATTACTCGCGACATTTCAGAAACTCGCAAATCAGAAATAACTACTGCAATAGTTTGGCTGCTGGCTTATTACGGTTGTTTTGACCATGTTCCGGGACCTGTTTTGGAATGAATCATACCTCGTTAGAAAGCTACTGAAACGATCTTTCAGACGTAGTATTCAGAAATTACTCGCGACATTTCAGAAACTCGCAAATCAGAAATAACTTCTGCGAGAGGTTTGGCTGCGGGTATATTACGGTTGTTTTGACCATGTTCCCGGAGCTGTTTTGGAATGAATCATACCTCGTTAGAAAGCTACTGAAACGATCTTTCAGACGTAGTATTCAGAAATTACTCGCGACATTTCAGAAACTCGCAAATCAGAAATAACTACTGCAATAGTTTGGCTGCTGGCTTATTACGGTTGTTTTGACCATGTTCCGGGACCTGTTTTGGAATGAATCATACCTCGTTAGAAAGCTACTGAAACGATCTTTCAGACGTAGTATTCAGAAATTACTCGCGACATTTCAGAAACTCGCAAATCAGAAATAGCTACTGCAATAGTTTGGCTGCTGGCTTATTACGGTTGTTTTGACCATGTTCCGGGACCTGTTTTGGAATGAATCATACCTCGTTAGAAAGCTACTGAAACGATCTTTCAGACGTAGTATTCAGAAATTACTCGCGACATTTCAGAAACTCGCAAATCAGAAATAACTACTGCAATAGTTTGGCTGCTGGCTTATTACGGTTGTTTTGACCATGTTCCGGGACCTGTTTTGGAATGAGTCATACCTCGTTAGAAAGCTACTGAAACGATCCTTCAGACGTAGTATTCAGAAATTAGTCGCGACATTTCAGAAACTCTCAAATCAGAAATAACTACTGCAATAGTTTGGCTGCTGGCTTATTACGGTTGTTTTGACCATGTTCCGGGACCTGTTTTGGAATGAATCATACCTCGTTAGAAAGCTACTGAAACGATCTTTCAGACGTAGTATTCAGAAATTACTCGCGACATTTCAGAAACTCGCAAATCAGAAATAACTACTGCAATAGTTTGGCTGCTGGCTTATTACGGTTGTTTTGACCATGTTCCGGGACCTGTTTTGGAATGAATCATACCTCGTTAGAAAGCTACTGAAACGATCTTTCAGACGTAGTATTCAGAAATTACTCGCGACATTTCAAAAACTCGCAAATCGGAAATACCTACTCTGCGATAGTTTGGCTGCTGGCTTATTACGGTTGTTTTGACCATGTTCCGGTACCTGTTTTGGAATGAATCATACCTCGTTAGAAAGCTACTGAAACGATCTTTCAGACGTAGTATTCAGAAATTACTCGCGACATTTCAGAAACTTGCAAATCAGAAATAACTACTGCAATAGTTTGGCTGCTGGCTGATTACGGTTGTTTTGACCATGTTCCGGGACCTGTTTTGGAATGAATCATACCTCGTTAGAAAGCTACTGAAACGATCTTTCAGACGTAGTATTCAGAAATTACTCGCGACATTTCAGAAACTCGCAAATCAGAAATAACTACTGCAATAGTTTGGCTGCTGGCTTATTACGGTTGTTTTGACCATGTTCCGGGACTTGTTTTGGAATGAATCTTACCTCGTTAGATAGCTACTGAAACGATCTTACAGACGTAGTATTCAGAAATTACTCGCGACATTTCAGAAACTCGCAAATCAGAAATAACTACTGCAATAGTTTG